>OZ024857.1:2837078-3009578 GCA_964017155.1 Oasisia sp. SBJ-2009 | reverse complement strand
AGCAGATTAAACACATTAGTCATTTTTAATGCATCCACACTTTGTAGTAAATTCAAAACTATCTTACTCATGAGATGAGATGGATAAATAGAAAGCCTACAACATAAATTAATGCCGACAACATCTATCTAATACCTACAACATATAACTGTCATTGATCGCTCGTATTCCAATCCATACATTACTAGTGCAAAACGGTAAAATAACGTTTTATCGAGCCAACTGTTGGCATTTGCAACAAGTAGTCTCCAGAGAGAGGCTCCGGGGCTAAATACTCGTTTCACCGACTCTATCAACGCCGACTGAAGTTTCTTTCTCTTGCTATTACGGCCGGATGCCAATAACTGAATTATTGCATTACGAGTGTTTTGCAAGCGGAACATGACATAAGATCAATGGACTAACATACGATATGCATACTGATTAGACGTCAAAGAAGGTTATGAACGAGCTCACCCTCGGTTACCATGGTTCCCATCTACATCAATTCCTCGTGGATGTCTCGACGGACAAATTTGTAGTTTACATCAGTTGCCGATGTAGCGTTTACACAAAACAGGGAGAACATCAAAGTTTTAGATGTTCGTCAAATAAATTAAGTTACACCTACGTGCATGTGTTGCGAATGCACAAAATAGCAGGAACATGATATGAAAAAATATACCATGTTAATAAATGTCACTAGCAATTTAGAAAATGTTACCTTCGTAGTTAGATGAACTATGACTGGGCAGTAGTAAATATAATATCCTTGATCGTATATAACAATAACATGAGTGCGATATGTTTAAGGGTGACACAGCATCTAGAATTGAAAATAATATTATTATATTACATAATTAAAATTATTAGGGATGGCATGGCATATGAAGAAAATTAAGTTGAAATATATCCCCATAAAATGACTAACAGAATTTTGAACATGTCACGAAGTTTGATTCTATGCTTAATAACCCATAAAAAAGGAAGTATGCAACATTAGCTAATTATAAAAAGGTAGGCTCATATATAACTAATGCGATATTGAGTACATATAACTGCTCCCAACACTATACTCTCTGGCAGATATGTTACATCAAGCAATCTCTACTTGGCTTTTAGCCACACTGCAGTTAATGCACAAAACACTATTCATATGCAACTACCCACCACTGTCTGTAGCCAGGTACTCATCCATACAGCTAAGTGAGTTGGAGCAACACAAAGGGAACAAACTTGCCCGAGATCGACACGGTAGCCCACGACTGAAACCCTGGCTCTGTTCACTGAGTCCAGTGCTCACGTCACCAAGGCTCTGTTCACTGAGTCCAGTGCTCACGTCACCAAGGCTCTGTTCACTGAGTCCAGTGCTCACGTCACCAAGGCTCTGTTCACTGAGTCCAGTGCTCACGTCACCAAGGCTCTGTTCACTGAGTCCAGTGCTCACGTCACCAAGGCTCTGGGCTCCACTAACAGGAAGTTGCTGAATCTGTTGCATTTTGTAGTAAAACAAACTGTGCATATTACGTAAACTATTCAAACAGAGTGGAATTAGTAGGGAATATAACATGATATAATGTTCTTCCCTTTTTGTTGTTTATATGTTATTATATGTTATTTGTCTTCATTTAATATGTATGTATTGCAAAGAGCTACAATAACTTTTTGATTTGACACCTTGTTATTATGGCTAACCATTAGAAATGGGGACGGCGGAACACATTTCCTATACCTTTCTGTATATGGAAAAAATCTGGGACTACTACAGCACAACCTTAATTCAGAGGTGGCTGCATTACCAAGGTGACCATGTAAAGTGGCTCAACAGAATCACAGGTCAGAACAACATCAGCAGAACTGACCTATCCTGGGCTTAATCAATCAAGGAGCAATTTTAACAACCAACTCGACAACGGACAAAGTCAGGGGCCTACACTAAAGCCCTTAATCAATACTCTACGAGGCAATCAAAACAATTATCAACACCGTCCATCTTCCCGTGGTGGCAGACACGGTAGCTCACTCTGGGAACTGCCAAGAATACCATCAAACAAATCGTAGTCCGAAAATGTTAATTCCCACGCGTTATTTGTTTGCCGAAAATATCGAGGGTAAATAATTGATATCGCCACACCGGGGTCTTGTTGAACGCGCTTATGGCTCTCGTGAGAGGCGTGTTGACATGAGGTTCCCGTGACTTCCTCGGTATAAATAATTACACGAGGCCATTGTATCACGCCGTCTCGAATCAGATTGTAAATTAATATGCAACGTCTTGAAATATAGATGAAGATGGCGGAGTGAAAGGTTGGGCGTACGGTTCGGTCTCGGACGCCCTCTTGCGCAACAGATGCCACATTTCTTAAATCTGTTCCTCAATCGGATTGTCTCAGTCCGTCAGAGGCTGTGTAGCGTACGGTGCACGTACATTTAGCTGGCATCGTTAGCAAAACATATCCGTCTGTTTTGTTTAATTGTACCAAAACAAAACCAAGTTCCGCAAATCTGGCCAATGGAGTACATACATAGAATGAACAAATACAAAAATTAAAAACGTTGATAGGTAAACAATTGTTATACAGTGTTAGCTATATTTAATTGAAGATAAATGTATTTAAAATATATAAACTATATATAATATATAGAGCGAGAGGGAGAGTATATATATATATATATATACATATTTACCTATTTACATGTATGTACACACCCGTGAACATTATATTTTAGCTTAACTATATTTATTAATTTATTTACCTATTTATATATAAGTACACACCCGTGAACGGGACATACGTCCCGGATTTGATGGTGTCTAAATAAGGTTTATTATTATATATATATATATATATATATATATATATATCAATCACTTGTTACCTAAAATGAAAATCTCTAACTACAGGACAGCTGCAGACAGTTATCAATTAAAACCCCACAGATATAATAATAATAATAATACAATACTTATATAGCGCCCGATCAATTAAAATTGCTCTCAGGCGCTTTACAAACATACCTAAAAATAAATGTGTAAAGAAAACATAAAATACCTAAAATACAGTATCTAAAAGCATGAAGATAGCATTTGACAAATAGGAACAGAATAAAAAAAAAAAAAAATATATATATATATATACAATTATTAGTCTATTATTAGACTACTTATAACTATAAATAGTCTCCACCTTCAAAGCAAAACACTCAACATCCACAAGTGAGTGGCCTTCAGGAGCCGGAACCAACTCACACCTACAAGAAGACCCAGAAATAGGCGTGCGTGTGAAGGCCACATCTCCTGCACTCGGCTGACAAACTGCTCCCTCTGGACGCCGGTCAGTCCGTGCCGCACTGACCAGTCCGGTGCAAACGAGCGGGAGGCAATCAGTGGACGAGCTGCTGGACCCGCGCATTCACACCTCATGGCGGCCCACCACCCAGCCGCCCACCAATGGACACAGAGCCTTCATTATGCAGATGCAATAACACCGCTCGGCCGCTTGACGTAAACATAAAGGGACCGCGTTCGTTATGGGCGATTACTGAATGCGCACGCTATAAAAAGACGCGCGAGTGGCGTGTGTGCGTGCACAATGCGCATGAGTCACGCGGAGGCGGACGTGCATGCTGGACGCTCGGCAGTGTCGCGGGCAGACGCGTGAAACACAGGAATGGATAGCGAGCGCATGGAGCGAGCGAAGACAGTGGAACACGACACAGGTTAGTCAACATGTCATGTCATTCCAGGGTTGACACAAGACACTGGTGTGTGTTCATGTCATTCCAGGGTTGACACAAGACACTGCTGTGTGTTCATGTCATCCAGGGTTGACACAAGACACTGGTGTGTGTTCATGTCATTCCAGGGTTGACACAAGACACTGGTGTGTGTTCATGTCATTCCAGGGTTGACACAAGACACTGGTGTGTGTTCATGTCATCCAGGGTTGACACAAGACACTGGTGTGTGTTCATGTCATCCTGTGCTGGTTCCAGGGATGAGTTCTATGTAGAGTCACCGCCAGCAGTGTCTGTTTTCTTACATGTGTAGCCAGGCACACACCATTGGATTGTCCTCTAATGTTGCCAAGTCTGTTGTTCACCTGACAACCCCACCCCATCACTCCTCTGCCCTCTAGAGGGTCTTGTTCATTGTGACATGGCCAGACCATAAGAGCTGACTATCCCTGTATGGCACCACTGACAGCTGCATTATGGCACCACTGACAGCTGCATTATGGCACCACTGACAGTTGCATTATGGCACCACTGACAGCTGCATTATGGCACCACTGACAGCTGCACTATGGCACCACTGACAGCTGCACTATGGCACCACTGACAGCTGCATTATGGCACCACTGACAGCTGCACTATGGCACCACTGACAGCTGCACTATGGCACCACTGACAGCAATGGTTCTTGCAGTTACATTCCAGCAAAGGAGACACACTGACAACTGGTCTCTTGTAGTTTCCAGTTGCCCCAAGCACCCAGCAACTATTAACTGACAACTAGGTAGTCTGTAGATGTTATGGTGACAACAGTATGGTGTTACGCGCCATCACTCAACTACTGGTAGTCAGCATTTTCAGAACACTACGCCCGGCTAACTGGCCTTTTGTGTTGGCACCGAGGGTGCTTACTGCCACGGGGTATGTCGCCCTCAGTCACAGCGCTTCTCTTCACATTTTAAATAGAGATGGAGCTGACATTAGCGTAATCTCTGAGTCACAAGGTTTACTGTCCTCAATGTTAACAGCCAGTTTTTCATACCATATACACCAGGCCTGCATAATGTTGGGTTTTAACTCAATAGTGCTGACATGCTGAGCTGACAAGCTAACTAGTGCACTGGTTCTCATACAACCACAGAGAGTAAGGTCTGGTGAGAGGGACAGGACATTGATCATGAATGAATTTTCTTGCGTAAGAAGCATCTTGATATATAACCAAGTATTTCATTTCAAATTTGTGTACTGTTCTGTTTCTTCAGCCATTAAATACTGCTTACAGAGCCATATAGAGACGTTGTCCTTGTAAATGCCTCCATCAATTTAGGAAAATCAAACTCACATTTCAGGATCGCTGTGTCTGATATTAGCTGATTTCATCAACTATGCGACATGTACCTCATTCAGTTACCTCAGGACAACCAGCGCTTGAAGTGGATCTACTCGCCAATGTTTTATTTGTCAATCAGCAATAGTTACTAATCACAGAAAATCCTCCACAAGTTAGTTTGTTACTTCCAAAATTCAGTCTGCTTACCTCTCATAACAAATCTTTCTTACAACAAGACCAGTGTGCCGTTCATTAAATAACTCTTACATCTTATTATATCAACTTTGTAGACTAAAGATAATAATCATTCATACTTACTCACTCAACTCATTCACTCAACTCATTCACTCACTCACTCATTCAACTCATTCACTCACTCATTCACTCACTCATTCATTCACCTCATTCACTCACTCATTCACTCACTCATTCAGTCAACTCATTCACTCAACTCATTCACTCAACTTATTCACTCAACTTATTCACTCAACTTATTCACTCATTCACTCATTCACTCATTCACTCATTCACTCACTCACTCACTCACTTACCAACCCCACTGTCTCTCTTTCTTTCCTCCAGTAGTAGCCACATAAAGCTTCAATTAGACAGTGTAACTCTCCAGTGAAAGATATTTCAAGGCAGGACAACGGAAGTCACTTCTGTTATAATTCCAACAGTAGAGTTCCATAGTCTACATCTCTATGAGTTTGTAATGAGTGTCACATTAAGATAATAATCATGAGGCAAAACCACAAACAGGTGGATGCCTGTTATCAGTAACACAGACTGACAAAGACTCACGGTTGGGATTAAATTTCAAAGAAATAAGCTTCATTTCAAGAAATAACCCGCCTTTTTTAAACAAAATGTGGTCTCAGTTTCCGATGAGTTTTCAATAATGAAGACCTCATCCCAGTCTTTGGGTGCATCCACAGAGAATGCTCACGCACCAACACGAAGGTTATCACTGGGAATACAACTTTGTTGTGGGACAGAATTCGGAGGCTCCTGAGAACCGAAAAATGCAGGCTGTTGCAAGGAAAGGAAGTAATAACATCACACCAGATCATATTCTCAAAAACTACAACTGAAAAATAAAAGCCCGGTCGGCATGAAAGTGGACACGCCATATTGACCGACACAATCAAATCTATACGGTCCAGTGCAGCAGTGATGAAGGTCGCCGGCCACATGGATTGACCAGTGTTACTTCTTCATTGATTGACCAGTACTTCTTCGTCGTGACTCACACATTTACATTACCCACCAGCCACAGGAGAAACCCAAAGGCCATTGCCGGAAAATCTAGTCATTTGTCAATAGTAACTCAATTACAGCAACGTCCAAGCTAAGGCCGGCAGATAAGTCGGGCGGCGCATCGCTGCGCCACTGAGTAATGGCACCACTGTGGTGGCACCACTCAGTGAACACGCCACCGCAAACACCACTCGTGATATAATCCGCAGTTATAAAGTGATATCAATCTTCGAGACAGGCTAATGGCATTTCCCTACCGATGAACGCCGCCGCATGAATAAATGAAAGCGCCCGTGTGGAAATGCCACGGGTGCGATTTTTGTTTTTATCATCGACATTTTAATATATATCCACCAGGTGGCACTGGCACTAAAAGCGGCGGTGATATCTGTCCACAAGTATCCAATCCACGATGACCACAATACATGTATATGTGGGTGAGAAAACTGCGGCTAACGAACTAAGTCATCACAACGCCACCCCGGGGAGGGGGGACCACGCAAACTCCCCCGTTTGGGGGGGCGGGGGACCACACGACTGGTGTCACGGGAGATTTGTTCCCCTGTTAGTAGCCATCACACTTGCAGTGAGGAAATAATCAGTTTGTAGACGGCGCAATGAGACAGCCACGCTGCTCCTGTCCTGTGGGACGTGTCTCACAGCTCTTAGGAGACTTTTTCTTGAGTCAATACTCAGGAAATAATTGCGGGCTTCGGCATTGACGGAGACGTTGTTAGCACAAGGCAGGTGGCGCCGGCGTCTGTTTATTTTAACCCAATGACGTTTTTTTTATGGTGCTAGTATCTACTGCTGACGATTACCACGGCTTACCACGGCGTATCAAACGTGACAGTTACAAGCTAAATAAACATACTGACTGACTGACTGACTGACTGACTGACTGACTGACTGCCTGACTGCCTGACTGCCTGACTGAATGTGGAACTCTTTAACTTTAATATTGGACAGGTAGAAATATCACTGGACGAATGGTGGACGGGTAAAAAAGCGTTATTTCAGGTCAATAAAACACATCTCGGCTGCCCTGTGTGGCTGTCAGTTAACGTGCACGTATCTACCACAAAATGACAAAAATGTAACCCTGCATAAAGCCTTGCCTGCACGACCGGCCAGCACTCTACGTAAGCTCTGTTCCAGAGTGGAACTGACTCACACAGACAACAGTTACACAGTCTACTGCAGAACCATTCCAGAGAGCCACTGTCACAGTCAGACATAACAAGGGCCTGTTTTGTTTGATCACGGACTGCATGTTTTCATTGAGTTTTACTTATTCATTTTAACAACATGTGCACTGTTTCAGCCGACAATATCACCACACACTGCAGAAGAGTGAAGTGACACTTCTTAGCTGTACACTCTTGAAGCCTATCTGCCTAAATAATGTAGTTATGATAGTTACTTCAACATCTGGAGGCAGCTAATGCAGATCCTGTGTGTGTTTTTACAGAGGCCATTAGTTATAGCAGCACTGCAGGGCACTCATTAGATGCCACGAATTACATAATGACAGTGTCAGTGCTGGCAGGAGCCCCCTGGATATATTGACTGGTACATTCGATATGTCACCTCCTTAGGGACTGAGTACATTATCTAATGTGCCCTACTCATATGTTCAACGCCTACTGTCTATATATTTAATATCTTGAAACGAACTGGTTCAAATGTGTAGCAGTGCCACGGCTAGATCTTTGGACTCTTGACTAAGAGAACCCGGCATTAAATCCTGTTTTGCCATGTCAAACTTTGCACCTTATTTTAATAACCATAAGCGTAAACATACAATACATGGTTTTCTAATTTTCATGATCAAAATTTACAAACTTAAAAGCACTACCCCTGAGCATATTTAAAACAACATCCTGTTTTATGACAACATGATATATTATTTAGAATGTATGTACAGTGCTGCATATTACATTGAATACAGCTCTATATACCATAATTATAAAGATAAATATATAATTAATATAATATCCCGGATGTAGTATCCATAAAAGGGAATGCGGTACCCACAGGAAAAATTAGTTTTCAATGCGAACACTTACTGGGGTACTAAATGTTGGGTTGATTCCTCAGAGACTACTCATAAGTCACAAGTAGAAATTAGACCTGATTATACCAATATCTGTAAGTGGCAGAGAGGGAAACTGTTCCCTGGAGTGAACTAGAATGTGCACTGGGCTGACTAAACATGTGCATTAATCTTTTACAGGAAATGGACACAACGTGACAAGTGAACAGTAGCACCGTCATCACAGGCACAAGGACACTACAGACCCCAAGGGTGACGATTTCAGCGATTCATCACGTGCAAAAAAACTGACACCGCAACAACGACACACTGACGCAGTCGGTCGCGAACCAACGCAGCAGTGACAGTGACACCGACAAACCGACATGTTCTTTCCGCTGAGCATTGTGACAGCGACGAAGATGTTGAGCCATGTGAAACGCTTCGGTGTGCGTAAATCGGTTCTCCTCCTCGTCCTCATCCCCTACTTGTTCCTCCTGGGCATCTTCCACAGTCGCCTCAACACCCACGTGAAGACGTCCGACGAGAACGCCGGCGACGACAACGCGAGTACACGTGCAGAATTGATCGCGAGGCATCTGCAGCGAGCGGGCAGCGACCAGACAGACCCACTGCGGGTCCAACAGCGACAACTGCAGCGAGCAGCCGCGAGCAGACTCGTGTCGATCCTACAGAACGACTCGCTGTCGATGCATGAGAAGGCCGAGCTGGCGCTACGACAGGTCAGTTCAGCGGAACAACTCAACATCAACACAGACCCGCAGGATTTCGACGAGATCAACTCGCTGAACACAGAACGCGCCTGGACCGTGCAGCAGAAAGACGTGCGATTCCCCGCCGGCGAATCGGAGCCGTCGAGCCAACAAGGCATGGAATCGTACTTCGCTCTATCGGTGTGCAACGCAACGTCGCCGGGCGAACAGTCGTTTCAGCTGCTGAAAAACATCTACGTGTACAGTGCTTACTACGATGACCGGCGGCGGAACGCTCCCTATGTCCGCGTGATTGCGTTGTCACTGTCACGTGACCAACCGCAGCTCTTCTGCCATTTCATTGGACGCAAGAATCGCACTACGGCCGTCAGCTATTACGAGATGTGCGAAAACCACAGCCACAGATACGGCGGCTGGATTCTTTCCTGTCCAGTTCCGAGTGTCCACTCCCCGTCCAAGACCTGCACGGTCACTGTGTCCACCAGTGAAGACCCCGCTAACGGTGGCGCTATAATAAACGTGCGTCCGATTACGAAAACGTCTCGAAAGCGCAGATTCGGAGTGTGCGTTCCGCCGCTGTTTGGGACCATTCCCGCCGTAACACTCGTACAGTTTATCGAGCTGAGCAAACTCCTCGGTGCCCAGCATTTCTACTTCTATGCACACGACGTGACGGAAGACATCCGCAAAGTGTTGCAACATCACAAACGTGACGGAACAGTCACGGTGATCCCATGGACGCTTCCAGCGCGCGCCGTCGACAAAGTCTGGTACCACGGCCAGCTGCTCGCCATCAACGACTGCCTCTACCGGGGCATGAGCTCTTTTAGATATCTCGCCTTCAACGACATCGATGAATTCATCGTTCCGCATAAACATTTTGACTGGAATACAATGTTGCGCGACACACAACGGGACGCCCAACTCGCTGCCGCGCAGTGTAGCGGATTCTCATTCCAGAGCGCCTTTTTCGACCAGCACGTCAGAGCTGACAACGACGAAGACAGCCCAGTCGGATACGACTTGGCGCCAGACTTACGGACGAGAGCGTTCAGCCGAATACGATCAAAGGTAATCGTCGAGTCGAGAAAGATCTTCGAGCTCGGCATCCACCACATCAGTAAGCCAATCATAGACAGGTATCAGCCATGCATGGTGAGCCCAGACCTTGCATTTGTCCACCACTATCGCAAGTGCACAAGTGACTTTGAACCCGACATGAACTGTGGAGCATTTAAACGCGACAATGCAACCTTACGGTATGCAGCTAAACTAACCACAAAGGTCAAGAAAGTCATGACGAGTCTTGGCTTATAAACTTTATAAACAGTCGATTTATATACCTTCTTATATTGTGAATTACCTGTTATAAATATGTGTATAGAATGTCAATTAATTTATTTCTAAATGTAATCTGTGGCATATGCTGATTGAAAGTTTGCAGAACATTTTACTGTCAAATGTTCTCAATCAAAGCTTCTGCCAATCAGTTTCTGTGATATTGTCAGTGTCAACCCCAGTAATACAAATGTTGAAGTAAACATTTTTAAAGATTATGGTGCATTTAAAGGCACATTTATTAATTTATTGACAAAAATATCAGTAAAATAGTTACTTGTATTCGATATTTATAACATTGTTTTTATGTATAATTATGCATATTTGCTACTAGTTAGCTATAATTACAAATTATAGGATAATATGTGATCATTCACATTGTCATGACAAAAAACTCATTCAAATGAGTCTGGCAAAAAAGGATCAGTATTAAATACTATTCGTTCGACTGAAACTACTAAGATATTATTTTCATAATGCTGGCATGCTAAAAACAGTCAAAAATGACAAACGTACACTGGATATTGGAATTAAGGTGATGATGTTTTTTGTCCAGGTCAAAAATGTGTGCGACATTTTTTATCCAAGTGGTTTTCTTAGATTTTCGTTGTAGCGAACTTAAAATAAATTGTTTCTCTAAAATTGTATCTTGTGTGCTGTGACACTTGCCGTATTGCGAGATAAAAATCATGATGTACTGTTGCTAAGTGTGGTGTCTGTTGTAACAGGTAATTAGTGTTCTTGTTTCTCTCTGGCACGTTCCTATCAACTCCTACATTAGCATGTGTGAGAATGTCGCCAAGCAACCACACAACCACACAACCACACAACCACACAACCACACAACCACACAGACAGCTACATCCATTCAATGCCATTATCCCCACGTTCATACACAATCTACACTTCGGGCGGGCAATGTGACACTGTCCTAATGGAATGGTCAAACTCTCGATATTGACCGCATTAGGCCTGCAGTGGACGCTACGAGACCGGTGGTCTAACTAAAGGCGCCTGTTTGAGTATGCCTTGAGCGGTGTTGAGGCAGGAGGCAAACGATGTCATTCATGGGTCGTCAATGGGTCATTAGTAGCACTCGGTAATTGAGGTTGTCCAGTCTTAGGAGGTTCGTTAGACGTGTCTAACCACTGTCCCCCTAACCAGTGTCCCAGGGGACACTGCGTGGGTCCGTCCTGTCGGTGCTCTAAGGCTCTCCACGAGCTGGGTTTCTCTACTGAATTTCTCCCTCCCCCTCTGTCTCTCTCTCACCTCATCTCTCTCACTCTCTGTCTGTCTGTCTGTCTGTCTGTGTCTCTCTATGTGTCTCTCCGTCTCTCTCCGTCTCTCTCTCACTTTGTTCTCCCCGTCTCCCCGTCTCCCTCTCCCCCTGTCTCTCTCTCTTTGACTCTCTCTCTCTCTCTCTCTCTCTCTCTCTCTCTCTCTCTCTCTCTCTCACACACACTTTGTTCTCTCGGTCTGTCTGTCTGTTTGTGTCTCTCTGTCTCTGTGCCTCTCTCTGTCTTTCCGTCTCTCTCTGTCTGTCCGTCTGTCCGTCTGTCCGTCTGTCCGTCTGTCCCTCTCTCTCTCTCTCGCTCTCTCTCTGCAGGAACAAAAGCTGGCACTTTCACTAATTGCACCACTTTCCTGGTCAACAAAATTACAGCCTCATTACCACTCTAGGTAAACACGTCGCATTACAGAACTGGCCGCAGCGATTAACAGCAATCAAATTAATGGCCACAGACGCCACGCCATATAACACAACACCACATCTACATGTGACCGCATCGATTCCTGATCCAACCATTCGACCCAACGCCAGAATGTCACTTGCTGGTGCTGTGCAATTTGCAAATGATTCACTGCACTGCCATGTCTATTGATAAAAACATCCATTTCGCCACGTTTAGTGCATGCGAGTTCCCCCGGCACTTGCCATTAGACGACGCCACCTAATGTTTCCTGATACAAGTCAGCAGAGCGAATTTACAAAACTGTGCAGTGAGGCGGTTTTTCTGACCAAATGACTTGTATTTTGCCAAACAAATGTGTCTGCCCATAAAAAACACAGGTTGTTACACGACATAAAGATACCTTAAATACGCCTTCTGTAACCTTTTTTAAATTAGATATCAAAATGTTGTTGAACCCATGTCACTGAATGTTTGTCAGAGAAAGGTAAAACAAGAGGACACAAGATAGCATTTGTGATAGCATTTGTGAAGCAGCAGTAACGATTAGATATCAGAAAGTATTCAATTGCGCAGACGATAAATGAATGGAACGGAATAATTATCTATCTGATTTTCTAAACACTAACAGAACTTATAAAATTGTATTGACGAATAGCAATACTAAATAATAAACACCAGCAGGAACAAATGTCTTCCTAATATACAAAGGATTCCACGTTCACTTTCCACATTGGGATTTGCTGTGCAAATTGCCTAGCAATTTCTTTTAGAGACAAAACATGCCACGCAATAACAGACAAACGACCGACGCAGATGTCCTGAGATAATGTGATCGCAGAACAATGACAGAACGCTTCTTCTCTCGACATAATCATCCAAGTTAGTTGTTTGAATAACTCAAACGAAAGCCATCTGGATTTCGAGCTTACGGAGAAATACATTTGCAAAACAGAAACCTACAGCAAAGTAGACCAACAGAGTAGGTGGAGACTCTGAAGACTGAACGCTTCTGTCTCATGTAATGTCAAAATGAACGTGATCAGTCACCTGTCATTTGACAACCAGGGGACTATGTCACGAACACTCTGATGAGCTCATAATATCAGTTTTACTCTTAAAAATAGATTTCCTCCTCAGCAACGATCGCACGTAAAAACTGTGAACTACAGGACGTGCAACGGGGACATTTTACCAAGTCGATGTGTGAAGTGTTTCATGGAAATAGTGTCCTCTGTGATACGGCAACATTTAAAAAACAATTATATTGAAAAGCTGCCTAAGTGGATGGTCTCTGTATAATGATGTGAACATTTTAAAGGGCTCATTATCATAGTGAAATGGTCCCCTGACTTCTAACGACAACAGCACATAACTCACTGGATGCCCGGGAGGCAGCTGGTTACCCTGTCAACCAGAATCAACAATAAGCTCGCTTCCCTGTCCCCACCAATCCATATTGTCTGAGGGCTATTTTCAGACCTCTTCAACGACGGAACAATGGACTCTCGCATCTAGCATTGCTTCCTTGAGCGTATAATGTTATTTATATTTCCAGCCATAATTTATTTAACAAATCATGTTGCTAACGTCATGTGTGCATGTTCCTGTTGTGAGCGCGTGCATGTCAGATTTATCCCGCATCGGTGATCTATCTCGTGAAGTCTTCTTGTCAACTGTGGCGTTGTTAGCGTGTTGCTGGCACAAAAATACACACTACAACATCTTGCTGTTATTATTCTGACTTTATTTCACATAGCCAGGGAAGGAGAATGTGAATATTACGTGTTCTCACAGTGACTGGGTCTACGAAACCTGCACGAACGTCAAATATCTAAATTAACTTAAATTAAACATGCACATTTACTATACAGATATTCCAAGACACCTACTAAGAGAGAGGATTGGGACACAACTGTTACAATAGTTATTAATACATTGTGACTGTAATTATTAGATGTGGATCGCTCAGGTTACGTAACTTATTAAGTAACACATTTATGACAGTGGCTAATGAACTAGTTACATCATTGTTATAATTATAATCAAAATAATCTATTTGTGAATATACGTATTTGATCTGATTTATAGAGCACATATTATAATGGTACTTGTACTCGTATTTTACATTTTTAAATAGAGCATTTCTAAATCTGTATTAGTTTTAAACATAACTTAATTTCAACAGTTTAACTATTGTTTCTCCCAAAATTTAATAAAGCCTCGGGGTAAACTGTGGAATGATCCAAATGCACGGTTGTACTCGCCAGTGACGTTGTAAATAATTAGTGATTAGCATGTTTCTATCGCCTCGCATGACAAGGGACATGAAACCAGCTGTATCACAAGAGAAATAAATATTTTATTATTCTAATAATATACATTCTGCATGATGTTACAAATAGTGAAGCAAAGCCACACAAGGCCAATGTTCTTACGTCATGCAAGTGTACACCACCTCGCATTATGTCCTCAGGTAGAATCTGGCTGGCTAGACTACACCAACCCAAACTGCGGTCAATCATTGTCACAATTCTTGTGGCATTTCAATTAAAAAAGTCTAATAAGGATGAATTACTTCTTTAAAATCTTGTTTCATTCCTTGACCGGATCTTGTACAAGTATATTGAAATCTGTCCACATTAGGACTCGTCATTGTTGCTGGTGTGTCACTGAAATAATATCCTGAGTGATGCATTTCCTTATCTTATGAGCTCTTTATCTTATGAGTTTTTTTATCCTATGAGCGTTTTATCTGATGAGCTCTTTCTTTATCGTATGAGTCTTTTTTATCTTATGAGTGTTTTATCTTACGAGCTCTTTATTTTATGAGCTCTTTATCTTATGAGTTTTTTTTATCTTATGAGCTCTTTATATTGTGAGATCTTTGTCTTATGAGCTGTTTATCTTATGAGTTTGTTATCTTATGAGCTCTTTATCTGAGTGAAATAGTCTGCAGATGTTCACCTAAATCTTACCAACATTCAATTCTGGCTGCCACCAATTACAATGACATAACAGTAACACAAAATCTTCACAACAGAGCAGTATTGACCACATTGGCACATAATCTAGCATGTAAATTCTAGAAAGAACAATGATTAAACAAAGAGACACCCATCACTAAAGTACAAGGATCAACAGTAGCAACCCATGACTCCACGAGCATTCTAGAAAGACTCAACGAGCCGCTGCAGCCAGCAGCTATTTCACCACACGGTTTATCACAAACACATCATGAAGTGTAAGATTGAAACAAGAAATTATATCACTCATCCTTATCACGTTGTCTTTATACTCACCAAAACATGCACACGATTATGGATTATGGACAAATGTTCACATGCACTAATGCATGCATACACCAATATGCACACACACACAGACATGCACGCACGCGCACACACGCATGCGCATGTGGTCACAAACCCACTCATCCAGAAAATGGTTCGATTTGAAGTCAGATGTAAGCAGTAAACGAAATTATACCACTGCATTTACACTGTACCTAAAAACAAGAATCTAGTCGATGCCATTTCCTGTCTGGTTGATTAACTTATTAATCATGCGCCATCGTTTCTCACCAGGTGGTGACACCAGTCCCTTCTCAAATTTAGCTTGTGATGTGGCAAAAGGGTAATACGGGAACTGACTATTATAACATCTCATTGGGGAATCTGTAAATACGTTGAGCATAGCACAAAACAGTTGTCTTCTAGCAAGTGACAAGGGAAGTGACAAGAGAAGTGACAAGTTTGAACAGTTCTGGTTCTAGTAAATGTCTCGTACAATATGATAAACTGCCTTAAAACTCAGACGAGTGAAGCAATTATAAAATCTTCTACATTATTTGGATTAACACCAATTTATTTATTTTATTACACTCTGCTTGCAGGTCTAACTGGTGTGGCATTCCCGTCTAACAAAATGTCACACGTGATCAAAGTATTGGTGTCGTACTGCACTAAAACTGCATGTTTATCAATGACAATAATAGTAATAATGATAACAGTTCTTTGTAGAGACTTGCACCACTACTGAGTACATCCAAAGGTACATGTTATAATTACAGAGACTGAATTTCATATTCCTTCTACAACGAGGGTGTATAGCTACAAATGGTTGAGTTTCCCCCACACTACAAGTAATTACACGATGTTGATTCTGCCACTGAGTGGCGACATCCCACGAGAACGGACCTGAGCAACCTGGTACCACGCTACGGTCAGACGGACACGAATCTAACAAGCCAAGCCTCTTTATTAAGTTTGATAGGTTGCATGCTGGATAACTCACTATATATTAGCATATTGATTATGACAAATTACCTGTGCACTGGCAGACAGAAATAAGAGCCATGTGTCTTACACTTATAAATAATATATATTGATATGATGTCTGTCACCCACGGGACCCTGAGTCAGAGGTGTCAAGAAACAATCACAAACAATGACATGCAAGAAGAATCATTACAAAGGCGGACTAGAACAGACATTATGATGGTAGAAACCATGTGACAGACGTTCTGGTGAGTGGTGACAGCAAGGTGTCCTGATGGTTGACACTTCAGAGACGTCTCCTTGTGTCATGACACAGGGCAGCAGGTCACAAGTGCTCTTGCTCTCTGTCTGCCTGTCTCTCATTTTGTTCACTCTGTCCGTCCGTCCGTCCGTCCGTCCGTCCGTCCGTCCGTCCGTCCGTCCGTCCGTCCGTCCGTCCGTCCGTCTGTCCATGTCTGTCTGTCTCTGTCTCTCTCTCAGAATCTACAAATGTTGTTCCTCCCCTAGTTTGTCAAATCTGAGGTCTGGCGGGATTAAGTTCTGGTGAAAAAGTGCAGGATAGATTCATTTAAACTGTTTTTTCTTAGCAGCTATCCTCCTGATGGGACATACATGTCACCAACAAATGAAACAGACTTCACGGTTTAAGTGATTTCCAATTTTAATTACCCTATTTAATTACCCTGATAAAAGTCCACCAGTGCCTTAGTTCGTTCACTTACACATACCGTTGCCCTCTGACCTACTAAGTGGCGATATTAAAATTACAATTATTTACATATAGAAAAGTAATAAAATAGTTTTTCCAAATGTCACAGAAAAGGTTAATTGAATGGAGAGCTACTGTCCAGAGGGCGCCACTGTGAGTGGGTTTAAAATCACAGAACTAGAATGGTAAAAAACGTATGCTTTTAATTGGAGCTTCATCCACACATGAATGAACTAAGATGTGGGTGGACTTTTGCATGTGGAAGATGATGTCATTGAACTGTCACCAAAGTCAGCATATCAATACAGACGGGTGACACTGAGACACATATTTCTGTGACAACCGACAGTCTGACACACGGCAGTGACACACACATATCGTCTCTTATTCACCGACAAACCAACCAAACCAAAGCCAGCCAAGAAACCGAGAGAAGAGCAATAACATTGGCACCCATTCAACCACACAACCGCAAGCCCTAATCCACTGTGACAATCCATTCCATCTCTCTGACAAATCCGTGGATTTATTGGCAATCCCCGCTCAGGTATTCATTGCATGCCCGCAGAGCTTGCCGCTAAATTGCTCTTTCCATGACGAACCCCCGAAATGCAATGCTAATTGGACAAAGCCAGAACTCAGAAAATGCACATGGACAAGTTATAGAAAACATTATTTGCAGTGCCTAATGCAGTGCCCAATGCATCAGCAGTGACGATACGGCATGCAGGCTCCGTATCAGAGACGTGTGCCAAATAAAAGAATGTATGGTACACAGTGTCATTGTCAAGAAGAAATTTAATCAGAACATTCTAAACCAACATGAAAAGCATGTTGCTTCTGTGGGTGAGGGACATGGTAACTGAAACAAGAAATCTCGAGATAGATTTTTATCAACTAAAACGCAAGGTAAAATCAAAAACTCTTAATTCATCGCCATTCATAATTACGCCTACTGATTATTATATTACACACAGTGCCTCAGAGCTCATATTCCTGGATATCATAGTTTATTATTATTATAACTTTATTTGAACCTTAAGTTTTAAGAGTTTTAAAACCAGAAGTAGATTCTACAGGTTACAGTCGCAGAAAGGAAGCCTGAAAGGTTACTAGATGGGCTTTAATAAAGAACTCACAAGGAAGCTAAAACAAGGTACACCAAAAACAGGTGAAGGTGATTCGTAGCCATAGAACTGAAGGCACAATAAATACCTGGACAGAAAAACTCAACTCATCCTAAAAGAACCCAGTGGACACGCTTGGCTGAACAGCAACACACCAGTGTAAACAGCACTGGGCAGGAGCCAGGGTGAAGTATAAAGTCAGACCCAAAACAACTTGGCAAGGAACAATGGAAGAACTAAAGGCTCCTGGGTCTACCAGGGGCTGGGGCTCAGCAGCAGATAGCCCAAAACAGAACGGTCTAGAGGGAGCCTGTTTGTTCCCCGATATGTCGTGTGAAACGAAGAGGGTAAGTAACGAGAGAGAAAAACTGGCAATCACCAGAGTGTACCGGAGAGCATTATTTCAGCTCTAGTTTAAGTGAAACAGCATAATGACATACCCACACAAATCCCAGTGGCATCGGAACACAATTTAGACCAGCAAATGAAAATCACCAGACATCGCGGCAACGCGACGGACGGCGAACGCATATATGTTTATGTTTGATATGACAACGCCGTCTCACCGAACCGCCCAATCAGACACCGGGCCACTTACAGCGCCGATAAATCTAATCAGTGCGGCAAGTGTGAAATAAACCTCTCGCTAAACCAATTATCTTGCTCCAATTTGAATGCAAATCGTGCGCTGACGCGGTAAAACCTCTCCGCAAATATTCCGGTGGAGAAATTTCCCGCAGACAAAAACCACAGGGAGCCGTGGCTGGCATTTGCATCAGGACGACGCACACAGTTTCCCGCACTCTACTCCTTAAGGATGATGCATGCGATAAACCGACGGCTGCCCACGTCTGTGGAGTGGCGGCACCACATAGATAAGTCTCCCTTCTCACTTATCCCAGGCCATTCAGGATAACCAGTACAGTAATGATGCCACCACAAATCAATATTCCGCATTTGATGATTTCGCAAACAACTGCTCTCAGAGAGATTAGTTCGTAATTCGATTTGTGGCACCAAAATCTACGTTCACAAAATATGGCAAGAAAAATGACAAACAGAACTCGTGATATAAAGGACTAAAAAAACACGAAAACACAAATAATGATGTGTCCCGGGCACACTGAAGCACTATTCATGCACCATGTGTCTGCATTTCAACGAAAACGAAACTGACCACAAAGAAAAAGCCACGAAACCAGCAGCACCGAAGAATGTCAGACACCGAACTTGAGAAGTTGTTATCCCTGCCTTGTAAGGCGACACACAAATCTACTTCTTTACTATGCTTTCTGTAAATATTTCAGCGACTTTCTCGCACGTAAGATGACAGTAAGCCACAGGAACTACATTACTTGTTAGTCGGTGTTAGACGTGATGGTCTCCAGCAAAGGTCACGGCCAGCCTCCATTTGCTGTTCCCGTAGAGAAAGAGGGGGTTGTGTGTGATGTGAAATTCCTCTTCTCCCAGTTTTGCACTGGACAAGTGAGTGAAGATACATTTACTGTACTGTATTAGGTCATTCTATTGACAACAATAAATGCCGGCCACTTGTATATATATCACAGTAGACATCTTTGCAGAATGCTCAAAATTGTATTCACTCGTCAACAATCCCTTCAAGATTATCTTTTCACAGCTACTCACTATGTTTAATTGTGTTTGTGTTTTGACACCGACTTACCAGTTCAATCTCTGCTTTGCGTAACTTCCCAGAGTTGGCATATTAACTTTATAAAGCCGGGATGTAGAGGAGTATCTTGTAGATTCTCAATGGATAAAATATTCCTAGTGTCATGCCTTTTTGGCTATGGTTGTTAGTGTGTTGATTTTGAATTAGTCTGTGCTGTTTTGGTTGTGGACTCAACAGGGAGCCCTGCGGTTCAAAAAAAGATAAGTTTTACTGCCATGCGTTTTCATTGCACTCACAATAAAACATTGGAATGTAACACATTTACAGAGTTGATGTTTGAACTTTGAACCATTTAAGTAATTTACATAAAAACAAGAGTCCAATGAAACATCAGCCACAAGAAGACAGATTTGTGCTGGGAACTCTACAAAAACAGCTTTACCGTTACTTTTATGTCCTACTAACCAACCAAATGTCCTCCATAAAACACACAATAAGTGTCGTGCCTACTCTCTGGGAAACCAGAGCCACCCATAAAAGGAAAAACAAATTTAATCAACCAAACAAACTCTATTACCACTGTATATGAATGAAGACGCAAAATTGATCGGCTCAACTGAATATCACATCAATATTAAATTACAATAACTGATATGAGGCTTATGAGCTAATGCCCAAATCACCAGAGTTTCAAGTTCTGTGTTAATTTGATATAAATAAATGTATTAGTTTGTTAATGTGAAGCGGCAGATGCTGAAATGTGTGCCAGTTTGACATCATTTTGCAGATAAACACAGAAATGTTTTGGCCAATTTCAAGTTTTAGTAAAACCAATTTCCAATGTAGTAATACGTAGAGGAACCCAGCAGATAAACATTATGTTATGACATTATTTGGGAAGATGAAATTTAAATTGTTATTATTTATACAATTTTAATATGTATGTATAGCTGTATGAGTGCCTAAGTTTCTATGGTAATTAAATTAGGCAATACAGATTTGATTCAGAGGTTCATCCTTAAAGAAATTAATAGTAATAATACACGTATACACATAATATGGTCCATAGTTTGAATGCTATGAATTCAGTGCTGCATTGTCCAAAATGGCCCCATCTACAAACTAGATGTGCCAATGGGGCCATTGGCCCACTTGGCCAAAATCTTAGATTGAACCTCGGCATAACTATGTGAAAGGTTTCGGACAGTTCGCAAACAACTTGGTGTCGCTAGTTAACAGAAAAACAACAAAGTATACACAACTGTTGAAACATTTCTTCTAGCAATGTGCAAACTGCAAGGAAACTGTATGGACTACAAATACACTATGTAGTACCGTCGGAGCGAAGGCACTGAACACAAAATGTCATTTTAAGGAGATGAATTGATGACATGACATGACATGACATGACATGACATGACATGACATGACATGACATGACATGACATGACATGACATGACATGACATGACATGACATGACATGACATGACATGACATGACATGACATGACATGACATGACATGACATGACATGACATGACATGACATATCATATGTCAGTCAGACACTGCCACCAAGGAAACAGGTTGAGAGTAAATGTCAAAGGCTTATTTTCAAATGTACAAAATCAAACCCCAAGCTTCCCAAACACACAATATTTCTTTATAATCACACATCTCATAGCCCACTGGGGGAGGTTTGATTAATCTTGCATGAAGTCGTGAAAATCATCATGCTTATGAAATTAAGGTTTCTCAAATTTGAAATATCTTATTTTTAGGATCAATCAATGCAAGTTATCTTTCCCTCCTCTTCAAACTGATGTGAGGCTTTACCAACAAGTGTTTACCTGGGAAACGTACTAAAAACGTTTCTGATTTTTTCACAACAAAATTACAGAATGTCGGTTTTTACATGACAATCACCAACTGGAAAACTGCCAGCCGTGGCCGACAGATGTGAACAGAAGCGATCGAGGCTTAGGATTACAATATGGCAGCAGGACTAAAACCAAATTTCAGTTGTCAAGATCGGAAAAGATAAATAATAACATGGATTTTATCTCTATTACAAAACGACATGGATTTCTTTCTGTCCGTGTGTTCGTCTACCTATCTGTGCACTCATATCTCTCTTAGTTTGGCATGGACATATAAAGGGATGACATTCTGTATAATGATTTAGCAGGCGAATTGTAGTGGTTCACAAATTTAGATTGTTTCTAATGGTGTCAGAGGTAGGGGTGCCCGAGGTCACAATTTCAGGTTTCAGTGCTGTTAACTCCATTTACTCCTGGGCTACTGGGCTAGTTTCATAATAAATAATCAAATTATTGTTCAATCACCATTTGAAATGTTCTACACAGTATACCAATTGGCATACTGAAATGATCTTATATTAATTTAGGGAGTATTTGCCCCCCCCCCTCTATGTGATCAAGGAAACTTTCACCCTTTCTTTCTATGGGTAGTGAAAGATAGGTAAACAATTGTTTTATTATATTCATCACAAAATGTATCAGTTTGGCATACCACAAATATCAAAGTGAAAAATGCAATGGAAAATCAAAAAGGATTGTTACGCACTGTATAACATGATCACAGATATAATTCCAAGGGGGTACCCATATAATATTAATAAAATCATGCCTAGTGCCAGTAGCGGCATAGAAGCGACACATAATCCATTATCGAAGCAAATGTTGGCACTGCAGGCAATACATCGCTGGAGTTTGGCAGCCAGCATCCCTAGACAACCCCAACCAGACGGCTAATCACAGAAATGATGACTCTGTCGCATCAGCCAACCTGAATAATCACTAATAGGCTTACCTAGGGAACTGAGGCTTCTGGAGAAATAGTTGGGCAACATAATTACATATAAAAAGGCAAACGTTTGCTAACAAGAAAAGTCATAATTACATTCTCCATTGCATGTCATTAATTTGCACACAAAAATTCCTGCATTCAATGTGACAAGAACACGGAGCTTTTTTGTATTATAATATTGCAAACAAAATCTATTCGTAAAGTTTGTATTTTAGAATAATATGACTCCTGCAGAAATTTACATAAACAAATTTAAGAATTCCTACTAAAATGAACTGTTTTAATAAATATTTGAGCGAGTCTAATTAAAAACAAACTGATCACTTGGCTTCATCAAACCAGCAGTATGCCATATAGGATTAGGAAAAAATTAAATATATGTATCAACACTGAACCTCTGCCAAGCGAATAAGTGTATCAATTCATTCAACTACTAAAAACTTCAATTTGCAATCCCCTGAGGTCTGAGCCAAAGAAGACACACGCAACAACAATCAGTTCCAACCAGTGATGTAGAAACTGCAACCTGGCAGTGAATCTGTGTGACAGCATAATCCTTGCACAGACATGTAAAAACATAGCATTTGGTCAATAAACTTAAACCAACCATTAGTAAGACTATTGCAACGATGACGCCCTGCAATATTCACCTGTGGCTTTGTGAAAGTCACATCACGCTCAAACAGTGGCTAGTTATTGATTCTGTAAAATTCCCCAGGCCACTCAAATCTAGGTTTATTGCCAAGGAAAAAACAATTGTTAAAATGAGCACGTGTAATCTAATATAGGCACAGAGGAGACTGCAGCGACGGAGGCAATATTGCAACAATTTAGTTGCGATGTGGAGTAGAACCCGATGTGACATCGTTATTCACACAGCGTGTCTCGCAGGTGCAGATTAATCTGAGTTTCCGGGTAAATTGACACTTTGTCAGACGATGCATGGTTTTGTGCACACACACACTAAGTCATATCTATTGAAGTGTGAACGTTTTGTTCCTTTCCTGTTTGCCCCTGTTGTTAGGGCGATGCAGGTGTTGCCATCAACTGTCTGGCTTTGTTCTTATTCCTGTACTCTTCCTGTTTCCTTGCCAGCTCTATCAACCTACATAGATTTATGCCGAGACTCGTCCACCCATTATATTGTTGCAATCCATCAGAACGTCCCAGACCTACGATGAATGTCCAGTTAATGACATGTTCAATTTACACAGCATATGCTTTTTGTTTTCCTTGGGACATGTCAATTACATGTTCCAAGGAAAACAAAAAGTACGATCTAAGTTCATCTGAGTAACGATTGAAATTTAATTTCAGCTGTAGATTTTTAAAAAGTGCACATTTGTAATAGTCATCGTTTTCAGCATGCACAGACCACCCACACACTGAGGCTTGAACACAGGCGTCTCAGTTTATTTTGATCTTTTAAAACCTCTTTCCTCAGTGTCACCATTATTATTTCTGAGAATAACATTATTTCTGAGAATTCCAGCCTTTCAAGAAAGCAATTTTAACTAATTAAAGTGTATGCTTTTCAAGGGTTTATATTCTATATTATTTTATTCTTGAAATAAAATAAAAATAGACTGCTCACATGTGTATGTATGCATGTATTATTTTCTGTGTGTCTATTTTAATGCACCCCTGGGCATGTATTGTTTATTAATGCACATGACAGGAGCTACAAGGAGTGCTGAAGAAACACGTACATGTCAGCCTGTGTGCATGCATATTTGAAGATGACGAGCGCAATGACCTACCTCGCACACCTCCTGTCTAGAGCCTGGGAGAACCATTGATTGAGTGCCAATCATCTCATGGTGTAAGACACATGAGGTATGTCAGGATAAGTCATGTTTGCATGAAATGGTGGAACAAAGTCCCCAACCATCATGTCTATGTCAAGCTGACCCCCCCCCCCCCCGTGTACACTGAATGCATCACAACAGATCCACTCCTCTATACATTGTATACCTGACAACATCAGAAAGTGGCAACATTAACAACAAACTAAATAATAAATTGTGTATAAAAATAAATAAAAATTTAAATAAATAAATATTCCACATAATAAATCACTATATGTATACATATCTTAGCAGTAATCAAAACTGAAACTCGGCTACAATGAAGGATATAAAAATTGTCGCGAGTCAAATCTTCAAGCTCAACTTTTCAGGCTCAACACCGCCCTAAACAGAGCAGATTCTGTGCGAAAATTCCCCGCACAGCAAGCAATGAAAAATCACCGATATCACCGAAAATAACCCTCAGTGCATCCCTTGCTGCCCATTGCACCAATCTGCAGAACAGACAGCCGGAATCGAGCCTCACTTAGCTAAAACACGACCATTTGACATTTCCAGGCAGCCACTGTCTGAGGGATGGATGGGAGCCTTGAAAGCCCGCTCACTCCATGTGCTTCAGTCCACCCGGCCCATCACAAATCAAACCCGAGGCAATCACTAGACGACACGACACAACAGACACACGAGGATCGGCGTCACTTCTACCACTGGGCAGTGTCACATCGCGTCGCGTCGCGTCACTGATTGATGACGCATTGTTAATGGTTAACCGCACAATTACTCGTAAAAAAACGACTATCACAAATAGAAAATCGCCGTCATCTGCCGTGCTACGGTGTAGATCAATGCATTAGGCTTATCGCTGCACGTTGCATGTCAGTTATATCAGAGAAATTCACCAACACTCGGAAAATTATTTCGTCCCTATTCGACATCTGGATTTGCATGATTTTAATAAAATGTTCCTTCTTGATCACAGTGTAGTCATGCATTACAAAAACAGCAGTTGTAATTTACATTTTTTATATGGCTTATAAAAACAATTCATGTGATGGTTTTAAATGATCGTACAACCTTTGATGTAACCAGCCATAGATGAGGCAAAAAAACATCTCAACCGAACATTCAACCACATTCAACATTAACGATTTCACATTAGCTGGCCTTTACATAAATGTCAACCTACTTCAATGTTAGTATATCGTTTTATTCAATTATCGTCACACAGGTCACCCACTACCAAATGTTCAACGTTTCCAATTTTTTATCGGCTGCCTCCAAAGCCACAGTCAACTGTAATTTTTACTTAATCGATAAAATCGTTAAAATGCTGGAATTCTTGTAATATACACAATTACTGTTATAAAACTCATATTAGTACCATACAGCAGTCACAATGTTACATAAAAAAAATTGTAAATTCTTCAAATTAATAAGTTTGTAGGCGAAAGGTGGTAAAAAACAAATTAATGCTTCAGATATTAAAAAAAATAAACAATAAAATTAACTATATAACATGTTGTGAAAAATTTAAACATTGTGAAATATGAATACCACAGCCAATATCTAGAGTGAAAACGTAGAAGCAGTTTTCTCGAAATCATACTTTTCACATTTGCGATACCCAAACTGCTGCATCTGTGAAAAGAATGTGATTATAGTAGCGCTGGGTGTCATGTTGTGCCCCTGAATGTGCTCTATTCAAGTATACAATAAAAAGACATCCATCTTTTAGGGAAGCGTCTAAGTTTACCACGGTGCATTATATACACATGTTGCTTATGTCATGCAGGCCTACAAATGTTTCCTTTCAGCGATCCACCAATATTTTCAAAAACAGAGTAAACACCACTCCAGACTGGACAAGAAAACTACTGAATCACAGCCCACAACTGCCACTGTTCAATGTCCTAGCCACCTAGTACCTACCTTCACGACGTCTGGCCCTGTGATGAACAGATAGGACGTGTTCTGAAAAGTAACAGAAATGTGTCAAAATGGCCTACAATCTTCAGAAAAAATCGCTGCTAATGAAAAAGGATTTTAACTGATTTGCTATTTATGATACATATATAATGATATATTATGTCTATGACAACTGGTGATTATACAGTCTGAACCCACAAAACACAAGAAACCAGGATCATCATGAGACTTGGCATTCAAAAATATCACGTTCTTTCAAGACGTTTTTACATAAAAATGGCCCATGGCCCTGTGGTCATTTGGACTACACAGTGAGTTGGCAATTATGAATGAAAAAAGTGTTTTGGTGAATCACAGTCACTAATCTTTGCATCATAATCACCTAATTGGCATTTACTCTGGTTATCCATATCAGACAATGTCATTGGTGTTTATAGTCAAGATGGAGTTATCTACTCCCACTCCACTCAATACACGCATAATTCAGTTGATATCAATAAAGTGTATGATATTTCATTATATAGTTGTTAAGGTAAGAATATTAATTTTATGTTAGATACTTCCCGGTCACACCATTCAAATGATAATCAAATAAGTATAAAAATAAACTCAACTTTCAGTTAGAGCAAATGAAGAATGGCCAAAGGACTAAAAATAAGTTAAAAAAATTCATGCAAATATTGATAAAAAACATTACAGTGGTCTTTGCCTTCTAAGCTTTCCATGGGGGAATATCTTGAATAAATCTGTTTCAAGAGTGTCATTAACTTTGAGAAACCCTGTCATCTGACATATAATTAAAAATAAATTACTTATTTTGTGTTGCATCACTTCAAGAAAATAACAAGATAAACAAAATTACAGGGAAAAAGTACAAAATGTGTACAATAATATGTATGATAAAACTACGTAAAACAGAAGATAACTGACTATAACATATATACACAGCCAAAGTTATGAAGTGGACAAACCTTGATCATGAAAGTAAAGTCTGTCAGAGCTGGTGAATACACTGCGCCACCTGGTGACCAACAAAATGTTAATTTTAGGAAAAGCTGCACACAGTGGCTCTCTCTGGTGAGTAATAAAGCAAGCATAACAAAAGCACTTGGCAGATGCAATAGGGCGTGCGAAAACGAGGCTGGAGGCAGAAAGTCCATATTCTCCATGTTAACATACATGACATCGTTTTGTTTTTGGTTGTAATAATCGAACTGTTCCAGTCTAACTATTTCAGTTACACTGTCCGAAGGATTATTACAAACAGAAGCAGTGGAACACTTTGCCGGTGACAATGATCACGGAAATCATGATTTCTAATCGATTATTATGATGGTTGCCATGGCAACGCCGGCTTGTACTTGTGTTAGGCGATCTTGACTAGTAATGAAAAGTGCCATTTTTCGCACATTACAACCTGTTTGGGGCAAACGTATACATGTGTTATGATTATGTGCATTTAGACAACTTGTCAGATATAAGTGCTTATCGAAACCACAACGTACAGCTTTGTAAAATGCAAATCCCGTAAGACACATACAACCTAAAATTGTGGGGAGTGTCTATTATTTGCACTACATAAATCGCTATGTCTATGATTGTGTGGTAAACTCAATATTAAATAGGACATTTCAGATAAGAAAGGTATAACACAAGATATTTATGTCCTGATTTTCCTAGTATTCATCAGTCGGAAGTTACAACTGTCATCCATTGAATATTATTCTTGTGACCAGTCCCCAAATCAGCTCCAGTGGCGCGGACTCTCGCCATGTATCGTGACCCACTTACAGGCCCTATTGTTTTTCAATGTTTGCTACTGTTTAGAGGCATGACACTTAGCTGCAGCGGGGGGGGGGGGGGCATGCACTGTCATATACTGGAAATTCTGGAATGATCATCATATTGTTGATGTATTTTGCAAATTCAGAATGTGTATAGGTCAGTATTTATACTCCCTCTTAGCCATGTATAGCGCACAAATTTGGATGATTTAGGAGACTTATGGGGGTGCAGTTGGAGGGTTTGATGAGCCTTGTAATGGGCTAAAATTGGAGGTTTTGGTAATGGGGTGCAGTTGGCAGTATTGGTGAGCCCTATAATGGGGTGCAGTTGGGGTTCTTGTTTGGAGGGTGCTACTTGTGTAGGTTCTGTTGAGCTGCTGTTGCCTCAAGTTGTTGCTGGTGGCAGCCGTCACCCCCTCACCAGCCCTGGGTGTCACTCACCTGCACACGGCCCCATGATGAGTGACAGTTGTGGTATCACCCCCGAAGACATCACGTTGCGCTGAAAACATCCGTCATATTTCCAGTACACTTGCTATGCTGAAGTCTGAGATTTCCGCAAGAAAATAATGTTCTAAAATTCACACTTTGTTAGAGCTTTGCTGGAAGATTCTGTACCTAAAACATGTTTTCTTCTTCAAAAGTCCCATTTTCTTCTTCCTGAAGTCACATTATTGCCAGCAAACATTACTTAAAGCTTGATAGGCATACTATCATCACAGAGAAAACTTTGTAACTGCTTCATAGATTTTGCACCCACCAACAGTCAATAATTCCATTATCATGACAACCATCTTTAATCTTACCACACCTACCATCTTTTCTGTCGAGTTTGAGCTTTCTAAAAATTGCATTATACGATTCACTCAAAAAGTCTAAACCGCCACAATTTGTGCAAAACAGCCACTATTCAGTATGTAAACTAAGCTGAACTAATTTAAAGATGTGTTATTCTATCCTTAAAGCGAACCAGATTTAAAGACACGCAGTAGCGCTTACATTTTTCCGGCGTTATAAACGTTCCAATTGACGTTTCTGTGCATGCGAAAGCACAAAATATTTATGGTATAAAAACTAAGGGTTGTTCGTTGGGATGTATAAAACCTATCAGCAAAGTTATTTGTCACAAATTAACACGAGGCAAATAGCAAGCATAAATCATGTGACTGTAGTGTGCCATAATCCGTGACAGTGATTTAAACATAGCATTTTATTGTATTGAACAACATTTTAAGCAACTCTTCACAGTAATCATCACAGGAGAGTTAATGAACAGCTCGTGGCATTTATACAAAAAATTGTTTGTTGTTTCGCTGCTCATTGATGATTTTACATTTATCGTGCATGCGCAGAAACGTCAATCGGAACATTTATAACGACGGGGAAAATGTAAGTGCGACAACGTCCTGCACCCACCTGGAAGATGTAGGCGTACCCTGCCAGGGACATGACGCCCTCCTGGATCCGAGCACCCCCGGAGTCATTCAATCCAATGACGGGAACGCCGACCAACATCGCCTGATCCATGATCTAAAGGGGCACACAACCAGCAACTAATACTCCTTCCTCATTTGAGAAAACCATGCCTGCCAGATCATATCAGAAATAAAATTCTCTGTGTGAAGATTGTTTCATTGAAACTACGTAAAAGTAAGCCAGTAGCGAGTACGAAGTGTCTGGCAAAAACAAGTTCATTTAAACACTGCCTGGTTAATGTTAATGTTAAACGTGTTCTGCGATTCTCCGAGCAGGAACTGGTTTATTTCAGTGACTACGACACTACATTCAAAATCCGACACAGCATCACTTACTTAAACAAATTATACATTACCGACAGTTTCTCTTAAGTTATAAGCACAGTTTCTTAGTTCTCACCTTACAAATCTTCTCGGCATGAACTCTGGAGAGACTGCCGCCAAAAACGGTGAAGTCCTGGAAAATAAATCAAAATAACTGTATATAATGCTCCTTTTATTCTCGTTATCAACAATGTTTTTATCTGAACAATACCCACGTTTTTGTGCATGAGGATACATTGCATGCATACCTAGCCAGCGGTCATTTTTCAAAATAACATATTCTGAAGATTTTCGGGGGGAAATATGATAAATACCAATTTGGCTAACATTTTTGCTTGAGTGAAATTTAAGAATTCAAATTTATAGAATATAAATCAAAGATCTTATATTTTCAATACTCCTTTAGAACCAGAACGACAAACAATAAGTGCAGATTATTCACTGTGTTGCGTAACATGCTTACGTAACCCACTGCTGGTTTATGCAATCATTCATTCATTCATTCATTCATTCATTCATTCATTCATTGCCACAATGCAGCCTGTGGTGGTAACTGGTAAGTGACCAACCATTCAGCAACCAGAGGCACAGATTATTTACTCGTTATCACTAATCATTCACCACACCCATTTATAGCAGCATGACCCAACAGCCAACACAGTAACAGATGCTGCCTGCTCCTAGTAGCAGTGGCGACCATATTGTTACGTAACTTGGACCCACTTTTAAATGTAGAGGCCTGTCTATCACTTGATCTGTGGCCTAGCAAAAAAATGTCAAGCGATCCAAAATATACTGCGGAGCATGTGGTGTGTTCAGACAATCCAACATCCAGGGACCGTTTCACTAAGACTCTTAACCCTGTAGGTGACCAGGGCTGAAAACTAGCCCAACAGCACCTGCCTCTGTTGTAACAATTTTCATTTCCATCACACGTAACTGACCCACAAACATTTGGTGTCACTGGGTAGCTGACAGATTTTTCCAGATCGTGTATATTTTTCATTGCACAGATTCAGTGACAGATTTATCACAATCGAGTTTACAAAGATGATGTTGTTACCACCCATATTTGGGTGATTTTGCTATGTTCTGATGAATGAATTTACTCATCCATTCATAGAGTCTACACCCCACACACACAGTATCAAAAGAAAGCTTTGTGAGTGGCCAATCTGCCAACAATAAGTAACATGGGGCCAGTCGATTCAGCCAATTAGAACCATGGTTTCAATGTAGTGTCATCGACCACGTGAAACTATAGTTAGAAACAAAATGGCGGAGCGGTAGACAATAGTTGATCCACTTCGCAGCTTTCCTTTCGATTATCTCAAGTTTCTGCGTTACTGTTTTGATACAATGCTTGACAGTATTTATAAACAATGTTATTATAATTCAACAAATTAGCAGTGTGACATTTCTCTGGCCAAGCATGTGGGTTGCAACGGCCGCAATTAGCCGGCTTCAATCAGCATATTTTTCTGCCAGAAAAATCATAAAAACAATAGTTCTCAACAGATTTGTTTACATTTTTATTTGGCAGCAAATACACGACGCTATATAAATGGCAAAGTATATTCATTCATGCCATCATTATCTGGCAGTAGGATGAAATGTTTGTTTATTTAAATTTTGTTAGTTCAATTTCAGATAGAGATATCCTCATGATTTTAGTTTGTTCTATAGATATTATAATTTTATTATAAAAAAAACATTCTATTAGCATTAAAATTACGCATCATTCGTATTTTTATGATCAATATTAGCGAATTTATGAAGGCAACACAAGTGTGGGATGCATGTGCAAAACAAGATTTTTCGGCGGCAAAATGGTGTTTCGGCAGAAATGCAGCTACACTGTAGACGCCAGTGACGGCACCGTGCATAGGAATATTTTCTGCAGGCGACAGCTTAGCGCCGACAGCCGGAGATCGAACGGGAAGCCGGGGATCGTTAGTGACATTTACAGCATGGCCAAATCTGTGACAACTTGTTTTATATATTGGAATAGATATCTTTTGGAATAAACAGGTTAGAAAATTCAGCTACAACACGACTATGTTTTATGTGATTTATTACTTATGGGTTACCCCGTAGCAAGGATTACGGAAAATCCATGATGGTAGGCAACACTGCCTATGGTGCCCAGTGGAAAGAAATCCACAAGGGGTCATTGTCCACAATAAGGGAGAACGCGAAAGTCGGTGAATTTTTTTTATTTTGGTACCACTCGGCTGTTACTAAAAAATCTGAAGTGTTGTCTTAGCTAATTAATTAGGGAGGTGTCTGCCTCGCGTCTCCGCCTCGCGTCGCCAGTAGCGACACCGTGCGGAGTTATGGAGAACTTGCAACTCGTAAACAAGATGGTGACTAGTTTCAACTGATAATGCGAGTCCATGGTTTCAGCTGTCACAGATTATGTTTAATTGTTGCATCTAGACAAGGGGGTGACAACTGATGGAAACTATCGAAAACAATGGTGAATGATTCGACTGTTGAAACCAGTGGCCTGTCGGGCCAGTAAAATATGAAAACTGGTGGCCCGAACTGACCCAACACCCTCAAAACACGCACGCGTTGGGCCAACATTACTGTTGACTCCTGAAATTGTCATCAGTCAAATTACAAGTAATATTTATAGTTTACATCAAAATATGATATTTATGGCACCTCATTTATGTATCAACATCTGAGTCCATAATGATCAACATATGAATCCAATAAAGTTCACCAGACAAAGGATGTTTTTTAATGAATTTAAAGTCAAAATAACACAGGTTTTCAGCCACAGTCCACATACAGCAATCTTACCTGGCTGAATACGAAGAACTGGCGGCCATCAATTTTTCCGCGCCCTGTTACCACACTGTCACTGGGAATCTGAAAAATCATGGTGAAGCGACATTATACAGCCTACAGTCTTACCAAAATATTCCCATAATCTGTTGGTACATTTGTTGCATTCCATGTATAAATATAATGCAAAACAGTTCCCATTTCCAGATGCATTTAAAATTGACACCACCATCAACAAATTATATTCTAGTTAGATAAGCTTGTATTTAGGTAAAAAAAGAATTACAACAAACTCGAGTCACTATAAAAATAAAGTACTTACCATCAAATGTTATGTTAGCTGTTACATTACTATTTCTAATTCTGCTACAGTGTACTCCATTTCCCATTTGTAAATAGACACAAATCATGAATGTTATCATGGGAAAACAAAATCACACAATATAACATCATCTAACTAGAGTCAAGCTGGATAAGATGTGAGTGGGTAAATGTTAATCCTCTCCTCCTAGGCTAGAAGTAGCAACAGCTTGCATCTTGATTATTAAACTTTAAATATTTAATTTACAAACTTCTGGAATGAAATACCAGTAATCATAAAATGCCATAAATATTTTGACTTCGTTCTGTTATTAGAATGTTTTATTTCCCAACATGATGCTAAGATGAAAACATTTACATAAATTGTTTGTATATGTACTCTATAACTCTCTTCAGACGTTTATACATTTCCAATCATTGCACGTTGCATTACTGCATACTTTCAATGGTAAGCCCTATCAAATTTTTTAAAAATCACATATCGAAGGCCATCTCTAATTACCTTTTGTTTATCCATACCAAAATCGACACAATCGTGTTCAACAAATGCATCATACTCGACAAACGTGCCAGGGTCGCAGAGAAGATGGATTCGCTCACGAGCTGTCAGCTTTCCCTGTAGCAGCAAAACATTGCATCAGTATGGTTACAACCTAAAAACTGATAGGCTAAATATATATTACTGTTGTGTTGTTAAAAAGTAAGAACAATCATGTATGGACCTACTGGCTGCAATTTTGTGTAATTCTAACTTGACCGCTACACCATGCCAAGGCCGCAATCCAGCCCCCGCCGCAATGCCAATGGCTGCAGAAACGCCGAGTCGAGGTAACGAACACTGACACTGTCACTGATCTTAAATCTAGGTCACCAAGAAACACTTTCGCAGCGGGATATAGGCTTAGTTAGGCAACTCTGTAATATTACTCCCATGTATACTTTATTAGCATGGAAAACTAGATCGATAAAACATTCCTGACTAGCAGAAAACAACGCATTTAATCGGCTGCAAATCAAGCGATGACGTCGCTGTCAATGATTGAGGACCTAGACCGAGGGAAGGAATTGTAAATAATCACCTTAAAAAGTTGTAAACTGGTTATGTCACCAACAACCCACGACGGAAACATAAAGAGGTACTTATGGAAACGCAATTACATTAACTGATTTCAAATATGCATATTTAGAAGAGCGCATTTCACTCAAATTTGTTGAAATCCAAGCCGTTTTCGACCATAGTCTCCCTCACCTTTTCGTGCTGTTTGTCGATTCGTTTCTTTCCACCTGCTTCCAGAGCCCGCGTGCGAGCGTCTTCAATCTTTTTACGCACTGTCAGCGTTAGCTCAGATGAATACAATCTTGCAGAAACGACCTTTTCGATCATGCACTGCGAACGCACTGCATTTCGCGCAAAAATACCCCAATTTCTCAAAAGTCCTGCCATCGTCTAAAAATAGTAAGGCCCGAACTGACCTTCACCTTTACACACGGCGAAGGTCACCGATCCGCCGGTTGGTGGTGTTAGCAGTCGTTTTCACACAAAGACGGCGTGTTTCAAGTTGTATTGTTTGTATTTTTACAATACAACTCGAGTTATTCGACATTAACAGTGTGTCCGAGCTGACCATTTCTAATTTATGTTAATACACCATTAGGCACTTATGTACAAGTCGGACCCACCTCAATTTTGCCTCTTTTTATGCCGCTATTTTTGGACTAGTTTCAAAGACAAAAGTGGTGCCGGTGGCTTTTGCGGCATTAAGAGCCGTGATATAAAAATCAATAATGTGCAGCGAAAGGACAATACATGTATGGTATAAATACTACGGGTTGTTCGTTAGGATTTATATAACCTCTGCAAAGTTATTTATCGTAAATTAACACGAAGCAAACAAGTTTTGAGGCATGGTTTGAACTTTGATAGCAAGCGTAAATCACGTGACTGTAGTGCGCCATAATCCGTAACAGTAACATGTTATTGTATTGAAAGACATTTTAAGCAACTCTTCACAGTATTCGTCACACGAGAGTTAACGAAGAGTCTGTGCCATTTATAAAAAAAAATGCTTTGTCGTTTCGCTGTATATTGACGATTTTACATTTATCGCATAAAATGCAATTTATCGATAACATGCAATAAACCCCGGTGTATACTACAATTTTTCATTGCCATATCATATAGGCCATAGGCATAGCTCATGTTGTCTTGATAATGATAATAATAATGTTTATTTTTCCGAATACAACATATTATACATGATACTGATATTTTAGTACATAATATTCTTATTATGTTAAAAGGAATATACCGAAGATAAATATTATGATTGTATACCCCTAAAAAAATTGAAAAACAGATTACATAATTTTCCATTAAGTGCATGCAGCACAAACATTATTAATATAATAAACTTGTAAAACATAGAAATTATATTCAAGTGAAGTACATTATAATACAATCATACGGTCACTAATTTTCACTTGGGTATTTCGTATTCCAATTATTGCATATTATTTATTATATTTGCCAAATTTCAAAATGTGTTACATAAATGATAGTAGACACCATTAACGAACGCAATTATGCGCCGCGTCCGTGTATAGGCAGTGCATGTGATTACGTAGAGGGCCATTCATGTGGGAAATTATGTGACAATGTGTAATGATCTTACGACCAGAACCGTCCTAAAGTATCCTAAGGTAAATATGACGACTGCCTCGCGCATGCGCAGAAACGTCACTCAGATACATTTAACGCCCGGAAAAATGTAAACGCTATAGCGATACGCATTGTTATATGTCGACGATTTAGGCATTCAACATATTCGTGTTTTTTTTTTCAGTTTGATAATAAGTGTGCTTCTGTCACAATAAAAAAAAGTAAGCTTATATATATATATATATATATATATATATATATATATATATATATATATATATATATATATATATATATATATACATATACATATACATATACACATACACATACACATACACATACACATACACATACACATACACATACACATACACATACACATACACATACACATACACATACACATACACATACACATACACATACACATATATATATATATATATATAATCTAGGAGGACACTTTCATGATCACACGTTATCCATACCTTGGATACCTTAGAGGAACCCCACAGACGCTAAGATGCCGTCTTGAACCAATACATACAAATGGAGGTATACCAGATAAAAAATAAAACATTTAATAAATGTATATTATAGCGCTAAATCTAGTTACAACTATTCAAGACGCTTTATATGTGCATGTTTTTGGAATATATAAATAAAAAATAGGTATTTAAACATGTGACTAAATTTATCTCTGCATTATCAATGTGTCATATAAAGAGGCTATTAATAAAATTTATAAATTAAAAAAAAATTGTAGAAGGCTATTACACACATCTAAAAAGTCGTTTAAGAAGGTAGAATTAAAAAAATCAGAGTTTGGTTTACAGATGATACACGCAGCAGTTGAAATAATGGTTAACATTATTGTTTTAATGCATTCTTCAATAGGTCGTCGTTATTCAGCTCTCGCACTGGAACAGGTCGTTGGTTCCAAATGCCGGAGCGGCAGCGTGGAAACTCGCGTCTCCATCTTTGCATTTGGTTGTAGATCGTTTTGGCATATATATATATATATATATATATATATATATATATATATATATATATATATATATATATATATATATATATATATATATATGATACGTCTAGCAGCTGTGTTTTGAGACGCTGTAGCCTGGCAATGTTCTTGTCAACTACACCATATAACAGAATTACAGTAGCCAAGCCTTGATGTCACTAGAGCTTTGAGCATCCTCTCCCTGGTGTATCTCGACAAGAACTGATGTGATGTTGACATAGCAGCACGAACGATTTCAATAGCATCCTGTTCGCTAGGTGGCACCTGTGTCTATCTTAAACTTATCCATCTGTGTACATGTACAAAACGCATGTTTGATATTTGGTAAGTATTCGGGTTTATAAAGTTTCGGTCATCCTTGAATGCAAAATATTCTAAATAAACGGCTAGTTAAAATGATTAGTTATGTAGTAGAACTACTGTATTGGTGGCGCCATCTGACGGCTTCATGTGATGACTGATCGTGGGAAACGATCAGTTGCATAATTATGTGCAATACAAGCCTCAATGCAATATTTTAGGCCACATAACTAGACAAGGCGAGGAAGGTAATGGAACGATTCTCCAGCAACGTCCAATATAGCACAACCACGTTTGTAAATTAACTAAAATACTTGTATGGCATTGTGCTGATAGAGCAGTGGTCAATGGAGACTGTAGCCTATAGGTTAATAATCAGACAAATGAAGCGAATAAACCCGAAGAGGCGAGTGAACCTTGGCTTGGCGTTTCGGAGATGCAGCTACACAATCCCGTAGTTAGCGTATTTCATAGCAGCTAAATGTATCCACTAACGTCCGCACGAACATACACACTCACGAACACAAGCACACACGTGGTCCTTTTTTGTGTAGTCTGCATCTGGATGCCGGAGTCGGGGGTGGGTGGAGGGAGCAGAAACCCCTAAATTAGCGAAGGCATAGCAATGTGATTTGTAGTCTTTTTGTACATGCTTGAGAGAGGAATAAGCCCCACAATATTTAGGATACGGTGGCTGTTTGTTGTGCAATTCAATGTTTTGGAGAGCAACATCTTTGATAAAAGCTTGGAACGTCGCCTAAATATGCCAACAGCACTCCTCGTTTTCTTCGGAAGAGCCCACAGCGAAGAATCTGTAATCAAGTTACAAGAGCAATGATGTATTTAAAAAATACATTGACATTAGGCCTTTTAAATCATATTCCAATGCCATCATTGTAATCGTGTAATACAGGCATACACTCACGCGCGCAACACACACACGAACACACACACACACACACACACACACACACACACACACACACACACACACACACACACACACACACACACACACACACACACACACACACACACACACACACACACCACAGTACACCATCAACATACTATATCCAAGACGTTTTCCAATTGGGGAAAAGTTTACCAAAAGTTGGTAGTGGACAAGACTTTGAATTTTGTTCGACAATTTTCTTTTTTCAGTTGCTCTTGCTGCAAGCATGCACCCTACAAAGATATATCTACTATGATGTTACGTGGTAATTTGTCTTGTGGGCTTTTGACCTCATTGCAAGGAAGTTGCTTGCGTACCGAAATGATCGAATTGACTTCTCTTCATGACCAACTTTCAGGATGTTGAATGGCACCCGATTGGTTAATGTGAATGGTGACAAACAACAGGCCTACATCCTCAGCGTATCTGCATTACGAAGTTCGATTATCATATTAAAGGGCAAGTACAGGAACATGTTAGACCGGGCGAACTTTGGCGGCGGAATCACAGACGGGAATTGTAGGGCGGGGATGCAGTTGGAGGTTTTATGTGAGGCTTCAAAATGTAAACGATACCGCGAATAATTCTGAACGATGTCTCCAATTTCACGAACCGTCAGCCTGGTGGTGCTGAAGCCGAAGTTCGGGCGAAACATCTTCAAACGTCTTTCGCTGTCACAAGCCAACAGCGGAAAGCGTTCGAAGGGGTGCTGAGGTGGCGGAGCTGGTTCATGTTTTAGCGAACCTGAAGGGGGGAGGGTGTGAAAACGGATATTTGAGGCAACTCGTATTCCCCGACCACCCACTCTCGATTCGCTCTTGTACTTGTTGTCAGTGTTCTGGTCTTGAATCACAATCTTAATGCAGATGTTCTGGGTGGAACTTTCGACATGTACACTAGTTTTCGTGATTTTCATTTCCGGTCCGGTTTGTGTGACATCTAACGAGATAACCCACAGCTGCACCTCACTTAACCATATTAACACAAAAATAAGTAAAATTCAAATTTACAGTTGTTTATAAAATAGGAATTACGGCAGGATTAACCATTATCCGTGAGATGGCAGCATTATTTGGCCCAGACGGATAACATACAAATTAAATAAGGATACCTTTTTATCAAATAATAATATAAAAAAAACTGCTCAAAATTAAACTTATATTAACACAAAACAAATAGAACTAAAAATGTGCAGTTGTTTATAAAAATAGAAATTACGGCAGGATTAACCAGTGTCCGTGAGGTGGCAGCATTGTATAGATCACGTGGATAAACATACAAATGCCGAGTAAGTAACCAGACTGTCTTCTCGACGTAGTTCCGCAGCCGACCGACAGTCGGTTAAGCGAGACTAGCGCCAGACCCGGAAGTATCTTAGGATTTCTTGTCCTGTCTTCCTGTCTGCTGGTGAGAGTGATTCTGGTGTCCACTCTCGCCGTCTCGGTCACTCCCCTGAGGTCGAAGTCGTCGGATGTTGCAAGTCAGACGGGCGCTCGTGGCAGCGAACGTGTCGATAACCTGGTCGACACTGGGACCGTTGTTCCTGTGTGCCTGGAAGGACTAGTGCTTCAGTTCACAGTTCTGTAATTGATGAACGAATTGCTGCCAACGTGCGGTCAACCTTCGAAAACACATTTCGGTTTGTGCGGTTGACATCGGCACTGCACAAGATGTCGATGTTTGGGAAGAATGTGTCAGGTCGTCCAAGCGTCTTTATTGCCGTATTCAGCCATATAATGTTATATGCTATATCAGTGTTGACCAATATCATGTGCCGCAGCTCAAATTCGACCTCGATGAGAACAGTACTATTATTGTAGAGCGCAGTGGCTCAGGGGTAGAGCTTCGGATTCTCGACTACGAGAACCCGGGCTCGAATCATGTGCTGCGGTGTTAAAACCATTGGGCAACTTTTTTCACTCTACATTGCTCGTTCATTCGGCTGTATAAATGAGTATCTGACTATAGACAGCGTTGGATATGTGTACGAGCAGCCTTCGCGCATTAATTGTAGCATATAGCTGGATGCTTCCCAGAGAAGCTGAGATGGTGTCTGAGTGAACAGGTCTGTCAGGGAAGTAAAGTGTAAACGGCTTTGAACTGTCCTGGGGACTGGATACTGCGCTGTATAAGAACTTGCCTTTTACTATTAGTCCGCTAGAAATGAATACTTCTAATAGGCGGTGATCTGTGATTTGTCACTGATCAGATGCTTCCTTCTTTCCCGAGTCGCACAGAATCGTCGGAATAATTACTCTCAGATTGCAAGCACACTTAGAACTGCAATCGAAGATCTCAACGGGATTCTATTATATTTACATGGAAGTTAATCTTCCATATTGCCCGAGCCAACCGAAGCGCAACAGTAGACGTTCTCTTCGCCGCCCTGTGAGCGAAACGTTGGAAGCCAACTAGTCTGGACAGTTCCTGTCTGTACGAACGAAGAGCTCGTGGAAATTGGGATTCTGAGCGACTGTTCCTCGAAATGTCGAGAAGATTGATTGACTATGTCTGTAAGCCAACAAAAACGCTTTATTTTCGAGTAAGGTGGAGCGTCACCCATATTCCAAACGGTTGGGCTGCGCTAGATGACGATACTTTTGCAATGTAATGGGCCGCTATTGTTAGATTCAGTGTTGTCGGCAGTGTTGACAAAAGTATTAGACCTCTATGATTTCGGTAAGAGTTTATGGGTCCTGTTTTTAACGTTTCTAAAGGGTTGGCTATTGCCGTTGCAGTGTCTTTTATTTTGGGGGGCAGCTGCCACCATTGGGGGTCGATCATTCCCTCGCCTGGACTGCGAAACACAACAATGAAAGATATATGAAACACTACAATTAGCTTACAATCGAAACACATACGCTAAACCGGAAAAACATTATGCATACACCCAGGCGCCGACGATTCGCGTGGATTGTGGGTACACAACCTCGTCGAAGCCATTACCTTTCACAATGGGAGGTTTGCGCGCTGCGTCCTAAAACTAATTAGAAACGGCATCGACCGCCCAGTCGGTCGAATCGAATCGAGGCCCAACGTAATCATGCAGACGACATAAAACATTCGTTAGGCAATAGGATCGGAAATAATTATTACCGGTAATCCCGCCTGTTAATTGCCAGTCGAGAAATTGCCAGACAATAATGTTCTCTGATTGCCGGGTTAGCAATTAATGTCGCTAATTCGCTATCCGAGCGCTGCACGAACGAGCAAATCTGGCCACGTTCGCTGATTAAAATCAATCGCACGCAGAGGCTGTGATTAAATAAAATGCTTTACAATCTTACAGGCCAGTATCCGTTGTCCTCGTCTACTGCCACCAGAAATAAGTCAATATCAACTTCGAAGTATCGCTTTTATTGTTTACGTCATACATAGAACAGGCACGCAACACTATACAGCATTCGATAATAGTATAATTAATAATATTGGAAATCAATGTCGTCATTTTGTACAACATCTTTACAACTGTTCGCGACAAATCTCAATATACACACATGTACACGGGTGAAAATTTACAAGTTGGCAGATTTACAATGGCAGTTGCCAATACGCACTCGATGCTCAACTAAACAAATTGGTCTACGTACTGTACACCAGGTGGTAGCACCAAACCACCAGCGCGGGAAACGTTCCCCAGTAACGCACGCGCCTAAATTATCTTCCCCGCCATTTGCCGTTCCCTAGGCGTATTCTCATATATTATCCTCAAATATTTTCACTTTTAGTCGCTGCTACCGATAGTTGTTGCCATGTAAAAATTCAATAAATGCATTATTAATGCATTGCATTTATTATATGAGAAAAACGCATTAGTTAATTAGGTAAATTCACAAGCGTCCAGAATGAAGGACATGCAACAGAAATAAATGCATTTTTAGAATACAAAACCGCATTTCCCTCCAATTCAAGTCTTAACAAGTAGACACAACTTAAAGAACAACACGTAATTGCAGCCTCCACCCAGTATATAGCTAGTAGCTACAGCATTTCAAACTTTCACCAAAAACACCAAATTAATATACACAATTTTTAATTGTCTCTGTCAAAACAGTAACAAAGAAATACAAGATAAATACTGTAATAAGAGTGTTATTTCCTAACACGCAATGTCCCGTGCAACAGCCAAATAAATAATGAGTTTGGCGAAAGAATTAGTATTGTATGGATGCAATGCAAAAATGTGGAAGCATTTCTACACTTCCACACCTCTCTCAAATAGTCAGTGATTATTGGAGTGTACAACAATTTCAAGTCATTAAACGGAGTAAATGTTTTCTAATAAATAAACTCGGCACGGTTGAATTGATACTATCTAAAAAAAAAACAGAGAACGAACTATTTCATGACACAGCTCCTTTTGAAATACTGACCCATTAAACTTCTCACACCCTCTTACACATTTTTTTAATGTCATAATCTATGATATGATTTATGTAATTTGACAGATAATTTATGGTTAATAATAATTTAAGCCTGATACATGCAAAACTGATGGAGATATGGGTATACAAACAAATAAACAGACATACATACGGAGAACAGCTGTTTTATAATAATCATAGATTGGTGTGACAAATCCATCATGTTTGATTAAATTCTCGACTATAAATTTACCATAGCAATACCAATTAAACTGGGAAGCTTAATAAATAACATAAATATACAGTTAAAATGAAATTATTTTAAAGAGTTAACCAATACAAATTGTTGTACACCCCGTTTATTTTTCATGGATGGAGTTTACATTATCTGTAGTGTCGCGTATGGGAACACTTAGATCGAAAGAAACAGGATGTTAAAATAATATCACCAAGCTTCATAACATATTTTCTGGCACCCGTTATGATTTCAGCACCTGTATTTTTGTGCCTTGTAATCTAAACAGTATGCCCTCACATTTCCCGTTTTCTAGCAATACCATACCAACACAGTTGTCTGTTGTCCATTTACATCCAACTCAGCAAATTTTCTTTTGTCAGATATACAGTATTTGTGGATATGTTTTAGGCAACACAACTCTCTCTGTGCAGCAACGTCTGCGTCTTCGTTCGACAGTCACAGCCAGGGTCGTTTGATCCCAGACGCTACTGTCGTTCCATGTTTGCCAGTTTGAACAACCTGGCTCAGTCTGAGGCGACATGTGTCTACTTTAACTGGCCATACGAGTTCACCATAATCATATGACGATCATCTAAAAGAGTGTAAGCACTCTCCAAGAAACGTACTTTCAAAGCAATTTCCTCAACGAGTGCATTTTCCACTTGTGTTTCCACCAGTCTTCAACTGTCACCAAATGATGACACTTGTACTCTGCATCTCCCATGCGAACAAGTCACGCAAAAGAGGATTCAAAACGCCGCCGATCAAACTGCGAGATAACCGCTGGTGAATGGAGAGTACATGACAACGAAGGCGATAAAACCGTTCGCATCACACTGTCACCATGACCATTGCCATGGCAACACGCAAGTACCTATCAGTTTCCCGCTAATGCAAACGGTAGTGCTTTCTTGAAAGATGTCATTAGCACGCTACAAGGCACCGTCCTCCGTCGACGTCCTAGACTTGCGACACGGTCACCCCAGCCCAGTGCATGAGCCGACTGGCCGGTTCCCTCCGCAAGAGATCTGTCCCAACAGAGAACGCCCAGACATGGCAGTCGTCGGAAAAAGTTTGGCTCAGTCGCCACGGCTGCCATCAGATGGCGCCACTACTGCGGCACAACGTGTCCAAGCAATGCGGCGCCTCGGATGCGGTAGTTGCCACAAAACTGCCGGACATGCATGCGATGACACACACGCACGTGTACATGACTGTCGCTATGTCGAGGTAGGGCTGGGACTGCCGTAGCCACTCGAGGCATCGTCACTAAGCATCTGTGCCTGGCGCTTGATGTGGGACAGGGCGTTGTAGTTGTAGGACATGCTGGCGAACACCATCCTCTCCTCGTAGTCGTACTCACACAGGATCTTGTTGTCACACATGTAGAACTTGTCACCAACACAGAACCTGGAACAAAAGGGCACGGTCAGGAGCTGTGTGATGTCTTGTGAAAACGTGTCTTATTTTTTGTCTGTGTAGCTGCTCTTCTGTCTATTTTTCTGTGTGTCTACCTGATTTTGTCTTTGTATGTCTGTGTGTCTGTATGTCTGTGTGTCTACATCTTTCTACCTGTCTTGTGTGTATGCATATTTTTTGGTTGTGTGTGTGCGAGCACGCATGCCTGTGTGTGCGTGTGTGTCTGCCTGTCTATCTGTCTATCTGTCTGCCCAAAGGACTAAAAATGTCAATATTCATAACTTAGACCAGGTCTCCTGCATACTGGGTGTGTCATGATTCTAGTGGCCGGGGTAATAACAAATATTTTTTGAACAGTTCTCCAACAATGAGCAGAATGTGACTTTGATAACACATTCAGCTGCTAACGAAGAAATCATGCAGGAATCTTAGGATCTTTCTTGGGGGAGATAAATGTAGCTCTGACAGGCTTACTGGATCACGGCTGATCCAGAACCCTGTTTTTTGGTTATTCCCAGCCATGAACAAAAACGAACTAATTTCAGACATTTTATGCCAACAAACATTGGCTCCGTCCCATTTGTCAACAGATGGCTACTGAAGGGCAGGAACGTTAATTACATGACAGTTGCTATTGTTGACGTCCTCACAATGGAGTGTTATCACAAGAAACACTGACAACAGACTGTGCATGGGTCAGTCTGTGCCCTGGGGATGACACGACGGGGGTCACTTCATATACATGCCAGTATCCCATGTTGCACATTATTATGAATGTTTTCTATACCCAACATGCACACACTATATATATATATATACATATATATATATATATGTATATGTATATGTATATGTATATGTATATATATATATATATATATATATATATATATATATGTAAGTGTATATATATATATATATATATATATATATATATATTATATATATATATATATATATACATACATAAAACATATACATACATAAAACATATTGTATAATATATATATATATATATGATATATAAATATATATTTAAATTACATACACATAAATATATACATACATACACATGCACTCATAAAATGCATATTCTTGAATTCTATTTCAACGCCAATATGTACCAACGATCCAAGGATATGAACGAACAGGGAAAGAGCGAAATGAGGTTGAACTCGGGCACCGAGGGGGATGCACTTACAACGACCATCAAAGCCAGCGTATTACTATATGGATGGTATATTGGCGGTGTATCGTGTGCCCCCCAGGTCGTTGCCGTGACTGTGACTCAAGACACAACTACAACGTAATGAGATGCGAGTAATCAGCACCTCTACATCGGAGACACACGGAATATCTGCGTGGACCGCAGGCTCAGAGTGGTACATAATCAAGGCAATAAAGCAACGAATGAATAAAACAAATGCGCCGCAGATGACGGATGTAATAACTGCAATTCCAATTTGCAGATCATCTGGAAAACTCGGATTTAATCATACTCGCAAATATTAGTTGGAGGCTGTCGACGGGGCAGTGTTGGTGATGCCGTGTAATTAGTGTCTTACAAAAGACGTGGAATGGAAGTAGTTGTTCTTGAATGTGTACACTTGGACCTTTGTGCACTTGGTAGTACAGGGGGTGGCTAGGAGAGGGGGTAGTCCAGAAAGGGTAGCTTGATCAGATATGGGTGGGGGCTACAAAAAAGGGTAATTCCACGAAAGTGGAAAGACAACTTTAATTGTACCTGGGACAAGGCAGCTAGAAATAATGCTCATTACAGAATTTATGTGTTAAACAAAAAGGCCAGATTTGTGATGCAATGATTAATTATAAGATCTAAAAAAATTGACTGATCAATGAGATGTAATATCAAATAAGAACAAGAAATAGACCATCATCCCATAAAATTCCTACATTATGGATATAGAGGTTGCATAAGAAATGGACACAAGAAATATTGCAATACCAACAAAGAGACTAGTGTCCACTCGCATCAGTTTCTCAACGGCTCCTCTCAAAGTAAGGGGGTGACTACTCTATGGCCTCAACGTAAGGGGGTGACTACCCTATGGCCTCAAGGTAAGGGGGTGATGACCCTATGACCTCAAGCTAAGGGGGTGATTACTCTATGGCCTCAAGGTAAGGGGGTGACTACCCTATGGCCTCAAGGTAAGGGGGTGACTACCCTATGGCCTCAAGGTAAGGGGGTGACTACCCTATGGCCTCAAGGTAAGGGGGTGACTACTCTATGGTCTCAATGTAATGGGTGACTACCCTATGGCCTCAAGGTAAGGGGGTGATGACCCTATGACCTCAAGCTAAGGGGGTGATTACTCTATGGCCTCAAGGTAAGGGGGTGACTACCCTATGGCCTCAAGGTAAGGGGGTGACTACCCTATGGCCTCAAGGTAAGGGGGTGACTACCCTATGGCCTCAAGGTAAGGGGGTGACTACCCTATGGCCTCAAGGTAAGGGGGTGACTACTCTATGGTCTCAATGTAAGGGGTGACTACCCTATGGCCTCAAGGTAAGGGGGTGATGACCCTATGACCTCAAGCTAAGGGGGTGATTACCCTATGACCTCAAGCTAAGGGGGTGACTACTCTATTACCCCAAGGTAAGGGTGTGACTACCCTATGACCTCAAGCTAAGGGGGTGACTACCCTATGTCTGTACCTGTGATTACACTGTTGGCAGGCAAAGCACTCTAGGTGGTAGACGTTTCCTCGTGCTCGCATCACCATCTCAAACGCTGGGATCACTTTTGAGCACACGGAGCAGTACCCGGTGGTTCCAAATAACCTGCAACAAGAAGGGAAGATATACATATATATAAATATATATTTTATTATGTCCACTTACGAGTAATCACAGGCAAGGTTTTGTTGTGCAGAGCCTCCCAATATAGGCAGAGTGGGAAAACCGAGCTCCTAATATTTAGTAAAACCATTTAGCATCTGGGGTTATGCAGTTGGAGGCTCCCAAAAAAGCTCCACTGTACCCCTAGAGCCATGATAAATGTCCAATACACCTTGTCTTCTGTTGTTACGTCCCACCGCAGCAAGCTGATCTGACTCCAGCTCAGTCACACTCAAATAGTCATCACGTTTCAACACCTATGACAATGTAAGTGAATGTCCTCCCAGTAGCCAAAGACCACTTTATATATATATATATATATATATATATATATATATATATATATATATATATATTATACCTCTTTTTATGTTCGTTAATTTCCTTTCAACTTCAATTAACATTTGTTAGTTTCCTTTAAACTGATTCTCCAAATGTATATATATTTAAAAAAGACAATGCTAGTCTTTCAATTGTTCAGTGGACAAATTGAGTGACCATCAGTTCTCCAGAGGGCGCCAGTGTCTGCTGCTCTTGACGTGAGGTAGTGTGGTAATAAAAATATCAAGAAGCAGAATTTAAAGGCACAGCAAACAAAAATGGCAAGGCATTTAAACATGCACACAGACACTATCCAACTGAAAGGAACTGTTAGCAAACCAAAGCTATAAATTATGGTCAATTAAGTGGTTTCCCAATGTCGATGGCGATGTTGGGAAACCACCACTCTAATCTCTCAGGTAGGAGAAAGACCCTCGGAGAAGTAAAACATATGATGAATATATAAATAGTTATAATTTAACTAAATAACTATTGTTGTGTTTTCTTTAAAATCACCACAAAATTGCTAGATTAAAGGCAAATGGATCACAGAAATGGCTGAATGTAAAGGGGTCAGTAGACTTAGGCACCTGGGGGGACATGCACTTACCCTGAGCCTAAGTTAGCAGTCGGGCTTCTGCCTAGTCTATTGGTTTTTGTGCTTTCACAATGTAATGTCTGCTACATCCATTAGTCTGAGCCGGCGTTTTTTAAGCAGCCCCCGCTGAGCATGATATGGTTATTAGGATGTCCATCAATAAATTATTATTATTTTTCCTTTTAGCATATTAACAACGCCGGCGTAGCGCGCAATGCGTCGCCCGTAAAATGCATTATCTGTGTTTTGCACATCGCACGTAAGTGTTTATTCACGCCCGACTGCACACGACAGGAATCACCCATCCAGCATGCTAATGACTTGACTGCCATACAAAGCCTGTTGTCTGCATAATTTACGACAAAGCCTGAATGTTTCACACGGACTGGACTCTGTGAGTGGACACGCCCGCCTGGTCGGTCGACGGCGCTCGCGAATGTTTCAAAACGATAGTGCGACCTGCGCAATCGCGATGAGACGCACCAGAAAACGCCGAGATGAAATATGGGCGACGTGTGCGCAAAGCAATTATTTGAGGACTCAGTTGGATGCGTCTGCATCATTGGCGACCGCCACACCAGTGCTTTGTCTTGCGCACTAACAGATTGGGTGCGCTCCCGGCGGATGCAAATAGCGGTGTCGTAATCCAACGGGCACAGGTCGGTTAATCAGAAATTTTCGCCCACTTTAATTTCGCAATTTCGCCTCGGCCCCGGCCGAATCCCTGCAAGATCGCCGGCTGATTGCTTGTTCCGTGTTATTGAAGTCGTCGTCGGCGCGGACCTGGATCCGAGATTAGGGAGAAATTAAGTGCAGTCAATTAGACGCTATATTTGTCCTCGCAATTTGGCTGGTTTCATCCGCGGCCACTCGGCGGCAGTAATTGCGAAGGGGATCATGTCGGACTCCTGCCGACTTGTAGTGCTTTGCCAAAGAAGCAATCAGTAACATTCAATCGGCGGCGTTCATCTAAGACGCCGAGCTACCCATGTACTCAACCGCAAGGGCCGGCTGATGCACAGCGAGCACGTACGCCCGCCATAGAACATGCAAGGCTGCTCCACGAATACACCACATATTCTGTTAGTTTAATTAACCCGCTTCTCGCAAGTTGCTCCCACCTGTTAAGTGTAATTAAAAAGTAATCAAGGGGCTTAATTTCCACCCGCTGTTTACCTTTGCCGATGACCTTTTCCGGGGTCATTTTAAACTATATTCTGTGGTGCGAAACAACGGAAATGTCCTTCGTATTCACCGAAGGAATCTCGTGGGATAAGAAGGAACATGACGTAGTGAGAAACGTATTGACGGCCGGGGAAATGGCGGCCTGCCACCAGCGACAGCTGCCTTCATTAGACAAGCAATTCGGGTGATAATAGCCACTTTGCAATCTCGGCACTGATTGGAAGCATTGGCAATCATCAAGGAGCACGGCTGACACGTTTAACAAAGCTCATCTATCCGGCGCCCAAATGTCCCTTCCATTACCGTGTTCTACCGAACGAATGCCCCAGTAGTCTAGCACAGCCTCCACCTATATGCCTGGTAAATAGCCATCATCATTACAGTAATTCACTCCCATAGAAGGCATAGTCTATAAAATAAATGATGTGTGTGTGTGTGTGTGTGTGTGTGTGTGTGTGTGTGTGTGTGTCTGTGTGTGTGTGTGTGTGTGTGTGTGTGTGTGTGTGTGTGTGTGTGTGTGTGTGTGTGTGTGTGTGTGTGTGTGTGTGTGTGTGTGTGTGTTGAGTGTGGGGTCAAAAATATTGTAACATCTGCCGCCATTAAATCTTCCCACCGATAGTGTGTGTTCTCCAACTCCAGTGAATCTTTGGAAATGACTCATTTGTTTAAATAAAAAATTATAAAGATAAGTCCTTATATCCCATACGGTATCCAGTCCTTTCGACAACTTTGAGCACTCTTTACATTACCCTTTGGCAAACCTGTTCAGTCAAACACCTTCGTTACCTCCCATGGAAGAATTCAGCAATGCTGGAATTACTGCACTAAACCCACACAGCGTCCCATCAATCCCACTCCATCCCATTAGCTGCCACTGAATCAGCCTATGCGCCCCGGGGCGCTTATTCCCCCACTACGGCACCCCAGCTCTGGCGGCATCATTACTAGGGCAAGACAAATGAGCTGTGCAACGGAACAATAACAATTTCCAAGAGGGGATTTTCTTTATCTCTGCCTGGATCAGTGACTGGGGGCTCCTGATTGTACAGAAGCCTGCCTCTGACAGCCGATGTCGTTTGTCAAACGTCTGAATTAACTGTGTTCCACCGGCCCAGACAACACAGACAAGACAACACGACAGACAACTACAGTATCACCAGATTGTCCCAAACCATCCAATCTGGGGGCCGTTTTTTCAAGCCATTTTTTCCAATACTGTCCAAATTGGCATTTTCCAGCCTGGTTTTCATTGCTGACCAAAGGATGGTTAGCCCTGTATACTGATGCCGTCCAAAATTTTTGTTTGACCGTTTTATGCGGTGTCCATTTTTGTTTATCCAAACATGATTCCACCTTCAATTCTACTGCTTTTTAGTCAGTTCAATCTTGTAAATTCTCTACACATTATATGATACATACACATAGTGCAACCTGGCACTGTATGTGTAATAAATTATTAAGTCATTAAGATTCATTGTTTATACTTTGGTGGAAGTAGCCTAGCATGCACACAGAAACAGGTAGCGATGCAGCTGGAACTCTTGGGTTTAACGTCTTTATGCCACCTGTGTTTGAATTCTCATTGTCTTTGAATGTTTGAGTGAAGTTATGTAACATCTGACTAGAAATAGGTATCGCAAAGGAAGTACGACGTCAGTGACCTGGGGGAAGTCATTGGCACTATGCACGCGCAATGCAAACTTCAAGTTTCAATATGTTGCTAGACTGGGATTCTCTCTCACCACAGCTTTATGTATAATAATAATACACTTTATTTATACACTAACATCCAAAGTACAAGCTCTGTTCAGTAGTGTTCACATTGTAAGAAGTAAATATAATATAATACAAGTAAACAAGTTTGAATACGTATATCTAAAACCAATTAATAAATTATTTAAATTATATGCTAGCTGAGCTACTTAATACATTAATATCAATCTAAAAAGGTACTAGACATTAAAAACAATTTTGAAATAGAATGACTTAAGGTGCGCTTTAAATTTGTTAATGTACAGACCTCTCCACCCATTATTTTTACAGGTAAACCTGTTTTAGACGGGTAGAAGTATAATTGGATGGGTAATAAAATAAAGCAATCTCAAAAAAATATACTAATCATTGTAATAAAAATACGCTTTATAAATGGGTGTTTATCACAACATTTTGGGCTGGCAAAAATCTGATCCCGCATCAAACCCACGTTTCACCTAGACCTTTATGCAGGACCAAATTATTGCCAGACACACACATTTTGGTGGACACATGGATGTTAATTGTTAAGCCAGTTGACAAACTTTAAATGTATCTGCTGACCAAAAATGGACTACAAACACACATGTGACACCATTTACACTCACTGGCAATATATATATATGGTTTGGAAGCCCAGTTTTGCTCCTTCATTTTTTTACCTGTCCACCACCCGTCTACGCATATTTCTACCTGTCCACAATAGTAAATGAATGGAACAGATTATCGGCTGATCGTGTAGGTGCTAGTAGTATTAACATGTTTAAAAATAAAATCGACATACAGTATACCTAAGTAGGGCGGGGTATACTTAGATAGATAGGTTGGACTCTCGATAAGCCAAAGGGCTTCCTTGTCCACCTGCCATCTTGTTAAATAGTTTCTACCTGTCCAAATGACGGGTGGGGGTGTCTGCACCAGCTGTGGTCTCACCTGAGGTAGTCCCGACGACACAGCAGCAGGTTGGCCTTGGTGAAGAGGGTGGAGCCGACCTCACCGAGGCGACAGTCGCAGCAGCTGCACTTGAGGCAGTCTTCATGCCAGTACTGCTCCATGGCCTTCAGCAGGTAGCGGTCCGTGATCTTCTTGCGACACCCGATGCACTCCCGACACTCGACGCCCGCCGCCTCATTGGTCTCCTGCGAGATCTGCATCACTCCTGCAAGCGAAACAACATGGCGGTTACAGTTCATCTGCCACAATTCTCTGACATATCTAAAAGGCAAGTTTTTATATAGCGCAGTATCCAGTCTTCAAGACCGCTCAAAGCACTTTACACTTTACTTCCCTGATAAATCTGTTCACTCAGACACCATCTCGGCTTCTCTGGGAAGCATCCAGCCATATGCTACAATTAATGCGCGAAGGCTGCTCGTACACATATCCACCACTGTCTACATTTATTCAGCTGAGTGAACTGGAGCAATGTAGAGTGAAAAACTTGCCCAAGGTTTTAACACCGCAGCACAGGATTCGTACCTGGGTTCTCGTATTCGAGAGGCCGTAGCTCTACCCCTGAGCCATTGCGCTCTAGGACCCTTAGATCATCCATTTCTAAATTATTTCTTCCTAAACTAAGCTTAATATTGGCAAACATGCTTTGTCTGTGGCTGTGCCATCAATCTGGAATCAACTGCCTATTATATAATTAAATATTCTGAAGCTGTAGCCATCTTTCGTGAAATAGTTTAAAATTACTTTTCCACCATAGGTTTTTGGCGATTACCTGCTCCAATGACAACTTTTACCTGTCCACATTTATGAAAACGCCATTTTGTTTCTTGCGCCTCTGAGGTTGAATTTTTAAGGATACATTATTATTATCACTCACCAATGGAATCATCTCCTTGACAACAATTATATAGAATTTTGTTGTTGTTGTGTTGTGTGTGTGTGTGTAAAACAGTGATATTTTGTTCACTGTTAATGTTTAGTATTTTTTGTTTGTTAATAATTGTTTGTTTATAGTACTTACAAATTTATTACTATATTCACTTATATTTCTGTTGTTATATAAATATTGTTTGTTTACAAGATAATTGTATCACTTTATAAAGTTGCTTGTAACTTTTACTGTGATTGAGTATGCTAATGATTTGTTTATAGTTCATGACTTTATATAGAAAATCTTATTTTGGTCACTATGTACAGTTATTTATTAGATTCCATATTTCTGCATTTATTTTAAAACCCATCCTGTTGTTTAGTGTAACTGAAAAACAATTCTGCGAAACTAACATCTCTGAATATTTCTTATGCAACACACTTAAAAAAGGATGGCACAATGTGTTCTTTATAAGATTTGATCTAAGGAAAGGCCCAATCAGCTGATGTCAGATTACGGGACGGCATACAAAACACTACACAGCAGAATGCAAAATCGTGTCGGTTTGCAATAAAACGAGGAATCGTGACGAGATGCAATATAAACAATAACCGGATATACTTTAACGACATCGGTTTTCTCAATTCTTCGAAAGATAATTACAATGTAAAAAGTAGACGGCAGACGAACGCACTGATTAAAGGTAAACAGCAGACTGGTGCTCCTATATTCTCGTACATAATTGTGTTCCGTATTTCACCGGCGATCTGTTATTGCCCTAACGAGACAGCCATACTCGCGGTGGTTATTTAATCAGTCTTCGCTGGACAAGCAATCTAACATGGGCTTAGGCACTCATCGCAAAACATTGATATATGATTCTAATGGAAACACAGTTGACTGGATTGGGTAAGGAATACCACTCAGCCACTTGCACTGGCCTCGCCTGGTCATTTTGCTATGCTTCGTCGAGTTGCGGTCGCCATTTCATCAGCATCACCAGACGAGAAATCTAACACCAGATTGGAAAATAGGCGTAAAAAACTGATGTATGATTCCAATTGCAACAAAGTTGATTGCATTGGATAAAGGATATCAGGGTCTTTCACCTGACGTTGTGCGGTGTATATTGACGCAGGTGAAACACTTAACGGTGACAGGGTTAGAAATATTTATGTGGTAGTACACGTGTGTTATATTGACTGTCCAAAATCAGAGTTGGTATTGGGATGTGTTGGATGGGAAAATATTTTGTCTTCTTCTGGAAGTTACCGGGTACTGGTTGAAGTAGGTATCAAGTTAATTACTGTCATCTTTTATCTCTGATTCCATTTCACTGTTGTCTTTTGTCTTTGTCCCTCTCTCTTTCGCTTTCTCTCTCGCTCTCTCTCTCTCTATCTGTCCCCAACTGTGTGTGTCTCTATATATATATATATATTTCTGTGTTTATCTGTTTCTCTGTCTGTCTCCCTCTCTCTGTATGTATATATATATATATATACACACATATACATACACACACACATATATGTATATATGTGTATATCTAGTATCTACACACACACAAACGCACGCACGTGCACATACACACACACACATACACCCACCTACCATCAACCACTAACTACATAAATTCATGTCTCACACACACACATGCTAGACGATAAACTGTGATACTTTCAATGAACGAACGCGACAGCGCCACGGGCGATTCCTGCTGACACATTGCGTGACACCCAATCATTTGCTAATGACAGTTTGAAGACTGGTGAAATGGACAATGACTGCCCATTATGCTACCTGATAGCGTGCCTCCGCGGCTGGGCTGTGACCAGGGCTGTCCAAGTGAACTCTAGCCTATTTACCAGAAATGGGTAATCAAACTGAAACAGCATGCATAATGTCAGACCACTTGCGCAATCGATACCACTCCTAATAAGTCCGGGGGTGATTACCCAGCTCGCAAACCCCGACAACCGACACCACCATTGTTAACCCACACACGGTGTGCCATCAATATTTCTACATCAATATTTCAACAGATTTCATTTTAAGCTGGCGTGCTCTTCAAAGCAATGTTTTCATCAACATCTGTTGTCAATAAAGCGTCATCAATAAAACAGAGGTTATAATGGTTGTATCGTTGATTGCCCGATCTGGTTTGATTGTTGGAATTGTTGCGTCATCGATGTGGATATATTCTAATACTGAGCTGTCGAGGTTGTTGTAAATTACTGAGTAGTCGAATAGACGAGTCCGGCTTTAATTTAATTGGTAGTCAGAAATGATAAACGACGGTGTTATCGAGAATCCATGGAAGTGTGTACTGTGGTGGGCGAATTCACTCTCGAATTGAAGTAATATTGCATTGCTCTCAATTTGCTAATGGTACTGCCTCCCGTCAATACATGCTGCACCCGTGTACTGAGTCAACTACGACATTGCTGTTGAATACACTGCTTGTTCACGGCTTTCACTTGCCCACCACACCGGGAAGCAGCTCAAGCAAGACCCAGAGAGAGAGAGAGACATCACTCTGTGAGTCCACACATTTACCCCCTGTTTGGGGGTTTTTGACTTTCCCCTGGCTCAGACACCAAATAGAAGGGTCCAGTGGTTGACAGCGTCTCCTCCACCATGTCGAGTGAATGAAACTACCCAAGAACCATAACACCTGTCTTGAACATCTGTCCTATCTGACTGACACGACAAGACAAGATGACCACCAAGGCACCAACGCTTTCTACATTCTCTCCATGGGTCACTTCCATGTTGTCAAGACAGCCAAGACACACGTCACCAGACAAGACACACCCAGCTGGTTAGTACATGCCTGTGTGGTATATGCATCCACATTTGCGTGCTTGTTTGGCTCGGATGGGAAATTACATGCAACATGTAGTCATGTACTAAGGAGCTTTCAATCAAATAACAAATTCACTTTGATCAAACATGAAGAGAACATTCACATAAACACATGCACCCGCACAAGCTACAACGAAACTACATATCACGTACAAGCACAGGACGGACTGGACAACAGAGACAGAGAGACAGGTGGACGGACGGAGACAGACGGACAGACATGCACACACAGATACACAAACACACAGACAATCTGACAACCCAGACATCATACGATACTATGTAAACCCACTTTCACTCTTGCAACCCAAAGCGCTGGCAGAACAATCAAAATTCCTCTTGCTAAATATGAAGTGTCGTCAACATGCGACAGACATGTGACACTCTATGACACCCGAGTGACAGCCATGTGACAACCAGGACCGCCATCTCGACACGAGAACCATCACGTTGACACCGACACAGATGCTCCAATGACACAGGACGTCGCCACTCACCTGAATCCGAGCCGGGCCACCGTTGAATTCACTGCGCCATCGTCTGAATCGACTTTGTGAATGCTGCGCTAATTCCGCGTTTTCCCGATGGCCACTGCCGATTCACGCTAATGAAGTTCTATGGCACTACACACGCCGTCTGACAGTAATGATGTGATTCGGTGCATGGCCGCTGCCGTCGGGTGGGCAGCAGGGTGGGAGGGCGGGCCTACCTGAGAGCGGGGCCTGGCCACAGTCGACCGACTGGCGCAAGTGCTCGATGGTATCACGCTCGTGACATAATTACATTTGTTAGCAGTTAGCGCTGCGCTGTGATCAAAGTGGCAGGCGTTGGTACCAATTACACATGGCTGCTGCACGGGGACGACAGCTGAGGCACATACATGAGTGTGTGTGTGTGTGTGTGTGCGTGCATGCGTGCGTGTATGTGTGTGCGTGCGTACTGCATATGTACGTACTTTGTCAGAGTGCCTGGTAGGTGTCATGCAACAGAAATAGTAGTAGTGGCAGTTGTGACTTAGTATTAGTGGTGATACTAGTAGTGGTGTGTTAGCGAGGGTGGCAGTGTTACTGTTGGTTGCAGTGTGGTTTGTGACGTCAGTGATGGTGGGACAGATAGTGGTGTTTGCCGTGTTTATAGTAGTTGTGTTTGTAGTGTTAGTTGTGTTTGTAGTGTTAGCAGCAGTTACTTAGTGTGGTGAGTGTTAACAGGTACAGTGTTAGTGTGTTGGCAGTGGTGGGAGTACTGGTAATGTTTGCAGTGTTAGTGGTGTGTGTAGTGTTAGTGGTGTGTGTAGTGTTAGTGGTGTGTGTAGTGTTAGTGGTGTGTGTAGTGTTAGTGGTGTGTGTAGTGTTAGTGGTGTGTGTAGTGTTAGTGGTGTGTGTAGTGTTAGTGGTGTGTGTAGTGTTAGTGGTGTGTGTAGTGTTAGTGGTGTGTGTAGTGTTAGTGGTGTGTGGTGTGTACAGCAATGTTTGTTGTGACATCGTCAATGATGGAGGACGTATCAGCAACAACTCACATCACACTGCCCCAATCCAATCCAAACCTAACAGAATACCATCAATCCACCCACTCAGCCACCCCTAAACTGCACACACATGCATGCATGCACGCCCACACACACTTTTACAAACACAAACAAACCCGTCTATATCTGCTCCACTTCGCACACAGTCTTGCCAGCTTGGTGCCAATTACTTAGCTCAACAGAACGCGATGATAACGACAATGACATCGTCATCGTCGACGCCGAGACAATGTCGCTAATGGCGAGCGAGTCTTACGCATTCACGTGCACTTTGCCTCCTCCCTAGGGAGGCGCGCGCTAACAGAATTGCGTGGATGACAAGCTCAACGCATTACGGCCACCCGTGCCACACGACACGCGGTCTGCACAAGTTATGCTCGTTAAGCTAATGGCCAAAGAGTTGTGCCATTAATACCGCCAAGTCAAGTATATTATGTGGCACATGCTAATCGCTGCCAGGGAAACATGGCACCATAAGCTCTTGATCAGCGTTAATGGAGTTATGATATTCTAACAGTTTTAAGCAGGATTGCGCATGTGCACTGCATGTTTCTTGGAACCGTGCACACACCACGCAACCAGCTCAGTCACAGACGCCCGAGATCAAACGACACCGGCCGTTGCCAATTAACCTGCTCGGTGCTGCCATCTGGGGATCAATAACACCTTAAGTTCCACGCTTAATTTTCATTTCAACGGGCTGACAAATCGATAATCACGAAACGTCAACTGATGCCAAGTATTGGTCACATTAATTTTCATACAAAACTATACTTGCGATGTGGAATAACGATTCAAAATTGGCACTGACACTATTTGCATGGAATTCAGATAACATTGGTTTTTTTTACTCAAACACACAATTCTCTGCCTTTATTACACATGTAGCTGGACCTTGGTTATGGAATGCACTGTCCATTGCATTGGCAGTTTGTCGGCATTCAGAAAGGTAATAAAATTGCACGTGTTCAAAGCATATTACTGCTGCCATTTTAAATATTCCATCAAATTTGAGGATAATAAATTTGGACTTTTACACTTACATATTGATTTGACTATGCACACTTGAAGTATAATATTTAATATGCATGTGTGCAATAAATAGGATAAATTATACTTTATCTAATTTTATTTATTGATAGTAACTAACTTAACGTGATCTAGATTTTATCTGAAGGTTATTTATCAGTTTTGTTTCTAACACACATTGAGTAGCTTGAATTTACTTTTAATTATTGCACCATGCTTTGAGCATTACAAATACTGTGCTTTATAAATATTAAATATTATTATTACTGGGTCAAGGTAACCTTTTTTTCGAGAAATCTGCCTGTCAATTTCTGTGAGTGAGACGTTATGTGACCAACATACATAACATTGAAAACTAATATTCTGTCTAATATATTGCATTCTGTTGCTTTAGATTAAATCTATATTTAGCTACAATGTTACAGACTAGTTGATTACACATCTGAATGCGCGTCTCACTTTCACAATCCCGAAACTGGCTCTGCTGGCCAAGAATGCACATAACCACATACTATAGCTTCACCAGATTCTAGATACCTGCCCACACGTCTTTTGGAGGGGCAAAATTTGCTTTAGACGGGTAAATATTTTAATGGACAGGTTGAAATTTGAGGAGCAAAAGAAATCATTGTCATTCACCATGTTAACAGTTAGACTACTGGTAGATTTATGTATGGGCAAAGCTCATTTTGTATAGATAAACATTTTATTTTAGTGGACGAGTGATTAAGTTGAGGAGTCAAGGTGCACATTTATACAGGATTGTGAGTAATACTACTGAGTATGCCATACACCTGTATACAAGCTTGGTAAACATGCAGACAAATGCTATTCTCGGCTGTACTAACCCTTTGAAGACACTGACATTTCGCCGAAAATTGCTTGTCAATTTCTCCAGGTGATGCAGTGTGTGGCGATTGGCTAACATTCAAAACATCCGAATTAATATTCCTTGTATTACATTTGGCCCGATTGTCTGTTGACCACACGCGTAGTGTAATGCAGGAATTAATATCGATAATGAAGTTGATTAAATCTGTGAATGCACCTCTGACATTTTGATAGTTACGTGTAATTAGTTCTCCAGATATCACCAATAGAGGGTCTATATTAATTAACACCTGTCCCCTGTTGTTAGATTGATTGTGACAGGCAGTGGCATTTCTATATGGATATACTACGGCATAAATATTATATTGATATAAGTGCCATGGGATATCATATTTAGATGATGGAACTAATCACCTACGGTGGTCCACACCCCCAACAACAGGAGGCGAGGTATTAATTAGATAATTATGTGTGTGTGCGCGTGTGTGTGCGTGCATATGTGCGAAAGTATGCAATATCCAGATATTACAACCATAAATATTATTATAAAAAGAACAATATTTTCTTCCCCAATCATCTGTACTAACAAAACTGCATATCCTGCAGGTAGATCTACATTATACAGTTGCAGATTTTAGATCCCCAAACATTATATCATCAACAAAATGTGGTAAATTACGTAAGATAATCTCAAATGACTGGGGAGCTATTTCCCTAGGTTGGCACCATCTCCTATGAGACGGACAACTTTGTGAAGAATCGACTAATGTCAATCTATGTAAAACAAGTAAAAGCTTAACATACACACTTGCATATGCAGTCATTCGTTGGTATGATTAAATTACAACTGCACCATTAGCACAAAAATATCAAACATTTAAGAAATATTTCAGAAGAACTATACAAATTTGATATCCACCAAAGCAGAAAATTAATCAAATTTAATAAAAGAAATACAGAATACGACAACAGCAAGGTGTTAATAACAGAACACGACACGACAAGACACATCGGAACACTGCCCACCTGAAGGACACTGACAGCAACAACTTGTGTGACAGCTGGCGTCGTCACCAAACTCGACACAATGGAATAATTTGTACGCATCGCCGTCGAGTCATTACCTGATGCCTCAAAGATATCCCACGATGCCTCGCAAATTACTCCTACTTCATTCCGACATTTTCGCCCATGTCTGTTGTCAGCGGCATTGAGGCGACACGAGAAATGACGTTAATTAACACAATCAGCTCGACGCAGCACAACAGATGCGGGTAAAGATATGCGTTTAATTATGCCGCGACTCAGAAATTACTTATAATTTCCTGCATCATCTAATTACAATTGGTCCGGTAATGAAAACCATGTCGTAATTAGCCGCAAATTCTACCTGTGCACAAAATGAAAGACCCTAATTATGGGTTGGATGCATATTAACTCCATCAGTGTTTCTGCCTCGACATCATTCCTACAATGTGGCGGCAATGAGCGGTGGAGAGGACTGGAAATAACGAGACTTCGCCAGAAACTAACGGGTGATAATCAAAGACCGACCTGTAATTAGCCAGATCCGACTCTAACTAGAGGATTGAGTGAAACAGAGGATCTGGCACAGCTATAATATGTTGGCATTCACTTGAAATACCTTTAAAATGACACTGTTGATGTTGATGACATCACAGACCCTGCCTGCCGTGATGTCATTGCGAGTGGTCCGCCATATTGGTTCCACAAGATGCTGTCAATGTCTGCATTCCAGTTCAACACATCTTGCATTTACATTTCCAGCAAATCTGGTCATACTCTGTAAAACGATTTCAGAGTTTTTAACATGACTGCTCCAAGGAACTACATTTTGCTGCTGAAAGCTGTTAGCCTCTGTCTGTCTGTCTGTCTGTCTGTCTTAGCTATCCCTGCAGAATGGACCAAATGACCCTTAGCTCAGGGACAAGCTCTTAGAAAATAGTAATCAGTAGGGTGTTTATATAATGGCAAGTCATTGCTTGTAAGCCCTTGTTAATACCCTTAGGGTACAGATGATGCGAGGCTGCTTACTTCCTGCTCTAGAAAAAATTAAAGACCCCCCACAGGGCCCACATGGAGAACAACCACCCCCAGCGATGTGATATCCCCGTGTAATTTGATGAATGCGGATTAAATGAATAAATACACATTAATCCTTCCCCGGTGGTACCTTTAAGTAATTAGATGCCTTTGTTAATGACACACGGCATCTACGCGAAACGATCATCACAACAAACGCAAATTACTTTCCGTAATGAAATTGAGGCACGTTGGTTCGGTTCGTTCGTGGAGACTCAGGTAATCAACCATTCAATTACCTGATTACGGATGTGGGGTGTGGAGCCGGATGGGGCACGGCACAACGAAATGCTTGGCGGTTACACCCAGCGACAATATTCTGTTAGGCGCGACCAATTACGTCTAATATGCCTTCGAGAATAGCCTTGTTCCCGGGCAAAGTATTGGATACAGATTCGCGTGGCTGGCTCATTAAACAAGATATTGACAATCTCCGAAGATTTGCAGACAGTTCCGCTGTGATCCGAAGATGCTCGCCACACGGCTGACAATGCGAACACGAAAACGGCAGTGTCGATATAATATTGGCAATAATAATAAGACGATCCACCGAGACGTGCCATTGTCACATTGACAATGACAATGTCGCAATGACGAAAACATAGTGGCTGGATGGGTAATCTGACCACACAAGTTACTGACGAATCCTTCAATTAACTCGCAATATCTCGCTGATTTTAATCCAAAGATTATGCGAGAACAAAGGTATATACCCCGGGAAGGTAATCGCATATTTTGTACTGGTGTCTCATGTCAATGTGACATTATATATAAAACACTGCAGTCATCATATCATTTGTGTCATGAAATCATGTTCATATTTCAATGCATAGTTCCTTCATTCATAGCCACAATTACATTATCATCTACCTTAAATTTAAATACACAAAACAGTGTCATAAGAGAAATGACAAATTATTTCTGCCTCTAATATATTGCCCAACTGAGATTCCACAACCTCCAGATTTGAGATGGCACATAAGTGTATCCCAACGGTGTCAACGTCTGTTCGTGTAAAATCATGAAAGTGCTCGCAGAAACGCGTAAAGACCTCCACTCCACGCTCTCATTGATTTTACCGAACTCACACATCAAGTTTTTACATTTCGCCATTTACAGTCGCTATACTTGTTCTTGGTAAAAGCACTCGTGAAAAAGTTGAAATCACACGCGAGCTCAGAATTCTGGCGCGCCTAGAGTGGCTTAAGTAGATGCAATTAGTTGCAGCAAATGGAGATTTTTCTTTTAATTTAAAAAAAAAATGCAACATTTCATCACAAACGCAACAAAGCAGGATCACAGAGAAAAGGTGTAATATATCTACACCAACTATACTGTACAGCAGCTAGACAATATATCTGATGTGTCAATATGCATGCGGCTGAATAATTTTAAAGCATATCGCCAAAAAATACTACCAGGATTGCACCCACCGACCCCACTTTTAAGGTTTCGAGGTTCCTCTAAGCCAGGTGGTCACGAATAACCCCCCCCCCCAGTCTTACACACCCTCAATGCTGAATTTAGGGGAGCAGTAACTACCCTCACCTGCCTTCCCATGTTCATTCATCATCCCAACCCTCTGGGGTGGGCTATCACCTGGGGCAGGGAGAGAGGGGCAACTGTCACCAGCTGCCTGCCCTCTACACCCTAATCACCCTGTGCTAGGCTAATGGGGGCACAATGTCCAAACAACCCCACAAAGTTCACAGTTACCCTCCAATCTCGCCCCTCCCTGGGCTATGGTTGCTCTTGCAGCTGGTCTGATGTAAATACATAAGAAATCCATTAGAAACCATAAAATTAGGATCCAGTCAAATTCCATGTCTGGTGACCATTCTTTATCACACACATCTGAAAACTACATGTAACTTTTTATAACAATTTGTATCTACCTCATTGAATTAAACTAATATCATAGCTGTTTATGTTTATTTCGTTTGGTTTACTTTATAATGATTCTACCCCCTGCAGATTCCAAATTCCACAAGAATACCCAGTTACTGAAAACTGGAGGAGCACTTCACGAGAGATCAGGTTACCATATTTCAAGTCTCCCATCTGATATGTTCTGTTGGGAAAATAGTCCGGTCTGTCACAAAAGTAACGCAATAAACATTGACTCGCTACAGGGATACAATGTACTTCCCACAGTGCAACGAGACCTTTTGAGACCATTGCACCGTTGGCCATCCATCGCCTTCAAGGGACTGTCATCAGGTGATACACGCATAAAGACCTCTCGTCTCATTCTCTACTTTGTAAAAGTATAAATCAGTGGTTTTTCCCGAGAGTCAAAGAAACTCAACATATAGTCTGACCTCCTACGGACTTCTAATCGACATGGCGACACCAAACGACACCTTACGACATGCCGTCGGTGTTCTGTATGGATGACGAATGTGTCACAAAGTCACTAAACTGTAACATTACATGAGCGTGACACACAACCAGTTCATCATTGGACTTCTTTATAGTGAATTAATGCGAGGAAAAAATCCGAGCATAAATCTGATTTGAAGTGCTGACATCTTTATAATTCTTGATATTCATCTGACAATGTGATACATTACTAAAAACCAGTTAGATTGTTCATGGCTATGTCATGCATACGTGCTTAGGCAGACTAACAAATGTTTTCAATGTGCTGATAAGTTGATACCATTATCATACACGCTGTATCTACATAATTACTACAATATCCTGTCTCTTGAAAGCATTCAAACTTGCACAATGTCTCTGAGATTTATCCAGATAAACCACAACCCAACAATGAGAACCGAGACAGTATATAAATTACACGCTACATGCAATGTAACAATCAGTAGAATTACAGGCACCGTATCAATGAATAAAACTGAAATACACCAGACGTAAGACATGGACGCTACCTACGAATAACACTATCTAGCCTCTAGACAGACCGGTAGATAACATCTGCACTTCTTGTAAGACATGGCATTGCAACATCTAAACAAGAGTACACAAAATCGCAACATATGTCCACGGCAAGATCTACCACCGCATATAAAAACGAAACCCGTGTGGCTAACCGATGAGCTGATTCCATCAACATACCTTCCTCTGTGCCGTGGAAACTGTCCATGAGACAATCTTTCTACTCCCCGAGTGTATTCCACCTTGACAAACACCTTTAATCCGTTCCGGAACCGCGGTGGCTCGTTCACAAACACCTGCCGTTAAGACACTCCAATCCACGCTGACGGAGGCAGTTTTTAGTACGTCTGTCACCTTCACTACATCTCAGCACTGTGGCTGTGGAGTGCACTGTATCAACATAAGTCACCACCACAGCAGCGTCAGTGGTGAAACTAGCCACCAGGTGACTTCCTCCTGTAGAATCCCCCTAATTGCCACCTTTGTTGATTAATCACCAGCCAGCCCCAGGCAGGGGGCTGTGCTGGTGCCACTAGACACACCCCCAAGGCAGGCCTGGGAAACAACTTAATTACATGTCATAAAAGCAAAGGTTTCTAATGACGCCTGGGACAATGGCAGTGCAAATGTCTGACATGAAATATGTGTCCTGTGCAAAGTTGTCGGTTATGGTTTGTTGATTGTTATCTAAGATTGGGTATTGTAATTTAAATTAAACCAGTTTTTGCTATGCTACAGGGATTCGATTAAATTAGTTATTGTTATATTTTACGCAGGTTTAGTGAAAAGTAAGGCCCTCAAGCAATTGTCAATACTGAGAAAAACAATTGTATAATCATGACTTATAAAACTGAAGATGCAGAATGTTTATTATTGTTGTTTTAACTGTTAAAAAAACAGTCCAAACCTGCCTAAATTCACAGCAAGAGAAGAATCAATGTAAAAGGGTGGGTCAATCTTGAAATCGGTAAGCAATATGCTATTAAAATTGTCAACATATGGTTTACTTCAGCGGGAAGTCAAGGAGATTGAGCACTGCTAAAAGGGTACATCTTTAAAAAGATAACTCCTTCAATAACAGCCCGGATTGTTAGTCTTTTAGTAGCAACTCTACATCAAATGAATCATGGCAATTTACAGAGGTTCTATGGAAGAGTGGTTTCAATTAGTAGCCAGTGAAACTAGACATGTCATAGCAGGTGACCTTAACCACATCTAAAGCACAGGGCTGAGGCCAACAACCACTGATTGTAGAGAAATGCAGGCGTTTTGTCACGGATAGTGCATATTCTGCTTACCCCCACTGAGGGTAATGATGTGTGCCCTTTAATAAACAGACCCGGTGCCCCACTACCATCTACCACAATACCCCTGCCTATCAGGGGGGTAACTGAACCACCCCCCTACACCCCCCTGGGTGCTCACAGGGCAATTAACCAGCTCATTAAGGTGTGGATAAGCACAATTAATCACCCTGTGGTCGCCTGACAAGAAGGAAGGGGTAGGGCTTTTGAACCAGGAAGTTATTTCAGGAGAACTGACTGATTCCTGCATCATTATTTACCCTGGTCTGTAGTTGTGAAGTCATGTATGAAGATAGCGACTTTGAAGTCTCAAGCTACTAAGCGGTGCTGTGAGTTTCAGTGATAGTGCGGGTGATTTCACAGTAGACACATTGCAGCTGTCAGCAAATGGGGCATTCTGACACTTGCTGACAAATAATATTTAATGGGTGTCCCACATCTGACAACTTGGACTTGTTTCCCAGATATGTGCACTGGATTAAATAATTCTGGGAAATATATCCACAGAAAAAAATCCTCAAAGTTTCTGACTGTGTTTTAACCATTATTAATGAGTAAACTGTTAAATAAATGGTCAGTTAAGTTAGTATATAAAATAAATAAATGTTGATGTAGTGCATTCCTTTGTATCTCAACGTACTTCACATGAAATGCATGAAAACAAATATGAAAGGTACAGACACTTTGTTTATCCTCATATAGTCACATAGTGGCCACCACTTCACTGGACATCATGTCAACATTTTACTGAACACATGTCCCGATGACGTACGTATATTTAATTATATTTTGCACCCTTCTCCCTATACTCCTTGTTGCAACCTTCTCTGGTTCTTTCCCAACATACCCCACCCATTTCTTTGCTGTCCAATCTACCTGAGAAACCACCCTGCTGCCTTTTCAAACAACATCTTGTGTTTTGGAAAAACGCCTGACCTTTTGTTGATTTTCTCAAAGACAATTTTTTTTCAAATTTGACAACAATTCACCAGTGGGTTAGCAACATGACAAGCAACAACATGTACTGTTTAGATCAAATATGAGTGTGTATTTCATGTACAGCACTAAAAAAGTTAATGCTGACAACACTAACAGAGGAACAAAATAATGATCGGTCCCCTACAGTAGTTCCCTTACACCTTTGCTCCTGATTATCTTTGATGGATGAAATCACTCCAGCCTCCTGACAGCTCCAGAGCAGACACAGAGGAGGGTAAACATTGCAGGGAAGTCTTTGTTCTTGACAACAACGGAATCTAGCCTTTGATGACATCCAGGACAATTACAGCCATGATTGACAAACTGGCTGTCTGCATTCCCCAAGCACCATTGTGACAGAGCAAAGGCAATCAAGTGGTCTCCAATGGGACAACAGATCACTGCCAGTGGGGTAAACACTGAGGGTAAATACCCTGTGACAGTGCAGACCAAGATACTGGCACATCAAAGGAGTAATCTGTTAAATAGTGAACACAGGAAAGTTGTGTTTGTCTGGTGGTGGTTCAGGTGTTCTGACTGACAGTGCAGGTGTGGGGGTGGAGGTGTATGTTGAGTGTTGCTGGTTGTCACCTGTGGTTGCCATGGAAACGCTGGTGGAGGTAATTGTGTTGTTAGTTCCAACAGTCTGGGTGGGAGAAACAGAAGGCTGCAAATGAAATGGGAGGACTTTGTGAAAGGATATTTAGTGGGATAGGGAGGAGAGAAAGGATTGGGAAGAGAGTGTAGAGTGATGGAGGAAAATATGGGAAGGATACGAAGGGAGTAAAGAGGAAGAGTGAGGGAGGGAGGGAGGGAACAAGGGTGTTGAGATGGGGGATGGACTGGGAAGAGTGTGGTGTGAGAGAGGGAAAGAAGGATTGGAAGTGGGGGCGGATTGGGAAGGGAGTGGAAAGAGTCAGAGACGGAGACAGACTCAAGATGGGTAAAGGACTGGGTGAGAAGGGAGTGAAAGAGAGGAAAGACACATTGGAGATAGATAGACTGGGAAATGAGTGAAGGCTGAGAGAGGGAGTGGGGATGAGGTAGGATTGGGAAGTGACTGGAGAGGAAGAATGAGAGAGGGAAAGGGGGAGTTGAGGTGTGAAGAACGGAGAAGGGAGAAGAGGGATTTGGGAGTGGAGTTGGGTTGCACAGTTGGCAATGTGGGATGAGTGACCTGGGAAGCAGAAGAAGACTCTCCCCTCACCCCCAACTACAGGGTCAGTAACGACAACAACAAGCGCAATCACAGCACAGGGAAACCTATTTCTTACTCACTTCCGGGGAGAGTTCTCAACTAAGTTCATGTCGCAAGGGACATTGTTACATGCTGTACTCAGGCCAGTCAGAGAAGGACCTAAGATGAACTGACCATGGTCAGTGATCTATGGAGCCACCCATGAACTACAGCTGGTCAACAACGCAAGGCAGACGTCTGGATGCTGCCACTGCAGATCGATGGACAATGGTATGATGTCTATAGAGGGGGAAGACAAAGGACACACAGCAGCCAGCGCCAGTCACAGAGTCTGTGTTCAAGTGACTGTACGAAGCATTCACTTCAGTTCTCAAGGACTTTGCAGTACACATTCTAGTCTCAGTAAATCGTTTTAATATCAAATGCAGTACTATTGTCACATAATCCCTTCTATAATTACATACGAAGTGTCCTTATAAATATCCCCTATTGGATGGTTTTGTTAATACCCTTTAGTCTGACGCATCAGACACCAGAGTAGCCTCCCTAGTTGGATATACTTTTCCATAAGTTTTTCATTTGACATTCTTTCTAACAACCAGCTAATTCATTTATGATAAATGTATATTTTATATGACAAGATGGTCTTTTGGTATGGTATATAGTTATTTATAAGTGTTTTTGTACCAGTGGCACCTCAGTGTGGACCGACTATGAACTAAGCCACTGATTGATTGATACAATAATTAGTTATTCTGCACATGGAGGTGTAAAATGTCTTTTCTTATATGATTAAAATTCAGCAATTATTAATTCGCTTTCCACAACTATTACTTAGCTCTGGAAGCCTCGATAGGAAATAAGGGTAAGCAATGTAGCGCAGTATCCAGTCTTCAGAAACAGAATCAAGGCGATTTACACTTTACCCCCGGCAGACCAGTTCAAATGAACACCATCTCAACTTCTCTGGCAAACATCCAGCCATGCCGCAAATAATGCTCAAAAACTATCCATCAAGTCCGCACACAAATATGTCTTACACCCAGGTACTCATACCACTAAGTAAACTGGAGCAATGTCGAATGAACAAACTTCCCCAAGGTTTGACATGGCAGTACAGGATTTGAACTCTGGTTCTCTTAGTCGAGAATCCGATGCTCTAACCATTGTGCCATGCCATAAAAACTGGTTCAACTTACCGGTTAAAAAATTGAAGTGCAACGGTACGGCATAATAACGCACGCACCACTAGGGGGCACTGGCATTTGTATATGTCACATTGATCACACGCAACCCCCCACCCCCCACACACAACAGGTGACTCACGTGGAACCTAGCGGCAGCGTTCTCGAGCGGGCGGACGGAGGAAATTTAATCAGAAACAATCAGGGCCAAGTGGCATCAACCTAATTAATCCATGAATACGTGATGCAACCAAAAACAAAACCCGCGCCTACTCGGGTCCGTGCACAATCTCATTTACGTGCCACGCAATATGCTGGCTGATTATTCCGAGATGAATCGCCCTGATTAATCTCTGATTAATCCCTGCATTTATTAATGAAAACTTAACCGCTCGTGGACGGGCACGCAGCATGCAGCATGCAGCGTGCGCACGTGTGTGTGTGTGTCGAGCACGAGCACGCGGTCAGCTTGTCTGACTCGTCGCCTGCCTTTGCTACCAGTGGCATGTGTAATCTGCTACAAACTAAGGAGCAAATGCAACAGGGAAATCATGAGCACGAGAGGAAAGCAGACGTAATTAAATGTGTATCTTATCTGTCTTGACTCTCGTTAATCATCCCACAAGTAGCTGGGCACCAGCTGGGTGGCCTGGCCTGCATTCTACCGCTACTGTAGCGGGCTCCCGTTTCTGTTGAAGAAGTGGGGGGTCCCGCTACTGGTTCTATCACAGCTACAGCTACAGCTACAACAGTTGCTGCAGCATCAACAACACTTGTATTATGCTGTGTTTACGTACAGCTCTGCTGTATACAGTATGTTTTCTCTTTACTTTGTGTGCACATTTGTGTCTATCTCTGAGAATAAACAGAATTACTTTGGCCAATTAAGATTATTACTGATAATACCCTGGTTCAGATAATGTGTATGACATGTAATGTTAATGATATTGAATTTTTGCTAAAAAACAATTTGAGGTAAATAAAAATATTAAATGTTAAATCCTACAATATAAAATCATTATTCGGGAATTTGTCTATAACGATTAGGGATCGAAAATTTTCTGTGCGTTATTTACCTTATTTACATCGTCAACAAAATTCTTTTACGACAACACAAAACACAAGTAAAACCAATCATAACAGCTGCCGTCCAATCCAATGACTGTCACTCTGTTTACAGTGTGCACTGCTTTGTTAAGCCGCTAACTCGACCACAAACATCTAAATCACAGCCAGAGATGGACAACAATGCAGCATCAATCAAGCTGATATCTCCGGTAGCCCCCTCCCCCAGGGTAGCCCCCTCCCCCAGGGTAGCCCCCTCCCCCAGGGTAGCCCCCTCCCCCAGGGTAGCCCCCTCCCCCAGGGTAGCCCCCTCCCCCAGGGTAGCCCCCTCCCCCAGGGTAGCCCCCTCCCCCAGGGTAGCCCCCTCCCCCAGGGTAGCCCCCTCCCCCAGGGTAGCCCCCTCCCCCAGCGGACCCACTAACTGGCCAGGAAATTGAGAAGAAAATCAAATCGGACATCTGACCAGTCAATTGGTCTGCAGGCGGGCGTTAATGGTATTAAATTGTTATCTACACACATAGGCCAGTTGTTGCAGTGATAGACTGGTCTTTGCAGCTCATGGGTTCTATAGGGAGCTGTCACCATGAGCTGTCGAAATAATGCAACTATTGTGGGAAGAAACCACTGACAAAGAAAACCGTCAACAAAGATTTCCATCCGGTTTAATGGCCGTTCGATTCTGCCAACCGCAGCAAGATTGCCAAATACGCCGAGAGACATTTTCACATAGGAAGTCTGAGATCGCTGTCGACGCCACACGAAAGTTTGGTCACCGTCGTGACGTGATGTGACACATTCCGTCTTGACCTCCCCAACTGACCCCATAACTGACATTTTCCTGGTGACAACCTGTGCCATTACGATGCCTCACTAAAGACACTGGTCACTAGAGAGAACCGTCTCCCCGGAGAAAGCACCTTGCTAATGGAACGCACACCTCCGTAGCTCACTCGCTAATGGAACGACGTCACCAAAGCCGAAATTCCCAAGTACGTCCACCAGGTGTCACAACTAACTAACTACCCGCCATCTACGGACAACAACAAGATGGATTACGTCAGCTTTCAAGGTTCCGGATTCGGCTGAGCTCTCGAGGTGACAAACGCCACCGAAAACGACGCAGCTATCATCGTAGCAAGACTCACCTCTCGAAAGCGTCACGCGACACACGGTCGGACGACGTAGAGAGACACCCGTTGCTGCCGCCGTCAACGTCGAACAATCAATTGAACCATCCACTTGCGCGCCTCACGCTCAGCTCATCCACGGCAAGCACGGAGACTTCCTCCGGCGCAGAGCAATTAAGTTGCCAGAAAATAGCCGATCAGACAGAATTAGCACGATGTGCATCAATGCCTGCTCCCTTCCACTAATGACTGCCATTGATTCGCCGCCGCGCCGTGGCACCGGAGCGCCATCTGGAGTATTGTTTTGAGTGCAGAAATTAGCAAATTAAATCAGTGGGATGAGATAATGGCGTCATCGTATTTTGCGGGTTTTTATTCGTATGTGATCTCGTTTTCGTTGCTGTCTGAGATGTGATGGTCAACAATATCACCACTGGCGGTTGTAGGGTGTTGATGTATTGGCCCTAAAGAAATGATCATACAAAGTCAGGCTTACACTTAATGAATTAATATTAATTTGTTTTACTTCCCACGACAGATACCGAGTATAAAAGTAAAGGCACAGTCTTGTAGTGTAGTGACCTGCTTGAAATGGTGCATGTGACATCCCTGGGAAGTATTCAGACCTGCTGCAATTAATGCATGAAAACTATTTGTACACAAAAAGTAATGTTCACCGCTGTCTATAACCAGGTATTCATTCATACGTTTGATAGAAACACAGAGTGAACATGGATCAAAATAACAGGATATGCACTCAGTATATTTCGACTTTGAGCTCCATGTTCTAGCCTTCACATGTCACTTTGATGGAACCAACAATTTGTCTGAAAGACATAGGCCAAATGGGATGATCTGAGGTGGATCTGAAAGCTACTCTCCATTGAGAGTCCAATGCTTTACTACGGATGAAATAAATCCCACTTACAGTCAGCGAGTGTGTATGTGTGTGTTTACAGCATGCTTTTGGGCCATTTATTTTTGGGTTAATTAAACTTCTCGTGGTCAATTGCTGTCACGGCTGCTTCATTCATCTGGCTATAAATATGTCTCATTATTAATGAAACCACACAGCTAATCACATCCGTGTATTTTCAGATCTCCGGATTAACTTTTTTGAAGCATCGCTAACCAGGAGTAAACAGATGTTACATCAATTCGTTCGATACGCAAATAGACGCATTGACAAATATTTCAAAGCGTCCCCACAGGTGGATACATCATGTCTAGTTTGACCGAATCTGGTATAAGACATGGATGCAATACGAGAATTTTTTGCCGATCAATCACGGGCTTCGCAGTGAATATACATCCCTGCTTACAAGCCGCGGGATTACATAAAAGACTCCCAGTTGGACTGGAGGATGCTGGGAAGCTAATACCTTGTGGAAGCTGGGAACAGACTGAGGAAATTGCCTCTGTTTATTCATTTCCTCGCCCGCATTATGTCTGGCCTAGCTGTATAATGTGCGTCTTACACGTGGCAGGTGCATTAGCGAAAAGCATTTTCCTACCACGGGAATTTCGTGATTGATACTGCAGTTAAGTCAGTGCATTTAACGAGGGAGGCTGGGCCGGGGTTGAGAGGATGAAACCTGGACAATGAATCTTTCAATTAACAGACTTGTCAGCAGATGTACTGGATGCCATGTCGTGTATGGACTGAAATGACATAAAGCTGGGACATGTATCAGACTATTGTTGTATTCCTACAAACTGGTCAATGTAATTATAGGTACACATCATGTCATGTTAATACCTGGATGTATTCATTAAAGCATGCTGGATGATTAGAAATCACTTAGAGATCATAGAACAAAAGATGTTTGTACTAAAATAAACTGTGATTATGCAACAAACTGATTCACCTGACTAAGGAGAAAGCAGACATCAAACATTAAATAATAAAGACACACAAACTCTATTATTATAGAAGTCATTATTATTAAAATATACATTTTGAAAGTATATTTTTCAGCTCAGTAGTTTGTTTATTTTTATGATCTGTTGATTTCTCAGTTGATATCCAAATTCTTTGGGACTATCTCTCCCTTGTAGTGTCTACTATTCAATCACTTACCACTTACTGGTAGCCTCAAACTTACAGGTAATATTCCATAAGTTTCTATTCTTTGGTTCGAATTCGCAAACGAAACCAAGTATTTGAAATATAATTTAAACCCGCATAATTTGCTGCCCTTAGATATTATATTTTGGGATCATGGGATTAGTTTGTAGCCAGTCTCCAAACTGTTGTTTGTAGTAGTAATATTTACACTGGTCGACATAGTAGTCATGGAAATGCATTTCTACACCCTGTCTTGCATTACTTGTCCCTGCCCTGCTGTTAACAACACTTTATGACTTATAAAGCTGCGCTGAAAACTAAAGAACTAGATTAACCTACCTTCTAGATCCATCTTGTCCGACATGGTCTACTGCAGACCACTTGGTAGGTATCCTCTCAACTAGGGTCCAACTCTTGACCACTGAAACTTGTGTCCACTAATCAAAGTATCGGACCACTGGCTGGGGTCTACACAGCACCGTCACGTCCAGAACTGGCCACAGAAATCAATCACCACTGCCCAAACCAGAGATCAAATACTACTGACCAGACCTGGGACCAAATAGGAACTGACCACGAACACTTGGTACCAGAAATCAATTACGACTGCCCAGATGCCATCAGATTTGTATTGATACACCCACAAAAGACGGCAGACATCAGTCAGATTTAATTGTTGTATCCTGCGACCACTAGATGGGGGTAACAAGCGCCGGGGTCGTGGAGCCATTGTTTAGTTATACCACTGTTGTTCCCCTACATTGTGTTTGTCAACTTTCCAGTTTGATTCGAGGCTTCGACAAAGCCGCCACATCTGATACAGGCCGCTATCGCGCCATCACACCAAAGCCGCACAATACGGTCGCCCCAGGGCAGGAAATGTCAGACTGGCGCGATTTACGACAATCGCAAGTGTCGCGACAACTCGAAGGAATGTCTTCGTCCCTCTGGCTGGTGACGGAGGCCAAGACATCCACGGGGCACGAGTCGGTGGAGGTATTCTTACACAAGAGAACACAGAAACTTACATGCGACAGTCTTGTGCGGGTTGTGAAAGCAGTGTCAGGTGTCAGCTGTTGTCACACACAGCGTGATAGGAAGTGTCATTGTGTGTGTGTGTAAGAGGGACAGACAGAGGGAGAGAGAGAGGAGAGAGCAGGGAGAGGAGAGGGAGAGAGAAGAGAGAGAGAGAGGAGAGGGAGGGAGATAGGAAAGCGGAGGAGAGAGAGGGGGCAGAGGGAGGGAGAGAGAGGGAGAAGGGAGGCAGGGAGAGAGAGGGAGATGAGGGTGAGACAGAGAGAGCGAGAGAGTGAGTGAGTGAGTGAGTGAGTGAGTGAGTGAGTGAGTGAGTGAGTGAGTGAGTGAGTGAGTGAGTGAGTGAGTGAGTGAGAAGAATGAGGCAATGATGTAGAGATAAGGAAGACAGAAAGACAGGGCAGTGAGAAACGGAGAAAAAAAGGAAGATCGAGAAAGAAAAATTGTGAGAAGAAGAGCCGATTGGGAATGGGAGAAAGGAAAGGATAAAGGGAGGGGAGGGAAGGATGGCTGAGAATAAGAAAGGAAGGATTAGGGAGTGAAGAAAGGAAGGGAAAGGGAAGGAAGGAGAATGGGGGAGAGTGGGATAGAGGGAGGATGAAACGGAGATGTCAAATAAACCTGTGGGGGGACTGTTTCAGTACTGACAGAACTCATCTAACAATATCATTAGTCACCATATACATTTCACTAAGCACTTGTCGACAGTCTCCCAAACACAAACATAAATAACTAATCATCCACATCCGCCTGTTGCCCCAATATCGTGCCACGGTAAGTGGACTCCTTTTGCAATTTCGTCTAAAAAAATTAATGACTCACGAGCTCCGAACATGATTCCAAGTTACAGATGGTTTCAGTGTACCTCTGAATATCTGGCAATTTAGCGTTTTGAAAGGCAGCTGCCGTTGACGAAACCATCTAATTCATTCCACCTCGAAACCGAGTCTCGGGAGCACATGGGCTGATGAGGTAATTACAAAACACGCAGAAACACGATGACGATTAATTAATTCCTTCCCCTCGCTGCAGCGTTCGCCATAAATCAGTTGTCAATGTTGCGTTTTACGTCCCGTAGCACATAACAAGAGTTCTGTAGAGTTTCTAATTAATGAGGCATCTTCCCTTCGAAGAGTTCACACCTACCTGTGTGGAAATCAATACATGTGTACAATCCTGACAACCCTGTGATCTTTAACAGGCAGGGTTATTTCTCAAACTCATCCAGACATAATACATTATATAGGGCGTCAGGTATGAGGTGTAGATTTGGTTTTGCAAATTCTATATTACAATGTTATCACAATATTAATACAGCTCAGATGTTGCTCATTGCTACACCATTGCTAGCAAATATTCATGCAGAAACATCGCACAGCCTTTGTGCTACAAAACTATACTTTATTCAATCATTTCTCCTTCTCAAATGTTCGTTGTCTTATTTTATGCATAAAAATAACACCACAATGCACAAACTTAGATTTTTGGTAGTAGCAACCTAACTCAATTGCAAACAAACTGCACTGAAAGCACTAAAATTTTGCATTTATCAAATCTTCCCATCTACATTTATCGTAACTATCAACGCGAGGCCAGGCCGATCACCATCCAGACCACGCAAAAAACCTAGATCGCAAGTGGACGTCACTTATCAATGGTCCAGCCAGTTTTCATCTACGTCTAACCGCCCTCCTGAGATATCTGTCGATTCCGTTTAAAACACATTCACAGAATCGATCAGTTAGACATCTCGGAATTAACTACAGCGCTTACGCAAACGCGTAGACTGCGCCAGATAGCAGAGGGCCCCAAACAGCAGCGATGTGAGCGATATCAGGGCCACAAAAGCAGTGAAAGCGAAGTGAGTGGGTGCTGATAACCCAGGGCGCCAGGGGAGGGTAGTACCCCTGGGCTGGCATGTAAGCGGCACACTTTGAAGAGCTTCAAACAGCGGCCCCACTAAACAATGCACTTAGGTGGGCTGCAATCAAGATCCACGCGTCGCAGTCAAGATTGCTTACTTCGATGTGGCCTCGCTGCTGGACTGACTCAAACTACCTGTGACGATATATTGGACATAAATATTAGTCATACTTTATAAATATATGACACAAATCAGGATTCGATTGTGTTTATAAATATTTCGTGAGCAGTCTGTGGTAATCTATTTTTCTGTACCCTTTTCTGTACCTTAAACAGTTAAATATTCCACAACTTTTACGTGGACTAACACAGTAATTGCTGTATTCAAGCTCTACAAAAATGCACAAAGTGTACCTATATTTAGCATTACTATTAAATCTAACATACCTACATTTTTTATTCAATATTGCGATTGCAAAGAAGTAATTATTATTTATTGATTTTTCACCTTATGAGAAGGCTAACATTTCATTGACTATAAATTATGCATTGTATTCTGTAATCTGTATAAATGTGTATTTTGTATTGCACTTGTTAATTTTTGCAACGCTTTTATTATAACAATGTGACAACAATCACTTCCTACTGAAGTAAATTAAACTTTTATTGTCTGTAAATACTTGATTAAATACATGAATTTCATAAATTATAAATTAACACACAAGATTATATTGATTTTTAACTGTATTGACACAATGGTCTGTCATAAATGGTTAAAAACACCTTCTATTTATTGTTGTTTGTCTGACAGCACTGGTTAGTGTGTTAGTTGTGTGACTGACTAGATTGTTGACTATATTGACTGCATGTTGACTGCACTATTGACTCGGTTGTTGACTGCACTGATTGCATGTTGACTGCATTGTTGACTGCATTGACTGCATGAAGATTGCATGTTGACTGTATTGACTGTGTTGTTGACTGCATTGTCCAAGTTGTTGACTGTGTTATTGACTGCGTGTTGACTGTGTTATTGATTGCATTTTGAACACAGTTTACTGGACTACAACATTCTAGTGGGACTGCTACAAACTGCCCCTGACTTGATCCGATCAGGTCAGGCAAAGTGAGCCAGTTACACAAATACAGAACACATGATCATAAACACCATAGACACATGAGACCAAACCAACAGTAGGGGGCTGTCATAAACCCCCCTAGTCCCCAGACCCTACAACAGGGAATACCACCAGTCAACAGCAATGTAGCTTATTTACTTTGCTTGATCCATAGTCAGAGGTAAACATTACCCAATACACACACACACCTGTCTCTACAAACCATGTCTTAATTAACACAACTCACTCGGAATCAAGCCAAGTTCTTTACAGCTCCTTTGTTTCGAGATCAGTGTAAGACCCCGCTAATCTGCTAATCCATTGACTCACCTCAGGCTACGAGATAGCACCCACTTTCTTTAGGGCTTTACTGTGATACAGGTGCTCCCAAATTCCCAAACCCTATTTTTTTTCCAGTCTCCCTCTCGTACTCACCTAAAACATAACAGAAACAATGGCATGAGTATTGCATGATTAGTAATGACTGCGTCATATAAAATGCAGTCCACAGCATTTACATAAAACAAACAATATATATCACATATATAAGAGAATTTTATTATCACATTTGTAATATGATAGATACTATTATACAACACTTAAATTAATTTGATGGTCATACAAAGGTAATCACGACACATAATAATGGTTTATGTAAGCTGTTAGATGTAACATAAGTAGCCTGAATATTAAGCTAATACTTAAACTACTATAAACATAATTTATGCTACGTTTTTGCTGCATTGAACACCACACAACAACCACAGTAAATAACTGTACTCAAGGTTCGTTAGTATTTGCAAGTAACTTTCTTCGTTTGCCCAAGATCTCAGGATAAAGTAAGCACAAGGTCAACTTGCCCTTATATGACCCCTGGCCATAAGAGTATTATGAGTCAGCAATGAAAACGACTGGTATTTAAAAAACACTCTCCCGTAACCAGTCTCTCGACTTCATCAAACATTTAAACAACTCAATCATTACACTTCCATTGTTGCAACCGATGAATCAGTCTACTTGGCTATTCAGGTGGTGCATGCAAAAGTTTGGATTCGGTCACAAAAATCGTACATGGAGCCAAACCTCATTAGTGAGATTAATTAGCTGCAAATAACTTTTTAAGAACTCGATTTAACACGACTGCCATCCAAAGCATGAACTTGAAATAGAATGAGAACAATGAGACTATTGGGTCAATTCCCAGACATCTTCCGTCTCTGTATAACTTATTTTTTTATTTGTAAACTTTATTTTTAAACGTAACATTTTACATGATCAGTTGATCCTAAACAATTATTTGTCATCCATCCTGCGTGGCAATGAGGTAGCCAATCTACACTTATCTTCACCGACATAAACACATGGGAAACATGTCTCTGGCAATGTGTATTTTTCGTTGAACTTTGTTTCGGAGATGACATAGCAAAAGTAGATTGCTGTGGGTACAAACCAGGCTAAAATTTGTCAAATTCGTTGCCCTAGCCATAGCAATAGGGTGAGATATTAAAAATAAAACTTTTGGAGCATTTCTTTTAATATGATTTGAAAAAAATTGTGTAAAATCGAGTTGAAGGTCAGCAATTTGAAAAAAATTGTGCCAGCAAACGGATAGCAAGTCATACCTTGGTTGTAGTAAAGAGTAACCCGCTGTCTGTTATATACTACATGCATTGTCTGGTAAAACTGACAAGCATGATGCCTATAAACTATTGCACAACATGATGGCATTCAAACAAGACACATGTCATGCATGAGTGCACGCATTAGTACATGCGTGCATGCACTGACATAACACATGAAAACATCCCAGAACAGTCAAGAAAGACACAACAGCAGCACCTGAATCACACCTTCAGTTGTCCTGCCTTTAACATGACGTGTGACACCAACTGACAGCCGACACAAATGACACACACGACCACATTGACTATGACCACATTGACTATGCTGACACCGACTTCGACAATAAACAACAAACATGTAACTGCAATCTGGCACTTACCTACAAGACAGAACAACCCCCAACAATGCGGTGTACACCCCCCTTGCTACCCTACCCTGGACTCTGATACACGCTCCGATAATGAAGTTATTCGACTATCTAATGAAGCACACATTCTTCTCAATAACGGTCCTTGGTCTGTGAGTGAAGCCAGACAATGGGACAGTGCCCTGGGGTGAGATCATGCCCCTGATAACAAGCCACTGCACACAAGAACACACTGGCAGGGTACACGGTAGTACATGTGTTGGCATGTAACACACGCGGGAACACTGTGAGGCAATCGCCTGGCTAACTACACCTAACACTCACATTGACAAGTGTCTACTCAAACAGACAACATTCTCCACTTGTGTGGGACTGGCCAGCCACTCAAGCAGTGTGGTCACGCGTGGCCGACTTAGAGCTTCTTCTTGGTCACGCGTGGCCGACTCAGAGCTTCTTCTTCTTCATGCCCCAAGTATGATGGTCTTAGTGCTTAGGACATTTTTCTAAAGCATGACAGTGTCTTCTGCCATCAACAGAACATGCCTTCCGAGGCAAGACTTTTTCACACAATTTACCCACATTTTACCAGGGGTAATTTAGTATAATTTTTATTATAAAAAATATTGAAATGTTCAACAAATGCTTGTTTTGTAGTGTCATGTCTTTTCTCATGTCTGACCTCTTCAAAAATATTGACAAATTCACTAGTTTGAAAGAAGAAACTACCAAATGAATGCTATTTTGTCAGCAGAAACTACTTTGCCGTGTCTGTGCATGCAGCATTTTTCTTTTGAAATCTCAAACATTGCCACTACCATGTGTTCATCATAATCAAGATACAACAAGCAAATTTGTTATCATTACCAAAAAAAAAAATCATTTGGATGAACAAAAACAGCCTTAAGATATGCACTACCAAGCTCCCAAGGGGCATTTGTCAAACTGACACAGGTATAATAAACCAGACAACATCATATCTCCTGGCAAAATGAAGGATGTCAAAACTGAATATTATTAACGATAATTGTGTAACTAATACTACTTTGATTACACAGCCATTACATGCCCTCGCCCAGTTGTCTGATAAACGACACTTACTGTCTACTAACCCAGTCAACCAACATTGCCAGAGCTATTTCATGGACACTCACTACATCAATAATCAACACTGTCCACTGTACGTTTCGTTTTACCAGCACTGCAAGATTTATACTTTCTTTTTACAAATGCAGTGTTTTAGTTGGTAAATATGTTTTACAGGAATGTTTCTAATGCATTTTGCTCTGTATAATATCATATTACAGGTTTCATAGCATTATTTACAGACATTTGGTAACAATTTAACTTATGAAGAAGTTTCATAAGAAACAAATTCCAAAACGTTTCTATCAAGTCATAAACTTCTCAGAACAGTCTACATGTATAAGTAAATACACAGACAGAATACACAGCCAGAATGATGTCAGCATCAAAGCGATCTAATTATTGTCATTATAAATGTGTGTATTCTGCACGACACATGAGACAAACTGTGATAGGTGTGTTAAATGCAAACCTGACATACCTTGTCAAACATGAAACCCAAGTAACTGTGACCTAATCTCTAAAACACATAAAGTGGCCCAGATAGGATTATTATATACTGCTTCATAAAGTTGCCATGTAAGGTACACTTGATTCATTAAACGTCCTTACAAGATATTGCCTCGCCTGTCAATCTACGGATCATCTCGAGATCTTCACTTGATCTACATCTGTATTCATATTAGGATGATCCACTGTGTCACAGACTATTCTGATTACATGACTGACGTGTTTCTGCACTTGACTAACTCATGTTATGATTTGTCACTGGCTGCTTTTGAGAGTAACTGTGAGAGCTCCCCGTCAGTCTGAAGAAGTGAAATAATTGCACACTCTATAATGACAAACATCTCCTGTAAGCTGAACCCCATTCATTATGCACTCGACACAATATTGCTTCACCTCAATATCTGATATGACACCTCACAATCTCGCGTTGATCTACGCTTAGCTGTGTCATTACACCATACACCAGATGCCTTATAGAAAGCTTTGTTCAGATCGGTATGACAGAATTACGAGCAATAATCATTTCTCATTTGTAGCTGATGGACATAATTCTCCCAATATTTGTGGCAGTTTATGCCTACAAAATAAAGTTATATTACTTACTGGTGGTACACATTACATAACTATTTCACTGAGGCATGACAAACTGTGTAGTTTTAATTATTCTCAGACAACATAGCTTTTGTGTAATAATTGTGCATTGTGATAAATGGGTTGCAGTTAACTTTTTTTATAATTAAAAATAGAATACAATACCCAGAAATGCCAATTTATTTGGGAATATGCCATAATTTAGGTGTCACATACGAAAACGGAACCATAACCATAGTACCAAAGACACTGCCAACAAGACTTGGTGGTAGAACTGAATGACTATTTATAGGTTTAGGTAACTGCATCTACTGTTACAACAAATTGTTTTTCAATTTGTGAACATTGATGATCCCCAGTGCAGCCATCTCTATGGTTTACTAACAAAAAAACAAACAAACAAACAAACAAACAAATAAACAAACTATAACAGCAATTAAGACAGAACAATTGTGGCTCGTACCCTAAATGATTGATTATTATAATCAAACGTGTGGAGTACATTAAGGGAAGAGAGCTGAGTCTGGGAGGCAGTAAATTGTGTCAGCCATCAGCCGGTACACCACAGACTGCCCTGGGAGGCCAGTGTTCTGCTCCTGTGAGCCCAGGTTCTCCCTAAAGACCTGATAATTATTGGACGGCCAACCAGAAGACGTAACCTAAATGTAAGGGTTCGTCTCAAAAAAGCCTGTCTGGTCTTGAGAACTAACGTTTACATTCTGCGTCCATTTTCAAACGAACCTTGTCAGACTGCATGGTCAAAGTCAGAATTTCATTATCCAACATTAAACTTGGATAAACATTGATTGAAAGTCTTGATTTTTTCACTATAATAGATGATGAAGGAATACCAAACACTGTAGACTTAAAACCATGGCTATCTATTCCAAGTCTTCTAAGACCTAAATAAAATATTAAAAAATCAAGCATAAGTTGATGGTATATGGCCTGCTAAATTTTATTTAATAAACCTATTATTTTGCAGTGTTAATATTTCAACCGCATTATGTTCATTCTATGAACAAAATGATCAGATTATGAACACCTTGTCCTATATTTAAGACACAATTCATCTACCTTCCCACTAATAATAACCACCCAGACTGATACTCAGTAGCGGAGTAGACAACCTCATTTTAATCTGTGTTAATAACCGTAAGTAATACCAATATGTAATAAAAATGCAGCCTATAAAAGTCATAAAAACATGCACATGTCTCATTTTTCCCCAAAGCAAATAAAACTTCAATATTGGATAACAAATTCTTCCTGGATTTCTGCCGTCATTATTAGACGCATTTATTGTTGCTGTCTTCTACAGACAATCCATTTTTTCTTAGAAAGCGTCACACAAGATTTGTGCTCCACATACAACTACTCACTAATGACCTGGCCCTGGGCTTTCCTTGCCTATTTCAACTCTGCACTTTGGAGTATAAAAGCATTCGTGGCAGACTTGCCCAGTGTTTTACCATTTGCGTGATAACGTCTTAGATCTTATGATTGGTTGTTTAACCGTTACAAGTGCAGCAACAAAAAATGATCCCACACTGATGAGAGGGGGGGTGGCAGACATTCAAAGTTCACAAATGTTGATAAATCTGTGAAACGCTGTACACTGATAACAGCTACTATCAACATAACCGGCCAAAACATGACCGTTCTTGCTTCAGTTGGGAGTGGTTTTCACTGTACAAGCTATGGCTAACAAGACTCGCACAAAACTGACCTTAAAACGAATGGTTTTCATGGATAAGATCACCTATGTTCAAATATGTTGTGCATGTGTAATGCTTTTTAACTTTTTCAACGTCTTCAGATTTGATTTTGCTAGTCATTGAAAGAACCAACTGTGATTGTAAAATAATTACTGGATATCTTGCAAAAGTGTCACTGGCTGCATGTTCACCTTTGCTGTACAATTATAGGACTACCGGTACACCATATTTGTTTCAGTTTAGCTAAATTGTTTCTGGGTCCGGTTAAAAATACCAATCCACCAGTATCTGATGTCTTTACCAAAGATAAATCTCAGATTTATATAAATGTAACATGTCACAGCAGGTGACATATCATATTTTATGTCACTGTCACATGCCATAAAAAAGGTTTAGTATTGTGCAATATTTTTGAAACGTGTTCCTTACTTTGGAAACCCCAAATGATTGCCACTCAAAAGAAACCTCCCGAAAAAAGTATCAACATCACTGAATAAGACAACCGAGAAATATTATTTTATATAATAATACCTGTAGAGGTCAGCACCGGTATAATCTCACTTCGCTCTCCCTGCCACGTCTGCAATAAATCAACAGCCGCGAGGCGAGCTACGTGGGAATATTTCGACCTCACGAAAAATTCGACATTACCACTGCTCCGATGAATGACTAGATATGATTATGCGATGTCACCTCCCATTGGCTGATGACAATGGTCTGCCGCAGTTGGCTTGATGACGAGATATGCCAACCGCCACCACAGTGGCACAGGGCTCAGTTTTTTACGAGTAACCAATGGAAATCTGAGAAGTAATTATATAAAACCTATTAATATTTAGAAAGCTAATGCATGCATTTTGAAGCATGCACGCATGGTTTGCTGCCATGGTTGTACAATGGTTTCACGCAGTGAGCAGATGCAAATTCGCTGAACCGTGGGTAGAGAATTGTTCAGGAATGACATTGCGAAATGGGGATAAAAGTAATGTTTTGATAACTTGTTTTACACCTGAAACCTTGAAATCATGTGCACACATGCATCATAAAAATGGTTGGCTTATCTCAAAATCGATAAGCAGTATTGAAGTTGTTAACATATGGACGGATACTTCAGGGACCTAGAGGATTAAGTGCATTATCCAGCTCAAAGCAATTTAGACACTGGGAAGCAAACACCATCTTGTCTTGCAAGGAAAGCATTCAGCCATGCAGCAATTAATGCTATTTTTTCACTAATATCCACCACTGTCTGTGTCATGGCACACCACAAATATGTATTAGTTCATTTATGTGGAAACTAGAGTAAAAAGACATGTATGTGGTATACAAGTTGTATGTCTCCCTTTGTAAAAACGACATGCTCACCAAGTGAACTGATAATGTGAACTTACATAATCCTACACAAAACAGTTCTTACTTCATGCGTACACATGTTGCATACTTGATTACACTGGATTACACTCTTGTAAGAATACAATCTGCAAGGTAAATACACGAGTGATGGCCCTATGACGTGGCACTAAGACAAGCCTCAGAAAGAAGACAAATTGATGGAAGGCACCAAACAAACTACATTACTAAGTGTTGAATGCTGGTACAGATTACGCTGCATGTATATGGCGGTGGTGAAAATATCCCACAAAACTCGCTCTATAACATCATTTGAAAGTACCAGTAATCTGGGAATTGTTATTCTGAACATCAGGTTATTCATTTGCACAAAATAACATTAACCTTATTTCGAAACAATTTGCAACATGACATCAGTGGATGATTTCGGACAATTTAGGTGCATTTCTCAAACCAGCATTGTCATTTATTTAAAAACAGCACACAGTACATGTATCTTAAACAGGTGATGTGATACTCATGATGCAAACATTTTGTACACTTAAGGCGACTAATGAGTAGCATTGCCAATAGACACAAGGTAAGTTACTTAATTACTTGAATCCTACCAGGTGCGACATCACTGATTGTAACCAGGCACACTTCTATGATGGAAGTCCACGCGTATACACATGCATGTACATACACATGCATGTGTGTGTATACACATGCATGTGTGTGTATACACATGCATGTGTGTGTATACACATGCATGTACATACACATGCATGTGCAAGCAGACACCTCAACACACACCCCTACCTGCTTCTACTAAATCGTAGTGCAGCTACAGTTAGTGTCCGACACAATTGACGCCAACGACACAAACTGACGACATTCGACACAAGCCCAGGTCCATACTACCCGACACAGACTACGACACTAAGCACCGACACACACAGCGACGACGGCTGCAAGTGCGACGGCTGCTGCATGTGCACTGAAGCGCAGAAAGCAATCATTTTTCACTGTCCTATGTAATACAAACTTAATGAAATGTGAATTCAAAACGATGTCGGCGGCGGCGGCATCGACGAGCGCCGCACGGCCGACGCATCACGCCACGATGGGCACTACACCGGCCGGCGCTTCGTTACTCGCACAATCTCCCAGCAGGGTGCGTTAGCGATACACTCGATGAACAGCCCTGCCCATTGTCAGTTTGGCTTACCTCCGTGGCGATGCGTCGTTGTCGTTCCCTTCGACACAAACACTAGCGCCGCGACATCACGCGTCACTGGTGCACGAGTCGCGACCACATGCCTTTTCACGAGTAAACGCCGCCGTTGCCGTCACTGTCACCACCACCGCAGCGTCGACGCTGTATTTATCTTTCATTACAGATCGTTATTCTAATGAATTTGTTACCGATCGTGATTTATCGGCGGGGCCCGCGCATTCTGCCCATCACTTAATGATGCCACTCGGCCTCGTCAGAGCCCACTAAATAATCGCTTGTTGGCCGACGTCCGCGGCGGTCGCTGTCGAATCATTTCCCGCACTGATTGGCAGAGGACGTCCATTCGTACTGCACCAGAACCGTTACCATGGCGGCCGTAGCGTCGTGATCGCTGCACGTAGTTACGCCGCGGCGATGCGATTACGCTAACTTTATTACAAGTCAAATTGTAAATTGTCACCAACTCGCGGAAGAAAAATCATGCAAATGACGTGCCACAGTGAGAACAAATATGATGTTTAGTGTGGGGGGTACGGCCGTAATTAGGCTGGATTCAGCGTTGGGCTGGGCACACAAAGCAGTGCTTAATGACAAACTTGATTACAGGTTTCGTGACGTGGTTTGAGCTGACTCGGCGGGGAACAGTTTCATTTTCATTGACTTCACAATGTTGAACATTGCCGCAAAGTACAACAAATACATTAAATATCCAAGTCGTCAACCACTTTAGTTGACATTCTCTAAATCTCATTCAGTTAAATATTAAAACTCTACATAATAGGGCCAATATGGGAGACAAAAGAAGGCGGAAACACCAGGACCCTTTTGACATCAACACTCGGCAGACCATGATGTGCAGCCACTGTGGAAAGACTTGCCTATCTCGGATAGGTTTCATCAGCCACCAGCCTGCCCCAGGCTAGCACTTCCTCCTTCCTGTACCTTCGTTCGTGAAGTAGGGCCATGATGATGATGACGTAATAGTTTTCTAAGATATTTCTAACCAGTGCCTGTAATGCAGGATAACATTTTCATCAGAAATGTTTTGTAAGACACGTGCATGTTGACTCACACACATCTATACAAGCCAGTCGTAATGTGTGATTATGATGTACAATCACGTAGAGACACACGCGTGACACCCACTTTCAAAGTATAACTGACAATACCTATGATTTTGCAAGATCTTTGCTCCGCCACCATCCAGTGGTATTTCTACTTCAGTGTAGTCCAAAACATGCTGACACTTATATTCTATCACATGTGGTATTATTTCAATTACACAATGAATACTTAAATGTTTACTTTTATGTTTTGTTAAACATATTTTATATGTATTTTTACGGCTGCAGTAATTACAATGTTGTCAGATGTTAACATGAACTGAAATGTTATCCATGAACTGACTATGCAAATACTGCATTCATTCCAAACCTATACATGCCCACATAAAGAAATATTAATATTGCTCACAAAATAAAATAACTAACACTTAGATGTCAAACCATCCTGCTTTTACCAAAAAAATTCTACGGTTAAACATCCCAGATTATACACTATTACTGCAAAGCATGCTGGGCAGAGTAAAATACACAGCACAGGAGAACTCAGACAGACATTACTTGGAAGTTTGTTAACCACGCCAAATAAAATACAGCCAGTGGCGCGTGGAAAATCTGCGGAAATTACTTGAAACTAAATGAGGCGAAACTAACTCCCCCAATGGATTCAATATGCAAACAATGTGACCCAAGTCAACCTGGTAATGAAATTAATGGACTGCACAGGTCCCGTGGAGATTATTTAAATCAGACCTGAATTAGATCACCTTTGCAAGGGATGATTTAATGAAGTACCACACGAAAAGGAGCCATTACACATCCACAGAGGGGTGTAGTTTACTCCTGCTCCCTTGGGCTGGGAGTAGGGACCACGATGTCTGGGAATACATAATCAGGGATGGGAGACTTCTAATAGGGTCCTTACAAATTAACCTGATTAGTCGGGTCTCTGAATGGGGAGAGAATTAGGGAGGGAAATTAACTTAGAAGAAAGCAGGATGGCTGTGGAGTTAAAATTACTGCAAAGTAAGCTTATATACGCACACTGATGTGTCATTTTATCAGTTGGGCAGGATTTGTCAAGAGTATCTAACATTCTGTGTTATTACCAGAATGTTGCTGTTGTTGGTTCTGATTTTTTATTCAAATTTTAATAAAATTATTATTATACCATCTCATCAAACAGTTTCAATACATTTTTAATCATGTAATTCAACATTTATTGGCAAATAGCATGAAATGCTCGATTCTTGTCGCAAAGCCAAGAGTGCAACACGCTCTTTACTGCAGTCATAATATAGTATTCACCAGGTGACAGCACTTGTTGTACCACGCGGAATAGGGCGGCAGTAATGTCAATGGTGTACAATAAAATCACGACGGTTTTGTAGCACATGATTTATCCGTTTGTGCCCGGGATAGAACAGCAATCGTCTGTTAAATGACCTGACAGTTTTCACAGCTGTGCCGACAGGTGTTTTTGTCCTTACCTTTTTACTGTTATTAAACGGAAACAGCTTAACGTGGTCATATATAATATGTATGGTAGGTAGAAATAATCGACCGGCTCGAGGAAATTGTATCATCGTCACACTCTGCTGTTGGTCTTTTTGGGCATTTCAAATTATAACTACAATTCACATCAAAGCTGTTGTCTGAGCTACAACATTGACAGCTTTCAGTCAACTTCGTAACTAACCCTTCACCAGGCATACACAACCTTTGGTTAGGGTTTCCGAATTCACATCACCGTTTACAAGGTCGTTCGCCCCACGATCACATTTATGCAACAAAATGGCGTCACTTTTTCATCCACTCCCACACAATCCCTCACTTTCTTCTCATAACAGCCGCCGGCGAGTTTTCCAGAATACTCGTATTTTTCCATTACTGCATGTCGAGATCGGCCGTGTACAATGTGCCTTTTAGGTTCGACAGAGGTTTCCGCCGCGATGCATTCTAAGTACTTCCTGGCTCGAGAGGCCTGCATTGAAACGGGCATTACACTGAGAGCTTTCTTGTGTCTGTGGCCCAACCACTCCACGCCTCAACGATCCGACATCACAGAGCCCTCTACAGGACACGCTCGACGACAGGCACACTCCACGTTCAATCGGCGATATTCATCAATTTAGTGAGATGCACCGGAGTTACGCGTGTGCTTGTGCAAACACGGCAGCGGGGGGGGGGGACACGTGCGTGCGTGCATGAATGAGTGGTGGTGCAATTGTATCAGAGTTATAGACCACTCAACATTGATTCAACAAGACGGCGGTAATGGAAAGAAAGTGTGATGACTTTGATGCTGTTTCTCCATTTTCTCCCCCCCCCCACAGCAGTTCCTTGTGGGGTGGGGGTGATGGGGGTTTCTTCCCGCCTTATGACACTATTCCACTCCCTGTCTCCCCGTCCTTTCTCTTCATTTATGCCCTTCTTCAGATGTATCTTTGCGTTCTTTCCATCTTAGTGTTGATCTACCTCTTCTCATTCTGACATTGACCTCGATATCGTTTCTCGCACTGAAATCACCATCGTCCCTCCACCCTCTATGTCAGATACATACATCTTACATTCCATATTTCAAACCCGTTCTTCCGCTACACCCGCCTCCCCAACCCCTCTCCCCATCCCTATCTATCCCCCACTTTCTTCCCGTGTATCACATTCATCCTCGTGCAAAAGGACAACTAACTCTGTCTTGACCAACTCATCCCATAATCCCCCACTCACCTGCCCTCTGTCAGCTGTTCTCCGCACCAACCCACACTTTCTCCGCTTATGAATTGACTCGAATTACAATTCCGTAGCTTCGCATTCGCGTAATCCCAGACTGGTTGGCATTCCACATCTCCCCCCAGTGCCGCTAATTATAATATATTGGTGTCGAGATTAATGCCATCGCCAGTTGCGACTTAATCAAGCCAGTCCTAATGCAATGTGAGCACACCACCTCCGGTGGAACAGAGCCATGCATGTTATGAAGTCCACCGCGGGACATGCCCCGATGCATGCTGGGTCGCTGCGAGCGATGGGGCAGTGAACCACAAGGGAACCGGTCTCGTTGATTTACGACAAACTGTGGCTTTACGTTGTCAGCACGTTACTTCCTCTGTTGCATTATGGGATATATACAGTAGAGTGGATAGAAACTTCTGATAGACTGCGAACCTTTATGATAAACTGTAACAGATCCACTTCTAATATACTGCTATGGGCACCGCTTTCAGTACAGACACCCTACCCCCTTCCATTAAGGACACCTTTCCAGTACAGTCAACCTATCCTGTACCACTAAGGATCTGTTTCCAGTACAGAGAACCTACCCATTCTACTAATGACCCCCCTTACAGCACAGACAACTTGTGTAATCCTCCTTCAAGATATATAGATACCATTCCAATAAGCACCCATCTACAATAAAACCTTTTTATTGACACCAAAACCCGTCCATATCAACCGAGGCCCCATTCACCCCTACTTCATTACAGAACTTTAGCTACATTACAAATTAATTGTACACTTTTACACCTAACCACACAATGAGCCGTTAAGCTACTGAACACATTGTGGTCAATGCACTAAGTGCAGTAAACAACTTCAAAGCCAAATATCAACATTACTTAAATACCCTCTGAATGGGGGGTCTCTCTGTGAACCAATACATGCCCCAGATTAATCCAATGTATCAGAATAGGAAGACACTGGCTGAAATAGCTGAACTGTAAAAATGGTAAGGACTTATAGAGTGCAGTGTCCAACCTTTATCACTGCTAAAAGCACTTCACAGTTAATTACTCCCTGACATAACAGTCAACAGGCAACCATCTCAACTTCTCTAGGATGTATTCAGTCACAGGGCAACTTATGCCTACATACTAGTCATGCATCAACAGTCCACCACTATCTACAGCCAGTTACACATTCATACAGCTGAGTGAAATGAATCACCATTGAGCGAACGAATCTGTTCGGCACCCGTGTTCTTTCAATGTCCTCCAACTGCGTGGGGAAAACATTTGGTGGGATAAAGAGAGAATAAGGAATGAGAATGACAGATGCATAGAACCAGAGACGGCAGAAAACTGGATAAGTAATGGACAGCCGATGATGCCCAAGGTCATCTCAGACTTCAGAAAGAAAGAGCAGAATGACAACACCCCAATTGCAGTCATCAGCTAATATACATTCACTACTGTATGCTTGAGAGATGCCACTCACTTGTGGCTGTGATACCAACCAATTGTAACAACATTAATCTCACCTGCCTAGCCGGGCACTGTACATGTGGAGGCATTAACAGAGAAATAATGTGCCCTATATCTGTCAGGGGTATCACCAACACCGTCAGTATTCACCTGGCAGACGTCTCAACATGAACCCCTCAACATGAACCCGGTTACTTCTGTCAACAACATCAATGTCAAGATCCAACTACAGGCAGACTTCAGAGAAACACGACCCGGGTTTGAGCATATAGTTAACTGCCATTGACAAATGATACACTTCAGACTATAAAGAACGTGTCTCTCTCCAGAATGTGGAGAAAGAATGGTCAGAAAAAATAAGAACCTCTTCCGGGACAGACCTCTTCCGGGACAGAAGTCATGATTCACAAGTTGGACAAAGTCAGAAACTGTTCAACTTGGTGGATTAAATATGCGTTATACATTAATACCTAAATACATAATAATAATATTATAATATTCCCAGTTAAAGGTAAGTGCTTATATAGCGCAGTATCCAATCCTCAAGCTTGCTCAAAGCGCTTTACACTTTACTTCCCTGGCAGACCTGTTCAATCAGATACCATCTCAACTTGTCAATGTACTAAATGTTAAAATATTTACCATTAAGATATGATTTAATATACAGCGCTGTACAAATATTATATACACTGTATATTATACCTCAAAAGGTGAAGAGGCACCTTTGCCCTGAATGTATTCGTGACCAGTTTTCTAAACACACTCAACACTCTGCCTAAGAATCAAATATACCAAACACAGGACCTCCACGTACTGCAATAATTGAGGGCAGACAATTTACCTACAACAACCAGAGTTGTATTAATCTTTTCTCATTTTTCTAGTACATTTTTCCTGGTCACCACAGTCTGACAAATCTCTTTGCAATCAATCAACGACCTCTTTATAAATACGTTTACGTAGAACAGAGTGAATCAAACTGTTGAGCGGAGAGCGATAACAAGTTCTCATTTATCTTTAGCAAAAAGATCACAGAAGACAAATTAGCAACTCAAAGTAGGTGATATGTTAAAGCAGTCTTAGCAGTTCATTCAGCCTATATGAATCACATTCAATGACCATAAAATCTGTATCTTCTGCACTATATCAGTAACAAAATTACTACAGATTTGAAAGGTTCCTTGATGCATGTACAGGTTGACCAAAGAGGCTGAAAACTGCATTTAGAGAGCGCCAGGAAAAGTTTGTCTTCTACTATGATTCACACCAGGAAGTAATCTTGGGACCTTTCAAGGAAGTGGAGAGTTTGGTTCATTGGCTGCGCTGCGGGATGTTTGGCCTAGACTGCTACTAGTTAGGAAGTAGGAACACAGTACCAAGACTCAGGTTTATCACTCAGCAAAAAGTCACTCAATGAAAGATAACAGGCTGGTTAGTTTCAGGGTCCTAGGTTAGCATTTGTATGGGTTTTTGGTGATATTATTTTAAGCAGCAAATGACATCTGCCAAATGCTCATATGGCAGATGGAAATAAGATGGGAGTCAGTGTGTGCATGCATGGATAGTGTGCGTGTGTGTCTGTGACAGTGTCTGCATATGTATGCACCAGTGTCTGAACAATGCATGACTGCATGGATGTGCTTGCATGTTCAAGTCTACATGTAATGCATGCAAGGCACAGTTTTGCCTAACATTAACTATATACAACACCAAAACACAGTTATCAGCCTTAAAACTTCACCAACAATCACCTACCCTACTTTATCAACATATATATATATATATATAAATATATATATATATACATAATATATATATTATATATACAGCTGTATATATATAATATATATATATATATATATATATATATATATATATATATATATATATATATATATATATATATATATATAATATATATAAAATAATATATGATGTTCCCAGTCCCCACCTGTTGTCATATTAAACACATACATGTACTGAAAGTGAAACTATTTACCATTAAGATATAACTTCATATTGCAAATACCAGAAATGTTGGACTGCTTCTTGATTGCAATAAAACCAAACCATGCAACTGTCCTCCCCTTCTGCTGAGGAAGGCCTGCACTGCCCGGCAGGTATTTACTATTTATTCAGGACCTTAGCTATCACTAATCACATCGTTCTTGGTCTCCAAACATCGTATTTCAATTTACTGGTGACTGTACAAAAAAAAAACATTCCTGACCATTTCATCAGATACATCGAGCCCTAAATTCAACTGGACTCAATCATTGCCATGCGATATTAACCGGCCATTCATCAAGAACGCAGTAACATCACATGATCCACGCAGTCGGCGGGGCAAAGTAAGTAGCTCCAAATTAATTGTTTCCCGCGAAAAACACCAGAGACGTTGCCGGAATGACCAGACGCGGAGTCTTATAAGCCGATCCTATAACCAACTTGATTCCCTGCGTTAGTGGAAATGCAACTGCAAAACATATCGCAAACAGTTTATTTCTGAAGTCAATCCCACAGTGCAACAGGTGATTGTATGAGTTGAAACAGGGAAAAATATATAGAAATTATCATCTGCATGAATAAATACATTACTCATGAACTGCTAAGGTTTGTATAATCCAGTTGAATTATGCAATATTGTGTGACAGACTGGGAGGGAGCGAAAGTGGGGGATAGAGAGACGAACAGGTGTGCGTGTCGGATAAAAGAAGCCATCTGGATTAGGAAGACAGAACCAACTATGAACAGAGACAGACTTTCTCTCGGGAAACTGTGTTTGTGAGTGGACCACTCAGTGAAAGTTTCTTTGAAAGGTAGTTATTATACAGTGCAGTGTCCAGTCATCAGGACTGTTCAAAGTGCTTTACACTTTACTCCCTGGCAGACCTGTTCAATCAAACACTATCTTAACAGCTCTGAGAAGCATCCAGCCACGTTGCAATTAATGGGCGAAGACCATTCCTACACAAATATCCACTACTGTCTATAGCCAGATAGTCATTCATAGAGATGAGTGAAAAATACTTGCCCAAGGTTTATATAACATGGCAACACAGAATGTGAACCCATGTTCTCTTAGTCGTGCTGCTATGTAATTATTATGTATGACAACTTCACACATGTGCAAATGTACGACAAAATCTCCAGTTCTCCGTATTCCTGCGATGAAAATAGGAAACGTTCATTTTTTATGACTTACAATCTTGCAAAACCCACTTTCAACATCCCAAAGGGAGACGTCCAGACCCAATCACCGGATGATGTAACTTATGAAATATTTGCCAAAAAAGTTTACCATTTATGATAGTCGTCTAGCCATCAAAGTGTCACAATTCTTCCCAAAGCACACCAAACTTACTCTAATCTCGCCAGGCAGTAAAACACAAGCTTTTAACGCCGGATGTTTTCACACTACTTGCAAATGACGTAGACGTCCATGGCGCATTGAAATCGGCTTTTAGCGGGCCGAGAAGGGTATCGAAATGAGGCACCAGAGTGCGCCAGTACTGCTGGGAGTGTGCGACAGTGGCACCACTCAACCACGTCTGAGTTTTTTTTTACCAGAGTGGATTACAAATGGCGAAGTACTGGGTGTTTCAGGTTGCGGCTAGGGACCAGAACTGTTGACCGCTATCAGGGTAATTGACAATCCACTTTCATATGTATCACACTATCTACTTTCAATGTTACTTAAATGTTATTAAAAAAACATTAATCCCAACGACTAAAATAAGTGACATCTAAAGGTAATATGGCTTATTCATTAGGAGCCTGAAAACGCTGGCAGGCCGTAACCAGAGAAGTATGACTGTGTTGCGAATGAAATGTTTTGCCCTGCTAAAAGCTTAACCGAATGTGTCACCAAATGATGTGGCCTGTGGACACTGTGTACATGTATATGCACACCCACGGTTACTGCCATTTATTATCACGTTTCTGTTTGTGCCGACTGGACAGAGTTGGCTCTAACGAAAACCTGCACCGATTTCCACAATAAATCTGTATTTGATCTGTAGTGGGTCATGTTTGCCTACGAATGGAGACAGATTGCATGGAAATAGACCAGCGCATCGCACGGCATAACTGTGCAGATCAGGACACTCTGAACCCAACGTGAATCCGGTGTCGTTCTGTCGAGTTTTCTCTGAAGTTCTCTCGCTGCCTTAACTGGCATATGATATAAATAAATGGTAATACTGAGGTGAAACTGACGCCAATTGCACCATTGTAAAGAATAATCTTGAATGAGTGTGAATGATACTATTATATACCAGTATGGCCTATTGTTTGAGAAAGATCTGCCAGATATTCTGATTTTGGCCCAATAAAATATCTAACGTGGAACTCCACAAGAAGACGGGCTGCAACAAAGCTGTCCTGGAAATTAAAGGCCAATGACTGAGATGGCTAGGACCCGTTCTGAGAATGCCTGAAGAAAGTATGTTCAAAGTTGCCCTAAGATGGACGCCACGGTGAAGAAGGAAGCCAGGATGACCAAAGACAACTTGGTGACAGTCACAGACAGTGATGGCAGAGCTACAAGAGATGGGGCTCTTGTGGGGTGAGGCTCAGGCCACAGCTAAAGACAGGAGGAACATTGTTGTTGTAGCCTTATGTCCCACTGGAGATGAAGTGGATAAGAAAAGAAGAAGAACAATGAACAAAGTCCATTCAGATTAATTCCCTTGAGTGTCAAGAACTACAGACACCAGGGTTTTCTTTATGCATTCAAAACATGCCACAAATTACTAGCGGCCCTCCATATAATAATGCACCATATCACGCAACCCCAAACACATATTCTGCCCCACACCCCCTTATAAATATTCATGATTACTCAAAAATCGTCCATTGCATTTAAGATTTTTCCTGTGCAGATGAAACACACCACATAGATCAGCACTGCACAATGCGCCTCCAGTACATCCGGTGCACAACCCAGAAAACGCTCGTTCTGCCCCACTCTCCCCTACACATGCTCAAGATTACTCAAACTCGGCATTTTCCAGTGCAGATGAAACATGCCATAGACTAGCAGTGACAACTGCGCTCTACCCTACCCAGGAAACAATCGGCCCCACTCTCCCCTATGCATTGCGAGATTACTAGAAATCGCTCGCAACATTTACGACAAAAACACGCCGTAGATCAGCCCCGGCCCTGCATGATGCGCCTACTTAGCGGGGCAGCACGCACGGAGACAGCGAGTGATGCGAATGTCTGTCTGACCGGGCGTGGCCGCGTCCAATCACGGGTAGGGCAGGTGGGGGAACGAAGAACCAAACACACATTAAGTTAATTAATCTGCCTCGGCCTGATGAACAGCCGCATTGGGCCAGCTCCCAGAAGCCGATCTGTCGCGATTTAATTAGAGAACACTGCTTACGGAAGAACGTCGGAAAGGGCATGAGAGTAAGGCGAAGAATCGTGTTAGGTAACGGTCTCTCGACATGATATGTCAAGACGGCAGCAACGCAACACAACAAACGGGCCGGGGAGGTTTCATTGCGGGGAGACGCCATTGCAGAAAGTTACCGCATACTAAAGTTGTCTGCGCAAAACAGTTGTCTGCATTAAATGATGACGTCAAACTATAAAACATCCCTGCAACTCGACTGAAGTTAATAAAATGGTAGCAAATTAAATTAATAATATATTGAAAAACATTCAATTTGATTATTGTGATCATGTGATTTTTGTATTACTTTGTAATAAAGCAAACCTATTTAATTTTCATTACGACATCCTGGTTAGTAAGCGTGAATATATTTTATTTAGTATTACTGCAACCATCAGAGAAACTAAATGACTGGATTACTTTCTCTTGAATCCTGTCAAGTCTATGTTGCGTACCATTTGAATAAATTAATTCTTAAGTAGACCACAAAGGCAGATTATTAAACCAACAGAAAGAACCACAGAGAGACAGTTGTGTTCAATATTAATTTAGAGAGGAGAGGAGAGGAGAGGAGAGGAGAGGAGAGGAGAGGAGAGGAGAGGAGAGGAGAGGAGAGGAGAGGAGAGGAGAGGAGAGGAGAGGAGAGGAGAGGAGAGGAGAGGAGAGGAGAGGAGAGGAGAGGAGAGGAGAGGAGAGGAGAGGAGAGGAGAGGAGAGGAGAGGAGAGGAGAGGAGAGGAGAGGAGAGGAGAGGAGAGGAGAGGAGAGGAGAGGAGAGGAGAGGAGAGGAGAGGAGAGGAGAGGAGAGGAGAGGAGAGGAGAGGAGAGGAGAGGAGAGGAGAGGAGAGGAGAGGAGAGGAGAGGAGAGGAGAGGAGAGGAGAGGAGAGGAGAGGAGAGGAGAGGAGAGGAGAGGAGAGGAGAGGAGAGGAGAGGAGAGGAGAGGAGAGGAGAGGAGAGGAGAGGAGAGGAGAGGAGAGGAGAGGAGAGGAGAGGAGAGGAGACAATATATACCTTCATTTAGATATATCTGTAACAATTAACAATGGCTCACACTCAGATTCGCTGCACTGATGTGTAAAATTTACACACACAGATAACTACTTTTCAAAATCACCTGTTTTAATGTATTACACTATCAGAGTATCACACCCAAACTGCAACTGTGGTATGTGTCAATTTTTATGCGGTGAATGCGAAAGTTTAAGTGGCATGACCCATTGACCTCTCATGTTAAATGTGTTTACGTTTGACTCAATAAGAAAGAATGAGACGAGTTGAAGTTGTGAGGTCCTAATGACAAGTCGTCTAACTGCTCTCAACTACAGGCCACGCATGTACCCACTCACACGTAGGAGGTGTCTATTAAATGTTCATGTTTCATGCAAATTGTTACCTCAATTTTTTAAGATTTAAATTTAAGAGTAACTAAAATTGAAAATGAAAGGTAAACATTCTCACAGAGAACAATACCTTACTATAACAAGTGATCTGATGACTATATTAATTCGACTTAATTATCAACAGTTGAACGCAAGCTGAAAATGAGCACTAGACTTCAACAGCGGTTTAACGTAAGCAATGAAGCAAAGATAATGAAAAGCGTGCGTCTAGTGACATCTTTGATCTCCCCAAACGACTCTCACTTGATTTTCAACAGCCATTGCAACGAGTCATCAATACGGTGTTCGTGTTACAATCTCGCTGCCCGGTGATGTTTCGACATCATGCATCACGCATCACGCATGCACTGAGCTGCTCTGGCGACACTCCACTGATATTGCAATATCTACTGGTGTAAAACCAATCTACGCTCGACGTATTCATTTCCTTGCGTCTTACGTTACTAAATCACAACAATTTCCTGTGCGATGCCGCCAATCGGACCATCGCACGAACTTGATTAAGACTTTACGTGTGAACCTCCGTGGAGAGATTTCGTTGAGTCTGTCTACGGCGCGAGATAAAGCGTGAAATGAAATTGTGGCACTCCATATCAGCATTAGTCCATTAGCGACTGTGTACGCGAATCGAGATGAAACGGAAATGAGAGCTAGACACAGCCGAGGGCATGTGATTGGTCTATAATTGGTAACTGTTGCTGGGGTATCCTGGGATTGTTTTCAAACACAGCGAGATCATTGTGAATCAACTTGCACTCTGTGTCGGTCTGGATTTAGTGACGGTTCTAAAAATAGGTCGAATAAAACACACCAATTTGTTCTGCAGATTGTAAGCTGCATTGCAGCTGGAACAAATTAAGAACACAGGTGGAAATGATTTGTGTACGTCTAGATGAATGACATACGTTATCCTCACAGTTTAACCCAAATATAATGTTATATTTCCTAAAACTAAGTGTAATGCTACAGCAAAATCTATCCAGTATAATATAACTCTTGCTTTTTCCAAGAAGGCACTTGAAAACATATGTACAACTCTTAATAGTAACACAATTATGATGCATAATTTTAAGTGCATGTACTCACTGTACCCTTTGAAACACAACACTAACCAATTTGGCTAAGTGAACTCATGACCAAAGCATCTGTTTTGTTTGGCTTCTAACACCATTCTTAATGAGTATCAAACAAGGTCTCCTAAATATAGACATCGATGTTACTCGATACCTATGCATCAGCAAAGTGCATCGAACCATCGCGTCTAAATCCTCTTTAAACATCGCACACAGGTATAGTTTTACACTCAGGGTAACCAGGTTTATGTTACATTTTGTGGAGGTCGTAGGTTAACTAGAGTAAGAGCTTGAGAACAATACACAGGTCAACATTCTGTAACGATCCTGTAACACTCACGGCTGATGGATCGTGTGAAGTTGTAGACAGGTACAGCTGTCGAATCAACACACACACCCGCGGTAATTAGACGCAAACACACACCCCGATCAGCACACAGCTTTCCACTTTGAAGCCCCCAACTATCAATTTCCTTAAAAGCAAACCAGTGTTCGCTTCGGCGGCCGGTCGGTCGACGCGTTGTTACTCCAGAGCAGCCACATCAAAAACGACTAATGCACGCCTACGGATGTTCGCCGCAAAAAGCGCCATTCAACTCAGCGGCGATTTCACCCGACTGAATGTACGAAATTCTTTGCATTTCCTTCGCAAGCGCTGCTGAGAAATGGGCATCTGCTAAGGATAATGCCTCGGTGAAATGAGATTGTCAGGTGGCGGATTTAAATGAGAATGTCCCGCGTTATTAATGGCCGACGAGGTGACAGCAAGCTAAAAGTATCACCCGTGCTAATTATGCAATTTTCTTTCTCCTTTCATGTGTTGAAAGGAAAACTCAGCTAAGTGAATCGATAAACAGTCGCCTTCTCAGAGGGGCATGATTAAGTACTCTACCCATGCTGTCGTCCACCAATACCTGCCAATTATACCTGGGCAGGAACGTTTCATTCTCAGCGACAACGCCTGGTCCACATTGCCATGCACCTCCCCAGTATTACAAATCAAATCAGTTCAGTAAATTGCTTCAGCCAGGGTCTGATTGCGACTCTACGACGACGAGTGGAACAGTTTTGCATGGAAACAAACATCCTGTAATATATCACCACTTTATGAGAGCGTGGGAAAAGCTGACACACTCCGACTTACCAATCACATGCTACTTCATTGACCAACTGGACTCTGCCTTGACCGATTCTGATGTAGACCATTACTGTCCTGATGGAACTCAGCAGTTACTCTTGTAGTTAGTTGTAGTATGTTCTTATACTACTTCATATCTTCCCCCACCATAAATATCTTCTTCTTGCTCTAGATATCTTCCCACTGTCCTCACCTTGGATATCATTATATATCCCAGTCACAGATATCTTCCCCACACCCTTGATAACTTTGCTATCTCGGATATCTCCCCTCACCCTGGATATCGCCCCTCACCCTGGATATCTCCCCTCACCCTGGATATCTCCCCTCACCCTGGATATCGCATCTCACCCTGGATATCTTCTCTAACCCTGGGCATCTCTCTCACCATGGACATCCTCACTGAATTTCTCCCCATCCTCGATTTGTCACATCACCCTTAATGACTTCCCACACTAGATATCTACCCTACCCTAGATATCGATATCTTCCACCATCCTGGATTTGTTATTTCTGGAACTCCAATGGCAAAAATGTCATAAAAACGTGATAAGAGAAACCGAGGCAGGCGGAAGACAAACAACCACCCTGGGTCACTATGACAACCTCATGATCAACTCACACACTTCCAATTTCAGCAGTTTTGTGCCACATTTTCCAGGCCAAATGACCATTGCCAAAAAGTACAGCAATTGAAATGTCAAGAGTGGACAGAACCTGGAAGGAAACATGAGGGATTAAAAGTGCCAAGACTAAACAATGAAAGCAGACATTTCACAAGTCCGGCACAGGTAACCAAGTGTTTATTGAATGCATTCTAGATTACATTCCTCATTCCTACGTAATTGTCTGTAATTCCCAGCTGCGTGCAATGTGCTTCATCAATACACAATCAGGATCATGTAATGAATGCTGTGTCCGAGAGGTCTTGTTAGACGAAAGTTATGTAACAAGATCATCTTCTAATTTATTTGGGATTTGAGCAGGTTTAAAATAATCTGACATGAAACTTCAATGGACTAGATATGTCCATGTCTTTATTTAAGTCTGCGTCACCTCATAAATTTGACATATCGATAACAAAACTCACTGAATCCTCACACCTGAAGAGTACCTCCCTCCACGTGGAGTGGTTTTACTCCGAGTAATATTGAGTAATATAATTCAAAAGTAATGACTTTAACATTTGCTCACAGGAATTACTCTCGGAGTATTTTTACTGCGAGTAACTCTGCAGTGAATGTCTGTCTGACTCCGGGAATACACCGGTTAAAAGAAAGTGGACTAGAGCACAGAACTAGTGATGATATATCCACCATCGGCATCCAGCGTAGTCTGCCTCCAGCTGTGTGCCTGACAAACAATCTTTCCGACCATATGTCTTTTCCGAAAATGACCCATTTCTTCCGGGAACACGTCCGTTCAACATGTTAAGTGACGAAACGACTCCAGGAAAAACATGTGCAAAAGAACCGGAGATGGCAGTTGTGCCTACGAGTTTGCTGACAGAACGTAGCTACGTGTTACATTGCTGACATAGCACGGCTTTCTCAAAGGTTGTCCTCGTAAACAACGCGCTGACGGAACCAAAGTCAAATTGACAGCGGCAGCAGTGTTCAAATGAAGACTTATGATTCCCAAACCAACACACCAATTTTTAACAGCACCACTCTTTTAGCTAAGTAAACCATCTTGAAGAACACACATGAAACTGACTCATGCTCAGAGGCTGGGGTTCTCAAATGAACCGTTATGATATCACAAATGAATCAGACATATGGACAATTCATTTTGTTAGGGAATATTTCAGGAAGTCATTAGAAAGTTACAGATTTTTAAATGAGTTACACAATAAATTTGTCACGTGTACAACCAAACAATTTGTATGATACAAAAGTCTAATTTTTTAGAATAAATTACTAAATAAGTGCTTTATTTAATTGTCTACAAAATATATAACCAGGCAATATCCTACATACCCTGATCCAAAATGTGGTCTGTCTATCAACTCACTGCAGTTTACACGACACCTCCAGGAAAAGCTCTTCCTTCTATCAACTTTACTTCTCTAGCAAGCATTCAGCCACATTGTATTACTACACAAAAAAACCTTATTCATTCATACACCTCCACCACAGTCCTAAGCCAGGAACCAACACACACCGCATGCACGCATGCACGCACGCACGCACACACACGCACACACACACACACACACACACACACACACACACACGGGTGAATGATGTGAAACAAAGTCATGCGAAACAACATCCCAAGTTTCAAAACGGCAGCAATAACCACATTCGTCTTTACAGCGCACGTTTCACCCACTGTGCCACCGCTCCTTACAAGACAGGTGGCCTGTGAAAACCGGAGAAGAACGAGAAAGACTTCCTGAATTCCTGGTAAAACAATACAATTTACAACGGGACTTTTTCCCTGCTAATTAGCCACACAAGAAGCGAGATCTGGAAATAAATCGCCTGCTGGGATCACCAGCCACACAGCTCCGCCGGAACACACCTCACTTCCTGATTTCCCACATGCCCCAATTTAAGCAAAGCTTCTCTAATGTTTAATGCCCAAAATTAATGAAACCATCCGTCAGACGACAAACTAATCGGGAGCTGCCCCTTGTTTCAAGTCCACCACTCAAGGAATGTAATTACCACTAAATTATGAATCAGTCGCACACTTAGTGCACGAACCAAACTGATGAAACATTTCATTATTCACTAGCAATAACCACCGTTTCTTTGGTGTTCGTGTATCATCAGTTTTTTCAAACACTGTAGCAAAAAATGCATTTATGCCAGTGATGCCCAGTGAAAGCTGTGTAGTACCACAATTAAATGTACACAACGAGGATGTACAATTTTGTACATAATTTTTGATGTACACAATATGATAACATTTATACATATTTAGCAGGGATTAAACTGCTATCATGGATAAAAATATGTTGTTTGCTGTTCATTATATAGCAAGTTCACTACAGCAATCTCTTAACTAAGGTGTCTTTCATTTATTGCCAGTACATCATCAACTGCAATAGGATACCTATTACCTACTGTACACGGCAAAACTATCCTAGCTCTATTTTCACGATGTGTAGTTAGATAACTTCTTTGTGATGAAAAAAGTACTAATTCCCCACAACGTTTCCAGTTTCGCATACAGACATGCGAAGTCACAGGAAAAACTGAACATTGACACTTTCACACTTTCTACAGTGTCAATGTCTAGGCAGGGTGTCAATTTAGCGGTTCACCAGCTCAGCTACAAAGTGCTGTGGGCAGCCAACCGTGACCGAGACTTGATACCATGTCTCTCAAGCGTGACACACATTACAACTTGTGAGCATCGAGAAATGTGATCTCATCTTTTTCAAGTTGGCAACAAATACAGCGACATGGTGAATTAGTCGGCGTGTTCAAAGTGAAACAAATCATGTAACTAGATGAAAGAAAAACCAAGAAAGGAAACAGTGTATGTATGGGAGTGAGCTTAGATTTCAACACGACGCTGTACACAGCCACGTTGTTACCTATCTAAAGTAGTTCAGTAATTTAAAATTAAAACGTAATTATTATTAATAAAACCTCTTCAAGTAATTCAAGCATCCATTGCCGTTCAGTTGCCAACTTAATGAATCTGGGAATTCTACAAATTTGCAATGCACACCTTCCGGAGTTGTACGTATGTTATCGCCACCATGCAAAAAAAACCTTGTGCATTTTTAATGTTACTTGGTAATAAACTGTCTTACTTACTTACGACCAACCACTCATTTTATAGAATTTTTTTTTAATGATTACTGGAAAATCCATTCTATCTTTTCAGTAATACCCTAAAAAAGGTACACTCATCCAGCAATACATAATCTACAAACCCTTGTTTGCCATAGAAGCACTAATCACAGTGTCGCATTGGTAACGTTAAAATGTCTGACATGTCATCTTTTACTGACGTTTACTTGTGATTAACTTGATATCATCATACACAGATTACACACAGACAGACCTAGAGAGCGGATGTAGGATGTTTAGTACCATCTTGTCACTGCCGCCACCTCGCTGTACAGTCAGTGATCTGTTTATACAACTCTGTACAACAAACAAGCTTTGCCTGAAGTGTCAACCCTACTCTAATCCCACTTCAATGTTCACAGGACACAAACACTTGACGTGTGTCGTGGTAGCAGCAGATAGACCACGACCAAATATAAACACTACTCTTGATGACCACAATGTAAAGTTTACCGTCACTGACCGTACAATTTACCATGAACTTCACTTCACCATAAACAACTGTATGTAAAACACACCGTCGATGACCATACACATGTAAAGGTTGAAGTGCAACAGGGCAACATAACCCGCTAACACAACCAATGAATATCTACTCCATAGTATCTAGCCTTAATTGGGAGATAATTAACAATCAACAGAGACTGACACCTGCCAATCAGACTGTCAATCAGAGACCCACAACTCCAATTTCATCAACCCCAGCTAGGACACAGTCTGACACTCACCAGCAAGCAGCTAATTAATAGATCCATTAATAGAGAAAGCCCAGCAGCTGCTTGTTTATTACCAGGATAGCAATCTATCACTTGGCATAGTGAGTGCCCTTCACTGGTGTCTCTGTTTGCTGGAGATAAGAACGCTGTCAGATCTGTTATGTGCTCCAGCATTAGCCTAACAAGCTAATGGGGGAGAGAACCCTGGGGAACTATTGACACCCACTGCCTTCTCTGTTAATAGTCACTCCCTGTCAGTCTATTGTTGGCAAATTCCCTGTGCATATGGTTAAATCACCTTGCGAAAGGACAGTTTTCTTTCACACTAACAGAGAATACTGTGTTCTTGGGTGAACTCTGGAGGACCACATTGGAAACAAGTATGATATTGTGTGCTTCAATGTGTCTATCCTCGGTAAATATTGTATTTATATGTATTATCATGTTTTACCAAATAAACTCACTCACTCATACTCACAACTTTAATGATGACGATGCTTTAATTGTGTAAATATTCCAGCTTCTTTCTAGGAATCATTTCAAGGGGATATATATGGTATATGCTTCTCGTTGTTGTTCTGAGCAAATGACATTTTCTTTAGCACTGCGACACTTACGACTGTCGTGCCTTCGACTGCCTTGTACTTGTCTCCCCCAACAAGTACTTTTTGCACAACTAACACATGGTGTGAGAACACATGGTGGCCAGAGAAACTGATTCAAAGACACTGCTAAACATTACATGAAGAAAGGCCAAATTGACATCAATGCCTGGGAACTTATAGCTGCTGACCGAGACAGAGAAACGAGACTTCACGAGACAGAGAAACGGCAGAGGAGAAAGGAGAGGGAGATGTCTGACCGTCTCCACATCTTCACGTCTCCCTTCCATCTGGCACCTCCTGCCCACACTGCAACAAGATCTGTAATTCGAGAATCGGGCTCTTGTGTCACCTCAGGACACATGACCGACCTTTGGAAGATGTCATCCTCGTTTCGAGGGACTGCTGATGAAGATGATGCGGCTAACAATATTTGCCACCCAGAATGCGTTATGGTACTGTCTTTTCTGGTATGTTTTTTGAAAATACACCATTTGGTAAGAAGCAGACTGCCAGCTTTACCACATAGATAGGCAGCATTGAAAGACCACTAACAATAAATCGTATTTAATAAATCCTCTCCTTTAAGATAGAATACATTAACGTATTTAATTTAGAAAGAGTTCTTTAAGACAATTAATTAATTGTTAATCTCTACCAATTTTTAGATCAATACCACATAACACTGGCATACTTTAATGGTTTAAAAAATCTGATGAGCTGGATTTCAGTTAATAAAAAAGCCCATGTGCTAACCACATGTTCATGTGCATGAGCGAATCACGTTCAACAACTCCACACACCAAGTTCCCGTGCTCCCGCTTACTGTGCCAACTAACCCGTGAACTCCATCCCAAAAAATAAACACTCTGCTCCATGGAAAATGTCAGTGCCCTTGTGGCTAATTTCACGCCTCTTTAATTAACATACTGCCGTCACGTCGCTTCTGGCACTAGCCAATAGGTGGCCAAACAGCTGGTCTCTCGCTGCCTTTGAAGAATTAACTGCAAAGGCCATTTATAATTATTATCGCTTGTGCGTGATCTTTAGACATGGATATTTAAACAAGAACACATGCTCGCTGCCAAGTCTCTCGGCCAACGAAATTAAGCAACAACGAAAAGTCAGCTGTGGCTTCTGGAAACGGCTCAACAAGTTATCTTGTTTTCCTTGCAAACACTGGCTGTGCAGTTAATGTTTTCGTTTGCAGTTTTTTGCTGGCTGGAATTCTGCGCCAATTAGAGTGGTACTTTGCCCTTGACTGGTTCATTATAGGAGACTGTTCATGCTTGGAATCTCTTGGGGCTGTGAACTCTCAGGGAAATGGCAGTTTTCCTTGTGCCACATATTTTAGTTTACGTAGTAATGTAGGTAATAATAGTACAAGTTTAGTACAAAAATAGTACACAAAAATTATGAGCCAATGTATTTCGACTTTTCAACAACTTTTACTATGGCTGTTAGTGATAATTAGTCTTTGTAAAATTTATAAAAGAAGAAATATATTGTTTTATGACATCGGTAATAAACACACTGGGTGGGCAAGTTTCTTCCAAGATCTTTAGCACACAATTACATACATAGTTAACAAATAATTTATTCCAGATTTCAAGAATCATCTTCTTTAATTACTGCATCTCACGTTAAACCAGTGATGTCCTGTTACTAAAACTATTTGAAGTCTACACAATTCTGTTCAATTTAAAACTTTAATTAACAAAGAGTTTCATTGATCTGCAAAGCCTTTAGACAATTTCTGAATTTCGACTTGATCTATCCATAACTTATCAAATGCTTGTGGGGGTATATCCCTGGGCACCACAATTATCTATCATTAGAGAAACTCATTAAATGAAGAATGTCATTAAATCAGAAATAGTAATTACCAAGCAGACCTAAACCACAAAACCACCTAAGCAGGTGGAATATCATATCATTAAGAATCTCATTAAATCAGAAACAAATTAATTAATGCCGTGGACACGGGCTATTATAGGGAACAAGGGAGGGAGGTCTCATTAACAACCATTTGTCCTGATCAATTAAACAACATTAAATGCCAACAGCGGATGCATGTTCTGTTTGCAGACCGGCACTCGTTCGCTCTATCGTCGTTCCGTTTGCGCACACAACCAATTTGACAGTCCAATTGTACGTTTATTGTCAAATATTTATTGAACACGCGCAATTCCATTGACGCTGGCTCAACCGTACAAATTTCTAATTATCGCTGCAAGGATGTAGGTGAGGCAATGCAATTACGAGTAATTGTTCACCCTCCCGTGTTCGGCTGGCTTCGCCCACGAACCGCAGAACTTTAGCTGAAGACTTTTATAATGCGGTGCTTGAAATGTACGTAGTGTGGGCGGCTATGATTATCCGAATTGCGCCGAAAAAACCCTCCACAGACAACTATTTACGTCATGATAAGAGAACTAATTTTGACACACTAATCCAATCAAGCCGTTGAAAGGAAATAATCTTTTCTCCGTTCTTCTAAATTAAACGTCTCAAATGGAGATCGGTCTTTTGCAGTAGCGTGGTGATTTTGTAGAAACTAAGACGGCAATTGTTTTGAGAAAATGACATTATGGCAAGGCAGCATTGAGAAAAATACTATGACTGTGTCTTTTGAAAGAGAAACTGCAGAATAATAGATCCCTCCTATCTTGTGTCTTTAACAAGGAAAACAACGGATCTCATGAAGGGAAATGTAAAAACCTGCCTTGAATCACAGGTATTGCTGCCAACTGTGGGATTATGCACCCAAAAATCATGTCTTCCACAATAATGACATGGGAGAAAATTTAATGAAAGGGCCTCCTAGTGTTATAAAACACTGACCTTGATAGATCATAAAATAAGTGCAGACAAAATGATAACTGGTGCATAATTCAAGAGACAACTTTTATGTGAAATCAAACTCTCATCCACTATCCAGATTTAAGTGTCATCTATGAAAAGGAATATGACACCCTTGTTGTTACTGACTCTGTGCACACAAAACTCGACTGAGGCGAGTGATAGTTCAAAGGATGTCCTTTGAAGGAGAGACACCTGACTGACCAAGATCAAGTGGTGTGACTGTGACACACAGTTTATGTTACGTCAAGTGTTTGTCGTTGAATCACACTGACAACACCAGGACTTATTCTCCTGCTGTAATTATTCTGGTTGCAAACTGCTAGAAAATGGCTGGGCTTTCCTTCTCTACACTTTCCCTGTCCTTGACAGATTACAAATTTACTGTAGGCAGAAGGGGAGTCTTTAATTTACCTGTCATTGATGGGGAAGCCCAATTAACAATCTGGCAGAATAGTATACACACTGTACCACCAAAAACATGACACCCCAAAATTGGCTTAAAATGAATTGGCTTAAAATGATCAAGAATTACAGCTAGTATACACCATACAGTAGTAGATTGTCCTCTCTCTCTTACAACGCCCAGTGAAACAAAACAAGTCAGTCAACCGCGACGGTAACCAGCCAACCGTGACTGCTAACCAGACTTCACACAGGGGGATGCTGCCACCCGCGACTCAATAAGTACCTGTGTTTGTCTTCTTCTCCGCGTCCATCATCGCATGATCCACGTCTAACATGATCCGGGGATGCAGTGTGGACAAACAAGTTCCACGTGCGGTGAGATTGTATCCGGAGAGAGCTTCAGACACGCGTAGCAGCAGTCGGATGTCAAGCCAGGATCCTGAATGAGTGATGCTGTGGAGGTGTCATACACGGTACAGCAGCCAGCCAGGACAGGAGCAGGCTACAGGGTCTTGCAGGCGGAGCGAGTGAACACAAACACACTGGCACACACTAGCACACACTGCAGACAATGCTGGCTAATTCACACACTAATGTCATTCAGCAGACACCAGGCAGTAAATTACAGTTGCCATCAGCTGCTGGCCTGGCTGTGGTGGCTGCGGTGTGGTGCGGTGGGGTGGTGCAGCGGTGGGCGGTGTGTTGTGGCACCACTTACTCCCTCTACCAGCGCAAGTGGAACTCACTACTACAGCTGGGTGGGGACTGGTGGACTAGCAGCGGTAGACTGGAGTCCCTGGGTGGAGGGTGAGGGTTAGGTGAGAGGGTTTGGAAGCAGTGATTCCCGGGAATACGTGGGGCAGGTGTGGGTTGTTATAGTGATAGGAAAGGAAGGCACCCAGGGACAGTGTGGGGAAGAGAAAGGGAGGGAGGAGGGAGGAAGGTAAGGAGTGTCGGATTAAGAGGGAGGAGAGCTGAGGGGAGCTGAAAAGGAGGGAAAGCAGGAAGAGGAGGGCATAGAAAGGAAGAAGGGAAAAAAAGAGGGAGACAAATAGGAAAGAGAGGAAGGAATGGAGGTGGAACAACAGCAGGAAGTCTACAGTTCAAACAAAAAATATTCTTTTCAGTCAACCATTTTTATAACAGGCACAAATTAACAACTATCCATTGTTGCCATCAAAAACTCGCCTACTGTTTTACAACCGACCTGACCTGCCTCTCAGAAACTGCGTCGCGCACCCGAACTCTTCACTTCATGTGTATTGATCTCGCTGGAGATCAACGATTTATCAACTTCCATATTCACTTATCTGACTTCTGCGCAATTAAACTTTGTTGCCAGCGACCTACGCGAACCGCTGAAGCACGTAACCGCTCTCAGCTGCTGCAGCGGCCATCTCTCTGCAACCCGGCAGATTAAAACTCCGGGTCGTATTTCATGGATAACCTCGTGTTAAGTGGCTTTCACAGTGCAGTGTACATAACCTGACCGGTTCGGTTGATCAGCGGGACCACACAGCAATAGGACAAGGACGCAAACAGAACTCCAGCCTCTGCATCTGAAGCGCTGTAATTGCGTGTAATCTAAATCCAAGTAGGATTATGTTTTCCCAAGCTGGCAGCTGGTCTTACTGAAGCCTGGGAGGAGAACATGGAACAGGACAAGGGGAACAAGGAAGTTGTCGCTGTGTGGAGGAATAAACTAATGTCGGAGCACCTGTTCTTAATTGGTCAACCTGCGTGGGGGGTCACTCCGCCCTGCTCAGAATGATTGACAGGGGTGTCACTCTACCAGCTCAGAATAGTTGACAGGAGCGTCACTTTAACTGACTGATATAGGTGTAATTCTATCAGGTCAGGTATATGGAAGGGGTGTCACTCCAAACAGATCTAAACACAGATCCAAAGTATCTGTATCAGTGTAATGTCACTGACAGGGGTGTCACTCCGACATCCCTGAAACACGAAAGGGTGTCACTTTGACAATTACTTCATCATGAGTTCTCACTTTTCAAAATCATGCTGTTTCTTACCAAATACTTTACAAACTGATATGTCCCCTCAACAAACTGAACTGTCCCCCTCAACAAACTGAACTGTCCCCTTCAACAAACTGATCTGTCCCCCTCAACAAACTGATCTGTCCCCCTCAACAAACTGAACTGTCCCCTTCAACAAACTCATCTGTCCCCCTCAACAAACTGATATGTCCCCCTCAACAAACTGATATGTCCCCCTCAACAAACTGATCTGTCTCCCTCAACAAACTGATCTGTCCCCCTCAACAAACTGATCTGTCCCCCTCAACAAACTGATCTGTCTCCCTCAACAAACTGATCTGTCCCCCTCAATAAACTGATCTGTCCCCCTCAACAAACTGATCTGTCCCCCTCAACAAACTGATCTGTCCCCCTCAACAAACTCATCTGTCCCCCTCAACAAACTCATCTGTCCCCCTCAACAAACTCATCTGTCCATCTCAACAAACTCATCTGTCCCTCTCAACAAACTCATCTGTCCCCCTCAACAAATTCATCTGTCCCCCTCAACAAACTGATCTGTCCATCTCAACAAACTCATCTGTCCCCCTCAACAAACTCATCTGTCCCCAACGGTGTTGACAGACTCGCTGCCGAAGACTACTTTGACAAAGTTCAAAGGATAAAGTCGCAAACCTGCGCCACGGATTCAGGACGGACGCAGCTAAATGCGCTCACGTTGAGATGAATGCCGAAACTAATGGGCTGCACGAATGAACGCCAACGATGTGAATACTTAAAATAGTGAAAGATGAGCTGTGTAATGGAATAAATACCACTCTCGCGATAGACGGGCAGGCACTGTCGCCACTCGCCGGGGAGCTGAGCTTTAATGGAGTACACGTTTGATAGGGGATCCTCCTGTAAAGCTTTCTAGTCCATCAAATTTAGCCCTAATCCACGTGACAATGATGTGCATTAATGTACAAAATGCTTGATATGCGACGCCTTTTTCATGTGGCCCATTCACGTGAACATTAGTTTGAGCAGCCGAACCTTCAGGGCAGTCGACGCGGGCTGCTTACTTAACGCGGTGTATCGTGTTCGCAGGGATTTCTATAATTGCTTAATAATTCAATAATATTTGAGTAAGATGTATACATATCTCCATTAGTGTCTGTCTAAGTAATTCTTTCATGTTTCCCGTTGGCGGCCTCGTGTTACAAATGGTTTCCGTCAACTTTAATCATGCCAACCCAGTGTGGATTCAGCGGAATTAAGATGATTATTTTAAATCCTTAGCCAATGTGTCAATTATATAACCATACAAACACAACTGTTATTATTTGCACAGATTATTTCGTAATCATAAAGAACTTGCCGTGAGGAGGGTGTCAAACATTTTAGCATGTTTTCTTTGGCTGCTGTACGAAAAATGGCAGTGGATTTTAACTGACATATTTCGTCACTAGCTGAGTTTCTTAGTGATCCTTGAGGAAACTCACCCAAGCTAAACATTTGAAAATTGCAATACATTGTTTCAGTCGGCGTGTCTCGGAAATAGATTGTTCTTAGGTTCTTATGTGGTTTCCTCCAAACAGCCCAAACTTGGGGTAATGCAGGAGTTGTCCTTCTCTAAATTTAGTGAGTCCACCACAGGTTACATATTTACCCCCTGTGTGGGATCTTTTACTTCCCCTGGCATAGACAGATTAGACACCAGATAGAAGGGACCACCAGCTTTTAGTGTCTCTTTCGAAAGACACAAGCAAATGTGGGGTAAACAAAATTGCCTAAGTTTCGAAAAGGCAGTAGGTGGGATTGCATGCTCATGTGCTCATGTGCAAGATGCAGCTTTAACATTTAAAAGTAATTTTCTTTCCAGTTTCATTGCTCATCAATTAACGTATGCCACGTATGAAATTGGCAAATTAACCATGCCACATCATAACAAATATTCTCAAATTGATACCCCTAAACATTTACCCAGTACATAGATTGATTTTAATGCTGATGCTTTTGGCGTAATAACCTGGCAGCGTTGCTTAGGGCCAACTGTCTGGGAGTGTTTATTGCCTTTGCCTGAAAGCCTTAATGTATAGAAAAACATTACATCTATTTGCTTTCAGAACACATAAGTGCTCTCGAGAAATTATACATAACACACAATATGGAATTTACTAGGTACTATATACATTGCCACTGACGTATGCAGTATGCTAGTTATGTGCATCCACTCTGCACAAAATCATGATTTACTTTTAATCAAAACTTGCACTTGTTCTGGTCACTTGCTATATCATTAATTTTATTTTGTATTCAAATTTGTGTAATAGCCAACTAACAAGTTTACTTTAATTAACATAATAACATTTATATAACTGTATTCAAAAGCCTCATTTCTTGATACATCATTATTGAAAACGTAACCCCAGAACACTGTGCAATTTATTAGTATAATTGTTGGCATGAAACCACTTTCCACACATTAAATAATTAGTTAAAATTTCACATATTATAGTTTTATATGTGTGTGTGTGTGTGTGTGTGTGTGTGTGTGTGTGTGTGTGTGTGTGTGTGTGTGTGTGTGTGTGTGTGTGTGTGTGTGTGTGTGTGTGTGTGTGTGTTCTAAAATGCTTTAATGAATTGTTTTATCAGTTGGAAAGCTTTTATTGTACTTTTCAGCCGCTATGGTTGTCACAGATAAATACACTTTATTATTATTATTATTATAAAAACTTGCAATACTGATCAGTTTTAATTACCTCAAGCCGCGCCTTTAAATGACTTATCCACTGAGCAGATAGTGCAGGATTGAACAGCCTAGAACCATGAGACCTCCATCACAAAGACCACCTTTCCCCAAACTGTTCCATCAAACGATCTTCCCCAGCCCTGGGGTTACACAGACTGGGTCAAAAGGGGTATTTTCCCACTTCCTGCTTCCTGCCCCTGTCTCCCTGATAAGCATCCCGGTGTATAAATAAACAGCCCTAATGAGTGACATGGGACTGGGGGTTGATTTCCAATTAGATCTCTCAGGCAAGGACATACCTGGGCCATTCAGCCAGCTAATTGATGCGAGCCCCTGCTGTCAGTGGATACCAGGCCATCTAATGAGCCCCCCATTCCAGCCACAGCCCCCTGTGTCACTGTCTTTAACAGCCATCTGTCTGGGATCATATTTCTAGGAAAGTAGGGCATGTGTACATTTGCATAATGAAGATATTCAGGTACAAAACTGTTCATGACATTGTTAAAAATTATTATTACACGAACAAAATATGCGCTTCTAAAGTGGAATAAAACTGAATTTATTTAATTGTTGACAAATCAAATCAAATGAATTTAAATGACACAAGTTCTTGTAGTGCCATAACCAGCCGTAGAACAATTCAAAACACTTCACTTGACTTCATTAGGAACCATTCAGCCACACTGATATTACTATACAAAGATTATTTATAAACAAACATCACCCACTGTCTATAGCCAGGTGCTCAGTCATATACCAAATGTACTGGAGCAATGTAGAGTGAACAAACTTGGCCACGATTTGAAACAGCTGCTGAGTTTAAGACCAGAACTGCTCGTTTGAGGGTCTGACAATGTGACTGGTGCACCAGCTACTATATGTCACCAAGCTCCCGACATTTAGTTCTAGTCAGTTTAAAAATTTATAATATGTAAGATTTCAATACACATAAAACATCACTCCTTAGGATTAGTTCTCGGGATTCTTCAGTTCAAACCACATGAGTCTGGATTAAAAAAAATCTGGATGATTCACACAGATAACTTGTTTATATATATATATATATATATATATATATATATATATGCATACACATTGAAATATAGCATTTAATATAATTATATATAATATATATCAGTGTGTGTGTGTAGTGTATATACTTTAAATTTGATGTTTCAATACAGTGTATGTATTCTATTTCAAGGGACATGATAAAAAAGATTTACATTTTTTATGTTAACACTATTGTACAAATATATTACAAAAATATTTTCTGCAATAGAAAAACTCAGTTGAGACCTGTGACAAAATTTATGCAAACTCTCTGCAGAGGCCTTTAGAACTCTCTCTCAATACTCACAGTCACGCACTATACATTTACAGCCATTTTACAACAGGCAACTAATGAGAAACTAAGGCAGTGAACAATGCTAATCCGGGCTGGCAGTATATGCGCGGTTCTGATTTTCTAGATGGCTACGTCCTGAATGCTCATCTGACTTTCTGATTTCTCGCTCCATAAAGTCACAAGCCTTGTTGGTGCTAATTCAGAGACTGGCCTGTTTGTGCCTTCGACATGCATGACCGAATTCTGGGTAATGGAATGAGTCTGGCTGTAGCCTATAAGCACTGTGAATACGGTGGTAGTGTGGCTGGTGGCTGTTGGACAGGAGACTGAGAATGTTGGTGGTTCTGTGAGAGTTTGTGTGTCAAGTGCATAGAGTGTTTGGCATTTAGACGGCAATATATGTCGGGGAGACATTCGTCTGTACACATTCCCTTAGAAACCCAACATGTAGGCTAGTTCCTTCACAGGGAAGGGGCATTGAGTGATTTCTTCACAGATGGTGTAAACATTCTTGTGATGTTGATTCATTCTCCTTCTATGTTAATTGTCTGTCTTCCCTAAACTTCCCCTCTCCCTATTCTCTTCCCTTCTCCCACGTTCACCATCAGTCCCTCCTAAACCCACCCTCTTCCCATTCTCCTCCCTTCTCATTCCATGGTCACTGCCAATTTTCTAAAACATTCCTCTCTAGCACATTCTCTTCCCTTCTCCTTTGCTGTCAGTCTTCCCTAAACCTCCCCCTCTCTCAAATCTCTTCCCTTCTCCTTCCATGTTCACTGTTAGTCTTCCCTAAACTTCCCCCTCTCTCAAATCTCTTCCCTTCTCTTTCCATGTTCACTGTTAGTCTTCCCTAAACTTCCCCGTCTCTCAAATCTCTTCCCTTCTCTTTCCATGTTCCCTGTTAGTCTTCCCTAAACTTCCCCCTCTCTCAAATCTCTTCCCTTCTTCTTCCATGTTCCCTGTTAATCTTCCCTAAACCTCCCCCTCTCTCAAATCTCTTCCCTTCTCTTTCCATGTTCACTGTTAGTCTTCCCTAAACCTCCCCCTCTCTCAAATCTCTTCCCTTCTCCTTCCATGTTCACTGTTAGTCTTCCATAAACTTCCCCCTCTCTCAAATCTCTTCCCTTCTCTTTCCATGTTCACTGTTAGTCTTCCCTAAACTTCCCCCTCTCTCAAATCTCTTCCCTTCTCCTTCCATGTTCACTGTTAGTCTTCCCTAAACCTCCCCTCTCACAAATCTCTTCCCTTCTCCTTCCATGTTCACTGTTAGTCTTCACTAAACTTCCCCCTCTCTCAAATCTCTTCCCTTCTCCTTCCATGTTCACTGTTAGTCTTCACTAAACTTCCCCCTCTCTCAAATCTCTTCCCTTCTCCTTCCATGTTCACTGTCAGTGTTCCCTAAACTTCCCCCTCTCTCAAATCTCTTCCCTTCTCCTTCCATGTTCACTGTCAGTGTTCCCTACACTTCTCCCCAATACTCTCTCCCAGTGCCTTTGTGTCCCTGTTCGCTGTCAACCTTCCTTCATTCCTTAGAAGAAGCCCAAGAAGGCCCCAGTCTACTCTGCGGGAGCTGTAGATAGTAGTAGACACACAACCAAATCAGATCAAACCTGTGGCCTTTCCGTTTGCCAACAGCCACTGGAAAGTGCTCACGCTGAAATGTCTCAATTCAAATTATATTGACCCGAAACCAAATCACACCTTAACTGAAAGACCCGCAGTTCTAATGAACTGCCATTAAACACCTATCACCAGTAACCAATGTGACTCATCAGTGGAAGTCTTTCAAGTGGGGCCAGGCAATCACGCTAGACACTCCTCCTGTCTGCCTATTCCTCTTCATTTCCCCCACAACCCTTAGAATGTCCCTCTCTCCCAGCCGACATTAGCCATCTTTTCAATTTCTGGGTCCTTCAGGCGAGCCAATCTCCCACGACTACTTCAGATATTACTGAAAGTCAATCTTGAAGATGTAGTGCCGGCGCGCCTATTTTGGTAATTATGTTGGCACAAGTCCAAAGTGTTTTTTTGCAAATGATCTAATGTTGTTGACACCAGACGCCGGTTTTTCAGACAGGAAATCCTCCTGTGCTGAAGTACCTACAAAGGTGGCCTTCTTCTTTATAATTCTATTAAACCAATTCGTTCTTATTACGCAGAATTACAGCATGTTTTAACGACATGATAGCCTTTGAAGTTATTATAATGTTTACTGGGAAAGTGAATTATTGTGATCAACATTACATGATTGCCCACTTGGAAAATTATCTAATATCTATTCCGCAAAGAGCACTCATTTTATTGGCACTCAAGTTATTTTGCTTAGAGCTAGTGACTGGTGACACTAGGGAATTCTTGAAAGCTGTCTTTCTTTCAGAGATTATATATGTACAGATTGAACAAAATCAAATGTGTTCAATGTTTTAGAAGTTATTCCCAGTTGCTCTAAGGTTGACTAGACAATGATTTGTTAAGCAACTGATAGACAGTTACTTAATACAGTAACTGGAGTATAAATTAGTCACAGACCTGAATCATTTCTTAGCTTTGGCTGGACATCTGACACTGAATTTTCTACACAAACTGCTTTCAGTTTCATTTACAGAACTGGTTTTATCGTTGCTTACCCTTCTTATCTTCTGCCACTTCTGTCCACCTGTGGACTTATATGAAGTTTATGATTTTGATATATTCAGTATCATTTATTAAATGGTACGACAAATATGACTGTACAAACATGAACCAATGCATGAACCAAAATATTGCAGAAGAATTTACATTCTGAAGCATCAAAAACAAACAAATCATGAGTAAAAAAACTGCCTATGATAACGGTGGAATATTGAATCTCTTCATCTCAAGAAATGCAAACAAACTCTGTCACCTTGACAAGGTTCTCAGAGTTTATTACCAAAGAGCGGAAGTGCTTTATCATTATTACCCGCAAGAGACGTATGTAAACAGTGAAGTCGTAATTCTTATTATTGCACGATAGTCACTCGTTACCAAATAGCTGCGCAAAAACATATAAAGATTACGGCAGCTTTTCATCACACAAGCATAATGCAAAGTAGCGATAACTATAATCTCACTCCAATTTGCCTAATGCCAAGACTGGATATGGTTCATCGTAAACTTTTGCTGGAGCCTAGAGATCACAAGGGGATTAGTCCCAATACAGCGTGTGTCTACGACTAGGATCTTCCAACCTTACAAGTGTCACCGCAAGAAAGCCCACTTCAAACTCACAACACTCATGACACCTACAAATGATCCAATGATGACTGTAGAATTTATTCTACATTTTCCAAAACACTTATTGAAACCTAGAGACATGCACACGAGCGCGTGCCAGCAGTCATGCATGCTTGTCGTGCATTCTCTACCACTCTTGACAAAGACATGCGCATCACACACAAACAATCTAACCGACAACACATAGCAACCAACGCCTCTCTTCCTCACGTGAATTACTCGAACCGAGTTTCGGGAAGAGGCGCGTGAAAATTGTGAGTTCGTCGTACGACGAATCCGACCACGATATCTTCCGCGACAGTGGATCTGCAAGCGGCAATCTCCGCTATTTCGACATCTCTTTCACGTGGGTGCCAATTAATGGACGGCTTTGAAGAAAATGACAACTATCTTGATGTTAGATTTCTCCAGAGACGGGAGGGAGGATGTCGGAGTATTGAAGCAATGGTCCACATGCAACGACGGATTTAAAGAGACAGATCAACAAATCTGACTAGGCATGACAAACAATGACAGCGCCTTTAGGACGATCTCTGTAACTGGGAAACCGACATCAATTATGGACTACAATTTCTGATACGCATTACACATTTTGCAATCAGGCTTTTGTGATACACATCATGCATCTAACATAAGGCATTCATGCATTAAACTTATGTCGACATCTTTGTTTCTGAATCACAAAATTATGATATTCAATTATTTTCACAACAGGAATTTAGTTGTGCAAATGGCATAAGCTTCAACACTAATATAACATCTGCATAACTGTATAGTGACATCATATCAATATTGGACTGAGAATGTGTTGGAAAATATTCAAGCTGAACTAAGCACCAGGGAAAAGAGCTTTCCCAGTTATAATTTGGAATCGAGGAATTTATCAAACTTCCCACAACAATACCAACATTCAAAGCGAAAGTGTAACAACAAGAACGAAACCAAACAATTTGTGATTCCACTTTCCTTCACTAACTCCATCCTTTACCTTGGACCTTAATAATAAGTGTTGCAGTGTGGCGGATTGTGGGTGGCTGATGTTCCCCAGCCCCTGCCCCCCAAATTACCCCTGCTACGGGTCCCCCAAAAACTTCCAAGTGCCCCCTTGATGCTTTACATGTATTCACCTGCCAAAATATTGGGGGGCTAAACATACATATAGCAATACCAAAAATATTGGACTCCATTCTCAGTTCCAATACCCCGAGTGAAATACAAACAGACTATGTATAATGGCACGCAGATGATGAACTTAATATGAAACACAGAAACTTTGAAATGCAGTGAACTAAGAAAGAACTTATTAAATATAAACTTAGTACGGATTCCAGAAACATAAAAAGTACAAGTGTACTAAGTGAAAAACGCAATACAAGTGAGTTCACCGTAGAACTCTGTGTATTCAACTCACAAAGACCAACAACAGCACTAACATGTTACAACCAACCAATAAAAGTGGTGTTACGAGGCGAAAGTATTCATGTCAAAAGCAGCCGTTGCTTCTTAAGTGATTTGTGTTAGTACTAACACACTAAAGTTAAATATTTTAATTGGAACAATTCATAGTGTGTACATAAAAATGCGATTTATAACTTGCGTAATTATTTACCTACAGGAAAACCTAACTTTTGGCAACAAACTATTCTCGACCTGGTACCATGTCAATATTGCTCTTAGGGCGCTGCCTTTGTCCCTTGGACACAAAGCCAGTGACCTCCTCCCAAGGCCCCTTATATCATTACATTAGTGAACAACACCACACGACCAGTCACAAGCCGGCCATGACAAAGCAATATAGACTCTCAAAACAAACGCCGCGTTAACCAAAGTACCGTAAAGTCACGTTGAGCGGCCATCATCAACAATCTATCGGCGCGTTATTTTCACGCCCTTATGGCCGTCTGGTGAAATTACAGATGACGTCTGCCACAGTGGACCAGTTATCTCATCTGCACTGCCGAACCACACAATCGGCCGACCAACCAGACGGTCCCAGGGTGGACAAAACGACCACAATCCCCCACAGAGATTCTAACAGTGTACATTAAAGTAATTTCAATTATTCGCTGAGCCGTTATCAAAATATGACGATGATCGTAAAGTGTGCGCGGACAAGCCATCTGTGCCGCTGCCGTAACGCATGTGTCTTCGAGCTTATGTGAAACCATCAATTGTTGAACTTATCTGATCGACTTGTCGCTCCGATGATCCGACCGCGGCAACGGAATGGCCGGGAAAATTTATCATGCTTAGTTTATTATTCTGTTATGTCGCCATAATCCAACATGATCGCCACCCATCCATTACACGCCGATTCCACTTTTCTAAAGTACCGGAATTAATATTGCTGCCTCTTTGCAAAGCCGGTTTTTATAATGTGAAAAATTGTCACGTTGACACTGTTTTGCTGCGTGACACAAAGAAAGATGAACGAGTTTTGTCAGTGATTTAGTCGCAGCGAGACACTAAAATTGTAAAGGATGGTTATTTTTATCATAAACTATCTATAATAAACTAATGCCATGCAATTTTCTTAATTTAATTTCAGAGTAGAAATATAATAGTTAAAGAGATACATGTTAAATTGTATGAAAACACCATGGTTTCTTAAACCACATTTAGGTGACCAAGAATGTTGACTGCAAAGTATTTGGACTGGTCAGATTTCTGCCATGTGTGGCGGGCGATGTCATTCTGTATGACTCCCTGTCTAGAATGAGTACTATATTATAACATATTTTGATATGGTAAAATAAGAATTATATTTTAAGTGTTTAAGTTATTCAAGCGCAGTTTGACCTGTTGTAATAATTTAAAAACTTCAAGACAAGAAAATAGCGCAAAACATATAAAACAAATTCGACATTAAAATGAATATTGATCTAATTGCTATGTGTACTTAGTAATGCCTACCTTTTCAAAATAATTATAAATTCAAGTTCAATCTGTGTCATATGTGATATGTATAAAAATATCAATGCAAACACAAAACAAGTAAATGGCTTCTGTTGCTGTTATTGATAAGTTATATTTTAATAACAAGCAAAAACAAAACTGACTCTTACTAACACAATCTGGTGTAGCTCTGATCACACGTGCTTAAAAAATTCCTTGGACCAGTACATCTACTTGGAAGTGAACAATAAATCGTGTATTATTTTATCACAATGTTAGACATTGTAACAGCTGGACGGAAGAAAGACGCAACACTAGAAAGAATGACAAAACGTACAACACGACGAATCCACACAACATCCATTACTAGCAACACCTGTTTGCAGCGAGACAATTCAAACGCATGTCAGCGTCACGAATCTACATATTACCATTGATTTTATCGCCGGCTGCGCTTTCTGACAGCGCCAGAAAGGTGTGGACAGACAACTGGTGAAATAACCCACTTGTGATGTCATTAGGCAATAGGCCCAGTCTGCCTTGTAGACACCTGTCACAGATAGCATCCAGCCGAGATAAGCGAAATAATATAGAGACATCCAGCGCCATCTGCATGTGAATGGCGGTGTTACGAGGACCGCAGGTCACAGCTGGGAGGAATGGCCGTTTTAATGGCTGTTTCGTTGAGTGTAATTTAGGAGGAATTAAATTATTTGACATGAAAGCTTGTTTAATGTCAGTGGGTGGTTACTGGCAGTCGGTCAGTCAATCGGTTGGTCGTTCGATCACTGCCAGTTTCTGCCAGTCGGATCATGACGGCACTGTTAGTTTCTAGCAAACATCTGTACTGAAGTCATGTTAGTCTGATTAGCAGGTGTAGGTAAAATTCTTTTTATATTTTGTAATGTGTAAAATTAATAACAGCTATCAGGCTATGCATACAGGTTTTCTGTAGTGATAATGGTCGAAGAAATTCTTTTGGTTTTGTTTGTTTTAACAAAGATGTGCACATAATAAACTATACGTACACTAACATTTATGAAGACTGACAATCAGAATCGATAGGACAGTATAATTTGAGCTATAATGGATGATATTTTGTTTCAATTCTAAGTTTTTTATTCCACTTCAATAACACAACTGTCATCCTTCTTATGAAGTCGTTATTTCCACTTTAGTATCTCAAATTGTGTACAATCCATGTGGATATTGAGAAAGCACCCATAGATAATGCAAGCAAATTGGTCTGACAATTTTAATTAATTAACTCCTTCAGTCAAACTGTCAGACATTTAGTATCAAGATGAAGATAGAAGCACCGATGGCTGCAGATCCTAAATACTGCTTCAAAGCGACTGCAAAATATGCAAACTACCTGTCCTACATGCAGGTAAACAGTTCTAATATCCTGACCGAAAACCCGCCGAGGCAAATATTTCAAAGGGTCCTATCAAAATGTTGATGCCTTGATGAAACTGTCTCCTACGAGCCATTTTCCAACATCAAAAGTCTGCCTTTTCTATGCGGGCGCTCTCTAGAAATAAATGACATTTCTCCCACCTGCCGTCTCATACACAATACAAGAAGGTACAGACGCAATTTTCACTTGATCGTTTACCCCTATTAATGCAGGGACCCCCCTGTCGGTCTTCACCCCAGCCATATAATCATCGTCAATTTGCCAACAACCCCAGCCGTGGCTGCATCGACTGTCTAATTTGCCGCCACAAAAAGCGACTCCGGCCCCCTGCTGGTGGCGGTGCTAACAAAGTGGGCGCAGTCACGAAGCGACTGTATCATCCGCTCGTTAAAACCTGCCAACAGCCCCACCTGGCTGTTATAAAGCAGAGTGACAACGACGTGAAGAAGAGCAACGAAACAACGAAATCTCGACGATCACGGCGTCGGCGAAGCGTACACCGGTGCACGTGTGACACAATAATGAACTGGTGCAGTGTGATTGTGTGGCAGTGTATCATTTCAGATGGGACACCAGGCGAAGTAGTCGTCAATGGTGAAACAGTTCACACCTGTGATGCTGGGACTCAGACACCATTCAACGCCCCCACAAACACACATCATTGTGATCGTATCAATTGCCGTCTAGCGCAATTAATGTGCCACTGTCCAACTTTATTCTGTAACTGTCAACTGGCTCAGACACTTGAGCCCATTGATTGGTATGAATAAAACTTCTAAAAGCAGTTGTCTTGTGTCAAACACCTTAATAAATAAAGATGTAACGGTTTTAAGAAAAAAATGCACAACCTACAGACAAAAACTTTCATCTTTTCTTCATGTCCAAAACGTATTTTTCCCTGGTAGATGTTTTTGTCTAACATCTCACACCAACTTCTTTAGTTCATCGCAACTGCAAAAGTTAGCAGTCATGATATATAAGAAGCCCCTACCACATAAAGATAATACTCTGTATATTGAAAACGTTTTGAAAGTTTTTGATCTGAAAAAAGGTCCATCCTGAGTAATATTTAGCAATGTAAGCCTACATCTGCATCAGTAGTTTTTTTAATTTGTACCGACATCTTGGTATTGAGCACTGGCTCAAACTGATAACATTTATATTTCATTAATGAATTGTGTCACTTGAAATGTAGAAAACATGGAAATATTTATCTTACTCCCACATCTTCTCTGGGAAGCCTTGAGGGAGCTTGTGGGGGAATATATCATGAAAGACATACATCAATGTAGTCAATTATAAGAAAGACAAGGCCCACCGATTTAAATAAAGTCTATCGTGACTGACATGATTTTTGCAACCTAAAAACCATGTGTGTTTTATCAACTGAATATTTTAGCGGCTGTGACCAGACATTTCAACAACAGTCAGTATCCATCTTCACATAATTGTTTGACTTTTAGAAGTCAACTGGCGTGAATAAAAATACGAATGATCTCTGGAATAGACTAGCTTCTCTATTGTTAATATGCACAAAACATCAAGATAAAGTACACCTCACAACAGAGGCATGAACAGATGCGTTATGTCAACAAGATTGAAGTTGGTTACCTTTATTCTTGCTGCGCCTGCTATTTGCCCCTGTTTTACGCCGAGACCGTTTCTTATCCGGAGGCATAACTTGACGATCGTCTCGCAGTATGCGTGTGACTAGGTCCTTCGTGTGACTACGTAGGCAAATTGACAGTGAGTGTCAACTGTGAGAATCCAGCAACAAAATTCAAAATCGGACGATGTCTTTCCAAATTGCACACAAGCTATAGAGTTACAAACCCAATGGAGTCTGTTGGTCTTCAGACAAGGGTAAGACACAACCTGAACTTCTTGTGATGTCAAATTGCAAACTGAATCTGTCACTAACGTGTAGGTAGGTATACAGGTGCAGATACGTTCCGCTGTGTGTCTTTGACGAGCATATGGTGACCTGACAATGGTGCCGAGACAACCTACACCTTTATAGGCCCATGTATCAGCCTCGGTGACAGGAGCAGACAATTGTCACCAACTTGTAAATGATTGCCTTCCGTAGCCGTCAACTTCTGAGGACCTGACAAAGGCGACACATCTACGGTTTCGCTCGACTGTTGTCCGGTTCTACTGTTGACCACTGCATGGACAGGCCCCTGACCATCAACTGGACGTGAGATTCACAACGATAATGGCAGTTAATGGCAGCTTTGTGAATCTTCTACGGACATCTGTCAGCACTACATATCCAGCCGGAGAGGAGTGGTGATTATGGAACATAAAGTCAACACAGTCGACAAAGGCTGCCTGTTTCAGGCAATGCTTAACCTTCTGGTGAATCATACACAAGCATTTAACTGCGCAATATATCCATGGCTCCATTCTGGCTAAAGTGCATGTAGAGCAAATAAAACGTGAAAATACAGGTTTGCATTGTGAACAAACGGGTTATAAAACAGGTGTTTTATGACCAAAATTGCGTTCTTTAATAAAACCCATATGCATGCTTTTTCGGTTCTATTATCTGCATAGATTGCCATATTCAAAAATATGGTAACTACAAAAAAAGAACACAAAGAAACAGACTTTGCCTGGAAATAAAGCAGTACTAATCAAATAACTAGTTATTTTTTTCTGTTATTTTTCCAGTTATTTTCCTTCGTAAAACTGTATGTCACAATATGGTTATTACCACCTGGGTGACATTGATTGTTTACGACGGCTTACACTTTTACACAGCATGTAGGATGTTTTATTTCCTCGGGCGGAGAATGTGATATCATGGTTTAGGGGCAGATGCCATACCGCAGAACCGCAAGAAACTCTCAAACCGTCATTATTTTAAAGTAAAAACAACACAACGACGAGATGGTCCAGGCTGCTGTCTAAACCGTCTCCCATGAAACGGCGGGTTTTCTTTTGAGTTTTAACGATCGTTCGTTGGACAAAGTACATCTGTGAGTAAATGTGGCAATTTATGGTAACAACATTTATCTCATACAAACAAATGAGCGAAAGTTAATTAGTATTTACATTTTAATTGTTGACAACACATACTACCTCTAATGCGACCAGATTTGGTTAACCTTCTTAAAGGTGTATAATTAAATTTCTTAATTACAAACCTTCTCTTGTCGTGACATTATCAACTGTGGGTTTCAATCAGACGAACGTGTCCATTATGCAAGTAACATTTTCACTACCAGCTAAGTTTGATTAAAAACTAAATTAGATAGGCACTTTGTCCGTAATTAAATACTGGTTCGGTGGGCTTGGTGTAATTGAATTCGACAACAATCTAGTGCTTACAAACTGCTCCGGCTCTTCACATTGTGAACAATTAAATTATCTGTCAGCTACAATAATGCGGCACGTTCTGGCGATAATTAAATATTGGCCGAATGGGTTAATAAGTTGACATGATTGATTAAGGAAATCGGACAAAGATTACAAATTGCAGGCAACTGACCTGTCAGCCAGGACAAATTAATGTAAATTTATTGCCAGTAACAGTGTTATTTCAGAAACATCTGCTAACTGATGCATGCACATATTTTTAATGCAGTTTAATATTCACAAGGACTATATAATCGTGTATTTTTTACTTCCAAATAGAGAGAACGGTAAAAAATATTAGCACATCAATAAACATTTGCTTGATTGGAACAAACAATCAAAGTTAATTTACCAAAATTACGCAGGACTTTAGGAGTAAACATAGAATCGGAAATACTAAAAAGTTGTCTTTATGAAAGAAACATAGCGTGTTGTCATATGTTTTGTTTCACTTTTATTTCTCAAACTAATGACATTTTCTCCAAAAATACATCTCATAATTAATATAATGTGGAAACCTTTGAAATAACGTCCCATACAAAGAGTGCCTGGAATTGTCAGCAATGATGCAAACATATTTCCAATGGGTTTTTCTTTGCTGATTATAATATCAAGTGCCACTACAACATGCAAGTAGTGTCTTACCTTTAGCGACAATGTTCACAGAATGCTGGCACGGTTTTCACGACCGGGTGTAACAATGTTCACAGAACTGCCAAAACCGCTTTCGCATACGACGCCCTTCAACTTCTCGCGTGTATAAATCTAACGAGACACAAACAAAGTAATCAACAACATGAGGCAGTTTCTATGAAAACATTCCACTCGAAGCGAACCCGTCATGAATATGCCATTAAGTGCCACAACAGAAAGGATGCATGTTTGTGTTCGACAATGATATTCGCTTAATGTGAACATTTCGAATCACGGACCATTTGCAATTGTTCGGTGCTTTGTCCGCCGTGCAATAACGCTCAGGTGTGACAGAGGTGGCGAGTGGGGTGGGTGAGGGGGAGGATCGGGGGTCATGATCAGGGGATATGTCAGACTGACCACTGGTCAACATGGGATACTGCGAGGGTCAGGATATAATCCTGTTGAGTGTACGCAGAAAGGGTTGCAAGAGTGTTATAGTCAGTGGAAGGGAACTTGCAACAAGGGATGTCATAGTTAGTCTCAGTAAGAACAGTCAGAAGATGTCAACATGGGGAGTTGTCTTCAGTCTTGCATGTCCAGTGTAACAATTAAATGTTTTTTATTGCAGGCCTAAAGCTAATAGTGACTTGAACTAGTTTTGCAGGCCTGACAGTAACAAGTAACTTGGGCTAACCTTTCAGGCACGGGGCTATCAAGTAGCTGGAGCTCATATACCTAGCAGACCCAGGGCTAACAAGTGACTGGGGGTTACCTTGCATGCCTGGGGCTAACAAGTGACTGGGGCTTATTTTCCATGCCTGGGGCTAACAAGTGACTGGGGGTTACCTTGCATGCCTGGAGCTAACAAGCGACTGAGGGCTTACCTTGCATGCCTGGGGCTAACAAATGACTGAGGGCTTACCTTGCATGCCTGGGGCTAACAGGTGACTGGGGCTTACCTTGCATGCCTGGGGCTAACAAGTGACTGGGGCTTACCTTGCATGCCTGGGGCTAACAAGTGACTGGGGCTTACCTTGCATGCCTGGGGCTAACAAGTGACTGGGGCTTACCTTGCATGCCTGGGGCTAACAAGTGACTGGGGCTTACCTTGCATGCCTGGGGCTAACAAGTGACTGGGGCTTACCTTGCATGCCTGGGGCTAACAAGTGACTGGTGCTTACCTTGCATGCCTGGGGCTAACAAGTCACTGGGGCTTACCTTGCATGCCTGGGGCTAACAAGTCACTGGGGCTTACCTTGCATGCCTGGGGCTAACAAGTCACTGGGGCTTACCTTGCATGCCTGGGGCTAACAAGTCACTGGGGCTTACCTTGCATGCCTGGGGCTAACAAGTCACTGGGGCTTACCTTGCAGGCCCAAGGATAGGAAGTAAGTGGGGCTTGCCATGCACTGGCCCAGGGCTAACAAGTAACCATGGCTTATCAGGTGGCCCGGGGCTTGGTTGGGCCTAATGACCTGCTGCATTAGTGCTGCAGCAGATGGGTGGCTGATGGCTCTAGCTCAGTGCACATAACAAACGATTTCAATTACGACATGAGAGCTGTATTTGCAGAATCTGTATGCGTGACATTATGAGTACAACTAAGTGCCTTAAAGTGCTCTGTACAGGCAGACCTTTTATATTGGCCCGGTTTCTGCCATGTGAATGCGACTGACCAGCACAAGCAGCTTTTACACCACCGACATAAGTTCACCGACGCCGGTTCAGTTATTCGGTGCTGTAAAATGCCTCCATAACCAAAATGTAGTCGATTATTCTTTGTACTGTAATCCTTATTGTAATTTTGTTATGGTAAATGGAATAATGTGATAGATCAATGTAATATGGCACAAACAATCTGCGTATAATTTTTATGCTGTCGAAATTATATATTTATTATATTTTTTTGCTGTATATACTTATCATAGAAGCTTCACAGATGCAACATTCTGTGGTCAATGAGTAATCTGTCACAGGTCGGTCGGTCGGTCGGTCGGTCGGTCCGTCCGCCGTCCGTCCGTCCGTCCGTCCGTCCGTCCGTCCGTCCGTCCTTGGACATTGGTCAGCCAGTCAGCAGTTATTAGTGGATAGTCGGTCAGTGGTCATTGAAATGGTCAGGCTGGTCAGATGGTGGTCAGTGAGTGGTCAATCAATTGGTGATCATCTAGTGGAAGGCCAGCTTGTCAATGGACAGGCAGTAATCACTCATCTCCTGGCTCAGGACAGTAGTGGTCAGTGTTGAATGTAAACACACATCAAAGGCAGCCGCAAACTGAGTTATTCCTACAGGTATGACAACAGACCCCACGCAGGTGGTAGACGTGTGACATGTGCAAGTGATTGTGACACATGTGACAACTGTCACGTGACAGCATCCTACACACGTCCCTACCTTAAAGGTTCCACGAAATTTAAGAAACATTACTTTCGGTGCTGTGCTGCAAATGTCATGCAAATAATTACTACAGTCGCATGATGATGAATCACCACATTCATCGCCAAAATGTAGAATAGGGATGTGTGTATGGTTAGTGCTGCCATCTGGTGCCCTTCACAGAGAAATAATTATATTCGTCTGCGTCAAATGCAGTAAAATCCCCAGCAGGTAATTATGTCGACTCCGACCAGACATTACATGTTACAATACTGCCGAGTTCATCTGTCCATTCGCCAAATTTAGGATTACCGTGTGGTTGGCAATTAACCTTAAATTTATTACGATGGTGTCTTGGCAGAAACATGCCGACCCTGCAACCTTTATCGTGACGTCCGTATCGGCACCGAGACTTCTTCGGAATAAAGTAAATTACATGATTAACCCAAATGACAACACTTTCCAAAATTGCTTTCGGGACAGTGTGAGCAAGTGACAAATGGCTCATTGGTTTCATCATTAATCGATTTGCCAGACTGATAGCTTCTATCAGTGAAAGCCTTTTCAGACCCGGTCTAACCCAGCTGACAGGCTTAAGAGCAGACCGTCATTAGCGGCGAAAAGCGAAATCATTCCCAGCATTAGCGTAAGAAACAAATTCACTTAGTTCAGTTCGTATTGTCACCAGAGAGCTAAAACATGGCCGCCACTTCAGGCCATCTGCAATTTTGTTCATCCCACTTCTGTCGTTAGGATGATGAACTAAATCCATTGGTGACTTCTGCATACGTATGTGAGGGGAATCTAAATAACAAACCCCCATAGTTAATGTGTATGTTGTTGTGGACTCACTGACTTAAATCTGATCAAATACCCAATATGACCGATATTGTTTCAGCCACATGATAAAAAACACCTATAACTGATACCAAGATGTGCAGACCAGTTTACCAGGGTCTACAGTAGATAGAGTTGGTGTAAGTAAAAGCAATTATCAATTAAAATGAATTATGATGAAAATGCAAACACCTGAACAACGCATCAGGAAGAAACAGAGTTTCCAGAAGTGAGGACAGTTCATGATCTTCAACGGAACAAGTTATTGACCTGCTGAAAATATTCTGTGAAATCCTGCAATTTTTCTTTAAAATAATCAACTAGGGTGATTCTGCCTCTACCATAAAAAAAATTATGTCTATACTAAAGGTCATTCCTCAGCAAATTGCACTTTCTCTCAGCCTTGTCCATAATACTTTTTTCGGGTTGCCAAAATTGTCTGAAATGAAGAATCATCTCAAAATCACTGACACTCTTCCGTTATGATGTGAATCTAGAAATAAAAACTACAATCAGTCCCCAGAAACTATGACGTAAAATAATCGATTAGACATTTTTTGTCCTAGTTTCAGGTAAAAAAAACAGGCACCACCTATTAAAATCACTGGCACATTTTCCGTATACGCCGCAGACGCGGAAGCAAAATCGAGAACTGTCCTCAAGTGTCATTAATCGGACGCAGACACAAGCCCCCCCCACACCCACCCCCTCTCACGTGGGATTCTGTCTGTTCGATTATCCGCTAGTGAGTACAGGCCCTCTCACATCACTAGTCCATTACCGATATCAAGTGGCCACTTGCGCCGTTTTAAACGACACAATATTGGCATTAGCTGGCCGATCGTACGCGCCGCGTGCGGCCCGAGAACGCGCCTTGCGCCGCAATCTATATGCGTGTCTGATGACGCTTTACATGGACAGAGTTAATCAAACATACAGTGGTAACAGCAATTTCACCTCCGACCAGAGAAGGCCATTTCTCGCGTTGATACAGTGGTGGAGTGAATGTCAAGTTTTGTCGAACTGTAATCATCGGTCGTGCGCATAAATCATGCTTCGTGTAAACTCAAATAAGGACAGCTGCCAGTGCTGTGGTGCCTTTTGCAATCGGCGCCGTCAAAGAAGTAGTTCCGGTACACAAAACATGGATTATCGTCGTCATGACTTTATCAAGTACACACTAAAACAGGAAACACGCAGTGCCATTCACTGATATTCCAACAAAATCATCCATCTACAAAAATCTTTGATCCAGTCAGTTTCTTGGTGCTATTATATTGATATATATATATATATATATTTTATATGTAGATACTTCTCAAGAAACTTGTTATGCAATCGGGTGTATATACAGTTCACATATCAGTTTTCTTGATATTTTTTATTTGTAATAATAACAGTACCGACACAAATGTCTCAGTACAGTGTAATAGAGTTTTGTAAAATAAAAAAAAAATTCGAAATAAATTTAGTTAGGTTTGTTGCCATCACCCTAAATCATTGGTCCATTACAAGCGCTGTGAATGGAAAATGGAATTTTGCATAATTTCTCTTGGTAATTTTTTTACAGTTCCAATGTTTGTATTAAGATAAATGTGTTGGATACAAGATCATTAGTGAGATTCCAGCCAAATCATTTACATGACACAAAGACAACCAATTTTTTTATTATATGACTACACCAATATGTAGAATTAACCGAATGATGCTAAGCTTAACATTATTTGGCCCCCAATCTTAGTTATATCGTTTTACTGGGATTTTTAAGATAAAGTATCTGATAGAATGTGTTATCCAACAATAAGCATATTCATCCTATTTATGAAACCCCAAATTTGGGTTCAGCACCAATTCAACTTGCAACAAACTTCCTACTGATGGCAGCAGTAAACAAACAGATGTTACAAACTTGTAAATAAATGTGTCTACTGTTTCCTTGTAGGCTGAGATTTATATTCGTATGCAGCAGCCACAAGTGACAGCTGCTCCAGGATAACACAATAAACAACTTTCAAATTACCCAGACCTTCATCCAATGGTAATGTTATTTAAAAGATAAAACGTACATGACATTGTGCAATGGCATTAAACATGGGACACACTGCCGCTGTAAGTTCAGGTCTGATTTAAATGGGAATGGGATTTACTTGCATGTTTTATGTCTTTTTTGTATGTCATTATTCCTTTATTATAGCTGGAGCAATCTTATTCTGAATAACTGTCTGCAATATGTGTCACTTTGAACATATTTAAAAAAATAATCAAATGTTTGCTTCTGCATAACCAGTAACATAGGTTGTGCCTCGTTTCTGCCTTGAATTTATTGTTATGCTGTGGTGCTTTGTAAACAAATGTACTGCACTTCTAGTAAAGGGAGGGAGGGAGAGGGAGGGGGAGGGGGAGAGGAAGGGAGGGGATATGGAGAGAGAGGGATGGAGGGAGGGAGGAAACATGGAGAGAGGGAGGCAGAGAGAGAGGGAGGGAGGAGATATGGAGAGAGAGGGAGCGATGTAGGGATGGAGGGGATATGAAGAGGGAGGGATGGAGGCAGGGAGTGAGATATGGAGAGAAGGAGAGAGGGAGAGAGGGAGAGAGGGAGAGACGGAGAGGGGGAGAGGGGGAGAGGGGGAGAGGGGGAGAGGGGGAGAGGGGGAGAGGGGAGAGGGGGAGAGGGGGAGAGGGGGAGAGGGAGAGAGGGGGAGAGGGGGAGAGGGGGAGAGGGAGAGGGGGAGAGGGAGAGGGGGAGAGGGGAGAGGGGGAGAGGGGGAGAGGGGGAGAGGGGGAGAGGGGGAGAGGGGGAGAGGGGGAGAGGGGGAGAGGGGAGAGGGGGGAGGGGGAGAGGGGAGGAGGGGGGAGGGGGAGAGGGGGAGAGGGGGAGAGGGGGAGAGGGGGAGAGGGGGAGAGGGGGAGAGGGACAGGGGGAGAGGGGGAGAGAGGGAGAGAGGGAGAGGGGGAGAGGGGAGAGGGGAGAGGGGGAGAGGGGGAGAGGGGGACAGGGGGACAGAGGGAGAGAGGGAGAGAGGGAGAGAGGGAGAGAGGGAGAGAGGGAGAGGGTGTGCCAAGAAGGAACATGAGTGACCAACCACGAATGGGAGAACATTGCATTAATCAGGAGGTGGGGAAGTATCACGGAGAGGGAGAAAGGGACTAGGTGATCCGCCCTCCCCCTGCCAAAGGAGGGAAAAGGAAAGGAAGTGAGCCACTTTGAGTGACATCCACCCCGGTGGTCCTTAGACCTCTCGGGTCATCCTCTCTGCTAAGGCGCTTCATGTGTTGCCAAAAAGGCTCAAAGCGAAACCAATCTTTTTCACATTTCCTGCGGGGTGGCTAGCGTATGGTTTCCGTGCCTCAGGAACTATTTTTTAAGTGGCATTTCCTATCGAATTGGTACATGAAATGAAATGAAATATAAAAGGTATTTTAAGAAAACAAATGACAAGTGATAATTCTGAATCAAAATAGTCATATATTAAAACTGTAGGTGATTATGCTTCAATTAAAAAATAAATAGATCTACAATGATTTAACTGGGCGATAACAACCAGACATGTGGAAACAAGAAAGAACTACATGTCTGCAGGCAAGAAACGGATCACCAGTTTATTGCATGAGAATGAAGATTCACATGAGTTCTGTAAGTGCTCCACTCTTCACAAAGTCAAGTGGGAGACCTGACTCACTCATATAAACACAGACGGGTGGTTTATTTTATTGTCTGATGTTCCCAAGGTCTATCTTCCCATATCTGGCAAGGCAGGATTTTCTGTCACCCGATAAAAGCGCACGTTTTTTTGGCCTCCATTATGCTACACCCATCTATAACCTTCCACGCTTACGCTGGACATACGCTCACACAAAGGTCGACTGACTAAGTGATCTGATGGAAGGATTAAGTGTGGGCTCTGTCTTAAGTGGGGTGCAATGTTTTGTGTAGGGCCTATCAAAACATTACACAGGGCGGCTACATCAGCTCACTTCGCTGACTTTGTTAGACCGACGCTAAGTCGTTTAAGTTGATTAGACATGGCAGCCTGTACATTACTACATACGCACTACAGGTCTTTGTTGTTTATGCAAACCTGACAGTTCAGTGGGCGTTTTTTTCTCATTACGTTGTCACCTTGTTTACACTTGGTCAGTTTTGTTAAGTTTTTCACCACAGAAGTGTTACATCACCTGACAACATGCTCGTGTTCAATTTCTACTTTGGTGATGGAAAACAACGATCACTGTCAAAGTCGGAAAAAATTAAGGGCACTAGTTCAACTTTTAACGTTCAGAACCATATGAATTCCATGAAAGCAATAATTGGGTGCGGAAACATGAGCTCACGCTGACAGTAACCCAACCTTTGGGTTGCTCAAACCCCTGGGATGAATGCTCCCTTATTTCCCTGGTCATGCTAGTGTGCAACTAATGCTCCCGTCTAGAATTTCAGTAGCTGATAATCACCCTGGGATAATGGCCCTATCTAGAGTTTATCTCCCCCGCCCCACTTACTGCACTAGCAAATCTATAATAGGGTGTCAAAATGGTTTACCACCCTGTTGACATTGTGGTGAAAAGCAAATAAACAAATCCCCAGTGACAGATTTGGTCAATCTGTAATTACCTTTTGCCATTATTCACAAGCCTAACCAATTAACAGGCAATTAAACCAGATCAGCTGATGATCTTATCCAGATCACTTGGCTTCCCACCAGGAATTCTAAGCCTGGTTATCTTTCCCATTCCATGATGAATCACAGGAAATATTATATTATGTTTGATTAAATTAATCCGGCTTTTGGGACTTTCAGTGAGTCATGTTGCAGATCAAGTTACAAATTACCAAACTTCTGGAAACTAATGAACAAGCATTCCTCGGATGTTTACATACGGTGTATGTTGAAGTGCCCATTAAATTGTCAATGTTAAATGTGTGTTTTGGCTGGTTTCCAATTAGCAAAACAACACAACTGTTTTCTATAAACAGCAACACTGATTTCAAGCTACATCGGTGGTTCTGTATCATGTGCTAGATGCGTAATGTAGACAGGCTTATAATGAAAGCAAGTTATATGTAGACAAATCTCATGTGAACAGGTTTCATGTAAACAAAACTCATGTAAACAAACATAATACAAACAAACAAATTTTTTTAATTTCTTGTTTAAATGTTACTCAAAATAGCAGTGCCTTTTTAGGAGTACCAACTCAGTTGTTTAAAAAAGGCCTACCAGAATAACTTCTGTTGAATACTTGCTTCGAATTTTTTCTGACCTACCGTGGTAAATGACAAACTTTTGACAGCTTTGTATTTTTACATAAAATGCAATTGATCGAGACGCAAACTACCATGCACAGATTTGGACAAAGATACAACTACAAACTGCAGGCTTCAAGTTGCACAGAAATTAGTCACCGCAGTGCCAGATTTGATGTGGGCTTTTTTCAACGCAAGCACAAAAACTCTTCAACACGGGATATGAAATCTGAAAATTGATATGAGGATCATTTTAACAAGCTTGGTTCCACCCAAGTACTTATGACTACAGTGCAGTGTAATCAACAACACACAGGTCCCACTTCAGGATGGGTTCATTCTATTAGCAGCAGAGATGTTTTTTTAACAAAATGTACTTTACACAGTAACAAAAATACTCGTGTAATCAGACACTCGGGTATAATTGGACTTTTGCCACACAAAGAATCTGTGTGATCGGCTATCCACTATCGTAAGTGCCACGTAGCCTGAAGCTCTCTTGGGTTAGACTAATTACACTAACTGACCCTATGTCCATTAAAGGCCTCCCGTAAATAAACTTTTCCCCGCTCATATTAATTCGTATTAATTTTGGCCCAAATGTAATGTAATGATAACTCATTTGTGAAACTTTTTAATGTCATTTTTTTAACAAAATCATCAGGCTTTTCACTTGTTTAGTGGCCACAAATCAATTCAGTAAGTTCAAATTTGTTACTGAACTCAATGCGAATATTATTGATATAATAAAATCTGACAGTTCTCTCAAACAAGGAGTAATATGTACACATAAGAATAAAAACATTGTTCATTGATAAATGGACAGAACAAAATATCAAATAATTAAGTAAATGGAAGAGTTGTGAGTGTGTTACAATTTTTTTAATTATCTAGGCAGGGCAGGGCAGGGCAGGGCAGGGCAGGGCAGGGCAGGGCAGGGCAGGGCAGGGCAGGGCAGGGCAGGGCAGGGCAGGGCAGGGCAGGGCAGGGCAGGGCAGGGCAGGGCAGGGCAGGGCAGGGCAAGACATGCAACTAGGGTGTGATCCTTTGCATGTCAACCTTGTTCAGTTACAGTCAGCTATAGCTAGTGTAGCCAGGAAACTGTTTCACTGAGATCATGAGCTCATAAGGAAATCCACCATTGAACTGAGCCAGTTGTAAAATGTAAAGAGCTACAAAATGCAAACATCTGCCAACCTATCACAGGACAGTTTCCATGACATATCAATGAAAGTGTCTGACAGGCAAAGACATCCCAGTGTTGGAAGGTTTCAGCATACAATATCATTGTTTTAAAGAGCAAAATAGATTTTAAAGATCAAAAATTATCATTAGTAAGGAGTGAAATATTGATTTTAAAGAACAAACTGCCCAAGGTTAAGGTTTTTAAAATCAAAATTAGGTTTATGGGCTCAAATCTTGTCAGTGACATTGTCCCCAGATCCACTTTCCTCAGTACCCTGATGTGGTTAATTCACACATTGACTATAAAATTAGGCAACAACCAGACACACCAACACAGGTAAACAATCACCTTGTCATAACGTTTAACATTTAAAACAACCTGTAACACTCACCGATAACAGCAGAGCTTTGGCGATGATTCACACACTGGTCAGAAACCAGTGGTCACCCTTGAGCTGACCGTAGGAACAACGAACCATGCCACCACTGTCACTGACACTGACTGACAGAACCTTCCTTGGTTTGAGATTTCAATGTGACACCACGGCAGGAGTCGTACTGTGGGAGAGAGACACACAGAGAGCGTCCTGTAAAATATCAGTCACAGTTGCTGCACTGTATTAAGCCCTAGTAGTGCCTGGCTAGTGGCTACATGTACATCGCCTGCCGTCTGCAGTGTCAGACACTAGCACTGACTCTCCCTCAGCCTGGTGGTATGAGCATCTATAGCTTTGTTATTTTGTACCCCACAATAGGCATCCTCTTAGGGGGGTTGTAAGTAAAAAAAATACAAGTACATTATTATATTACTTCAACAAGATACATGGTAGTGGCTGGGTCAAGCTTTCACTTCAATGACTAACATTTTGAAAGATAATTTGCGTTAGTTTTACACAACTGAATTCTTCCAATAATCCACTTCATCCAGTACTCTGGAGACGTGGGTACAATGCTTTAATGTTATTACTTGGATGGGTGGGTGAGTTAAATCCTATATAAGTGGTTGTTTATTTGAGGTTTTACAATTTACAACCCCTTAGTTTAGCTTGTCTAACAAGAAACAAGATTTGCCATTAGGCAAAGACTATGTGGAAGAAATCAAACTCCCAACTATGGGCAGAATTCCTAGGTTTTTCTGTTTTGTTTCTACTGCTGCACTAGGAACTGACAGGTCTTTTGATGCAGTGTTTAACGAAAGCAACTGGGAAACACATCAGCTGTAAAATAGAGAAATTGCAGATGTGTGAGGCTGGGTGGTTCTTGTCTTTGAACCAGCCACCCAGGCTGGGAAGTCTCAGCAGAATCCTCACTGACTGTAGACAATTAATTGGCTGTAATACCTGCCAAAACCCTGGCACTACGCCAGGTAAAGGAAATGCCAAATACACTATGAAACACGTACCTAAACAGTAACATTAAGAATAATTTATCCATATATGACTATACAAATATGTCTAAATACTATTTTAATGACCATGTCAGCACCATTGTTGGACTGTAACAATTTATCTTTTAGTTTCCTCCCAATGTTTAAATAATTAGTCATCCAAGCAAAATCTTAGACATTTTACCAAAGCACTTTTCCGAAAACTACATTCAGCCCATCACTTTTTGGCTACATTTTTCAAGTACTATACAAATTATCTTCAGGCAAAAGAATAAAAATGGAATTGAATATAAAAATTAGGACACACGATAACACTGACACCTTCAAAATGTGCAAAATGTAAGAAGGGAATAACTTCAGATGGCTGGTTGATGCATTCCCCAGCTCCCGCCGAAAAACGAGCAGTTGTCACTGCGGGGAATGCCAACGCAGAACGGAATCCTGCTTCATCAATAACATCAATCCCAGCAGTCTGGTGTATGGCGTCTTGTCAAAAAGTATATCTTTCAAAACAAATTTCACACATATCTGTGGAACTTCTAAGATGCTTCCACGTAAGGTGTATACATCAACATGTCGGACAAACCAGAAAAAGCCAACGTTATGATACTGCTAGTGAGATGGTTAGGTATCCCCGATGATTGAAGGGTGCCCTCTGACTTAGGGAACTCCAGATACCTGGACTGGAAGATGATAATCTACCTTGTTCCCTAGAACACCAATTATGGGGCTATGAGAATGAACACAACTCAAGTAAAGGGGACAGGCCATATTTTTTTATAAGCGAGGAGTGCATCAGTATTTTATTTTGATATGCAGTGGACAGTTCAGTAATCTATTTTTACATACAATGGACAGATTATTATTTAATTTTTACATGCCGGGGACAGGTCATTATTTAATTTCAACATGCTGGTGACAGACCAGCATTACAGAATCAAACGGCGCTGGCCTGAAGGGATTCTGATAAGCACATGTAGCCGTCTACACAAAGCTGAACTGATTTACGGCATGTGGTCCAAACAAGGAAATAATTAGTGATCTATGACACCACCAGACACGTCATAATGACTTGGTTGGCCTCTGGTATTTCTAAGGAGACTGTCTTCTCCGTTGTATCGCTGTATAACGTGCGGGCAGGAAACCCCCCTGGTAAACAGCATCTATCAGCCACTTGACACTCGGAGCATGCAGTGAAATTAGCAACTCAGTTGCATACGTAACATTTTTTGTAGAGCTCCGATTCTTCTGTCAGTTTTTGTCTCGTTACTCGCGAGTCAAACCTGCTAGATGGATCACGTTACAGCTTGACAAATGCAACGTCATTGTGTGTCATTTGAGACTGCGTTTTGCTAAGTACAACTGTCACTATCCTAATTAATAGCCTATGATAGTTTATCTATCTTAACTTCTGTAGTGTTTCTGGTAATCTTCTCTTGCCAGCCAAAACAGTACGGTTCTAATATATCATTTCACGCAAATTAATTTCTTTATATGGTGTTTTTGTGTAATGCCATTTTGTACTTATATATAGGCATGCTGTGCATGGTATTTTATGTTTTGTACAAATATATTTAAATAGCATTCATGATGAACTTTTACACATAACATATTAATTTTAACAGAATATTAACAGAGCAAATTGTATATTGATTGTACAAATGCTAGCAGTGTAAGATTGGTTACAAATAAACATTGGATCCTCTATAAACTTGACAAAGTTCTTACCAAAAGGTTTCAGCTCTGGATAGCAATTTTTTTTATATTTGTGTACAATAAAATTGCATTAATTGGTTTATTAATGGCAAACTTGTTTTCAAATGGCTAAACACTATTTATAAATATTATTTATATTTATAGCACACATACCAGTTTAAAAAGAAATAAGAAAAACATAAAAATGTAGACAAAATGACTGTTTATAAATACTTCAGTTATAAACATTATAAGAAACAAGCAGATGAATACATAACAATAGGACATAGTCACCAATTTACAGCAGACGACATTTACATTGGAGATAACAAGAACATATTCATCTGGGCGTCTGTCGTTTAATTAACATCTCTGATGAATTAATGCTTAATACCAGACTGGTCTAATGAGAATCTCTGTGAATTCACACCCACATAGTTAAGTAACCTTTCCAAGAAACGATGTCTGCATCATGCATGATGCATTCGACAGACACAAACAAGAAAAGCAGGAATATGCAGAATTGTTAAAGTGAACCACCAAATGGTGAAGCTGCAGGCAATTGAGACCTGAGTGACTTAGGTACTCATCACAAGGAAGTAACTTAGGTACTCATCACAACGAAGGAATCTGCCAGCTTTCACAGTTTAACAAGTTGCTGCCCAAAACTCAAATGTCATATGGTAAATGGGCGAGGTGTCATCAATTGATTATTCAAGATGTAGTGAGATCGGTGAAATAAGGAAAGTCACCTAGGGTGGAGAACATCCCTGGAGGGAACTGCTGAAATGTGAGGAGAAACAAACAATGACATTGCCCACAGTCCGATGTCAAAAGATCTGGGAGATTGGACTGACCACAGGAGTGGAAACAGTTGCTCGTTATTCCGCTGCTTAAGAAACGGGATGTCAGACAATGTGAGAACTATTGCTCAATCAGTCTAACCAGTCACCCCAGCCCGGTCATGCTCAGAGTCAGAGTACTTCTTAACCGGTTGAAGTTAAAGAACTTTTAGCTGAAGAACACGCAGGCTTCAGAGTGGGAAGAAGTTCAGTCCAGCAGACTGGCAACACCAGTCATCATAGAGACTGGCAACACCAGAGTCATCACAGAGACTGTCAACACCAGTCATCATAGAGACTGGCAACACCAGAGTCATCATAGAGACTGTCAACACCAGAGTCATCACAGAGACTGTCAAAACCAGAGTCATCATAGAGACTGGCAACACCAGAGTCATCATAGAGACTGTCAACACCAGAGTCATCATAGAGACTGGCAACACCAGAGTCATCATAGAGACTGGCAACACCAGAGTCAGCATAGAGACTGTCAACACCAGAGTCATCATAGAGACTGGCAACACCAGAGTCATCATAGAGACTGGCAACACCAGAGTCAGCATAGAGACTGGCAACACCAGAGTCATCATAGAGACTGGCAACACCAGAGTCATCATAGAGACTGGCAACACCAGAGTCATCATAGAGACTGGCAACACCAGAGTCATCATAGAGACTGTCAACACCAGAGTCATCATAGAGACTGGCAACACCAGAGTCATCATAGAGACTGTCAACACCAGAGTCATCATAGAGACTGTCAACACCAGAGTCAGCATAGAGACTGTCAACACCAGAGTCATCATAGAGACTGTCAACACCAGAGTCATCATAGAGACTGGCAACACCAGAGTCATCACAGAGACTGTCAACACCAGAGTCATCATAGAGACTGTCAACACCAGAGTCAGCATAGAGACTGTCAACACCAGAGTCATCATAGAGACTGTCAACACCAGAGTCATCATAGAGACTGGCAACACCAGAGTCATCATAGAGACTGTCAACACCAGAGTCATCATAGAGACTGTCAACACCAGAGTCAGCATAGAGACTGTCAACACCAGAGTCATCATAGAGACTGTCAACACCAGAGTCATCATAGAGACTGGCAACACCAGAGTCATCATAGAGACTGTCAACACCAGAGTCATCACAGAGACTGGCAACACCAGTCATCATAGAGACTGGCAACACCAGAGTCATTATAGAGACTGTCAACACCAGAGTCATCATAGAGACTGTCAACACCAGAATCATCATAGAGACTGTCAACACCAGAATCATCATAGAGACTGTCAACACCAGAATCATCATAGAGACTGTCAACACCAGAATCATCATAGAGACTGTCAACACCAGAATCATCATAGAGACTGTCAACACCAGAGTCATCATAGAGACTGTCAACACCAGAGTCATCATAGAGACTGTCAACACCAGAATCATCATAGAGACTGTCAACACCAGAGTCAGCATAGAGGAACATCTACAACACACACCAATGAGACACCAGTTTCGCAGATTCATGGGTGTCAACAATCTGACATGGGCAGGACTTTCAGTGATTCAACAAAGAGGAAGAAGCATCCAAATCAAAGAGATTACTAAACAAAGATGATACTAGTGAAGTCCTGAAGAACAACCACACCAGGGCATCCATTACAACAGTTCAGTGGGGCAGTGGGCAGATACATGCATGCTCTCCCCAGAGCTCATCGACATATTCCCCTCCTTTCCAACTTTCACCCCTCTCCTCCACCAACCTCTCCTTCTCTCCCCCTCCCTCTCTATCGCTCCCATTCTTTCCTCCCCTTCCTCTCCCCCCCTCCCTCTTGCACATCCCTCCCATCACTTTCTTCCCTCTCCGTTTCCTATCCCTTTTTTCTCTTCCCCAACACCTCTCCTCCCTCCAATCTCTCCCTCCTTTGGAATCATGCCACTTAAAACGCTAAGGCAAATCTGGATATACATATATTTTTCATTTCAACTGAAGAATAACTTCTAATAATATTGTGATCTCCCTTTTCCTACCAAACTGTTGAACTCTAACACAATGTCACTACTGCATGACGGATTCCACAAGCTTGTCCATGATGAATTACAACAAACTGTCTCTCTAAACGTGAACAAATGTGACAAACTTCCATTACATCATATCAAATCCCCCCCCCCCAGCAGGATACAAGCAACACCGCATCCAGTGTCCCTCTAACATACAACAGTCGCTTCCTAATGGACCTTGGAAGCTCGGGCGGCGCCGAACAAAACTCCCGGCATTCAATTTACACGTTTCCCTGTCACCGTGCGCAATTATAATCGCTTCCTATTATTACATAATGGCCATGTGACATTTGCCGAGAGAGACTGACGCATTCCCATGGGCTGTGGTTTCGATGGGGAGACTCGCCCCAACCGCTTGTATTAATAACACAGGGAGAGAGTGGAGGTTGGACAGTTAGTGGCGACACATGCCAGTCAGCAAAGCACTTTACTGGCTCACTACTCCATCAGTCTAATGCCCCCTGTAAACACAGGCAGGCTTTTAAGTCATTAAACCCACTACGTACCTTTAATGGCCGCCCCAGCAAATGCATCTCCATTAGCGTGGACAAGAGACAAGTGTTTGTAAACTACTGATATCTTTGATGGTTGACACCAATGCATTCTGTCTTACTCAGTCGAAATATCTCCCGTTCCTTTTAGTCGGGCCCTCAAGCCTCCAGCCCAGTGCCAATCTTCCAGCGTGTCTTTAGAAGTCTGACGGCTTATATGTGGCCGTCAGACAACTGTCACATACCAGCCACGCACACAGGCCGCAGTGGATAAACATCAGTCGATGAGTGAACATTTCTCTGCTAAATATCCAACAAACAAAATTAAGATACAGGTTTACCCCAAATACGACTTAACCCCCCAAAAAAGGGTACTAAAATGTTTAGGTGGATGTTCCTCCATCTTTACTGTCAAGAAATATGTTCAGTATTTGTTATTTATTAAGAAATCTAACAGACATAGAACCATAATTATATAGATTGAAGTGGCAACTATATCAACTTGTAATTAATGTATTAATACTTATCAGTTATTATACTGATCAACTAACTAAACAGGAAATGAAATGGCCTTTATGCAGGACAAACTTTTTGCAAGCCCAAAAACTCCAGGTAGATGTATGTGCACATATACACACATTTCATGATGATCATGTGAGATGTCAGCTCAAATTTCTGCTATCAGTCCGTGCAAACGACAGTGGGACAGGTCTTTAGGTAAAGCTACATAGGTGTGAATGTGTGTACACATATATAGGGCAACTTATTAACCCTTTTGACAACAATGAACACTTTACAACTCAGGAAGACATGTATGTTTACCATCCATCATTCATACTTTGGTCAGTCATTTGTACCCTTCTACTTGTTGTGGTTTACCAAGGATTTCATTTGCACCTCAGAAGTAGCTTATAATTATATTACACATTATAAATGGCTGTTGAAAATGTAGCTGTGATACACCGACTTTAAGTGGTTTGTTAAATTACTTCCACTGCCATAGACAAAACTTTCACAACAAAGATACTGACCCCATACAGTGAAATTTTATTATGCAGGCAACCGTGAAAGTACTTACTCTTGAAATAATTCTTGAAGATTACTTTAACCTTTACTGAAATTACTTTAACCTTTACTCCAATGACGCCGTCAGAACATTTTTCTTGGCAAGTTTCAACCACATAGGAAACGATTTAACAATTGCATCAAAATGCCTGACCGCCCTACTTTCATTTCGACACCCACATCTCTCACAACGTAATCTACTCTTGACGTGTGAATGTAAACCCTCATAAATTTCTCAAGTCGCAACCGGGGATTGATTTACCAAACAGGCACAGAGTAGGTAAAACAGCATTAAATCAACTTCTGGATAGTTTGTTTAACAATTCCCGACTTCAGGTGTTTGCGGTTGCAATGAGATACGTGCCGTGCCATAGAACTGTAAACAACAGAGCCAGAAAGCAAAGCCATTACCATCAAGACGGTCCTAAGTGTTCTTCGATTACTTTCCCCAACTCGCTGGAAACCAAACCCAAATGCCCACAAACATCGCCCAAATTGCGCATGATCACCCAATCGGCCTTCGTGGGTCAGCAAAATCACTGCCCCATCCATTATTCAAAGTGGGTGGCATTTGGAGGGGAGTGTGCTACAAATCAAAGCCTAGCCAGAGGACAAGTGACTGGAGACAGCCCTAGAGCAGAAGTACATAGCTGATGATGGCTGCATTAGCTAAATGGCAAATACAAATAATCTAATGTGTTCAGGCTAAGGCCATCAAAGTGGCGCAGGCAAGCACTCTCGCTGGCTCTGCGTAATGCAACATCCTGGCAATACACTCAGTCGTTCATTGCCGTCCCAACTTTGTAGGCAGCTGTGCTCTTGTCTAAAGTATGACAAATAGAAACGGTCTGTCGGCCACTCTATTGCTGTTTCCACAGCTGTCTGGGCAAAGTTATCTTAACCCAGATGGTGGTGCTAATTAATTAAAAACTCATGTGTAGAGAAACATCTCCTGGCCACAGATAACATCTTACCATTTGGCTTTCAAGAAAGTCATGTTAAATCGGTGAGAATTTTCAATAAAATCTAAACATACAATGTGTAGTTTTCTGTGTACATATCCAAGCTAACACACACCTCAAAACATTTGAAGTGACCACCCAAAGATAGACGAGCTGAAAGCACTAGATTGGTTTACATCTCTTAAACATTCAGTATTTCTTGACCAAAAATAATCGGCTGTACCTTTTGAAGCATTTGCAAGCATTACATTAACAATACTGCCATACCTGCCATTGCAATTAGGCACCCTCAAACCCCCCTACCCCCATCCCCCCATCCCTACATGTGTACATGTCAGAATAATTCATGTCAAACAAACCCACACAAAAAATAGAAACGGCTGCTTCCAAGAACTTGAGCACTATTTGTGGAGAAATACGTTCATTGTCGTCATAAGCCTAGGGAGTGCTGTGTTAACGCATAAACACGACGTACGTAGTCTTACTGTCCTAATACTAAAACATGTCGCATCTTCCCCAAAGTACCAAACAGAGTGTACCATTATAGAATTTTTTTTTATGAAAGGATTACATAAAGTTGTTTGTGCATATATTCATATGTTGCTCAGGTTGTGCATACTGTAAAACCACTTCTCTATCACTATCTTGTAATTTTACATGTAACGGTTTCCTCAGTTGTTTCAATATTTTTAACATTACGTCTCAAGAAAGTGTTTTTTGTTCTAACAAAGAGAGCCAAAATATTCAAAAACAGAGAAAAAAATGAGAGGTATAATTGTTGATTATAACATCATCATTATTTCTTGTTGATGATTAGCATGACTGTTGATTTTGTTTGTTTTAGTTTTATAATTAGTACATTATGGTATTATGACCACAAACGTGAAACTAGATAATATTTTTCACCAATCCAAATATGCTCTGTAAGCTATAATATATTTAATTTATACATTTTCTAACTTGTCTACCCATTCCAAAACATTACACATGTTTTAAATTATTAAAGTGATACCTTCCAAAAAGCTCCTGAAATATGGAAGTCCCTGGTAATGGCACTTTCGTGTTATGAGGAATAAATAAAAACGTCACTTACTAAAACAACTTAATACAATTCCACAACTTTCAGAGTTGTAGCACGATAAATGTACTCCATCGATCACGCATTCTCACGCTGCATGTTTATTAGCTTTTATATTGTATCATAAACGTGTCTGCCACAGATTCAGTCCCAGAGCATAATGCTGATAAACACACCAATGACAATAAAACTGATGTTCTCTCAGACAATATCTCACAGCATTAATCAATTCGACAGACACTTTCCATCACAGATTTCCCTCACGTACATCTAAATTACCACAAGTATTAGAAAATCTGAATTTTTGATCTGTTTTAGTTTAATCTACCACTCCGCTGAGCGTATTCGACACAGACTGATGAGGATTTCTCAAAGTGAGGTTCACTGCATTGATGTCATTAGCACATTTGAGAGCTGTTCTGTTATTTCTCTCGACAACTCGGTAAATGTAAACTCACCTAAACATTCATTAAGTCTAAATGCAAACAAATAATATCTTTGTGCAGTTTAGAGGTAAATACACTGATTGCTTATTTTATTAAGACAAAAACTATTGATCGAATTTAACAAAATGACAAAGCTGAACTTCTCAAAGCGTCAGATGTTTATTTATGCACAACACCGCGAAATGTTAACAGTTACGAATTACTTATAAATAATAAACACTGGTCTGACGCCAGCCATTAAGCCAGAGATGAAACCTCCGTCTTTTCATATTTATTCACTTTCATATTCGATCTTCACAGACGCAGCCTTTCTACGTCGGTTGCAATGGGAATGAGACGAGTGTGCCAACAAACAAAACCATCACACGCGCACAACCCAATACAATAATTTCCGTGACACAATTAATCAGAGATGCTCTTTATCCGACAGCCCGGAAATCCTTTGATTTAGTCGTTGGTGAAAGCGCTATCGCTGCACGGCCATCTCCTGAAAGCAACGGACGGCCCCAACACTGCACTTAGCAGAACACAATATCGAGGGAGGCGAATTAACACCACTGATGAATGCGCTTAATGCATCTTCAAGCATCTTTATTAGCTAAATGGATTACTTTGCACTATCCATTCGTGTGTGTCGGGCTAATGGAAAGCCACGCGGCGCAGCAGAATCCGAGTGGCAACAATGGCGTAACGATTGCACAAGGAAAACAACTTAGCGCTGAATTTACACCGCCCCAACTTACACGGCGGCTTTAGAATGGTGTCGTAAGTGCGTCACACACGGCGGTGATTCGAGAACAAAATGCGTTATTCGCACGCTTCCAATATGCCTTAATGGCAAATAGACGCGGCCTTGATGACATTTCGTCATTAGTCAGTCTTAATTACTAACTTTATGAGAATTCTGCATTTGGATCCGCTGAGTAAAGATTCTGAACAACCATTTCAAAATGTTTAGACCCATTCATATTCCCTCCGAATTATATTCCACAAACAGCATCTAAGCAGGGAGTCAATATAAAAACAAAAGTGTAAATTTACAAGTCGAAGTTGTTGAAAAGTTAAATGAAAAGCAAAATGCATCCAGAACATAAGCTACCAAACTGAGATGGATGGAAAGAAAAAGAATTTTACTAAAAATCCTGAAAAGACAAAAAAATTACATGTTATATGGCTACGCAGTCATCAAGATTCGGCTATGCAATCATACTAGAAAACGATTAAACTGGGACGCACAGCAGGCAAAAGCCTGTCAGCCCCCATACAAGATGATGATGTTATTGTGACTGACTGTGAAAACCTGTGATACAAAATTTGGTCGTAAAAAGTATGTCACATACCGGTAATATAAAATCATCTTTCATTAGTGGCTCATATGTGTGGCACACTGGCACCCTCTCGTGAATATTCTCAGGTACAAGGAAGACCTTCAAAAAACACAAACATAAAATATCTTTAGTAGCAAATTAAATCTAAAATAACTGTTTTCTGAATTACATACCAACTGGTAAGTCACATAGACCAATGTTGTAAACAACTTAAACCTTAGAAAGAGGCGAAGAGGCTTTAGAGTTTTTTTAGATGTTAAACTCCGAAGCTAACATATTAATTTGATATAGATGTATAATCTGAACTGGAATTGTTGCCTTTTCTAAATTCCCATTGGAGCATACTACAGAATAGTACATGTTCTTCTATACAGATCCAACTATAAGGAGTGTTCAAAGCGCTTTACATTCTGTACTTCCTGGCAGAGCCGTTAAATCGAACACGATCTCGACTTCTCTGGAAAGGATTCAGCTATTCTGCAATTAATTAACACAGACATAACAGCATGGTGAACAACTGTGTGGGTACAAAAAGAATATGCAAAAGTAAAAGGAAGATAACTATGCCTCTAAGTGGTAGACCAGGACTGGAAACCCCATTTCAAGTTGACAGCATACCTTAGGGGTAAGCATAAATCACAATTAGTGTTTCTGCCAGTGGAGTGAGAACAAGAAAGAAAAACAGGGGCTGGTTCTGGAGCCAGAAAGCAAGGTAATGACCAATTAGCGCTTCTAATTGGAGGAATGTTGCATGCTTTTTTCACCTAATTAAGACTTACAACTAACTAACCGGCGGCAGAATTTGTGGAACGCAACAAAGAAGTTGTATTCTTGTTACGCATATCATTGATGTTGACAAAACGAATGCTTTTCTGTGAAAGAAGCCTTTTCATGTTGAATCATTGACAACGTTGGATATGTAATTTACACAGTTTTGACAGCTAAAAGTTTATAACCTTGATCAGTATATAGTGCATTCAACACATTCCTCTGAAGGGGGTGTAGTCAGTGGCTCTACCTGGTATTACTCCATCCTGTCATTTCTAACAGAAAGTCTGCTGAGTTGAACGTGGGAAAATAGGATAATATTGAACCTCAAAAGGATGTTCCAGTCCACTCAGTACACCTTGGCAACACCGCCCAGTGTTTCCCCTCCTATAAGACGAATGAAGTGGGCCACCTCGCTGTTTTTCTAAGCCACCTCACCACAATGTTGACAAGCAGCAAACACGCTTACATGCTAACTCGTAATTTCTTTCTCCACTGTATGCCAAGGAATAGGTTAAAACACATTTCATAATACACTATTTTGAAGCTAATTTAGAAAAAAATAGTTCCAGGGGCATGCTGCCACACCCTGATTGCATAGTATCACGCCTACAGCATTTGATCAGCTTACCCTACAACCTTGCCCATTATTTTACACGGGGAAACACTGTCGTCAATAAAGTTTGTTTTGAAAGTGGATGTTTTATTTACTATTTCAGCCTGTTCCGGGTTCAACTTTCAACTTGTGGACTCTGTTACGGGCTTAATTTAAAGTAACTAAACAGTTTGGTGATGGTACAATTTCAACATAATATAACCTTAGGAACATTATATTAATTAATTAAAATTTCCCCCAGATTTCCTCCTTTTAAAGTATAAATTAAATTCAACTGTATGCAAAAAAATTAAAAGGGCATTCACTGATCACAACCACTCTTACAAGCCAGGGTGGTTTGCCTTGCAGTACCAGGAATGGCAGGTCCTTAAATGCAGTGCTGAATTTAGCCAAGTCGAACTTTGCCAGTTGCGACTGCATTGCAGAACAATGCAAATACTGTCACCAATCTGGAGACAGATAAATAATTTCAGGGAATCACTATATAATAACCGGTTCGCTCAATCACATGAGCAGCTGAATGGTTTTGTGCATATTTGCTTTTATACCCAAAATATTGCATAAAACACAAGCAGCATGGGGTGAATTTACCCAAAATTATCATGTGACTGGATTCATATCACACCCCATATCACATTGTGAGTTTTGCAAAGCGATTAGCCAGGGGTACGGCTGCCTGGTGCTAATATAATCGGCTGCAGCACCCCTGGCTTGCAAGGATGGTCAGTCCACTTGAGTAAAGAAATCAAATTTTCAGGGGTTCGTTCTTCTATGGCTCCTCGAATAAAAACTCTCTAATTCCCCATCATTTGGGGAGGGCTTCACCGGTTAACATACCAGATGTTATATATTGATGGACATCAGTCAGATGTTCACAATATTTTGCATGGTTTCCGTTATTGATCTGGGTAATACAAATCATCCACTGATCAGTTGGGAACATTTAACGTAATTTGCGACATTTGTAGAAAACCTATTCGCTGATCAATGTGTAAAACTGGTCAAATTTATATACTTATCGTACTTATGAATGTCAACTAAAAATATTTTCTGAAACCATCTTCTGCATCCACTTGTATGAAGCGTCAACCAGCATTTTTTGCTAGTTTTTTTTTGTACAAAAAGTAACCTATAGAACTTCAAATGGTCTTTAGCAAGTACGTTTATTTAAACTGTAAAAATAAAGGTAAATTCTTATATTGCACAATATCCACTGCTTACAATGCTCAAAACATTTTACACTTAATTTACACACAACTTTTCAATAAATTGTCATTCACTAACAATCGCAACACAAACAAGTCTTCTTGTAATGCCCATGCAACCATGCCTCGCAATGCCATTATCCACTTAAATGACGTCGGATGTTTTATTTAGAAACTGAGACAACAGTGGCAGTCAATTATCCTAAACAGAACATAGAGATTTCCGCGGAAACTATCCAAAGCCCACTCATTCACTCGACAAGACTAAACAGCATCCCACGAGCCCCACCAGTGGCTAATCAGCCGATCCCTCCTTCCCCTCGCCACTGATTCTCCCCAGCATCCTGCACTAATTAAGGACACAGGCACAGGACTGCCTAGGGAGAGGCTGCAACAGTTCCATTCCTGTACATGGGCTTACAACCTGCCACTACCAGGCTCACCAAGGCTGATTGCCTGCCCGGGGCAATTAGATGTTTGTAACAGTGCTCTGTGTAGCCAATTAAAATTAATTTGGCATTCAACTGAGCTGGCCAGCTGCCGAGATTAGCAGTCCCTGTCAGAAGGCGTTTGCTTGCAGCAGTGGCGCCATCTCTGTGATAACCATAGTGAAACTAACCAACCATCTTTGTCATGCAGAGGGGTAACTGTAAGTGTAACCCTCTTCTTGATAATGTGGTAGCCTTGACTTCCAGATGTCTGGATTTAATGTGTATCTATCCCAGCCCCGGGCAAATTTGAAATCTATCCAGTGTACACAGAGGTTGCATGAGAAAGAATTTGGACCCACCTAAGTTTTGCCTTTAACTTTATAACTGTATATTTGCCTATCACAAACTCTATAGACTAATCCTAAACTCTAAACATGATCAACAACCAGCATTCTCAGATATATTTGTTTCACAAATATTGCATTTTGAGACCCAAATAGCGCTCCGATTTGTGCCAGTCGCAAGCGCAACGGTGAATGTGTTACTGCGCTGTGCACATGGAATGAGCGATAAACATTTTTTTATGCAGACCGCACTGTCTCGACCTAAAAAGTCTGCCAAGCAGACGCGCAATTTATAAAACATAAAATATGCGCAAGATGAATTAACAAAATCAAGTATCAAATGTTGGCAAAGATACAATAACAGTGATAATGGCAAAATTGAGGTGGGTCCGAATTCTGCATAAGTGCCTAACATTGTATTACAACATGTGCACGTTTCATATATATAGTTACGCTACCTATAAAAGGCGTTTTTCATCACAAGAATATAACATACCACACACCTTTTCCACATTATAATTTTCTCGTGCGAAACGTGCACGAGTATGAACTAGCGGACAACGGCGAACTAAATTGATCTACGTGGTGCCATCTTACGGATTATTCAGATATTGGCGAATAAATATTTTAGGATTGACTAAAATTATTTTATATTGAAATTGCGCTTTTCTGGATGCAGTACCAATTAACGTATATTCCAAGATGCATATATTTATTATTTTGCTACCTTTCACGACTATTAAACATGTTTTATTTTTTTGAACAAAATCCACCAATTAGAGTGCCCTACCAGCCGCCACTCCTGTCAGTGGGAAATTCGAAATTCAAAATAGTGTAAGGAAGTTTAGAGCTTCACATTCCGGCATGCTTATTGCTATTTTGCTGAACTAATATTTCGCTTTAAACATTATGCAAGTTTATTTTCTGCCACGCCTAGTTTGCACCCTGTTAAATTTAATAAAAACTCATGAACGTAACGTTATATTTACCTGAGCGATAATATATGTGGTAAATGTTGTAAACCAGACGGTGACACGTCGTAGACGTAATCGTAAGCCTGTTCCGGTAGTGTAGATTGTATTGACCTGGACTTTACGACTGGTGAATTTATGCAAATATGTAGTCAAGGGGGTCATGAACGCATATTCACAGTAAACATGATCATGATGTTATTGGAATGCAGCACAATACTGGGGGGGGGGGGGGGGGGCAGAGATTCACTGTTTCTACTTTCAGGACTTGGTCTTGGATAAAAGTTAGTATTTTCTCTAGTAACTAGTGAGTGAGTATTATCACCTTTCAGCTGCCAACATCTGAGCCCCATCAAATGGACAATGAAGTACCTGTGTTAAATGAGACCAGTGACAGTGAGGACGGAGTGTCACTGGTTGACTCTGTTTCGAACGGTCTTCATCGGTCTCTTTTCACAGACTCGGAAGGATATTTCTCAAGGTATCGTTACACAATAAAACCATTTAAATATCCACTATCAATCAGTTTCAGGCAAAAGGCCTTCACAGGTATGATAGTGTATAGAGCATTTGAAAGATATAAATATGCTACAATTGTTACGTTCTCATACACACGATATTAAGCTTGTCTTAATTTATCCTTTAGGCCATACAAGAATAAAAATTATTATCACGCATAAGGCAACTTATTATCATGCATAAGGCATTCACAGTTATGGTAGTTGAGCATTTGAAAGAACAAATGTACTATGACTGTTACATTCTCATTCCCATAATATTAAGTTTGCCTTACTATGATATATCTCTCATGCTATAAAAGACAACAAATGATTATCTAAGTGTCTTTTAGGACCTAAAGAGAGCTGTGAATTACATAATTTTTCTGAAATTGTTAGCCACAGATTTGGTGGACTCGCCAGTCACCACCCAAAATATACACACGAAAATATGTTGTAATTTGGATGGTAAGTGGATGTTTCTGTTGCAGGTGTTCCGAGAGACTGGACAGTGATACGGAAGGTGTCGAGGAAGCTGTGGAAGTGGGAGATGATGGGGAGGAGGGAGAGGAGAGTCTGGAGGGGGAGTTCGGAGAGGGTGGCATGCAGAGCAACGTCAGCTTCAGGGAAGTGAAAATGGAGCGGCGGAGGAAAAAAATCATCCAGGAGATTCTCGACACAGAGCTGACCTACCAGCGCCACCTGGAGGACATTGTTACAGTGAGCGATGTCTGATTTTGTTATCGTTTTTCAAATGGCTGGACCACCAACTGGGTCAACTAGTAACATATTTAAACTATTTATTATTCTTTAACAAGTTTAGTCAAATAATCACATAAAATATGTTTTAATGTCTTAAATTATTTTAATTAGTTTTATAGATACATATCGTATATTCTCTACATTATAATTTATATTTACACTAATGTCTTAAATTATATATTATTTGAATCTATTTTAACAAATATACTTTGCATGTTTTATGTACCCATTTCAATCTCTATGATTTGCCAGAGAGTGAAATAAACTATTATTATTATTTTTGACCTACATTAACGCATGGTGTGGATGTGTATTATGAGTAATTCAGTTCTATTGGATCATTATTTTTTAGACATTTCAAAACTTTTCATAAAATTAGATTTGTTTTAAAACAACAGAAAATAGAACCACCAACCAGCAAATTTATTTTATGCATTGAATTTATTGTTTAATTTCAAGCAACAATTATTTATGTAAGCAGGTGAAATAATCCATTTCCAGATGTTCAATATAAAGTGTCTAGAGAAACTGACTTATCACAAATTGTGATTGTGTTGGTGAATTAGTTATTTAGATATATATATATATCACCAAAATACTATATTTTGGACGGGAATTTTTGATTGACAATATGTAATGACCTATTCCTAACATTGCATTTCTGTATGTAAATTTCTAGGATATGATTGTTAGTACAGTGGTGCCCATGCCTCATTATGAAGTGGTAGTCGGAGTCCACACAATTATACCATAAGGGGATCCAGGGGGCCTGTTTTCCATATATATATATATATATATATTGTACATTCTGCATTTACCCTAGAAGAATTTGAAAACTGAATATCGAACACTATCCACAATTTTTTTGCTATTTATGAATACACCTAAAGTATTTGCCAATGTTATTTTAAAAAATATTTCAGTTCTTCGAGACACCCATCCGAGAGTCTGGTCTCATCCCCGCCCATGTAATCGTGACAATCTTCAGCAACATTCGCCAGATCATCAGCGTCAACACTGAGCTGTGGCAGCACCTGAATATGATGTCAACTGGTGCAGCGTTCCTCAAGATGGGACCTTTCCTCAAACTCTATTCCACCTATGCCAACAACCACGAGCGAGCACTGGCGACCTTGTTGGTAAGAACACTGTCAGGGGCAGTCAATGGGAAAATGGTCATTGTAGAGGTGCTAAGGAACAATAAGAATTAATATTTACCTGTGTTTCTTTTTATTAAAGTTCTCCCCTTTATATATACATTGTCAAGTTGGTTCTGGACACTTTTCACAGGCCCAATTCATTTAGATTAATTTTAATTTCCTTTCAAATCTTGAAATAAATTTGCTCCTAAATAATTGTGAAAATGCACCTTGTCTAAATCTCCATGTCCATCTTTAAACAAAGAATAAATAATTTAACATGATAAGTTTATCAAAAATAATTTGGAATAGTTTAAAAATTGTAAATAATGAATTATAAAAAAAAATTAATGGTGGTTTTGCAGATTGAATTCATTTTAATGAGATCAGTCTGAAATATTAGTGTGTCTTATACAGCGGTGTAAAATGCATTTCAAATGCTTTGTACATGTTGTTTCAGTATGTTCTGCTGTGCAACTGATTTCATATTTATTAATAAACAACAATTATATTTATTATTGTGAAGTCTTACATGCGAATGATGGATATGTTTCAAAACATGTCCCATGTCTTTTCCCAAAGGAGTGGGAACAGAAATGTCCTGAGTTTTCCCAGTTGAGACGCAGACAGGAAGAACTGCCCGAGTTAGGAGGGTTGAAGCTAAACGCCCTTCTCATTACCCCAGTTCAACGAGTACCAAGGTAATGAAAGCTTATTCCCGTTAATCAACACCAGGGCCCTTCATGGGTGGGAGAAACAAACAAAAATTATTTATCAAAAGCAACTGTTTATTTGATGTTCATTGTCAAAGATGATATAATATTGCTGAGATTTTTTTATGGAACCAGGAATTAAAAGTCTGTTTTAATTTCAGCAATAAATAAAACCTATTGATGTTATTATCAAAAAAGTCAAAACAATCTTTCAACTGAATACCCGCTCTGGTCTGGCAGGTCATATTTATTATCTATAAAGTTTATGATACAGCCATGTATCCCAGTTGTACACTAGATTTGAAGTAGGTCATATTTATTATCTATAAACTGTATAATACAGCTGTCTCTCCCAGTTGTATGCTAGGCTTGAGGCAGGTCATATCTATTATCTAGAAACCTTATGATACAGCAATGTTGTACACTAGGATTGCAGTAGGTGATATCACTGTGTTCGGCCGTGTGTCCACGTGTAGGTACAAGTTGCTACTGGACGACCTGCGACAAAACACCCCGAGTGACCATGCCGACCTACACGCCCTGGAGGGTGAGTGACACGGCTACACACTGTTTGTTATACTGCCTTGTTTCTCTCATTCCCTTTAAAATTATATATCACCAAACGCATAATTTGAAATAGCAATGTTTGTGTGAATGACAGTAGTATCACTACTGAGAGTGAGAGTCTTACAGTAGTATCACTACTGAGAGTGAGAGTCTTACAGTAGTATCACTACTGAGACAGTGAGAGTGAGAGTCTTACAGTAGTATCACTACTGAAAGTGAGAGTCTTACAGTAGTATCACTACTGAGAGTGAGAATCTTACAGTAGTATCACTACTGAGAGTGAGAATCTTACAGTAGTATCACTACTGAGAGTGAGAATCTTACAGTAGTATCACTACTGAGAGTGAGAATCTTACAGTAGTGTCACTACTGAGTGAGAGTATTACAGTAGTATCACTACTGAGTGAGTCTTACAGTAATATCACTCCTGAGAGTCTTACAGTAATATCACTACTGAGAGTCTTACAGTAGTACCACTACTGAGAGTGAGAGTCTTACAGTAGTATCACTGCTGTCGACAGGGGTGACGTGTCAGGTCAGTGTGTCTGTGTCAACTGCGGTGACGTGTCAGGTCAGTGTGTGTCTGTGTCGACAGAGGTGACGTGTCAGGTCAGTGTGTGTCTGTGTCGACAGAAGCGACATGTCAGGTCAGTGTGTCACTGTGTCTGTGTCGACAGAAGCGACGCGTCAGGTCAGTGTGTCACTGTGTCTGTGTCGACAGAGGTGACATGTCAGGTCAGTGTGTCACTGTGTCTGTGTTGACAGAGGCGACGCGTCAGATCAGTGAGGTAGCGAGTCACATCAACGACCACATCAAGCAGCAGGACAACTTCATGAAGATGCTGGCCATCCAGAAGAGTCTGTCGGGACCTGCCGTCCCCAAACTCCTCATTCCTGGTCGCAACTTCATCAAGGAGGGCACGCTCAAGAAGGTGGGTGGGTTGGTACATCTACATTGTGTGGCAATTTTTTCACACGAAAATATATTTTCGCATCCTTGTAAGTTGGCAGTGCTTGTAGCATTTTGGGGTCTGTTCGCAGAATGGCTTGTTAGTTCAATGCAATTTTCTGGAGCAAAATCAGTTTTAATCAGCTTGTAAGAATGCCAGTGAAACAGACCCCAGAAAACATCTTTCTGTCGACAACTAACTTATGTATCTTTTATATTGTATATGCCATGCAATATTAAAACTAACCTCTTGTTCTTGTTTAGGCACTACAGAAGTTTTAATATCTTTATGTTGCTGTCATATGTACATAAATAATGTTTTTGGTTTTGTATGGAAGGCATTTGTTGAAAAAAATAAGTTACTTTTATGCCAAAGAAAGTTTCAAGATGTTAAAGTGGACACTTTTTGACAATACACCTGACTAATATGAGGTGTACGACAAATAAATGTATTTGTTGCTACTAATTATATTATTGTTAATTTGTAGCCATAGTGTTTGAACTGTTTGAAACATTTGGTGACTCGTAAACACTTTGACCCAGCCAATCTATATCAACAATTCACTATGTATGAAACTTACTGTCAATAATAATTATAATCAGGGCACATTATAAGCAAATTTGTTATATCTGTGGTTTACCCTGTAATGATTAGCATACCCATGAATATACAGTTGTAAAATTGTTCTACTTTCCAGTGATATCTGACATTCATTCTTATAATAATAATAATAGTTTATTTCACTCTGGGCAGTCATAGAGATTGAAATGGGTGCATAAAACATGTAAAGTATATTTGTTAAAATAGATTCAAATAATATATAATTTAAGATATTAGATAAATATAGATTATAATGTAGATAATATACGATGTGTATCTATAAAACTAATTAAAAAAATTAAGACAGTAAAACATATTTTATGTGATTATTTGACTAAACTTTAAAAAAATAATAAATAGTTTAAAACATTAAAATAAATAGATCTAAAAAATGTATTAAGGTATTGGTTTTTCTTTGTTATTCGAAGGTGTCAAAGAGCGGGGGTCGGTCGTACGAACGCCAGTTCTTCCTCTTCTCTGACATCCTCATGTACGCCAAGCAACGGCTGCTGGACAGCGGGGCGCATCACTCCTACATCTGTTGCTGTCTCCTTCCACTCAACCACTGCCACGCCAGTCGCGTGTTTGGAGGCCACGCCGCGGCCCAGGGCACTGAGGGCGCGCTCTTTACAGTGAGTACTGTCATGACATCCTCACTCAGCAGGGGGCGCTACTGCTAATTAACAACATCCTCATTCAGCAGGGGGCGCTACTGCTAATTAACAACATCCTCATTCAGCAGGGGGCGCTACTGCTAATTAACAACATCCTCATTCAGCAGGGGGCGCTACTGCTAATTAACAACATCCTCATTCAGCAGGGGGCGCTACTGCTGATTAACAACATCCTCACACAGCAGGGGGCGCTACTGCTGATTAACAACATCCTCACACAGCATGGGGCGCTACTGCTGACTACATCTGTTACTATATGTAAAGTACTTTTTTTTGAAGAATTTTCTGTATTTTCAAATGTTTTAATGACTGTATTTTAGATATATTTTACATGTTTATTTTTTAGTATGTTGTTTTATGTTTTATAGTTTAGGAGTTTTACACAACTACAGTGTCTATGTAACTAGTAACTGTGGACATGTCCTCTCTCTAGGTCACCTGCAAGGACGTGTCCCTGCTTCTGTACTCCGAGCAGAAGACAGTCAACTCTTGGATGACAGCACTCAACACCGCCATCAGGTGACGTCAACAGCGTGTCTCACTGAATGTGTTCCCAGGTTGATGACACATTCACAGTTATAACAGCTGTTTTGAAAAAAACATGCACCATGTTTTAAGAAATCAATAAATCGTTAGGTTGTTTCAATTTTATATAAATTTACTTGTGTATTTTATGTACATGAAATGCAATATGCAGTATTATAGGTTGTGGACCAAACTAAGGGTTATTTTGTGTCAAAATAAGTGGACTTACACAGGTCATCGTGATGTGTTTGCTCTACGGATATTTGTTGTATGGCTTTCTACTAGAAACTATTGGTTAGCGCTGACTGAAAACATGTCTTGTTGAAGTGTAGAAGTTATGTGTGGAACTGGATATATATAATATATATGTACATACATACATATGTTGCTTACACCAATCCAGGGTCCAGTTTGTGCTTTGCCCACAATGAAAACAGAAAAGGAACATGTATTTTAAATACATCGCTTTGTGTTGCAGTGCAGTTCAAGAAAGTCGACAGACATTACGGAAGACAAGCAGCGCCAATGAGCCACTCCGACGGAGTGCCCTCGTCCGCTGGACAAAGAGACAGAAACGAAACGACCCGCTGAAGAAGGCGACTTTGGTAAAGACAAAGGTCAAAGTAGGGTGGTCAGATGTAAAAGTGAAACACACTGTTAAATATCAGGTAGATATATGCAGTTCACCAAGCCACCTCTGAAAGATATATATATATATATATATATATATATACTCCTAAAGGCAGCTTATGTCGACCGTTTATGCATATAGGACCGGCTTATGTAGACCGCTGTTTTATGTAGACCAAAACTGGTCTACATAACGATTGGACGTGTTAGTTCACAACTAACACAATTGAATTGATCAGTGTCATTGTTTGTGTACACAGTTCATATGAAAGTGAAGTACTGTGTGTAATTAATTTTTAAATGAACAACATCTTAAGTCATTTTGAGCATGTTTTCTCCAGCGCCGTGCATATTTTTGAGTATAGTGTGTGCCGGGTTATATGTACCGGGTCAAAGTTCTTATAAATCTATATTTATGGTATATACCGAACGAAAGGTTGGAGTTTCGTGTTCCGTGTATGATATGCTTCATTCAGGTTATATTATTGCATTTTGTCTTTAAAACATGTTGGTCTTTGTTGTTATCGCATCGATACATTCCGTGATCAAACACAATTTGGGCTTCGACTTAGTTTACATTTCTCAACACTGTTTTACTGTTTACTAGATTCGGCGTCTACTGCAAAAAAGGCTAACTAAATATATGCAGCTTCCGGCATTGCTCCAGTGTACATAAATCGGCATCTATGCATACGCGGTTTTATGTAGACCATTTTTTTTTGCATATACCTTATTTATTGAAATATTTTGATGAACTTTCATTATGTGTTAAACATTAGTATTAGAAACAATGTTCCAGTTGTACATTTTTGGAAGATGTATTAAATAAAAAAATACGTCTGGTCTACATAAGCCGGTCCTCTAGGCACTGGTCGACATAAGCTGCCTTTAGGCTTATATATATATATATATATATATAATTATATATATATATATACAATTGCCAACTTTTCCAGGGAATGACTGTAAATATTTAAAAAAAGAATGATTTTGTCTGTAACAAACCCAGCTAGTTTTGTACCAGAAACGATCAAACCGATTAGAAACATGTAAGAATCTTGTTATAATTTCAGTATTTTTTAAAAGTCGCACAAACTTCATCACTTTAGAAAACTGAATTGCTATATCAGTCTATATAATGTCCACATTAATTATAGTAATGAAATTATTTTTGCTGGTTTCCATTTTCCAATAACTTGTGTGAGAAACTTAGTATATTTAAATGTAATAAAGGAATGCTTTTTCTCTCTAACTTAGGCCCGGAAGACACCTGAAAAACCAAATACCCGTAGTTTGAGACGAGCCCCTGTGGAGGAGTTGGACTGTACGCCGTCACCACACAATACCCGCAAACGACACCGGACAGACAGTAGCATGGCATTCTTCGACTTTGGATGTTTGACCCCGCGAACCCGGAAACGACGGAAAACAAGCAGCGGGTGCAAATCTGGGAAGGTATCGGTTTGGATTTTATTATTTATGTCCCACAGTTAATGTTTTATCAATGGTAGATACGTATGAAGTATGACATAAGCAATAGAGTACCGATTTAGTGAGATTTCTTTTCCGATATTCTGTTGTATCGTGTTGAATGTTGAACACTTTGCCAAATCTTTTCCCACAATAATTGTGCGTATAGTTTTTAATTATGTATGTATTATAGTGTTATTGGGGAAACAAAATCTACTTGTATCATAATGTAACTTACCATCCTGTTGTTCAATATGATGCTAAATTACACTATACATAAATTTTAATAACTAATTTAGCATATCACTAGATATTCATCTTTCACAAAGCAAAGGTGATCTTATTCACTTTTTTCTATCACCCAGTGTTGTTATTGTTTCGATGTATTCATCAGTAGCTGGTTGTCCTAATTCCCATTCGAATGCCCTTCCACAAAAACAGATCAATTTAGAATAAGGGAAAACACATATTTCTGTTTTTAAGAGCTGAAGCTCGTCAGAAATATTTATAGGTTTGCAAGACTATTCCATGCAGCATAGTGCCAACATGGCTACACCATTGGACTCTATCATGAAAATCCGGGTTTGAATCTTGTGCTACCATGTCTAACCTTGGACAAGTCTACGTGACCCTAGTTCTGTCAGCTGTATGAATTGTTACCAGGTTATACACTGGTGGATGGTTGTGTATTGATAGCCTTTGTGCATTAATTACGGCATGGCTGAATGCTTCCTAGATAAGTTGAGTTGGTGTTTACATTGGACAGATTTGCCAGGGAACAAAATGTAAAACATGTTGCGAAATTCTAATTACTACAAGTGAACCTATTTTTTTTTAAATTATTAACTTAAATACTGCAACATGGATTTTGTCTCTTGCAGGAGAACAAGGCCACAGACGTTTCCTCTCACTTGAGCAGCGACTCGATGTACCTACCCTCAAATACCCCCCGGCAGGTGACGACCCCTTACACATGCACCGATGACACTAACAGCCCAGTCTCAAACACCCCCGGAGACTTGTCCACTGTCACCTGGGCTACTCCCTATCCCAGCCCCATCCCCGAGGAGTCGGACACTTCCCAGAAAGAGGCGGAAGAGTTCCAGAGTTGTTCCACCCCAGCCGCGAGGGATACGACCCTCAATTGCTCCACTAGGTGGGTTAAGGGTTTTTACCAGTTTTAGAGTTTGTGCCAGATATATTAGACTTGTGTAAATTGATTGTTCATAATTTTATCATGATTTGTTTATGCCTTTTTTTTTTAACTAAGGTAATTATTTTAATCAGTTTTAAATTTAGCATGTCTTCTTAATGTATAAATATATATATATTATATATGTATATATATATGTATATATATATATATATATATACATATATATATATATATATATATATATACATACATATATATATATATATATATATATATATATATATATATATATATATAATTACCAATACAATTTAGTATTATGGTCTACTTTATTATTTTATTAACATATTACTTTAATTTGATATTTAACATTTTATTGAACCTATTTGTTTAACTTAATTATTTTGATTTTATATGTACCTACTTTATTTTGTCAGCGCCTTTGAGCAGGGTTTTGACCTGGCATTATAAATTCTCCCTAATAATACTAAATAGCGTTAAATGTTTTATGTCCTTGTTCCAAGCGACATAAATCTTTCACCAAATAGCCGTAGATGTTTTGCATAATTTGAAACAGTCGTTGTGAAAAGCTGCACAGATATGTACATCATAACAGACATTTAGTGTGAACACTTTGGGAAACCGCATTTGTTGTTTGCAGCGCCACCTGGAGGGTTGGTGTGTTTGCTAGAAATACCGAACGGTTGACATATGTCTTTCAGGACGCCAGACGTAGGGAGGACACAGGCAGCGTTCCCATGGCAGCGAACCCACGAGATGAACAAGGTGTACAGCGCCAGTCCTGTCAAGCCCATTCCCACCAACACCTCCGTCTGTGTCCTCCAGTGACCATGGCACAAGAACTCATCATCACCATGGCAACAGGGTAGCAGACCCAACCGTTGTTGTGGTAATGGAGGACTCGATTTTATCACCGTCATGGTAACAACGCAGCTGGTCTGATAGATGTTACCATCACCATGGCAACAAGGCGGCAGATGTCACCATCACCATGGCAACAAGGCGGCAGATTTTATTGCTATGGCAACAAGATGAAATAGTTATCCATTGCCACTGGTAACAAGATAAAAGACATGGCTGTTCTGCTATTATCATGTTGTCAATATAACTGAAACATTTCATCTTCCTAGATGTCTTTCATATTGGCGTCTTCTAATTAAGAAGGCAACACAGGTTATCCAACAAGTGTTTGTGGTTACTGTCAAAATGGATGATAATAGTATGATTGTGTGTCTTATAGCTATAGTAATGTAAAATTGTGAAGGAAATATGCTAGACATAGTTTGTTGCTCTGAAACAAGCCTGATGTATTGATTGTTGTGTAGGTTGACTAATTACAGATTACAGTTCTTATTTGAAGACTAACTAACTGCAGTTGTAATTGTTTGACTGGAAGACAACCACGGCATTTGTTAAAACCTCTTGTAGTGTTATAAATGACCAGATTACTTGTGCAATAGTAATGCAATTGCCTTACATTTAGGAAATGTTTACCAGCATATTTACGGTATTTTATTTACCCATATATCCATATACAGTCTATAAGGTGTGTCTAGCTTGTCAACAAGTGTTTCATTAATTTGTTCACTCATACACGATTGTATATAACAATTCAGTAGTTTTTAGTAATTGTCTGTTAACCATCTTATGTATGTGTTTATATGTTTACTCAATTTAAGCATAATCATTACTCATGTATACATTCCAGGTATTTGAGGAAACAGGTAGTAATCAAATACAGTTTACTAAAAAAATGCATTGCCATTGGTTGTTTGTGGTAGTGCTTTTGAGGGTTAGTAAATAGAGTAAGTTACTCAGTAGAACTATGACTGCCATTAGTTTACAACATGTTTTCTGGACTTGTGTATTATTATTATAAGTCTCATAACAAAATAATAATAATACACAAGTCTTCCGCCGTCGTGGGAGCCAGGTTGCGCGGTACATTTTTTTTATAATATGTAAAATAGGTAATCTCGCCAAGAAGATGGTGGCCAGCCTTTGAACGTTTTCCCCTGGAGGGGCTAAAACGTGCTGCCACCTTACGGAGCTTGGGTAATCGAGGCTAATCGTGCCATAATTCCTGGTTTATAACTTTTGCAAATTTGCATTTATGTTTATTTTGGTTAGTTTAATTTTAACAGTATAGTACTTATAAAAGTATATCTTTATTTTAGTTTTATTTCATACTTGGTCTGAGAGCCAATTAACGTCTCAACAGCGCGCAGAAATGCTTTATTATGTAACACGGTCGCCGCGGAGGCCACTGGGTCAAAGTTGTTCGGTCACCCGAGGTTACGTTTGTTCAGCGCGCATGTGCATACTTGGAATACTCGACATTGCAGACCCTCAGGCCGTCGTGGCGGTCCAGAACGTCGAGCGGACCAGAACGTCGAAGGTTAGCGGTTTACGGCAAAGATTAGCGCGACGTTACGACCTGACGGTCTGCAACGCCGAACAGTCCACGTATGCACATGCGCGCTGAACTGGCGTAACCTCAGGTGACCTAGCTTCGGTTACCCAGACTCCGTGAGGTGGCAGCACTTTTAAGCCCTTCAACTCCGCCTGGGACATTAATGGGCTTAAGTTTCTACATCCGGGTAGCCTTACCCCCGATTTGGGTAGAGACGCTGATTGGCTCTCAGGCCAACTAGGAAATAAAATTAAAATAACGATATACTTTTACAAGATAATAATATCATATGAAAAGTATTTAACATTGAACTTATATTAACACAAAATTAAGTAAAAATTAAAATTTACAGTTGTTTATAAAATAAGAATTACGGCAGGATTAACCAGTGTCCGTGAAGTGGCAGCATTGTCTAGCCCCACATGGATAGCATACCGATTAAATAAGGATACCTTTTTATCAAATAATGCTGTATTATAAAAACTATTCAGAATTAAACTTGTATTAACACAAAATAAATAGAAATACAAATTTGCAGTTGTTTATAAAAATATATATTACGACAGTGTCCGTGAGGTGGCAGCATTGTATATTGCGGATACCAAACAAAAGCCAAAAATGGTACCAGACTATCTACTCGGCGTAGTTCCGCAGCCGACCGACAGTCGGTTAAGGTGACCTAACCTTTGACACGAACCGCTAACCTTCGACGTTCTGGACCGCCGCACCGCCACTTCACGGAGCTTGGTTATCGAGGCTACCCAATAGGTTGCCGCTGATAATAAAGTCAACAGTGGTCTACCCTAAAGCAGAGCTAATATATCCGAGCTGGGCCTCTTCAACACACGGATGGGATCAAAACTGAAAACCGATACCGCAGTAAACGACGAGACGTCTGAGATTGCTTCTATGAATACCTCTGCCCAAAGCAAGTACGCGTGCTGCCGCTTACGAGTGCGGCGAGCAACTAACATGTAGCCGGTAATACATCCGCGGTGTGGCGCCACTGTTACCCCAAGACGCCAGTGTCGGTAAACAAGCGTGCAACATCGACAATATTGATGTCCACATTCCTGTTTCGTCTTTGAAATCCGCGAGCAACGCCCGTCAACACTAGTAAACATAGTTTTATATTGGAAACAGTTTTACATTATTGGGATGATAGTGATGTGCGTGTTTGATCACGCAGTTTCTAGTTACTCCCAGCACTCGGCAACGTTCTGTTAGCTGACGTCTATAAATATAGGTTTATAAAGTTATGATCTTATAAGGTCTCATTGACTAGTCAGCCTTGTCAAGAACATTTACGCCAAGCCGACCTTTCTATGGTAGCACCGAGCGTGGTGACTGCCAGGGTGTTTTTCGTCCTCAGTGGTTCTTGTACATCCCAAATTGAGACTAGACTGACACTAACGTGATTCTCCGATTCAAGAGGGATACACAGTCTCCAACGTTGAGAGCCATGTTTCAATATCAACTCTAACATGCCGCGTCTGGGCATTGGACCCAGGCAGCTGTCATGCGGTGCGCTAACCACTATACTACTCGCGCCTATCAGTGGTAGTAGGATTACATCAACTTACAACGGTGTAGCCAACGCAACCGACTTTGCCATGTAAAATAAACAATACGGATACAATTAATTAAATTTGTAGAATATGCAAAAATGTCACTGACGGCGACGTTTGATTGAATTTGAAATCCCAGCCGCCAGCACCGACAGAGGCGGGGGTCATCGATGCTGGCGCGGTTTGTCTCGAAAACGTGCGTTACGTCACAGCCGTGTCTGACGTATACGTCACGGGACGTTTCCAAGGACGCTACGGTCCGAATCCGTTACAAGCAGCGAAAACTACGCTGTCGATCGCACAGTAAATTGTGACTTTGTCTACATTCATCGATATCGAGCTACGGACGACGATGGATCGAGGAGAAGAAAGCTCGGGGAAGCGCGTCCAACACTACGTGGACGGGGTCTTAACGCACGCGTACGATCGACTAGCGAACAGCGCAGGCGACGTTACCACAGACATCTTGGTCGGGACGCAATCGGCGGCGAAACAGCGACGAGAAGCGCCCTACGACGCCGCGACTGTTCCGCGTATCGTCATATCGCCTCCGTCGACGACTGGAGCCGCGCCGGCGACCGACTTCGAGCCCGTGAAAGCGGCGAAAACGACGAAGACGACTTCGCTCGACACGAAAACGTGCCTGAAGCCGGATGTTCTCTACTCGTCGTCGGCTTCCATCGAGAGTGCCGATGTCTGTCACGGGTACCCTCGGCGGGCGTTGTCCAGGTCGGTAAAGAAGACCGCCTATCGTGGTGATGCTCTGAATCGTTGCCAAGGACCGCTGCACAATCAGCTTTCCCAACTGTAACGTTTGTCATTATTCTAAAAACTGTCGACGCAAAACACCGTCGTTATTTTGTCTGCTATTTGATTGAGTTCGTGTAAACCGTATAGATACATATAGGAGTATTTCGACAAGTTTGCGACATACCTAGAAACATATCCAGTGGTCTGTATGACTATATAAGCCGAAGGCCTAATGTAGAGTCGGAACAATAACACCAAATTACATATTTTAACGGAGATGACACGTGCATGGTTTACAGGATTTGAAAGAATTGTCTCAACACAGTGTAAACGACACCATATCACGGTGGCCCGATCTCTACATAAACTACTAATTGCATCGATGTACGCTTTATCCTTTGCAATTTTTATGAGTGTTGGGATTTAGTCAGTTTTAGTCTAGTTATTCGGAAGGTGGGCTTTAGACTCTACCCAATCGATACCTGCGCAAAAACCGAGCCTATTACATGGCATAATGGCACCAATGCAACGCAGGGATAGTAGCGTGTGGGAGTTGACTTGCATCCCGTCCGGGGCTTGTGGACCGGCCGCGTTTTGTAGGCTTACATCGATAGAGATCTCTGACGACTAATCGTACTAAATTCCCCCTAGCCCGAATAAAACATTCCGCGATTAACACTGATAATACAGTGAAAGGCTTGAAATGAATATGAACACGTGACCCGTTAACGTATTCCAATTGTCCATCAGACCCCAGTGTCGACAGTTCCACGTTGTCTAGTCTGTGACAAATAAGTAGAAGAAAGGTGCGATAAGACACCGCAGTCTCACTACCCTCTACCCTAATAGACTGCGAATGATGTTGTTGAACTTGTCCCTCGTCTTTCCTTGTGCATCAAGAATGATTCTGGATTTGATGCTGATCTATTGATACTGATCTCTCGATAGTGATCTCTCGATACTGATCTCTTGCACAGTTATCGCCACCAACCATATCCAGTTCTCTCCGTCTTTCGCTCTCATTATTTAGTTTTCTGCAAATCCCACGAAATCTTACTTCTGATGTGAATGTCATTTACAGTCTTAAGCCTATTTCATCAGTTTTCCTTTCAAGAAAACATTCAACTGTGGTATTTTGCTATGTCAACGAATGTTCCAAGATGTCTTTCCGTTCGTGGTAATAAATCCCTTCTCGACGCCCACAAAGTTCCAAGACACGTCTAATGATTTTCCTTTCATGCGAAATATCAACTGGCTTGTAGTTCCTACATTTCTGCCCATCTCCTTACTTTAGAAGGTTTGATGGGATACCATTCTTCCCATCCGATGGTATGTACTTCTTCGTCCCACATCTCTGTCGCTTCATTAAGCACCCTGAGCTCGATCAAGAAAGACAGTGATATTTTCTCGATAGCTTCGGCCAGAGTTTCGCTTGGCACGGATGTGTTCCAGATCTTCACAATATTAATGGCTTTCGAAATCACGCCAACCGTGGTCTTTCGCAGTAGATTGAAAACATTCATGAAAACATTCAATCGCTGTTGTTCCACATATTCTTTCCATCTCACAGCGTTGGCAGGTGCATAATTAGTTTGTTTTTGCTTCTGCTTCATGGAACACAATTAATGAACATATCCGTTTGTATTGCGTAATTTCGTTGTTTGAAAGATGCAAAGAAAAGACGCTGATGGGGATACACTTAGGGGCTAATAGCAGGATTCGTGCAACCCTGTTTAAGAGAACCACGAGGAAGAACTGTTGACTTAGTTGCTTGCTTAGCATACCGTACACTGGCGGCTGCTTTTGTTCAGCTATGGTTACATGCATATGTCGTTTCCTTCACGCATGCGCACGTTGCTGACAACTTCCGCAGAGACTAACTTCTTCTATTGGGTTCTTTTCTTTCCGATACTTCACACACACACACACACACACACACACACACACACACACACACACACACACACACACACACACACACACACACCACACGCACGCACGCACGCACGCACACACAATGCACAGTGACATAATGACAGTCCCTCTGTTGCCATATAAAATATTATGGGAGGCCGATGCAAAGTAAACGTTCGGTACAAAGTGAAACAAGGTTTATATGAGACTAGGAAGTGAAGACATGTCATCTGCCTGTGCAGTGACACACTAGCACCAGTCGCCGAGTGCTGATTGGACGGATGTATCGATCCACCAGTTGTCTCCACTTCCTAGACTTAACAAAACACGTTCCACTTTTGCACCGCTGGTTCACTCCGCCGCGGCCTCCCCTACTCGAGACCGCCGATGGTAGCTCGACCTTGTCGTGTCCCGCGCAGGGAGCGGACGTGCTCGGCGGGCAGCTCGGGAGCCGTCGGCGTGACGACGAGCTGGGAGTCGCCGCTGAAGACGCACGACCTCGTCCGCCAGAACGCCAAGACACAGCTGGTGGACGACGGCGCTCTCGGCGAGACTCGCAGCTACCACATGGGCAGCGTGCGCGCCGGCACGGGCACTCGGTCTCGGCTGCTCGAGACCCTGTGTCTCAGCGAGACGTTCGACATGTCCGTCGACCCGTACCCGGAGCCGCGCTGGGCCTCGGCGGCGTCGGTGGCGGGCGTCGGCGGCGTCCAGGCGGTCGGCGCGAGGTAGGTCGACGACAGGGCTGGAATCAGAGGAGAGCCAGTGTATGTTTTCTGCTGTCCCATGTTCCAATGACGATTATTGCCTGTTGCCATTTACGGTTGATATGAATGACTTTGTATATGGCGACTGTGAGCACGGAATCTCGAGGATACATGCGCGCTATAAGAGTTTTATCATCATCACCATCATCACCATCATCATCATCATCATCATCATCATCATCATCATCATCATCATCATCATCATCATCATCATCATCATCATCATCATCATCATCATCATCATCATCATCATCATCATCATCATCATCATCACCATCACCACCATCATCATCATCATCATCATCATCATCGTCACTCTCCTCATCACCATCATTTCCCTACGATTGTGTGTCGCCTTAGAAACAATGACATTAACGACGGCAGTTACGTTCTACTGTAGCGGTTGTGCGCATATGGTAGCGCGCTATGCCTACGTGGCGTCTAGTTTTTAGTATTTTGATTCATAATTTCTTTTGCAATCATACATTTACCGAAAACGTGTCGCTGCTGTTTTTACCATACCCGGGCGCGATCTTCCTCGTATTTGCCGCTATATCTCATTTTTCTTAGTCAAAAAACCATTGCAACAGCTCCGATAAACAGCAGACTTGACTACTGCAATTCCCTCCTTTACAATACAAGGACACAGCAAGACTTCAACATGCCCAAATTGATTGGCAATGGTAGTCAGTCACCCGTTCTCTTCGTTTTTCTCGCTCAGTGCCGCTTCTGAAACCATTGCATTGGCTCCCTGTGCACTATCACTTTATTTTCAAATGTGTACAATAACCTATCAAACCCTCTCATCAACACAAGCAGCATATCTTAATTCGATGCCCGTCCAGCAAGAAACCCAGACAGCTACGATAAAACAGTAGTAACCCTTTTTACATTCCTCGGGTGAAACCGTACCTAAGGAGCTTTCTCGGTTGGCACCAACTCTGTCGACTTCGCTTCCTGCCAGTGTTAAATTAGATGGAAGTAAAGTTTCATTCCGCCGGCGTCTAAGACCTATCTCTTTAAAACTGCATATCCTCCTTAGATTCACAGCCCCGTCATTCATCCGTCGAAATTCGCGCATTGTTATACGATTACGAGATTGCTTAATCCCCTGGTTTTGTCGCGCCACTGAGCTTGATCTTCGATGATATTGGCGCATGAGAAGTCATCATTATTATTATCATCAGCTTCACCACCATCACCACTATCACCACCATCGCCACCGCCGCCGCCGCCACCACCGCCGCCGCCACCACCACCACCGCCGCCGCCACCACCGCCACCGCCGCCGCCGCCGCCGCCGCCGCCGCCGCCGCCGCCGCCGCCGCCGCCGCCGCCGCCACCACCACCACCACCACCACCACACTGTCTGTCTCCCTCTATTTTGCGTCCTGGATGCACAACAGATGTAGTCTGTTTCCATGCAAGGAAACACAACACACGCCATTCACCCAGCCGTTTATAACCGCTAATGAGTGCGATCTCTCCCCCCCCCCTCCCCCCAGGGACCCCGCAGCGGCCGCCACAGAAGCGGCGGAACTCAACTCGAACGCCAACATCCGCGCGCCCTCTGACGGTGGCTCGTCGGTCGAGGACGACGACGAGTTCTCGGTGATGGAGGGCCATCATCCTGGCGACATCGGACGACGACGACGACGACGAGGACGGCCGCAAAGTGAGTTACCTGAACCACGTGACTAAGGGTAGGGTGTCAGCTCCTAGTTTTATTAAATTTTTCCAATTAATATTATGTAATTATGACTACAACATGCATGTTTAAGGTTTACTGCCTGCCAATTTGTGCTTAGTTAAACATTAAGCTGGGAACAATGTTCGCCATTTGACAGATTTCGTTTGCAACATGTTAAAATTGTCAAAACAAACACCCAGTTTCGAAATGAAATGTGCTGGCAGTAGGCCGAGAAGAGCAGCGTTAACCGCAACACCTTTGATGTTTAACTTTTCGACGGCTTAGACAGCGGACGTCCCGTTACAAATTAGGGAGCCCACTGTTCGGCTAATTCTTATGGAACGATATTAGGGCCATAATTCAACATGTCATATTATTGCAGATAATCTGCAATAATACGACGTCAGGCATAATGAAGACAGGCATAATACGAATTCAGGCATAATACGAAGTCAAGCATAATGCAAGCAGGCATAATACGAGCAAGAATGCGAGCAAGAATGCAAGCTTGCATAATGCGAGATACAATGCAAGCGAGCATAATACGACTTGGCATAATCAGCACTCGCTAAGTTTGTGCTGCCATCTAGCGAACTACGCCAACCTGAAAATTGAAAATACTGAAGTATCCCTTACATTAACAAATGTTTTGGCTCAGGCTATTCACCCGCGAGCTGCTCGCTAAGTAACGTCAAGTCGAACTGTTATTTTGTTGTTTGTAATGCGCCTTATTTATCCTCTGGAACAATTATTAATATGATATGAGGCAGAAAGTGAGTTTGGGCAGAAACCTAGCATTTAAATTATAATGATAGAGCATAATTAATGTATGTAATCAGCTTAATATTTTCCGTTAATTATGTCATCTATGATTTTTTATATGAGTAGTTACGTTAATTTTTGTATACAAATAAGGCAATATTAATTTTGTGTGAAAATACATGTGATAATTAAACACATGTTCTTGTGTTTCTCTTAGGCATACTACTTGACCATATCTGTCACATATCAACGTACAATGTCTGCAATTACGTGCATGTCATCACACGTACGATGTCTTCCGTTACATAGTGTGACATTTGCTAATAAATGAAACCTGCCGCAACATCACATCGATTGTCATGCGTCGTTTACTGTCACTGTCAATCCGGTTTTAAAAGAGGGGGTACGGGTGACCAATTTATATACACATATGTATGCATATGCACGGGCGTCGATTGGTGGGGGACGGGGGGATCCGTCCCCCCACTTTTCTGGGTGGGGGGACAGCATAGGAATTGACCCCCCCCCCCCACTTTTCAGTTCAAATAATTGCGAGACATATAGCCTGACTCAACACTCCTCTCTCTTAAAAGCCGCTACATAGGACTAGCTAGACAATAAACTCGCGATATGAAGTTCAGCAAAGTTATGTATCGCAAATTAACACGATTAATATTGCCTTATTTGTATACAAAAATTAACGTAACTACTCATATAAAAAATCATAGATGACATAATTAACGGAAAATATTAAGCTGATTACATACATTAATTATGCTCTATCATTATAATTTAAATGCTAGGTTTCTGCCCAAACTCACTTTCTGCCTCATATCATATTAATAATTGTTCCAGAGGATAAATAAGGCGCATTACAAACAACAAAATAACAGTTCGACTTGACGTTACTTAGCGAGCAGCTCGCGGGTGAATAGCCTGAGCCAAAACATTTGTTAATGTAAGGGATACTTCAGTATTTTCAATTTTCAGGTTGGCGTAGTTCGCTAGATGGCAGCACAAACTTAGCGAGTGCTGATTATGCCAAGTCGTATTATGCTCGCTTGCATTGTATCTCGCATTATGCAAGCTCGCATTCTTGCTCGCATTCTTGCTCGTATTATGCCTGCTTGCATTATGCTTGACTTCGTATTATGCCTGAATTCGTATTATGCCTGTCTTCATTATGCCTGACGTCGTATTATTGCAGATTATCTGCAATAATATGACATGTTGAATTATGGCCCTAATATCGTTCCATAAATTCTGAGCAATGAAGCTGACATCTTCCTTTAAAGCGCCAAGACAGTTCGCAAAGTCAACGTAGCTGTCACGGCTCCCACCCAATTTTGAGGAGAAACTCCCACAGGTTGCTTGGAGCACACTCGCGTTCCTAACACATACACCCTTCCACAGAGACGTCTTCACGAAAACGTTGCTGTAATAATGTTTGCTAAAAAATAATAACAACAGAAACCCATGTAGTTTTGCAAGTTTTATACGCTATTGTTTAATTAAGGAATATCTAAACTTATTAACGTTTTTGTCTTCCTATCCATGATTGTACAATTTACACGATAAAAAAAAATGACAGTACGTATTTTTCCGAATTTGGTGCGGATATGTAAGCCTATGCACAACCACATCCACGCTCCATTCGGGACGTGCGCAAAACATGTGACCCAATAAAACACCAATGAGTGCTAGGCGAACACAGAGCGCCCCCTACCGATTAATTCCGACATGACTCGACCGCCAGGTGCATTTCCAGCGCCTCGAGTCTTCGCGCAGTGAGGGCTTCGTGCTGAATCCACGCACGCCCGCCGTCAAGGTCGAGCCGAACATGCGCAGTGTCGGCGTCGGAAGCGGTGGTCTGCGCATGAGCACGTCACTCGTCGACGCCACAAGTTGCTGTCCGGAGACTGGCGGTGACGTGTACGTGACGCGCGGCACGTGCAGGTACGATTCGCCGAAGGTGTTAACACGTTCTTCACTAA
>OZ024857.1:2619578-2822078 GCA_964017155.1 Oasisia sp. SBJ-2009 | reverse complement strand
AGTGGTCAGACATAGTGGTCGGATTGTATAGTGAAGCGAGCAAACAATACAGTATTGTACGACAATTCAATTTTATGAGAACATTAATTTAATTGGTTTATGTTGTCAGTGTGCACGAAGCAATTTGGTTCAGTTGTGCAAACATTGTAAGCAAATCTGTTTGCTTGTTATTTATATCCTGTATCCTGGTTTCGTCATTCTGTCATCAGTCATGTTTGTTCTGATACGGTTATTGAATATATGTTACAAATTGTTTTATTGTACGTTCAGTCAACTCGTGATTCTAGTCACTTATTTGCTCTATGATTGTCTACAACATTAGTTGTTTGGTTTTCATGTGTTTGGACGGTTCTGTTTATACTGACCCGTTCCTGTTTGGATTGTGATTGTTTCAGAGTACTTATTGGATAGATCGTATTGGACGATCCATGCCGAACAATCCTTTTAGACGGGTCTTGTTGAACGGTATAGAATCTATGTACATGTTTATTTGTTTTATTTTACATTGTATTTAGTACGAGATATCAGTTAGAAGTCATCGTTCCGTGTACACAATGTTGCACGGTAATACATTAGTATAACATCATACGAGAATCTGATTGGTCATCGAAATATATAGTCCAGTAACTTGTATACGATTGTTCAGTTAGTAACGTGACTATCACCAGTCACACAATTCAATGCGTTAATGCACAGGTGGTTAACTACTTTATCCTTCGCACACACGGACGTTCGAGTTGGATACAAAACAACCGGATATCTGTGCGTGGTGCGAGGTGTCGGTGTTACGAAACAAGCCATTCTAATAACTATACACCATTGTGCGGCGCTGCCGTCAATGAGTACGTCATTTCGAAGATTTCGTAATTTAACATGTGTGACAGACGTCATTATGCAGTGACGTATTGTTCAACTGCTACTGTACAACGTTCAATACATCACTGTAATCGTGTTCACTTGCAACAGCATCGTGCATTGTAAATAGCTAATGCCAATAATAAGTTACCATTTACAGCAAACTCTTCCTTGGCTGCGTATCCGTTCTTCGAAGCCACGAAACAAATTCGACGTTGAAAGATACGGAGACACGCCACCGTGGCATCGTACGATACAGAAGGTTGTATCCGGTAGTTACGTCACTTACGTGTTGTCAACGTCGCATTTCTCCTCAACCGAATGTAAAATATCTCATTACCTGTGTTCGGGTTTCCTGGATAGGGTATGCAGTAGCCGTACGGTACGATAGACCGCGTGTACAGTACACCAATTCACAAAAGGTCGCTTCGGGACTGGACGTGCTTTATGAACAAACGCCCACAGCTCAGCCGCCAGTTTTCGCTGTTCGTCTACCCCAATTTTCCATGTGTACCTCCAGCATATAAAAGTATTGCGCAATCACTTGATCACATTAAAACAAAATATTTGACCAATGTTTGACCAATATGTTAGGCACCTACCGGTATTCACTACATCACTAGACCACAGGCCTAGATCGTCTTGCATAATTCGCCTGTTTAATTGTGCCAATTAAAAATTGGTGTCTAGATAACGGTTTCGTGGAAGACATTTTAACCGAACCAAAATGACATGCTGCGATGACAGAGACGAACGGAAGTGGCCGCTGACAATGAAGAATGGTCGCTGTGAATATAGGCGCGAGAGAACGTCCGTCATTTGCCGTAGACACTGAGACTACTGAGTACGCCGTGCGCGGCGCTGTGTTCGCGCGCCTTCAGTCGCAAGGTGGCGATACTGGAGCTGCGTCTGTCCGTGTCCTGAAACGAGTCGATAGGTGGCGGCGGAGGCAGCGACGGCGGCGGTTGTGAAGGGGCTACGATGCACGGCGGCATCGGCGGAGGAATATGCGACGGCTGCGTCTGGTGAAGCGGCATGGCGTGCGCCATCTGGTGGGCGTTCGGCAAGTGTCCCGGATGTGCGAGGCCCATGAAGGCGGGCATGTTTGTTTGTGGTGCCATGCACGACGAGTCGGCCACCATTGGGTACTGCTGCGCCGCGCCACCTGGCGCCCACTGGCAGTTGGTTATCTGGAAACGTCACGTGATGTAGTTGTAATCACACGTATGCGAACGCAATTAAGAAATAATATGTATATATATATATTATATATATATATTATAAATATGTAATATATATTATATATATATATATATATATATATATATATATATATATATATATATACATATATATGTATGTATATATATTTATATATATATATATATATATATATATATATATTTATATATATATATATATATATATATATATATATATATATACATATATATATATAACATATGCATAATCACAGACACACACGCACTCTCACTCCCGCGCGCACACACACATGTCAAATACACGCATACACCGATACACACCCACGTACACACGCACACACACCACACGCACACACACCACACACACACGCACGCACGCACGCACGTACGCACGCACACACACACACACACACACATACACACACACACACACACACACACACACACACACACACACACACACACACACACGCATAGCTCGCACGCAATATATAATATACTATAGAAAATTACAAAACAAATATAGAATTCAGTCAGATGTTTTTATTTTTACTGTATTTTAATATTGAACTGAACTCTTTTGATTTAGCAAAATTAAAATACACATTACTTTACCTGTTGTGCATTTACAAGTAGACGTTTAAGCTTCAATATATGCATAAACAAAACTAGATCTGGTAGGATTGTAAATAATACTTTAAATGAAGACTGCGTGCTTGTGAAACTTATAATCATATGCTTATGCTGAAACTGGTCTTGGAGCAACCTGATTGTGATACCTGCGTAGAACTCCACCTTGCGAACACAACATACCTGTGCGTAGGAGACAGGAGGGTATCCGTCTGACCTGACAGCGAGAGACATGTCGTAGTTGGCGGAAGAAGCCATCGCGCGCATGCTCTGTAGCTGTCCGTACCGTTCCCGCTTCCGCCATTTGGCGCGTCTGTTTTGGAACCACACCTGCAAGAATAGCAGAATACACACATTTGCTACAGTGAATCTCTGGCTGTCTGCCGATGGCGTGCTGTATATTATATACAAATGCAAAATTAAAACTGTTATCAAACTTGCTGAAATAGAATTTTGTCGTCATTGGCAAACATGGTAAATGGTGATGGTAAACTAAGTTCGGTTCGATAAACTTCATGGCGTTCAGCCTGTGAATATATTCGTTACACTGTCTAACTGTATTGCATGTATCAAACCATGTGAGACATGTAATGCCTTTGAGAAAATCGTCGTGTGTTCATTTGTTTAAAGCAGCGTGTCGATTAAGCCACGGTGAATAAACAGTTGGCCCAACAATGTAATCAACTGTAAGAGAAACATGGTGGTAATATTCCAGGGTACAAAATACTTCGCTTCGGGCACGCGTTTCTGATAGAGTGGCAGCTAAACATATAGGCTTATAAGCACAGGTTAACAAATGAATAAATGAATAATTAACAAATAAAAGTGATGTAAAACAGTATATCCGAAAACGACGTCCCTAGAAGTAAATGTGCCTGTAACGCTACCCAACGCTACCCGTTTGCTACTGGTAATGTCAATTCGTGTAAATGTGTAATCAGAAAGACTTTTTATTAATTTTATGAGAAGAATTGACATGTTTATGATCGCAGTATCCAGATCATTTTAACCAATGGCATATACTGTTGAAATAATGCATGCATAAGTGTATACATGCAATTTTCGAAGGATGAAGCCGTACAGAGCGAAATGGGTAAGCAGTAGACAAATGTTGGAAATGGGAAATATTGCTAGGAAGCAGTGAATGTAAGAACTCTACAAGTCAACAGTACATGACGTAAACGTCACCATTGCATTTTGTAGGCCCTTATAGGACACCAGGAAGAAGACCAAGAACTACGTCATGTTTTGTTGATTGGTTCGTGTGATGTCTAGCTTTTCGATAGTGTGACAAGGATATGCTTCGTATTCAATTGTTTTGTGAAATCGCTGTCTTAATTTTCCTTATTAAACTACGATGTAATTTCGCATTTCATAGATATGAATTAACAATCTTAAATGCGATATGTCTTCATTGATAATAAGTGTTAGTGCTTTTAACGTAGTAGAATGTTTTTACAGTTCTAGTTTCCGAGGCCTAACGCTTAAAATGGCTCTGGGAATTAAAATAATCCAACTTTAATTCCACACAAAAACCAGCTAATTCTTCAGTTTCTTTGGGCATATCATTGTCACACAAAAAGTATCTTATTCTGCTAATCGGTGTTTGGATGCCTTGTAGTCTCGTGTATGGCGTTGGTTCATGGTTGGGGGGACGAATGGCTGGGGATTTTTCTAGACTGTCGCCCGCTACCGATCAATCATATGTTGGGGGCCGTTGAAAAGCCAAGTGGATGATGAACGAGACTCCCAGTGGAATTCGTCGTCTTTGCCCCACAGTAACGAAGATTGACGGTAACGAAGATTGACTGCGAGTTTGGTGGGCGTCGTTGCGAAGAATGTGCAAGCCGTATGCCGCAGAATACACGTGTCAGAACATACATCTGGTCGACCAACATCATTTGTCGAGGAATGCCGTCGCCTATTGTTCGTTATGTTGGCCTGTGCCGACGTTACGTGGCTCCTCGTTAAGGTGGATTCCTCAGTTAAACTGTTCCACCTATACTAGCGGCCGTCATTGTCTTCGACTGCTGCGGGCGATATTGAAACGCGCGGGTAAATTGATGATAGATATATAGAGTCTACGCAAAATGACGGGTTGTTTGTAATGTCAACAACACGTTTCGTCTTAATTAGGTATGCCATGTAGTTAAGAGATATGTGAACTATCGTGGTGGTATATGTAATAATAATAATTATATGTAAACACTTCCACTGGGCAAAATCACGTCGTGTTGAAAGTGGACAAAATCACATAATACGAAAAAAAATTTATTCTCTAGACGTGCTTCCTAGTTTAATACACACACACACACGCACGCACGCACGCACACACACACACATATGGCATTAATTATCAACGCTAGAATGTCACATTTGTCCCTTCTAATAACTCCATTGTAAATTCATCAACATCGTTCAATTATATATACGTACGTATACGTATATATATATACTGTATATATATATTTATATAGATATATAAATATATACATGTATATATATGCTTATATAATAAATATATACATGTATGTATATAATATTATAATATATATATACTTATATATATATATATATATATATATAATATTATATATATATATATATATTATATATATATATATATTATATATATATACATAATTATATATGTATATATATAATTAGCTACGTTTTCGGATATGATTTCATTATTATTACCAGTTGTGTTTAAAATCACGAAGATCTACACAAAATACATTTATGTACCCTTAGCTATGCCACCCAAAACATCGTCTTTAGGTCGAAACGGATACGTATATACATTCATGAAAGATCGGTTCGTTTATCAATATGTTTTGGCAGCCTAGCAAACCGTCGTGCATGAAAGATTGAGTTCGTTCATCAGTGTTTTTGGCAACCTAGCCAACCGCCGTGCCCCTGCACCTTCCTCCCGCATCAGCAAGGCTTATTCCGTCGGGGTTTCACGGCGGGTGTCCGCCCCACAGACGTCGCCGCTGTGAGACGGCGCTCAAACCAGACCGTGGCCGACCAAGTGGAAGTTAATGGGGACGAGTGCTTGGAAAACAAACACTGCCAGTTAGCATCGACATCTCTGTGCCGAGGTGACAAGTATATGTATCCACTTTCTGGCCGCTTCAGCGAGTTGCCATCTGGCAGCAAGACGCTGCAAGGATGACGAAGGAAATGTTGCTTTTTTGTCTGATCGCCACAGTATTCGCTGGTAGATTTAGGTGTTACGGCGTGTTGTATTGAGGGAATCACAGAGGTTTGTTGTGATGATACCTTATTTAAATCAGCGTGCGTGTGATGAGATTGTTGAATGCTCGAATTATATGAAGTAGCACAATTATGGTGATTATTATAATTTTATTGTAAAATTACGTCACATAGATGTAAATTGTATTTATAATGCACACGAGAACATTCTAGCATTGTAAGATATCCTTGACTTAATCTCGTGCAGTAAATGCACAAGTCACTACCTGCTATCTACCGTTGATTGCAAATGTCCAAGTATATTGTATATTTGCTTACACACACGCACACGCGCGCGCGCACACACACACACGCACGCACGCGCGCGCGTGCTATCATTCATATCTGTTATCATTATCATGTCTCTGAGTTGCAGTATTTTCGTATGTAATAGAGTATAGACCTACTAGTATTTTGGCGGCGCCTCGAATGCTTTAACGGGAACGGCGACGTTGCAACAGACCCCTGGAGGCGCCACAGGCTCCACCCTGGGGCACTGGCCGACCCTCGCCCACATGCCGGGGTGCCAAATATTACACGGCAACGGGATTTTCCTAGTCGAGACGTTATATACTTTTAACAACATCGTACAGTTGAGCCACCGCTCTGTATTTAACAGACAAAGGTGTTTGTTTTATAAGTGATACACCGAACTAATGAGTCAGAATAAAGTGAAAAGACGACGCACCAAATACAATATAAAATTAATCATCAACTCAATAGGGACTAGTCAATAATAATCTGAAATATGGATCATAGGCAAAATGAACCAACAGGAATCGGCATCATGAAGTAGACATATTCCTGCTGTATGCTAACTCTAACCTCATACCAACAACATAGCGATACAAATATTAGTTGACTAGTCTACACGATTACGATTAGGGCATATCGAAGGATGTCACCTTCATATTCTCTCCGAGCTTCGTCAACGTACGAGTGATCACATTATTGTATACGATGCTGTGTGTTCTAGCAGCTTTTTAAACATCGCTATCACGACTGTTAATCATCCCCCTAGTGGACATGGAGTTAGGGAACAAGCGTTTTTGCTGCTCTTTATAATTTACAGTAGGAATACACACATACAGCATTATTGCGTTAGAAATAATATATCCTCGACACAACAGAGGTTCCTAGCTTCCCCGGTAGATGGCGTCTTGCCAGCGATCACGTGGTATGCCGAGTCCCCGGAGACATTCCGAGGAAGTGATCATCGCCTGTCAAGGGAGAAAGCTCATTACGGGAGCCTTTCGGGCAGGTTCCGACACCTCGTCGCTGGCGCCCACATGCCGTAGCTGATAACGGCGGACGTCTCCTTTCAGTCTCACCCGCCGTGACGAGAGGGGCCCGTGTCTACACGGCAGACATTCCATGCGCGAACCTCTTAGAAACTTTTGTGGTGACTACGTAATATGTTTAATAATTATGTGTTCTATTTACTGGCTACGATCCTATCCCAAGGATGCCGATATATATATATATATATATATATATATATATATATATATATATATATATATATATATATATATATATATATATATATATATACATATATACATATATACACACACTCTCTCTCTCTCATATATATATATATATTTTTTTTTTACTTTATATATATATATATATATATATATATATATATATATATATATATATATATATATATATATATATATATATATAATTATACATATACATATACATGCACAGACGCATATAACGCTTTCCCAAAGTATTCGCATTAACATAAATTTTGTTTTTTTAACACGAGTTACGTAACACATTCCAAGTTGATCTGTGAAACAATCCCCAGATAGCGAACATATTTGTGAACTGTCGATTAATATTCATCTAATGTCCGATACGAACCTCAAACCATTCAAAGGTATTAACCAACGGTGAAATTCGAGGCAAAGAAATACGGCGTTACTTTTCTTCTTAGCGTGTTGTGGATTAATTTATCAAAGTTTGGCGCCCGGTGTGCAATGCGTCTAGGAGAAAAAAAACGTTAACATATACCCGGTACATTATAAAGGTCATATGCATACTTAGATGCATATGCCGACATGTCTTAGCTGAATCACAGCTAGATGAGTGTAGCACTAGATACTTTGAAAAAGTAGTTTACGCAGGCTAAACTCACAAAGTTCGATTGATCATAATTTTGTAATTTCCGTAAAATGTATTAGCGACACGTGAGCACTACATACAGAATGTAAAAATAATAAATGACATGCATTTGCCACACCAGTGCTGAACAATGTGAATTCTACAAACATTATACCTAATCTCTGAGATACGGTCTATATATTATTATGTTTGAAAAAAAACATCGCAACGTAACGAAGAAATGAAACCTTTGTTAATATAAAATGTCTCCGTTATTGAACGTGTTTGCATATAAATGTGCTAGAATGTTTAAATATATAATACATTTATTTTTATATATTATTTATATTTATTTACGAGAGCTTATATTTTAATGTATGATCCATTTAAGCACCTTTATGTAATCAGTGTGCTGACATACTAGGTATTTTTACTATTAGATGATGTAATAGCCAGTAAACAAATATTGTACTTTATAGCTTTAACGGTCTCTTTTTAGCCTGTCTTGCCTCCATTTTACTGCCGCTGCATCTGCCAAGCGACGCGCTGCCTTCCAGACGCTGCGCTGTTTCGGCGGACATGAAATCAGACCGGTGTTTGCGGAACATAGTTTGGCAGAAACCCTAGACTGTTACGTCGCCCGATACGACGTTCCAACAGCCCCGTCTTCAGCAGGATGTCTCCCGATGGCTAATCCTCCTTCGACGTTATCAGGACGAGCGCAGGTGTCGACTTTCGCTGACCAGACGGCTATCGTTTGAAGACGGGTTTGATGTGCGTCCGCCATGATGGCTGCTGCGGCCACCCGCCGTGAGGGGCGCCGTCGTCGGCCGAAAGAACAACACGCCGCGTGTTTTGTTCTAATGTCGAACGACAACTGCGTATGTTTGGTGAATAAACAGGTTGATATCGATAGGAAGCCAAGAGAAGATGTTATCGTGAATAAATAATGTTTATAATAATTGTCTCGTTATCGCGTCTTAAGCCGTTGTCTGTGTTGCTTATAATTATGCGTAATTTCAGGACGTGGACTTCGGTATTTTCCCTTTCAACCAACGGAACATTCAACCCGAAATACAGAGCCTGATAATCGTCTTGCAGTGTAATTAACTCAATGTGTCCAGGATGGTAATTCTACCTTACATAAATATCGAGCTTTGCGCAGTTGTCTTAATTTTGCCGTTCACAAACATATACTTATTTTGTCTGGTTTCATACACAATTGATACAAAAACATAACATTATCATTTCCTTCACTGTAATGATATGAATATTACATTAATCCAATCATTCTTCAGTAAATTACTGAGAAATTTGCCAAAACATATCGCCATTGTTAACACTTAAACCTAAGCTACCACACATAATTGTATTTAAGAAAGCATGTTAATAGATTAATTGTAGTTTCCGGTTGTTATATCCGGCATACGGACTAATAATCGAACGTAGGCGAATGTAATGTTTCGTTTTTTTGCGCCGTTTTATAATAAAATCGCAGAGTATCTAAAAAAAACAAATGGCAAAATATGGTGCTTTACAAAGAAGTATAAGGCATATGTCGATACAATTATACTAGCGATTAATATTTCAAATAAATCAGTTAATTAACGTTACGCGCTGCATTGAACGAGGAACGCGTCTGGGCGTTTTCGTAGAGAAAACGACGCCGATAATCCAATTATAGCGACGATTTGTTTTCGCAAGATACTTGGGTTACCGCTGGGTCGCCCCAACCGTCATACCCCGCTGGCAGCGTTACAGCGAGGGCGGTTGTTTCACGGTAATTAACCTCACTTTGCGGTAATTTCGTGTGCTCGGCATTTTCCGGAAGAACGATTCGCGCCGAAGTTAACCGAGCGACAACCGGACCTGTCAAACTCTATGAGGGATGTGACACTGACGAGGAATTATGCTGAGCGTCATTTTGGGCATTCTTCAGCACTTTAAGCGAGTTCGTCGGTTCTGCTTGTCCAGGATTAGCTGGGCGGTAATTATTAGCGGGAAATTCATTGAATCTTTTACCCTTTTGTAGATATGAGAGTAACGTCACAATAATGGATGCTGGTAATACAAAATGCCTGTAGCAGCTGGTTACAGATTAAGTGTTTTATTAAAAATCATGATAATCATAATAGCGGACGTTGCACGCATTTCTCAAATACAGTTTCTGGTTTATAAAACACAACTTGATACGCTGCATAGGCCCATGTATGCTTGACGTATTCTTTATAAGTCTTTAATATAAACATTGCATTAAAATGAGAGCAAATAACAACGCTTTGATGTGTATATTGTTATGATTGTAATGATCAAATTGTATATGTCAATTGTAGAATAAATTGCATATGTAACACCACACAATGGGTTAATAAGAAACAGTTACAAGTGTCTGCATATGTAACACCACACAATGGGTGATTCAGAAACGGTTTCAAGTGTCTGCATATTTAACATCACACAATAGGTGATTCAGAAACAGTTACAAGTGTCTGCATATGTAACACCACACAATGGATGATTCGGAAACAGTTACAAGTATGTGCATATTTAACACCACACAATGGATGATTCAGAAACAGTTACAAGTGTCTGCATAGACCGAATAGAGCAGCGTGCAATGTCATTTTGAAAAATGTTGTTCTTTGACAAATTTCTCAAAACATTTCTTTCATTGATAATAAATACTGTAATATTAAAAGACTGAATAAAACATCATATGTTACGTTGATATTATTATATTAACAGTTTTACTTCATCTCCTGCTACTGAGTGCGAGTTACACAGATAAAACATATTTTAACTTCAAGTATAACATACCTGGACCTGCATACACCATTACACCCCATCATTACAGTATTTTGGTTTTTGAAAACTTGTTTCTACAATGGCAATCTCTGTTTATGAAAACTTCACCAGTCACTATTTCTGCAGAAATGTGAACGACTAATTTTCGATTATTTTCGACGCAACGCCAACTGCAACAGTATTTGCTAAGTGTAATTAACTTTCTGTTATACGTTACTTATTACCCTATAGTCATACGCATAATGGTTACTGCTATCGGCAAATTATTACACGCCAATGACAAACTGCCACAAGGCAACGAAACTCAATACATGCATGTATCCTACACGGCGGGGGTAATTTACACTTAGCCTTTGCTTGCTTACACTTAGCGTCAGCTGACGGATCATACGCGGCTGCTGGAAGCACTTAACTAATAAAGTCAATTAACGAAAATTAACCAATCGTTCCCGCTCATCGTCGTAAGCCCGCACAACGTTGGGTCGTCTGCGTAAAACAAAACGGATCGGTTGACAAAAGACAACAAACACGCTGAAACCTCTGACATGAGTTGGCAACGTGCTACTAGCTACCGAGGACGAAAGTTGACTTTATTTATCTTAATTATTCTTGCAACGAAACGGGAACGTTTTTGTCCGCCGTTTGAAACAAAGATGCCCAGATTATCTACAACGTTTCAGTTGATGTTGCGATCAGTTTAGGTAAGGATCTTTTATAACGAAACTACGACAGTCTCAACAGGATTGCTTCCAGGAGGATAATATATTTGTTTGTTTCCTCTTTTGGTTTATTATAACATCTAAGTTAATCTTTAGCTAATGTGTTTTACAGTTCCACTTTCTACGATAAATAGAATTATACTGTCGTTCAACTAACATATATATCACTCTATAACTTTTCTTTTCTGCCCGCACGTCACAACCCGAAGCTGCATGAATCCTAGAGCGGACTCACTCCAGTCAACGCCATTTTGTAAATTAGCGGAAGGAACCAGTTTGCTTTATATAACTACAATACTTTCAAATGGCATATCTACAACATTGCTAACAAATATTCCATATGGTATATCATCCCGTTTCATAAACACAATAGTTACAAACATACACAACGTTTCTCTTGTGACTGTTCATCTCAAAGTTACTGGTTCCATCCGTGAGATGACGCTGATCAATTTGCATAATGGTTCATCCATGTTAACTTCCACAGTGCCTGCTCTCCAATGAAAAACTTGGCGACATGAATTGCTAATTTGCTACATACAAGAATGAAACATTAGAAAAAACCGCCAATGACGTCATGGGCATTGTCGACGGCGTACGTAAGACGTTTAACGTACTTACTAACAGCGATTATAACCAACGGCGGCGTAAATCAGGTGCAGTAACTTCCAATTTACGATAATTGAGGAGCTGACGAGATATAAGACACGAGGGAAACTGATCGCCCGGCTGTTCCGATCCATTTGGCTACACAAATACGTTTTAAAGTGGTGTCACATGACGACAGCCCTACTCGAGGGTTCGGAGTAACGAAGGGAAAGAAACGCGGGAAACGGTTGCTTGCATAGCAATTGTCCCCGATTGACAACAATAATCAAGACTATTAATTAATATAAGTGGGAGACGTGGTAACTGATATACTGCAAATTCCGTTTTCACAGTTTTCCGTGCACGCACTGTCGCTATTTGGGGTAAATTTGGTTTGTGTTATTTTGTTTTTAATAGTTATCCCTACATTTTATGGATTAAAGCACTACGTGCACTTTCCAATAGCTTGATATGTTTTGATGAGGCAACATGACGTGGCTAAGTGGTTATTTAGGTTATGTTGCCATGCCATGCCATGCCATGCCATGCCATGCCATGCCATGCCATGCCATGCCATGCCATGCCATGCCATGCCATGCCATGCCATGCCATGCCATGCCATGCCATGCCATGCCATGCCATGCCATGCCATGCCATGCCATGCCATGCCATGCCATGCCACGCCACGCCATGCCATGCCATGCCATGCCATGCCATGCCATGCCATGCCATGCCATGCCATGCCATGCCATGCCATGCCATGCCATGCCATGCCATGCCATGCCCATACCCATGCAATTGTTATTATCATTACAGCGTTATTATTATTGATAATTATTTGTGTATTTATATTGGTATCCATATTATTATATCGTTATTGTTTATATTATTTGTTTTCAAATCACGTGTTTATCTTCCTAGTGACACGTAAATAATTATTATTGTTACCTGTGAAATGCTTTAACCAACTCGCACTATTATCTGGAACACAAAACATTGAACAACGTCTAATATATCGGTATATTAGCGAGTCAATGACGCTTAGAAATATATTGCTTTCTTTCTTACGTTTCCTACTATCCGCACCACAAATGGGTCGGGTTGGGTTAATACGTTTGCACCAAACTCGCGTTCTTTCGACACGGTTAAATGGCGGTAATTATGAACACGTGGCAAGAATCAAAGAATAAAGATCGCTCTTACAAAAAATTAATCGCCGTAATTATATTCTCCTAGCACACCATGATCTTGTTTAACTATAAAAACGACGTTTGAAATTTAATACGCTTGTGTAATAGACACGCGTGAAGCGTTGACGGTTCAGTAGAGATTCGCCTGATCTTTTTCAATGAGGTTATGTCTTTTTAACAACAGTTAGACTATTTGTGTTGAGTCTTTAGGTTATCTGAGTTCTGACAAAACATCATAACTTGACAAAAAGTTAACCGATGATTGATGCAGTCAAGTAAAACCACTGCGAACACTGTTTAGTTGTTATTAAATGCTACATGTGTATTTCAGTAACAGCTAGCAATAAATACGTTTACAAATAATATGTTAAATACATTAGAAACAGACATCTGCATGTCTTAAATATTGAGCATGAAATCACATTCATTACGATTGCAAATCAATATAATTGTACAAATATCGATCCCACCTATGTCAACACAGAGACAAGCACCATGCGGGTAAACATGGCGTCTACAAGAAACCCCGCCAAACAAATTAACACTGGAACTTTCTGATTACATTTATTGGGCCACTTACGACGTCTATAATCCCGCTTCGACGTCGTTAGACACCGAATCGCAAAAGCTTGCGTCCAGCTAACTGCCTTCATTACTTCTGTTTATTTATCTAACATATTCGGTCAGCTGTAAGGGAGAAAGCATCAAACCCCGTTTAGGACCCCCCTAACGGGTCTGGGAGACAAGACTGTCTCGTCTGGCTGCCCGCCCACTGTCTCACGTTATTACCCGCGTCGCGGGGAGTTTTCCGTGGATAACAGGCGATCCGATCCGACCGCATTGAAAATAGGATGAAATTAAATGTTCCGGTTCTTGACTTTGGTGACGGGAATCATGATTAATACGGCCACGTGACACTATGTTGATATCTGTTATCACATCTCTAATAAGACGCAGTACATCACCGTTCGTAGACATTACCATTGACCTAGATTGCTTAGACCTCTAGGGACTTTGTAAATATGAACAATTTCAATAATCGAAAACAAAATATATGCAGGTGGATGGGTGAGGGTATATTTGGAATAATTTATTTGAAGAAAAAAGCGAATTTAGAACTCCACAGTGAACACAAAACGTACACAAATGTTGCTCTACATACACCTTCAGCCGTCCCTATGAACGAGTGGTTAGTTTTGATATAATAAACTAGGTGCAATTCATTGACGGTTAATGTGATCTAACCATTATTTTCAGTAGATACAATTGGGATCCTGTCTGTATATATCAACTGTATTTATTTTAGCAATTCCATCACTCGAAGACAGACACATATCAACATTACCAATTGCTTGGTTAAGGGATAGGTGTTGTTCTTATCAATTAATGTATTAATCATTTTAATTCAAATACATATTTTTATTGTTTTTATAATTGTTTCTTTATACAATATATATATAAATATATATATATATATATAATATATATATATATATATATATATATATATATATATATATATATATATATATACATATATATATATAATATATATATATTATATATATATATATATATATATATATATATATATATATATATATATGTATATGTATATATATATATATATATATATATATATATATATATACATATATGTATATATATTGTCAACGCATTGATTGACGTTAAGTTAGACATTGCGCGATATAAGAACCTTTATTAATAACGAACAGTACGATGCAGACGAAATAGGACTCAAATAAACAGCGTGCCCCACAATTCACCACTTCACGTGTATTGGCCTGCTTGTCTACGTTTCTACAACGATTGTCTTCTCCTGTTACACGATGCCATGTTTATATTAAGTTAATCACAGACAAATATATCTCCGTGGTCAGAACAGACCCCGTCTCAATGCTCCGCCCAGCGGAAGGCTAGAGACCGGCCGAGTGAGACCGGCCGGGAGAGAGACGGCTCCCGACTGACAGCGATTATGACGAACGGCGGCGCGAATCAGCTGCAATAACTTCCAATTTACGATAATTGAGGAGCTGACGAGATATAAGACACGAGGGAAACTGATCGCCCGGCTGTTCCGATCCATTTGGCTAAACAAATACGTCTTTAAGTGGTGTCACATGACGACAGCCCCACTCTAGGGTTCGGGGGAACGGCGGGAAAGAAACGCAGGAAACGGGTGGTTACACGGCAATTATCCCGGCTTGGTAATATGGGGAACAGGAACAGGGCTGTTAATTAACGTAGCTGGTCTACGTGGGAACGGTCGTATATACTGCTGAATTAATTATACTTTCAATGTCTTGATTTTTGGCGTAAATTTTATTTGTTTGATTTTGGTTTTGTGGCTTTCCCTGTATAAATTTACTATGGTGATAAAATATTTGGTGTCCTTTATTACGCTTCTGCATATAATAATAATAATAATACTAATAATAATGATACGATAAATTATATTGTAAACCATGCTCATCAATACAAAAGGGTTGATCAATCGCAAAGTCAATAACCAACATTTATATTAATTTAATTTGTTTTAAATGTTACACTATACATTGTATTGTGTTACGGCCACATCAAGTTACGTCCGTGCAGTGATTTATTGCGGTCTTCAGCCCGTACGGGATTCATCTAGAGACGTTGAACACACAGACAATTTTATTTGTTGGGATACATACTTCCATAAAATCGCATCAATTAAAAGAAACCTGCCAATAGTAATGTTAGCACAATCCCATGGCATAAAACATATTATCATTTTTATCAATTTCATCAGAAAGTTCAATTAACAGTTACTAACATGGTGAAGTGGCGTTTATCGACGAATCGTGGGTTTAGTGAATCGCAACTGATACACTTACGTACATTTCCACCCAACTTGATTCTTACAAAATTGTATCTTTGAGAATAGCGTCCAGCTGGAATTAAACGAAACATCTGCACAGTAACACACACAATCGGACAAGACAGCAGCCGCTTATGTGTGCTGAACCGACGATAGGCATTTTATTGCGTATATGATTGTGGAATGCACACAAAGGTACATTTAATAAAAATTAATTCGCATGTCTAATGTTTGCTTGAAAATTCAAAATTCTATTTAAAATGTTTCTATCATCGCCGTCAGTTGCCATTCATTTTAGTGGATACTGGAATTTAACCGGTATAGTCACACGAAGTCTGCAATGTCGAAACGGGCAAATAGGTCGTTGTTTAAAATCAAGGTGCACTGTAGTTAATCCTGCGGCCTCGGTATCACAATATTGACAATCACGCTTGGTAAATTGGGTGTTTTATTTACTATTTGAACATACTAAGGGTGAAATTTTTTTCAAATCGCAAACATTCTGTCTTTTAAGAAAACGAGATGTTGGTTTAAGCAATTACTATTGATTTGTCAATGTCGCAACGTTTTTTTTATATATAATGTGATGGTTCGCTTTCTGACATAATACAATTAAAATTGCGTTCACACTCGAATAAGTGTGGTTAATAACAGTAATAATAATAATAAACATTATTTATTCACCATAACCTTATAAAATATACATTTTATCTTCTCAATGGTGTGATTATGACGTTATGGCCGCACATATTTGTTGATGGGTATGTATTGCACATCTATATGGATAACAGGAAGAACCATTGGATATATAATCCCGTAGTCACTTCATGGAGAGCATTGGGCGATTTAATAACGGGATGAAAAACAAACATAAATAAAATAAATAATTAATAATTCCATTAATCCTTTGGCATTTGGATGTTGACCACAGGGTTCCCGATATATACACTAAAAGATATTTTCTATTTTGCATTTTTAAGTTGGTTAAAGTTGTCACAGTTGGATATTTGTGCGAGGGAAGAAACAATTATTATTTGAAAACGTCAGTTATAAGTGATAGGGGCATGCAATGGTAATGAACATTTGATCTGGAGTGGCGGGTATTCGTGTTGAGATACTTTAGTAAATCGACTGCTATTTGGTTGTGTAGTACTTTATGGAAGACAGAAAGTCTTGCGAATTTCCTCTTGCTCTGTAGAGATGGTATAACATAATTTTGTCTAGTTCCGTTGTTATGTAGTGCAGTAAATAAAAGGTGATGTTTACAGGCACTCGCACATATTAACAAAGCAATACTTTCTAACTTATTCCGTATACGAAAACACGGTTCAACGTTTTCAAAACGACGCCTTCAACTAACCCCGAAGACCCTACAGCAACACACAAATTCGGGACGTTTCCCTCGGCCATGTTGTCACGGCTCATCTCCGGCGTTGTTATTGTTTGTTTAGTCTCCCTTCCCTCCGGCCCCTTCCCGGGCCGGGGCGGGAGACGCCCACACGCCAGCAGCCCCTTCCCGCTGGAGAGCATCCATCACGTCTGATAAACCTTTCGCCACGACGAACAATTTCTCGGCGGCGCTGACGGGGATTATCTCCGTGACGGCGTGCCTGGTATGTCCGGCCCCGCGACGTCTGGCCGGCCACGCGTTGATGTCCGGCGAAGACGACACGTCGTTGATACATCTATACGTTCTGGTCACTCGGATCGTAGTGTGTTTTCCTTTAATCCGGACGCGTGCGTATTCTTGAACCCGGCTGACGGGTGCGATGTTTTGGGGAGAAATATCAACACGTGGGATGCATTTTCTCGGGTACACTGCGAATTCAAATTTAAAGGTAGACCAATACTCAACTGTGTTAAGTTGTAGTAATGGAACAGACACTATGCTATATGGCGTATATTGTTCATGACATCAGTACGTGACCAAGATTAAGAGCTGATGGGTCGAAACATCGTATGTTTCACAAATTAAATAAATAAATAAATAAATGTCTTCCCAAACACTGCACTATGTTATATTTTCCTTTAAACAGTCACCCACTGTAGTCCTAAGCTAAACCAACGCGTTCTTTTTAATGTCACGACCAGTGTGTCATTTTAAAATGCTTCTATTATTGCTCCAACGTTTTATTTTATTGCCTGAATGAGTTGGACAAGCCGCGACTAACGTCACGTGACTCAATTACTGTAACGATACAACAATATAGACTAATAGTAAGCTGTATAATATAATAAAGGCTTCATTGTCCACTTGCTTTCTTTAGACAAATGCGGTAATCAACGACTAGTAACCGTCGCGATAACTGGACGAGCTAGGGGGCATTTACCTGTCTGCCCGCTTCGTGCGCATGACGTCATTAATTACCCGTCGTCAACTTTCACAAAGGTGAATTATATGTGCAGTAAGTTGAACTTTTAATACAACGGCCCATGTTGCATTTCATACGAACACCAGTTATTAAATGTGAAAGTAAACTAGGACAGTTTTTGAATAAAACGCACTTCAAAAAGAGTGTCACGGTGGACACCACAACGCGAAAATGGAAGGAAATGCGGGCAAAGGCAATATCAATGAGGGTAGCGATGGATGAGCTAGGACATTTTTGGGACAAGATAGGCTCTCTATCTGATGCAAATTGTTAATAATAACAACATCTATTTTTAATGTTACTGTTTAAGCATAACTACAATTACTGGAGCATACACATATCTATTCGATATCATTTCTAATGGTTGGTGTTTGATACTCTTGTATCTGTTGTGAATTTCAACACAATTTCTACGTTTCGGATATACGGGTGTTTACAAAATATATAAATAAATAATAATTATGAGGCTCATTTTTGTTATATAAACCAACGACGTCGGTATGGACAAGTTGTTTAGCTAATTATTAAGCATAGGTGGCAATATTGTTCTGATAACTATTTAGGTCCTAATGTTAATTTCAACAACAACGACGAAGAGGATGATGAAGAATGTCGTCATTTTAGTAGTCCTCATCAGCATCAACATTGCTGTTATTATTCGCATTATTAGTAATTTTATAATTTGTATTAATATTCTTATTATTATAACATTTCGTAACAAACTATTAGATACTAATCATCATACAATTATTATTAACACAAATGCTAACACGGTTGTAACTATACTAGTAACCAAACTATTAAATCATCATTCATCATCATCTACGTCGTACACGTCATGTCATGTCGGGTCGTCCCGCGGCTGTGAGCCACAAGCCCCCGTCAGCTGCCGTAAACCCATCCCCGTCCCCATCCCCGTCCCCGGCCCCGTCCCTAAACCGCGCCTCCGTCTCTTCCGCGGCCTCGCGTGGAATGCGTGTTTATTGAGGAAGATAATACCTCAGCGCCTATCGGACCTCCTAATATTTTATATACCCGAATGGCTGTAGCGAGTGACAGAACACTTGTTCCCCCATCTCACGCCCCGGTAATCCCGCCCCCATCCCGCGCCTCCAGTCGCGTTTGATGACGAAATAACGCAGGCGAAATCCGCGAGCACGGAAACTCGGCACCCCCGGCGCGTTTTGTTGGCACGTCATTAGGGCAGTAAATCGCGAGTTAGGGGGACCTGTTATCTTTAATTTGGGGCTTTATTGGGCAAGTGGTCGGCGTGTTTTATGGGCGGGCTGTCGGGAACCGGGTGGCGGTCGTGGGCTGCGTACGTAGGAAGGAGTAGGCTCTCCCTGCTCTACCAAAGGGACTACGCACATTGTAGTGCTGAATATACATGTAGGTCCAATTCTTGTTTACGATGATTAAAGTGTTCAGTGTTAAAAATGTGCTAGTAAATAATTTGACAAATACATTCAAACGCGTTGTAAAATTGCAGTCTAATCATTATCGAAAAATTAATACAATGCTTACGTGTGTGAGCGTGTGTGACGTTTAACACCATATGTGCTTACGTTTAGCTACGCGAAAGGTACTGTCATGTCAAATAACTTGCATAGCAATAAATTGTCCTGTTTTAATGGAGGGAAGTGATTACATGTTTTTGATGTTTTACATTGAACTTTACTTACGTCAGCGCAGTGTTTGGCCACTGATGCTAAAATGTGACTCGTATTTAAGATCGGTTTTTCATAAGGCAAGTAAGCTTTTTCTTATACGATGTTCTCTTCCAACAAAATTCAAGCTTTCGTCAACTCCATTATTAATATGACTTTCTCTTCCAACAAAACTCTAGCTTTCGTCCACGCCACTGGAAGATATGCATGTCAAATTGAGTTCATTGCAACAGGAAGATATATGTGTAAGCATGACTACTTTATAACTTGAATTATATCGGGATTTTAGTTGACTCGTTTCCCGGTGACAATATTGGCGTGTGTCGGTAGGTCCCTCGCAAACGTTTTGAACACGACAGCCGAGTTCACGTATAGTGTTTATTGTAGCTGTTTTTATTATTGTATAAGTATGCACGTGCGTATGTATGTATTGTAAAATTAAATTTGTCTAATATTTGTATGCATATAGGTATGTATGTAGTGTGTGTGTGTGTGTGTGTGTGTGTGTGTGTGTGTGTGTGTGTGTGTGTGTGTGTGTGTGTGTGTGTGTGTGTGTGTGTGTGTGTGTGTGTGTGTGTGTGTGTGTGTGTGTGTGTGTGTGTGTGTGTGTGTGTGTGTGTGTGTGTGTGTGTGTGTGTATGTATGTATGTATGTATTGTAAAATTATATTTGTGTAATAATTGTATGCATATAGGTATTTATGTATTTATGTATGCATGCATAATATATATATATATATATATATATATATATATATATATATATATATATATATATATATATATATATAGTAAACCATTTATTGTCATTGTTTCTAATGTACGTGTTTGTGAATTTCTTAGTCCGAATAAAATAATAATCAGCTGATGTAGGAGACTCACGCCGGCTTAGTGCGGACACATTGCAAATATCTAATGGGCGCCTGTCCTCAGCTACTCTACACCCGCCTATGCGTTGTATAGATTCTACTATATATTGCGTATATAACATGAGTTCAATAATATAAAATATCAGCCTTTGCACAGGCCAAACCACACACCAGCGATCGCGCTTCAATGAACTACGGTTTGACTGTATATTATATATTATATTGTTTTCAAATGTGTCCAAACAATTGACTTGAAATATGCGCGACGTTTGCGGTGGTTACTAATATGAAAACATCAGGCAAAAACGTTAACAAACTCTATTTACATGTTCATATACGTGTGATTGTATATCTCAACAGTTTAATTTTTATTATATAATATTTTCTAATATTTGTTTGTAACAAACATTGCATTTGTTGCCATGCACATGTTTCGTGGATTTTGTGTCCATGTAAATACAACAATAATAATACATAATGTGATTTATTTGCTCTCAGCAACAAGTACGTGTGTCGAATGATGCATAATCAAGCAAAACTTGCGTCTTATTTTTGCATGTCACACATATGTTGGGTAAAAGGTTTCCGAATATAATTTTGTTTCTTAAAATAAAATTCTGCGCATATACATATTTAACACACGTTTTCAACAATCAACCTTATATGTAAATATTTAGGCAAATTAAAAATACTTGTTACGTTCTTATAACCCTGGACGGGTCCGGGACTCTCACGACAGCGCTAAGAAAACATAGTTAGACTTTATCGTCGATTAATCTAGGTTATTCGCGACCGCGTCGACGTGAAATCACAACCAGATGTCGGCGCGCTATCGTGGCGCAGGTCACGTGGTTCCGTGCGTGTCGGTCGCGAGAGTTCGCGTCCTCGAAGGGAGTGCTCATTAATTACATTACGGATGTCGGCATTTTTCTTTGCAAGTGCTTGCCAATAGTTGTATCCCGCACGGCAAAGGTCAACGATTATTTGGCCAACACACGTGTAGGGGGTCTACGCGGGCAATGCTACTTTGAAAACATGTCATTCCAATAGGGAATGTGTCGCAAGCTAAATTAGGTTGGTGGTTTGACGATTACATGTTCGTATTGTGTTTTCATAGGAATTAGGCATTTTGTTTCCGGTGGTATTTTCGTTTTTGCGGGAAGTCCCGTCATGGTTGAAATGTTCGGTGAAATGAAATACGCTTCACGAATTAAACTCATAGGACGTGTTGAATTCGAACTTGGTTCACTTTGCTTCACACCACCACTGTTTATTGTGCGATGCCTGTCTCTTAAACATGTGCGGTTCTCTAATAATAAACACTTCTTGTTCTAAACAACATTGGAACTATAGGGCTTTCTCGGGCGCTGTGCCAAAGTTTTGGAAGTTGCTCCCTCTTGTAATAATTTTCGTAATGTAAACATTACACAGTTCTGGTTTCCCATAAAACCGCCCCACATGTCACTGTCGTGTCCAGCCTTATATTGATAATTCTAACATGGACTACCGATTTTGACATTGACTACCCTTTAGACATCTGAGTTTGCTGTCCGACGATTTAAGCCGAACGGATGTTATCTTACAAGAATAACCATTAGGCCTACTAGTCGTTGGTAACCGCATTTATTTAAAGAAAGCAAATGGACAAGTAAGACTTTATTAGATTATATAGCTTATTGTGAGTCTATTTTGTTGTATCGTTATAGTAATTGAGTCACGTGGCGCTAGTCGCGGCTTGTCCAACGCATTCAGGCAATAGAATAAAACGTTACAGCAATAATACAAGCATTTTAAAATGACACACTTATCGTGACATTAAAAAGAACGCATTGATTTAGCTTAGGACTACAGTAGGTGATTAGTTAGAGGATAATATAACATAGTGTAGTGTTTTGTAAGAATTTAATTTATTTATTTAATTTGTGAAACGTATGATGTTTCGACCCATCACCTCTTAATCTTGGTCACGCACTGATGTCATGAACAATATACGCCATATAGCATAGTGTCTGTTCCACTTCTACAACTTAACACAGTTGAGTATTGGTCTACCTTTAAATTTGAACTCGCAGTGTACCCGAGAATATCCGTCCTACGTGTTGACATTTCTCCCCAAAACATCGCACCCGCCAGCCGGGTTCAAGAATACGCACGCGTCCGCATTAAAGGAACTCACCCAACGATCACGCGAGAACGTCCAACCGATTCGACTGCCTGTTTCCAATTAGTCACGCTACGATAGGTTCAGTAGATCGTCGTTGGGGGCTTTGTAAATATAATAACTTCAATAATAATAATAATAAGTTGAGTGTGGATGGGCGGGTGAGAGTGTTTTGTAATAAAATGAAGAAACATACTGCACTGTAAATAATATTTCAAACTAGGATATGTTTGACTGCAGAACACCACCATATTAAGCTCAAGCTGCATTTGGATTCAGTTCCTCTTATCTACTGTATATACGGTTATTTATCGATTTACTTCATCAATATACATTTCTGCACGAAAACAAGCATATGGTGTCGTATTATATATGGTAGGCGTAAAACTGATCTACAAATCAGTTGTATAAGTGTTCGAAAAAGTTAAATTAAATTACGACAATTTATAACAAACGAAAGTCTTTCAAACGTCACGATGTGGTACTAACGAAATGGAAAATTCCACTGAGTTTGGAATTTCTTAACATATTCCTGTGCGGATACGTTTCAAATTGCTACACCGAGAGATTCAGTTTGTCGAAGCCACATGACAAGTCATTCCGACTGACTGCACGTATACGCGTAACGCTGTTTATTTGAGTTTGGTACTAAATAAAGTCCGTTTCGTCGAGATTTGTTCAATGGTTGAAAATTGCTGAATTTGTTTTTATTTCGAACATGCATCAAAAGATTTGTTGACCTATATAACGCCTACCATATATAATATGACACCATATTCTTGTTTTCGTCTTTAAATGTCTATTGCTGAAATAAGTTGGAAAACAATGTAAAATGTACAATGAGCAGATAGCTGGTTAAAACCAAATGCAACTTGAGCGCAATATGGCGTCGTCCAGTGGTCACTGCTATCCAAGTTTGATATTGTTAAATATACCGTGGCTCAGTGCTCATCAAATCAGGGTCACACATCCTCCAAATAATACGTTCTTTTATGTGTGGGCAGTGTTCAATCATGTTAGCTCCCCATTAAACCCCTTCTGCATTTAAGTCTTTTTTGATCGTCTTCTTTTTATTATATTGCCAAATAATCTAACAAATCTATAAAAAAAACAATTTACAGTTTATTATGATTTCTATCCACACTATGCCTTTTTATTAAACCGATTGCGCGTATTACGCTCACTCACATTAATATTTCTAAAGAAATCGAATTTAACTCGCGCTAGCCTAAATATAATGATAGAACGTTGGATAGTGTAAGTGTAGAAATTATGTCTTTATGAAAAGAACATTGCTGGTAGCGGCAAGTTTTTTTATAATAAAATATATAATTTATTGTTTTTTTCGCGGTGATAAACATCTAAGAATAGCGACTGTTTCGTTGTTGTTGCTCACTGTGTTTTTGACGGCAGTCTCGTCGAACATCTCTGTCACTGACACTAGGCATCGTCTCACTACAGATTGGTCACACTTATAAGAACATGTAGTAATACAAATATCATGTATTATGCCAACATTCGGTATGAAAAAAGTAACAATGACAATCCTGATCCCTCCTTAGTTGTTATCGCAACACGTCTTTCCAGCAGGTTGGAAAGTGCAATGTTTGTCTCATAGACGTCGCGCAAAATGGCGGTATATATATATATATATATATATATATATATATATATATATATATATATATATATATATATATATATATATGACAATGACGTGGATGACGAACTATACACACGACCTATCACCAACGAGGCACCACGGGTCGCAGTCTGTCCCACCTCGCAGTGAAGACTACATCAAAAGGTGGCGACGTCTCGGGGACGGTCTTACAGGCTAATAACCGCAACAGCAAGAACATTCCATCTCATCTCGTACAGCTGGGTTTGCTATAATTATATATATATATATATATATATATATATATATATCTATGCTAACATTATTAATATGTGTATTATAACGTACGTGTGTTTATGTAATGTATGCTATACAAATGCCCGTACATAATTACTCTGTATGTGTGTGTGTGTGTGTGTGTGTGTGTGTGTGTGTGTGTGTGTGTGTGTGTGTGTGTGTGTGTGTACGTGCGCGCACACACACACACACGCGCGCGCACACACACACACACACACACACACACACACACACACACACACACACACACACATATATACATACACTCGCTCGCACACCATTGACGTGTTTCAATGGCTGGAGTCGATCGCGCTGGCTTCGTGCGCCAAAGAAAGACCCACACCTCGTCGGTTGCCGTGCACTGTCTGACACAGCACACAGAGACGTCGAATCGTAATGCCGGGGAACGCAACGAACACAGAGAAACAGGACGAACCATGCACGAAAAGACAACGACCACCACGCACACGGACTGGCACTCACCTGCACCCGAGCCTCCGTCAGATTGCACCTGAGCGCGAGCTGCTCGCGAGCGTACACGTCCGGATAGTGCGTCTTCTGGAAGACGCGTTCCATCTCCTCCAACTGGAAGCTCGTGAACGTCGTCCGATTGCGTCGCTTCTTCCTCTTCGCCTCCGCGGTGCCGTCGCCGTCGCCGTCGCCGTTCTCTCGCGCCTCGGGCTCGGCCGGCGGGGACGGCGACGGGCGCTCACCCCCGGGCGTCGACGACGCATCGCCGGCCGGGCTGCCTCCCGCCGACGACTCCGGGCTCGCCCCGATCTCCGCCGCCGTGGTGTCGTCGTCTGCAAGCAGAGCGGGCGCGTGCAGCGACGAGGACATAATTTAATAAATCTCCCCGAGCGACCGGGTTCGTGCTTAGCTGTCGGCCGGTGGTCGTCGTGCGCACATCTGCGCGCGGTTATCGTTCGTTACGCGTTCATTATCGGCCGGTAAGTCGCGCGGTTACGGCGCGAGCGCGCGCGACACTGCGTGTTTCGTTCGCGGCCTTCGCCAAACCGGAGCTGCCGGGTTGCCGTGCGGGCGCGCGCCGAGGCACCGGGCTCGCTCGCCGTCTTTATTGGTTCCGCATGTCGCTCGGCTGTTCGCACGGGTCGAGCTGCGACTTGCTCGGCGTGTGCCGCCCGCAAAGGTCGCCCGGACTCGCGCAGACTGAACGTCATCGACCAGCGCGACGCCGAAATCACTTACAGGTGTCGGCGTCGTTACGGACGCCGGTGTCAACGTCGTCATTAGAAGACGAAAAACACGGATCGAATTTGTCGCACCGACAGTGAGGTTTTTCGGTGGTGATTGTCGAATTTTGTTGGTTTTTGTTAATTTGCCTTCACTACGTGTCCCTCGTTACGTCGAAATAACACAATATTATAAAGCGTATATGTAGGCCTAATTGCTGAATGTAGGATTGTCTTTCGATTTTTGTAAACACAAAATTCACTTTTCCAGAAGGGTTTTTGACGTGTTTGTGTGGGAGTTTTAGTCAATCTGTTTTTGATTATGTCCAATCAGCTTTGTTCTCAGTGACTCTGGCATGCATATATACAGGCCATGATTCCATAAATTAATTACACTAAATACAAAATTTAAAGACATGACAGACAGTGTGCATTAATCCCTACATACCGACAATTTACTGCGTAAATCCATAAACCAATACATTATCGTGAGCACTATAACTACAACGAAGTTGCAATTTCCGTCAATTCAATTACGTCACAATACATATAGAATGTAGTATGTAGAGTAATATAATATATGATATTAATTCACCAAATATTGTTGCGTTAAATTGTTTTACGTAGTTGTATTTAAAAACAGCAATGGTTGATTGGACGTAATTATCAAAACTGAAATGACAATTCCAACTTATATGCAAAACAAATACAATCGCAATAAGTATAAACAAGGTATGTAACCTGAATTAATTATGTCCCGACACAAATTTCGAAAACTGTTTAATTTTAATAGCCTTTACGAATGCGTTTTAATGTTGCAAATGTAAATAATGTTGAATTTGTCGCGGAATTCAATGGAAACTCCGACGTTGTAATCAAGGAATGTAGTCGTAAATAAAGTGCCCTTAGTGACAGCATACATTAATATGACGTCAGTAATCAAAGACGTGGGCCGCATGTTATATTTGGTTAAAATAAATGCTTATAGAAACTGGACAGCCTAGAAAATACATAACCAATGTAAACAAATGGGTTAAAAAGTCGTACAGCGGCTGTCTTAAAACTAGGGACGACGTGCGTACACGAATCACGGTGAGTATAACAAAGCCTTCGTACGTTTGTTTGCATGCTAATAACAGGCTATTAATTAATGTGGTGTTTAAAAGTATTAATTAATTTAATTAATTAAATGTTTTAGTAATAATAACATTATTTTAACAGTGGTGTCATGAATTTGTGGATTGCTGCAAACGCACTGTATTTAAACACATTCTACAATATGCAAGATCATTAAAATATGTATCTATCCAAAGGACACAGATAGCTTCGTAAAGCATGTACAATTTTATACGATAGTTATATTTCCTCGAATAAGTCATGCACAAACTGCCTCGTTACAACTGTCCTTGTCATTTCACTAACACTTGCGAAAGGGCAGTGTCTTGACATCACAGATTCTCCCGACCGCGCTTCGAGAGAGCGAGCGACGGTACAAACGTGATTAGTGTGCGACCACTAACACCGCGACGGTGCGGCAAATTGCCAAATAATGACCAACGGGGGCAACTGACCGTATGCGCAGTTCATCTCGGCGGACTTGGCCGTCATCGCGAGGATGTTGTCGATGGAGTGAAGTCTGAGCGTCGTGTCCACAGCGGCACTAGTCACCTGGCAAGTGTGGTCGCGCGAGATCTTGTCGCTGGACACCGCCGAAGACCTTCCGTGGACGTCGTCGAGACCGCGCCGTTGCCCACTATTGCACGTCCCGTCGGCGGCCGTCGCGAAGTGTCGGTCCATGCTTATCGCGCCTGCTCCCCGCACGTGGAGATGGCACCAGCGCCGACGTCGACGGAGATAAGACGTTTACGGGCGGCGCGCTGCGAGTTGAGCTTCCGAGGGCGGAGGAAAGCGATACTCGGTTACCGGCCGGACGGGCGGGCGGGCGGGCGGGCGGGCGGGCGGGCGGGTGAGAGCCGGTCGCCAAGTAAACACCGCGGATCACTGACAATGATCACTGGGCAGCGAGGATCACTGGATCTCGTCGACACGGATCCAGATCCGCCAGCCAAGGTGCCGTTAGTGGTCGTATTTGTTAACGATCGTTAAAACAAGGATGTCTGCTCCAAGATTTTATTTATATTTATTTATTATTACGATCGTATGAATACACCAGATTGTTGAAGGTTCACCGCCTGTTAGATTGTGTTTAGTTATTTTAAAGAGCACCCAACGATGTTCGCAACATGAAAGGTTCCATACACAACACGTTGAAAAGGCGTACGTCAACAACAAAACAAACATAGCAAGTGTCCAGACATGGGTTGACCAGAGTTGGCAGAACAGTAATTTGTAACTGGAAGTCTGCTGTCAAGAACGTGGTAATTAAAACATCAAAAACTACTGCAGTTAACTCTGCCCGTCTCGACATTATTGCCAATCAATTTTGTTTTGAAAATGCATGTTTTGTTGAAAAGCTAAACAAAACATGCATTTTTTAAACAAAATTGATTGGCAATAATCGCACCGTCGCGGTGTTAGTGGTCGCACAAATTAATGTTCTGCCAATTCTGGTTAACCCATGTTTGGACACTTGCTATGTTCGTTTTGCTGTTGACGTACGCCATGTAAAAAGCTGTTCCGTCTCCTTCCAGCCCCGTCTTTCTTCTAGTTGTGATTCTGCACGTGGCACAGGCGTCTCTAAACTCTTATGCTAATCAAGATTATCAAGAGATTTCTTCGCAGATCCGAAGTAGCAATTTGTTCAACCATAAATAGAAAAAACAGGCGGCAGCGAAATGTGTCAGGCAGGGACGCAGACATCTTTTGATACATATTACCAGATGTTCAGACGCTGCAGATAAAAAAAACCATACGACATTATGAGTACACCATTCTTTTGAAACCACTAATTATTGAATGAAATACTGTAGTATTGTCGTTTTCCTTTACGGAGCCTCGGAGCAAACATAAAGGCAAACGAAATGAATCGATACTATATGTAATAGTAATTACTATTTCGCTTGTATTTAATTTATTAGCTAGGTTCACAGCGTAACTATATATATATATATATATATATATATATATATATATATATATATATATATATATATATACTTCTCAACATTTCCTAAGGATCATACCATGTTTGAAATGGAACCATCTTGATATGGCAGCCATCCAGAGACTCATTGGAAGCTGTGACTGCATCTCGTGGGTCACACACAAGTTACTGATAGTTGTTGCTGCTGGTAATTGAACTGTTTGGGACATTTTCATGGCTTGGAGTAACATTCTGAAACCTCTATTTTGGGGGATCTAGGGGGATCTCCATTTCTGGGGTCTGCTTCTTTGACGACAGAACGCGTGTTACCTATTGTTCACATTTGGTATATAGCAATGCAATTCAGGAAATAAACATGTCCTCGAATACATGCCATTTTTAGTTTTTTCCCCAAAAATATAATACCGCCCTAAATAGTAATCCCTAGCAAATGTTGAGTAATATATATATATATATGCGAATACTGCCTCATCCTATTTATAGCATGAAATAAACAAGTAAATATCTGGCAAACTGTTTACCACAGCGCGCCAACGAAAATAATGCGGCCAGAAACGTGATTTTCAGCGTCCTTCCCCACCACTAAGTGCGGTAAGTTACTCCACAGTGTAGCACATTACCTTCGGCACGCAAACAATGTTGTTGCCAGTAACTTAAAGACGCCTAGATGGCACAGACGCCGAAAGTGGCGCTAAACTGTCAGTGTTATGGATGGGTTGGGGCCTATTTCTCATGCGTTGTCAGACGAGAACAAACATGCAAAAGAAACACCGTTTTTTTTATAATCTAATAGTTTCGTCTGTGAAATAGTGCATGCATAAGATACAAAACTGCTACTTGCGAAGCAACGCAGCTAAATGAATTATCTGCTGGCATTCCGGTCTCCCGTAATTGTTATCAAAGTGATCTTTGTTAGCAAACAACACCATTGAATTGTGCAATAAATAACACTTCAATAGTAGTCCTCACAAAACCATAGACGAAAGGGTTATGGTGAAATTAATACTCTTGTCATTCTGTGATGTAGACTCATGGAACGACGCGGCGATGCGGAACGAGGCAGCCACGTGAAACGACGCGCTGTCTCCGTACAGCAAACATCTTTTCATTGACATTTCTTCCTCACGTTCAACGAGACGACCTCATAATGTCATTACAGGTTTTTGGGAGCCAATTTTGGAGGAAAACGGCCATACAGAAACACGCCAGACAACAGAACACTTGTCGAAACCGCAATTTTGGGAGATAAAAACAGAAGAATTATAGGGAATGAACTACAACAAGGCTCGAGTCTATCACATGAATTTCCACCGCAGACACATTTTAATATTAAAAAAAACGAATTACTACACGGACCTCAAATTTTGCCCAGTGCTTCACCGTCTTCAACGAACACGTCCAATAGGGCTGCCACGTGATACAACATTGTCAACAAAGAATAACTTTTTATCGGTAATCAAATCCCACCAGTCTAGCTACAGGCTTAAGCACGGTAGTTGCCTTGTAAACTTATTTTTTACTGCCCCTCGTGTATGACTCGACTTCTAATAGGTATACATTTGTAAAACTTTAAACATGATATGTCGACAGGTCAGAAAGAGGCTCCACCCCGCTGTTTTTAGTGAAGCCGGTGACGTGGTCCCAGATTCGGCCAGTCCAGGATTCAGCTAAACGCATACCGCGCATGCGCAGTGATCGCTTTTATCTGCTCTGCGCTCTGAGGTAGAGTCGACGGTATAGGGCGTGTAAGTTTCGCGCGCGAAAACGAGGCTGGGGACAATTGGGGGCAGGAAGTCCATTTTCTCTATGTTAACGTCTAGGACTTCGTTTTGTTTTTGGTTGTAATAATCGAACTGTTCCAGTCTAATTATTTCAGTTACACTGTCCGAAGGATTATTACAAGCAGAAGCAGTGGAACACTTTGCTGGTGACAATGCTCACGGAAATCATGAATTTTAATCGATTATTATGATGGTTGCCATGGCACCGCCGGCTTGTACTTGTGTTTGGCGATCGTGACTAATAATGAAAAGTGCCATTTTTTGCGCAGCGCAGTACAACCTGTTTGGAGCAAACGTATACATAATAAAATGGGTGTCTTTTTAAAACTCGTCTAACGTGTTATATTTATTAAGTTCGAGTAGCTAGAATGTGCATGTACTTAGTCAATATGCATAGCTAGATAGTGTAGCAAAAACGAATCTTTTTTTGTACATAAATATCAAATGAAAGTCGATCGGCGCTTAAGGGGCCCACTTTACTCGCCCTTCCCCTATGGTGGATAGTAATAGCCTTCGACAAGTTTGTAAACAAGATTTAGCAAATCTGATTATTTGATAGAATATACAGCAGATAATGTAATAAACATAACAGCTACATACGTAAGATAATAGTTTGATCAGGTAGCATTGTTATTAAAAATAAGCAAGCTTTTTAGTAGGACACCCCATTTGTTTACGTAAGTAGTGTACAACGTATCCACCAGGGAACTGTGCCAGTAAATACTTAAATTTGCATTCACGGTAGAGTAGGTAGACAGTTGTATATAACGTAGTGTGCTGTAGTTGCTGTCCACAATAAACAGTCTTTCTAAAGACTAAGTTGGTATACCGACTAAGATGATTTTGAATAACCATAATATGGCACCTTACGAAAAAAATTCACGACCTTCGATCGAACATACGAGATCGTAACATTCGAGTTACAAGAAATGTGTACATCGTATGTTTTCGAGATATCCGATTTTCTTTCTCGTAAGTACTAATTATGACGCATTTACGAGATCGTATGTATTTACGACGTTTCGATATATCCACCCCCTGATTCGTGCCGAATGCTGGACTGGCCGAATCTGGGAGCACGACACCGGCATGCAACAGCGCCTTCCGATGGCAATCCAGAAAAACTCTGCAGCAGAGCTACCTATAGTGCTAGAATATATAGATTCCCGTAGCACAGCGCACAAATCATAGACATATGACTTCGTATGTTCAAACGTACGATATTTCGAAGGCAATTATTTGATCTTCAGGAAGAGCGAGTAGCACCCGTTTCCGGCTCACCTTTTGCCTATCCAAACAGGTAAACATATGCGATTTTTAAAACGAGGAACACACTATCTGCTAGAGTGGCACTTCACCTAGATTTGTCCTATAAAGATAACTAAACAATTGAGAAACACATATCAGTTTATTTCTTAAGATCAAACGCTCTTATACAGTACAGCAGTGGTACGTTCATATTAACTATAATCACATTATACGCGCGTTCATATTAACTATAATTACAGTATAAACGCGTGAATTGCATTAAAAATAATACAGGCGTTCAAAGATAGTCCTGCCACAACATAGCGTATACTAACTAATACAATATTGTAAAATATGCCAGTATAAAATACATAATTATCAAAACAATACAAAGTAACTTCACAATGATTGTTATGATTTTAAAATGTGTTATCGTAAAAACCCACTATAAAATACACAATATTACTAAGGAAAATTTCATATATGATGAACGTATGCAGTGATTCGTTATAAGATAGACATCATATTATTCAGTATATCCTGCAAACATGTATATAATCTACCAATTAAACTACATTAAAAGACAACATGAACTAACATTATGTGTCGATGATACCACACAGGTTAATTCAACGCTATGAATGCATATTACATGAATATAAAGAAAACATTGCAGCGTTATGAAGAAATAACAACACGGACGTCGTGAAAAGAACACTTAACTAAGCCAATTCGGGTAACCCGATCGCCATCAACTCGTTACAATATGAATATTTCGCGGTCGAAATAGTAATACTGCATACACTGTTTCTGGTTTCATCAACATAATTTTATCGGCTAGCACAACAAGTTGAACAACATTTTTCAAACACCAACTAACATTACAAGAAACTTTGAGGAACTGACAACTCACTTAAATCTAAATCACAACTGCATTAATCGGGTGATTATGTGTCCAACACCAACGACAATATTAAACTCGAACGAAAACGTGAGCGACGGGCACATGCAAGAGATGGTTTCTGCCCCATTGACTATGGAATTAGCCAGCGTAGTAATTTGTAACAAGACGTCAGCCATGTAGAACGTGGGGATGTTGAAAATCAAATGCTTATTCGTCTAGCCTTATTGACAATAAAGGTTGTTCTGAAACAAGATTATTTGTTTCCAGTATGGACATGTTGCGCGGTGGTAACTTTCAAATTGAAGACATTATTAAGAGTTTCAATGTATTCATCATAATCATTTAGGACGTTGTATGAAATAAAAGTAAATAAAACTAGGAGCGGACAGCTTCCTTTTAAGGAGAATGGCTGTACTCAGATCCCTACGCGTCCACGAACTCGTCCTCGAAGTCGTCCTCGAAGTCGTCCTCGTCGTTCTTGGTGGAGACGTCTGTGTTGTCTTTGTCTTTGTCATTGACCTATTTCTCTTCTTCTGGTAGCGCCCGTTCTATGTCTTGGATCAACTTCGGCGTTATGCTCTTAGCATGGCTCACCGCGTCCAACAACGGTTTCTTGCTGCCGCTGTTCTTGTCGATTATTTCCACCTGCAGCTGATTCTTCATCCTCCGTAAGCGTCCACCCTCCAGATAGCGTAGAACCGCAATCGCTTTGTCGTCCACTTCGTCGTCGTTCTTGGGTATGCACATCTGGTGGTCGTAGTGATATACCGCGTTCTGCGGACACTCCATCACGTGGCACTCGGCGAACAAGTTGCAATCCACGTACCGCGAATCATTGCCAAGGTATCGGAACGTGTGTACACCCCACTCCTTCTCCAGCCGATTACATGGATTGCTGCTGTGCATGCAGTTGAATCCGGCTGCAACCAAGAAACAACCACGCCACGTTTTGGTTTAAAAGGTGAAGTGGGTCATTGATACAGTCATGTGGGCATAAGTAAAACACATGCAAGCATCGCGTACGCTTCTTTCTTGCGTACGTCGCTCTTCTCCCCCTCCCCCTCCCCCTCCCCCCGTCCGTCCGTCCCCCCCTCTCCCCCTCTCCCCCTCTCCCCCTCCCTTCCTCTCTCTTCCCCCCCCCCCTCTCCCGCCTCTCTCTTTATGGGTGCTATTTGTGAAACCTTAACCATTACTACTGCTGTGCCACAAGGTTCATTCTATACTCGGCCAACTTTAATGAGTGTAATAGGCATAGATGAATTATCAAAAGACAAGTGCAGTATATAAATATGTAATGTGTGGTGATGATAACACTTTATTTACAGCATTCCAATCAAAACATTTGTCTTAAATATGTCAAATAACATTTACTTGTTTTTATTTGTATCACAACAAACAGGAAAATATATAGTTTTATTTAAATAATGTATAAAGTAGATTAAAATTCTTCAAAAACAAAAACCGATATTTGGACCCAAGTTGATTAATAATTATAATAAATAATTTTGTATTATTTTATTTTCATTATCCATATTAATTTATGGACACAATGTACTATCAGAAACTACTTGCTAAAGTTAGAAAAATTTAGTTAATTTATTTGTGATATTTTGACACCATTCATGGGTAATATAATTGAGACACTTGTGTAACCGTTGATGCATTAGAACATGTGTCCTTAGTGGGGCGGATATGTAACAATTTTTGCTTGAGTTGTGCACTTCCGGAAAGAAGCATGAAACTTTGCCATAGGTTTTTTTGGGTATGCTGATTTCAACAATTGCGGGAACCACGACGTCATTCCAACTGTTCCAGCCCAAAATTAAGAAATTCAAAATGGCCGCCACAAAACACGTTTTTGCCCATAAAATGGCTCTAAGTGCCCCGATTACCATGATCTTGATGTCTATACCTATGTTTTTAAGGTCAATGAATCCAATAAAACACATTTGAAGACTCCTAACATACATCTTCATGGTGAAATTGTTTTTAAATGCTCATAACAATAATTTTTCACAGCAACATATCTGTACGTATATGATTTGCACTTCCCACTTTGTAAAGCCAATTTACCTTGTTACATATCCGCCCCACTACTTGAATTTAACACCATGTTTATGTATATGCACTTGGCAATTGTGTTGATATTCGATAAACACCAACCTTCTTTAAATCTGATGTTGTTTTACTTCTTCATGGCAATTGAAGATTAAAAGCAGAAGACATTCAGATGATATTTGTGATCTTAAATTTCTCACAGTATACTAATTAATTTAAATCCTTTCAATGATTTCGCAGTTCAGAGTTTATTTAAGTGTTTAGATACAAAGACGATACCTGGCACATACATCATTACTACTGACATTTCTTCTCAGCACAGACATCATTACTAATGACATTTCTTCTCGGCAGGGTCATAATCACAAAGAACCGACATTTATTCTTGAAATACATTTAACCAGTTATCACTCTTATTTTGCAGAAACCAGTGGCATTCATATCGTGATGGTCATCTAGGCGGTCACCATGTCCAAAACTTGCTCCTCGGGCTTGCGCTGCACCAGTTCAACCGACTAACTGGGACATATGTGCTCTGTGTCAAGAACTTGGTGGAACACTCATAAACCCAACAGCAACAGGTTATGCATCGCTGGCCCCAATTTATCTGCCCTTCATGAACTAAACAATGTGCAATTGAACATAAACGTATCACGACTCGATGATGGTGACGGCATGGAGAAAATGCTGACTAAGCATGAAGCTAAGTGGCACAAAAATGGTTACGTCCTGTGTAATGCAACAAAAGTGGAGAGAGCCAGGAAGCTGCAAGAAAAGGCTTGTTGGAATACAGCTCAGTCACCACTAAAAAACACCTTCGCAGTGCAACCACTCCAGCATGTCCCATGGAAACGGAAGACACATCAGCCAACGTGATTTTTCTGTGATGAAACCACAGGAGACTTTCACAAAGCAATATCCCTTGATACCCGTGTCAGGCAAATCGCTACAGAACTCGGAGACACAAAGCTGTTGGCCAAATTATCAGTTGGAGATATGATCACTATTGCTGCTGATCACTTTAAGTGCTTGACATCATTCTACAATAAACATAGATTTCAACAAAGACATTCGACTGAGAAGTGTCACCAAATCAACACAGATTCACTTGCATTTGCTGAGGTGGTGTCTTATATTGAGGACTATGGTAAATTCGGAGGAGACCAGAATCATGTTTTCACGCTCAATGATCTCTCCTACAGCATATTCCAAATCTTGAAGCTCATCACAGCAATTTTGGCACAGTATTTTCATTCAAGGACGATGTTGGTGATGCCTTGCTCGACGCCTGCCACCTTGATCCAGATGATGAAGCCGTCATGCTGATGAGGGTAGCAAAGCTGATTCGCAAAGAAGTGCTTGAGAAAAAATACCACTTCAATGGTTCCTTACGCGATAAACAATATGACGATCTCCCAGTGTCTCTATCTGCTCTGGTTGGGATGATTTTAGGAGGTTCAAATGCAGGACAACGTATTGATGACAATGAAGTTAGCACAGCTGCCTCATTTATTACGCAGTTATTAGTCTTCAATGCTGTCAAACGTGGTAGGACAGAATCTGTAACAGTACGGCACAACTCCGACCGTGAGACTGTTCTTCCATTGTACCTACGCCTAATCATTCACAATAGAACACGAAAACGTGATCTCATTGACATTCTTTTTGAGAAAGGTCTGTCTGTATCGTATGACAGGGTTTTGCAACTGTCCACGGAGGAAGCCAATAGAGTAATAGATAATTATGAGAATGAAGGCAGTGTCTGTCTGTCTACCCTCACAGACAAACTGTTCACTACTGGAAACCTGGATAACATTGATCACAATCCGTCATCCACTTTAAGTCTTGATTCTTTCCATGGCACAGCAATATCAATCACACAGCATATCACAAATGTCAATCCGGGTGTTTTTAGGGTCCTTCGGAAGATTCCTGAAAACAGAGACCAGCCAAAGTCGAAATCTATCAAGTCATTACCGAAGTCATATACTAATGTGCCACCAATATTGCTCCTTGGCAATGTCATTCCAACAGTAATTGATGACCTAGCAATTCCAATACCTGTTGCCATGAATGAAGATCAAATGCAAATGCCTTGGTTTGAAAAAGTGAGGACAGCTTTGGCTGATGAAAACCAAACTGATCTGGTGAACATGAACATATCATGGGGGGGGGGGGGGTCTCCACATCGAAATGGCCATGTTGAAAGTCATCGGTGATTGGCTTGATGGAAGTGGTTGGACCCATGTGATGACTTCGGCCAATGTTGCAACTGAGGGGCGTGCCGCTGGTATACAGAAAAGTTCACACACATCCAGAGGTCAATGGGCCCATCAGGTAACAGCAGCAGCTCTGTTCATTCTGCTTCACAGGTCATATGATGAGTATCAAAAAGAACACACCAGAAGGTGAACAACTACACTTTGATGAGTGGTGTAATGACATCCTCAGTTTGATTACTGGTTCAAAGTTTGGAAGTTGGAACTCCTTTTCCTACAGTTCCTTAGATCGCAGTGTTAACAAAACTTTGTTCCGTACGTGGAATCACTTGGAAAGATTATTTCATGGATGTTCGCTCTTGACCACTACCACTATGCTCGCTGGATGATGTTTCGTGTAAGAGATCTACTTACCATGGAAGTGAACAGCCCTACGACTCATGCGGAGTTTCTCAAGGGCAAATTTGTTACACAGAAAACAACGCACATGTTCTCGGCACTAGCCCATGACCTAGTTCATGAACAGCTTAATGCAATAGTGAAAGGAGACGGAGGCGCAATAGGTGTCACAGAAAAGGAAGCCGCACTGACACGGCGGTGGCAGATCCAGAAACAGCTAGACCTTTGACGGAGTATGATGACAAACATTCCATGAAAAAGAAGGACACAGATCGCCACCATGAACAGATACCAAGTGTACAGAAGACGTTCCTATCTCAAGTCAAGTGTGTCACTGATGTGATGGAGGAACTTGGTAACCTCTTTGCAGATACAAGCACGGACTTCTACATGTTTGTCACCAAACGGATAATGCCCGCTAGCGTGGTGAATACAGTAAAGACTGCAGAAGACATTGGCAAAACACAATACCGGAATTTTGTTGCGGAGCGTGTCAATGCTAATACCACTGCATTAAATGACACCATACACAAGAACAGTCTACCTCTGTTAAATTCTAGTTCGGAAAAGAAACCTGCGAAGTCCGCTTCTAAAATCTCCAACCTACATAATGATGTTCATCTCTTCTCACGGATGTGTATATCGTGCCAAGCTAGAGACAGTAATATGGATGACTTCTTCATGCATGAAAATCATGCCTGGCCTCCATCGTTGGCAACAAATCGCATCATGCATCATACAAACAAATCTGACTTGATGGAATGTTTGGAATCATTGGTACCTCAACCGGAATCTGCACCAAATGTTGATGTCAAGATCGTCGATGGTGCTGCCCTTGTGCACACACTTGATCCAAAGACGTCGAAGGTTCCTGTCAAAACATTCCAGGACTATTCACAACTGGTGTTCTTGCCCTATTTAGAATGCATGCTACAAGACGTTGGTCGTTTGGATGTTGTTTGGGATGTGTAAAAGGAGGCCAGCCTAAAGGCACAAACACGACAGAACCGTGGAGCTGGTAACCATCTCCGGGTTGCTAGCAACATTCTTGGTAATTGGAATAACTTCCTTCATTGTGATTCAAACAAAGAGAGTCAGTTCCAACTTCTAGCCAATGCAATACAGGAGTTTCAACCCCCTCAACGCAAGCTAGTCATCTACACACATGGCAAGAACGCTGTTTCATCTCCCATACCCGACCTCTGTCCTGCACTCATGAAGAAGCAGACACACGGCTACTGTTTCATGCTTCCCATTTGTTCCATCAAGGATTTACCAAGCTGGTGACCAAGCTGATGATACATGCAACAGATACCGACGTGGTGGTTCTTGCAATAGCTGTGTCAAGTGTCTTAAAGGATTGTGAAATATGGGTAGCATTTGGTCATTGTTCTAAACTACGCCCCTGTCACCTGATTTCAGCTGAATTAGGCAATGGTCGTGGGTCTTCTGTTCTTGCATGCAATATCAGGATGTGATACTGTTTCCGCCTTCTATGGAATTGGAAAGAAAACAACTTGGGCTGTATGGCGTAGTATGCCTCAGCTCATACCTACTTTCCTTCGTTTATCTCGTACACCGACTCAGATATCCTGAGACGAAATGGAGCAAATAGAAAGATATGTTGTTCTTTTGTATCAGCAAACATCAGCACTTAGCCATGTGAATGAAGCCAGGAAGCAGTTGTTCACTCATAACCGTAAGATGGAAAACATTCCTCCAACATTACATACCCTAGAACAGCATGTGAAAAGGGCTGTTTTTCAGGCAGGGCATATCTGGGGACACTCACTTGTAGGAGAGCCCAATATTCCATCACTAGATTTATGGGGCTGGGAGAGAGCGAAAGATGATTTTCCGTGGATTGCAGAGGCAGCCAAAGGATGTCAAGAACTGTTAAAATGTGGATGTAAAAAGGATTGCACTAAAAGATGCAAATGTGTCAAGGCAAATCTGCCATGTACACAGTTGTGCTTCTGTTCGGGACAGTGTAACCGAGAGTAAGAAGCTTGTAAGAAGATCAATAATTTGATAATGTTTTAAAGTAACACTTTTGCCGTAACCTCAGCACATGGTTTCCAAGTTTTCCTACTAAGCCAACACCACCGGAAAGTTCCAGCTGTTCTGAGCAAAACATATTCAAAAAGAGGTAACTGATAACTTCATAGCTGAATAGTACTGAGAATATAGGCGACTGGAACAATCCGCAACCCCTGGTGGTAATTCTTGGAACTTGTTCAAGTCATTTAGTTCTATGGCATATGTGTCCCTTTATCAGAATGTACGACACACAATCAGATTCCTTAACATTGGTACTAAGATGGTAATCGGTACTTACATACGCTGTTGCAAACAAGTTAAGGTTATGAGCGTTTTTTAATATTTTCACCATGACGATGTATGTTATGAGTCTTCAAATGTGTTTTATTGGATTCATTGACATTAAAAACATAGGCATAGACATCAAGATCATGGTAATCGGGGCACTTAGAGCCATTTAATGGGCAAACACGTGTTTTGTGGCGGCCATTTTGAATTTCATAATTTTGGGCGGGAACCGTTGGAGTGACGTCGTGGTTCCTGCAATTTATGGAAGCAGCATACCCGCAACCCCCCTATGACAAAGTTTCATGCTTCTTTTCGGAAGTGCACACCAATTTCACATACCGCCCCACTACCTTGTTATTGGGATTTCATGGAACGTGTATAACGAGAAAGCCATGAATACTTTCTCAAACATGATTAAATGGGTAACTCCTACTACTTTTATGTTATATATCTTAGATAGTAATACATGCATGTACCAGCTGGAATTTTAACACGATATTTCATATTTGAACTGTAGATATTTCTGTTATGACAACCGTACCGTGTATTTTGTTTTACACGTGAGTCAAATAAAAACTTCCGTTTCCAATTCTTTAATAACCATTCTACATACCTTTTACCTCCTTCCATGTCTTTATATAGAACTTCGCAGTGACTGACTGTTCATATTCCAATTCAACAAGTTTAGCCTTGAAGTCCATAGTACGTGCCCATCGCCTGTTGTAGGCCGATCGTTCCATCTTCGTATCCAGATAGAACAATGATTTTTCTACGCTACGAACATAATCTGTGGAGACAGAAGCATCATGACACAGAAAGAAAAGAAAGAATAGTTCCATTAACCGATTATTGCCACTACCACTACAACAGTGGTGCACAAATAAGTACAGGATAACTATTAAGCTGTTATCTCTTGTGGCGGGGAGACGTGTATGCGCGCGCTGATGACATTCCAATGATACGCAAATGTGTCACACAATACTAATCTTAATAACAATCAAGTGCGCAATAATAATTTATCAACGCGGTGGCATGGTTTACTTTGTGCTACGCTTTTATTTTTGAGTAACCCAGATTGGGTAATACAGATTTCAGTATTGGTGAATGTTCAGAATTACGCCGACATCAACCGAACTAGTGGAGGGCATATTCATTCCAGTTGAAGGGACTCGGTGAATGCTTTGTAATATTTAATTTGTTGATATTCATAGGCAGAGATGCGGCTTTATTTATCTATGGCTTTATTTTCCTGATATGGTAAATCAGATATAGTTAATTATAAAACAGAGATACTAAAGTATATTTAATTTGATACCGTAGGTAAAAATAACGAACATGCAAAGCATTGGAACTGCACTAAGTTTATAATAAGTAGTTGTTAATGTATTCTCATGATGCGATATCTAAATATCAAAAAATTAAGAATACGTAAATTGGTTTACGTGTTACATTAGTTTATATGTTAAGGATATTGTCGCTTTCATTACTTTCTTGAAATATGGCTGAAATTGTACATGTACTATTTTGTTCTTGTTAACACAACCAAAATTACAATCAATATTTTGTCTGGCATACCAAGTGAATATGAACGTAACGCTAAATAAATTATTCTCAGTGAATACAATTGATTAAGTGTGTCATTCCACGTCTTTCAGTTGTTATTTTTTATCGATTTGGGGGTTATTGTGAGACTGGGCATATTAAACTGTACTATATATGTTCTGACATATACACAAGGGACATGGTAAGTGATTTGATTGGGATGTGCACGTTTTTGAGACGAGATTTTCTTCCATGTCTTTCCCACTGCACCAAGTCTATACAGGAAACCGGCACCGCTTTTGTTTAGTTCGCCATGCTGATCTGTTACACGGTATTTTCTGCACAGAGTAAGCATTATAAGGATCTCATCGATGGGTCATTTCACGGTAACCCGGCTATTTGGTGTCCCGGCTCTTTTGTATATAAATATTCGATAAAGAAATCTCGTAAAACTATATTTCTTATATGTGGCGCTTTGTAAGTATTGTTCTCCATTTGTAATATAATAATGGCATTCTAAGTCATTATTCTAGTTATTTTTCGTTATATGTCCCAGTCTACGTCATCGAAAAGTGGCTGTCCTCATCACCTGGTCCTCAATTTGCACGTTATTATAAAGGTGTAATAATTACACATTAAATAATAAATATATTGCTTAAGGTTCTCATTGGGATGTCTCTCTTCATATTTGTCCAAAAAACAGCATTATTTATTAGATTTTTTGAGTAGTCGATGTTTTTCAACATAAAAATCTATGTCCCCTGGTTCCATATCATCTACGTCACGACAACTTTGATGCCACGCCTGTCTAGATTCGGAAGAACTACCACATCCACGTATAGTTGATCAAACCAGAACATGGCCTGTCTGATTGCGGTTCAATGGACCAACTTGCCAGCAAATTCAGTGCATTCTTCCAAGATAAAATTCGAATGATCCAGGAGAATTTAACGCTCAAGGCCAACCCCAACTACGTGCCTGAGGATAATCCAGACGCAGTGGACAATACACTAAGCGTTCTCGTGCCTGCAACAGAAGATGAAATAAGAGGACTGATCAACAAGAGCCCCTCAACATCATGCTCACTTGACCCAGTGCCGACTTGGCTACTGATAGAATATTTAACTTGTCTCCTACCAATCATTACAAACATTGTCAACTTGTCTATGTCAACAGGAATTGTGCCTACAGCAATGAAAAGTGCGCTCGTGACGCCGTATCTGAAGAAGCCTTCCCTGGACAAGGATGTCATGAACAACTTTCGCCCTATCTCAAAGTTGTCCTTTATTTCAAAGTTGACAGAGAGGGTTGTGCTGAGGAGGCTTATCGACCACGTCTCGTCCGGCAACTTACATGAAACATTCCAGTCAGCTTACAAGCCGAATCACAGTACGGAAACTGCGCTGACGAGAATCCAGAATGACACCCTGATGGCACTGGACAACAAGAGAGGTGTCGTGCTGGTCCTACTCGATCTGTCAGCGGCCTTTGACACTGTAGACCATACGCTCTTGTTGGCTTGCATGAAGAGGATAGGTGTCATAGACGTTGCGCATCAGTGGTTTGAGTCATACTTGTCTTCAAGGACTCAAACTGTCTGCCTAAGCCAGACCAAGTCAGACACACTGGAGCTGCTCCAGGGAGTGCCGCAAGGGTCTGTTCTTGGCATAGTTCTGTTCACACTCTACACAGGACCCATCGGGCAAATAATTAGACGGCACCGTCTTGACTTCCATCTCTTTGCTGATGACTCTCAATTGTATGTTTCATTTAAGATCAATGACACTAATGACGAAATCATTGCACTTGCACGCATACAAGCATGTGTTGATGAATTGAAAGCATGGATGATTCATCATCGACTTCAGCTTAATGACAGCAAGACTGAAGTACTGGTATTCACCACACCAAGTTCGGCTGGCAAACACAACCTGACTGATGTTGTCATCGGTGACAGCATCCTCAAATCAACTACCGTCGCTCGCAACCTGGGAGTTATGTTTGACAGTGCGTTCAACATGAAATCCCAAGTGTCGAAGATGTGCCAGGCAGCGTATTACCATCTACATAGAATTTGTGCAATAAGAGATTGCCCGACACAGCACGCTACTGAACTCTTGGTCCACGCCCTCGTTATATCGGGACTCGACTACGGAAACAGCCTCCTCTACGGCCTACCGGACCTGCTATTAGACAAGCTGCAGAGAGCACAAAATGCAGCAGCTCGAGTTGTGGTGAAAGCTAGTCGTTACGACCACGTAACACCAATTTTAGAGACTCTCCATTGGCTCCCCGTGCGATATCGCATTCAGTATAAGATCATACTAACAACGTACAAAGCCAGTCATCTACTTGCGCCTAGCTACCTCTCCGATCTGCTCGAGTTCTACCAGCCAATCAGAACACTGCGGTCGTCATCAGAGTCCCTACTGGTTGTAAACAGGGCACATCTCCGCCAGTTTGGTGATCGAGCGTTCTGCATCGCTGCTCCTCACTTATGGAACGATCTACCACGCAATATGCGAACATGTGATTCGTTATACCAGTTCAAAAGACTCCTTAAAACTTATTTATTAAAAAGAGCTTTTTACTCATGAACACTGACGGACGTTTTAAGTTTTTAGGATTTACTTATTTATTTATTATTCAGAGCTGTTTTTAGTATTTTTTCAATCATAATATGTACTATTATTATAAGTATTTTTTTATTATTATTAGTATGTGTATTTTTATGATAATTTACTTCGATATTTGATGCCATGTTTTATGATTTTTTACTTTTAGTTTCTTTCTATGATATGCTGTAACAGCGCCTTCGAACAGGTTAACTTGGATTTATGGCGCTATATAAATGCTTTTATTATTATTATTATTATTAACCCACATCGACTTTTTAGGGTTGGAAGTTTGCTAATTTTAAAGAACTATAAAATGTAGGACATTTGAGTATATATATGTTGATTCATAATTAAGACAGTCAAACAAGTCATATTACTCTGATAATACACAATTATATGCATATATATCAAATACACACAACATTTCCTTTAACCTTCCATATTTAGCTTGCAATCAATGTCTGAAAACCCTCTCGTATATCACACGCAATTTATTTAAAAGTTGTATCAATGGGTTCCCATTCTTCTTGAGAAGGAAACATGGAAGGATATTGAGAGTTACTGGTTAATTTGTCTTTGAACTGGTTTATGCCTAGTAAAAAATTGATAACAATACCTTCTAATCCACATTGACCTATTAGGGTCTGACGTTTGCTAATTTTAATGAAATATAACATATATGATATTTGGGTATGTGTAGATTCATAATTAAGACAGTCAGGCATGCCATATTTGCTCTGATAATATGCCATGTTATGCATATATGTAAAATAGACACAACAGTTCATTTAACCATCTATATTTAGCTTGCAATCAATGTCTGAAAACCCTTTCGTATATACAAGCAATTTATTTTAAAAGTTGGGGCACCCAGACGTATGCCATTTTTGTTGTGAAAGAAGCTCGGAAGGATATTGAGACTTAATAGTTATTTGAGTTATAGAAATTAACTAACACCTAGAATAAGTTTTGTGATAATACAAGCTACGCCTCATCGACATTTTTGGGTTGGAAGTTGGTCATTTTTAAAGAAATATAATAACGTACCATCTTTGCACATATATAGATTCATAATTAAGGCAGCTAAACCTAGCATATTTCTCAGATTTGCACATATTTATGTTTTGATACCAAATATGTACAATTTGGATCTAACCTTTGTGTATTTTGCTCACAATCAGGGTCTGAAAACCCTCCTGCGTATGATATTTTGAATAAATCATGATGTTTATTAACTTGCTGCACATTAACGATACACTGTATTTATGTTCTAATTGTAGTTATGTAATCTTTATATTATAGAGAACAACTCCACACAATTTCTCTGACACAGGCTAATGAGTGCAGAATATATTGACTAGTAAAATGTGAATAAAATATTTATTTTTAACAAGCTGTCGAAAAACTTCCCACATTTCAACCTGCCGTAACTTGAAAACTAGTTAAGCTAGAACACTCAAATTTTGGATTCTTACTAATCTTACCAAAGGCTCTCACCATGCCGATTTATTAAAAAATCTAAGAGATGACAGCAACCTCATTGGTTGTGTTCACACGGAATGACCCTTACGCAGACCATGAAGGATCTGATGTTACAGGATATTACGATGCTGAATTTCTGCTTCGACAGTGGCCTTCTGGGATAGATGATTCCCCAAGTAAGGGAAATGTTCAACAATGTCTAGGGTTGTTCCATATGTTTTAATGTCATGAGGTCCTTCATTGTTGCCAGGAGCGGGTTGGTAGATGATGTTGGTGTTTCTGATGTTGATGGAAAATCATGAATTTACTTTGATAAGCTAGTTTGAAGTTATTCTGCTGAGTGGGCAAGAATGTCACAGTCATCAGCATACTGAATTGAATGAGAAGAGACGAGATTACTGCGCACACCGGAAACGAACAACAACGTCATAAGCATACGCATACGCATACGCATACGCATACGCATACGCATACGCATACGCATACGCATACGCATACGCATAAGCATAAGCACAAGCATGCGTTTTGCACACAGGAATCAACGAATAGTTGCAGTATCACTTTGTTATTCCGTGTCATCAACGTAGATATGTCATCTACGTCACGGCGTGTCTCCTACGTCACGACACATCATCTACGTCACGGCGTATATTTTATTTAATATCTCGAAACTTTTAACTAACTAGTTTAATAAATACACACCGGTTCATACAGAAAATCGCAACGTGAAGTATATATAAGTCTCAAAACAATAACTAACTACTCCTAATTTTCGCCCATGTCAGATATATGAGATGGTAGGCGCTTCGAGTGGTTCAGTGGTATTTGGCTGTCACAAGAGCCGAATAAACACTGAATACAACTTTTGCAAAAGTACATAAATAAAGTGGGCCATAAATTATAAGAAAATATGTTTGGAAAAGGGGCAATAAATGGACATCAATCTGGAAAAACCTTTGTGACGTAGGGTGATTCATTCATGACGTCATGCTAATAAAATAAAAAAGAAATAGGAAACGACGCAAAAGTTCACTGTTGTTCATTGGAATAGTCACACACTATATTAAGCTACGTAACTAACGCCGAAAATGCGATAAATATTATGGTCGAAAATATTTTTTTACTCTGGACGAAATAGCCCGGTTACCGTGAAATGACCCCGATATGTCATTAAAGGGTTTCTTTTGTCCTTCGCGAGAGCGGGTCCTGCTTGCCATGTCAATGCTTCGAGACATCATACAGTCAATATAATGCAACTAGAATATCATTTCTAAATAGGGTATATTCTTGCAGCATGAAATATAATTTACAGAAAAAAACCGTGATAAATACTAGGTACGCAGCAGTTTTAAGTACGTACGTTTCAAGGCAAGCCGTTTCTGTTGTTTTTCATTTTCTGCCGGTGGTATCGTGGCTTCGCAAAACAGACCCTTGGCGTCATCAACTGAAAATAGAATGGGTTTTACTTTGTCTCTGCATCAACTGACATATTTTCACTAAGCAAACATAAGAGTTTATGCTAACACTTGCCGTTAAGTAATCGCGTGTCTTTACATATAAGCTTCATGAAACTGGCCCCTGGCAGGCCATGTGTTTCCCGTCAACATTTTATTCCTAAAACCAAGCTCAACATTGGCAAACCAGCTGCAGAGATATCTGCAGGCAAACACTTTGGAGACAGTAGCATTCAGACGAAAATGCAATGGCCTCTGAAAGATCTTTGATTTGAGTCATCCCAACTATCAGGAGTTTCGATAACAGCAGTAAAGTGGTCAAGTGGTGCCACTGCTAAGGAAGGAAGCACCAGCTCCAGATGCAGTTTTTGCACCTGACGGGATGCACGAAAGGTTGCTGAGAACAGTGTCTATGCATAAAAGCAAACATATGTTTGTCAATGCTGTGCAATTGCGGTGGATGTCATGGGGATGGTTAAACAGCTTCGAATTCACAGTGTGGATTCAAGGAGTAGGCATCATTGATACATCAATAAACTAATGTTTGAATTAGTTCTATCCAGTTTACAGAATATGTAAATAACATCTTTAAAGTAGTCGCCTCTAAAACCTGTATTTTTACATCAGCACCAATACGTAGATCTTAAGACAAGGCACAACACGCGAAGTAACTGGTGATGGGCGCCATATTAAAAAATGGCGGATGTATGAATGTTGGTGAAAGTCAAAAGTAATGCTAGGCTGGTCGGACCCAAATTTTCTTTAGAAAACAATTAAATGTTTCCTGATAGTAGTCACTATAAGAAGTATAATGGTAGTTGTTTCGTGTATTTAAGTGAAATATTAAACAAACTACAGATGTTTAAAGTTACACATTTAAGGAAACTGCAATTTTATGAAATTTCAAATACAAAATATTTTCCGACACTTTTCTGACAGATTTGGTCTTGCCAATAAATCGTTAGGATTGCTTTTATTTTTTCGTCTGATAATAGTAACTAATTAAAATACAACGGTGCTTCCTTCAAGTACATATAAGAAATATTAATGAAACTACAATTTATAAAAAGAAATTGTTTTATTTTGTCCTATTTGATTTTGTCCATAAATCACAAGAACATTACTTTTTTCAATTATACTGGTTTATTGTAAACAATGATGAAGGCCAATACATGCCTATTTTTATTCAATTATTAGATAATGTATATACATCATAATTTTTCAACAAAATGTTATCAAATTACTTCTATACTCAAAACTAAATACTAATTCATATAAAACTGTCAACAAAGAATAAGTAATGACATACATTTTTTTAAACATTAATGATACATTATCATAAATTATCATTAATAAATGTAATGTAGCCTAACCAACACACAACAGTACAAACGATATGCCCAAAAAACTGTAAGAAAAAATGGAACACCGTACAATAATAGCAATAAACAAACAAATATAAATTAGGTACATTAAACATGGCAATAATTAATTAGTTTACATAGTCACATGTGCAGGCATAAGTACTTGCTAACTATTAATAATAGTATTAATCAAAGACACCCGCTATCAGTAACGTCGGTATCCGAGTGATTTGTATACCACAAAGCATAGCGCGCAGCGTGAAAACGCCAAAATGGCGATGTCTTTTGAGACAGGGGCTCCATATACGGATTTTTTGCACGTTTGTGCTATCAACTGGGAAACTCTTTACACTTCTGCATATGAATCACGCTGAATCGAACTAAATATTTAGTCACAAAATATCGTCAAAATTACTACAACTTCGTCGTAATTACTACAACCTTTTATCGACGGATTAGCGTGATATTTGGACAATCACATTCATTTATGTTTCGTCTTTGTCCGTAACTTTACAGAAATGACGTACTCCTTAACATAACTTCGTAAATAATTTTTAAAGAGGGGGTCTGTCAGCGTGATCCAAGATGGCCGCAGGCAGAAATAATGAAAACAAGGATACGACACCGAGAGGAAAAAAATCATTAACTGCTCTTAAAGTTGCATTCTGACTTCCGCCATGTTTAAAATAAAAATGTCCAGTAAACCCGCATTTCCCATACACTATAATTATATTGTTTTCCTCAACTACCTATCAACTTATTTTCACATAATATGCCATTTTAAGATAAAAAGGAGCAAAAGACGAAAACATTTCCTGGCAAGCCTCCTCAGTTAGAATTCTCTGATTGGTTTAGACCTCGACGAGGGAATGCCAGTGAAAAGCGCTGTCAGACATGCGCAATGATACATGTAAACAAGACATTTCCAGCAGCAGCGTTGCCGACGTTGTTTTCGCCTTCATTTGCTATTTTCATCGTCATCTTGACTTATGCGGTATGTTTGATAGACCTTTGTGTCGTAAAGTCGTTGCGACGTATATGCTGAGGCGTAAAGGCAAGATCGCAACACATGACATTCCGTTGCAATGTTGAAAGCACGTCTTTGACTACGATTGTGTTTGACTTGGGCTTAGCTGTCAGTGTCAGTGTCAGACGTGGCTAATGAACCTTTTTCTTTCAGTAATCCACTACCGTAAAATATGCAGATTTCATGGATGGTGTGGGCATGTTCAAGTGCTGGACAATGCTGGTCAATAATAATGGTGTTGAAATGTTTATAAAAAAAAGTGCAAATGCGGGTTAAAATCAGCGGTCACTGCCTGTTTCAGTGCTGTCAAGCCTCTAGTGTGTGCATTGGGAAAGCACACATTTCATGCAAATTGAACTGACAAAATTGGGTTCCTGGAAATTTGACATATCCAGTATGCACTATACTATTTTGTGAATGTTTTGATTTTACTAACTTATATTTATCTGTCTTTTGGAATTAGTCATCAGAACACGTGTTAATTTGTTTCCATATTATCGCTGCGATATCTTATCAGTCAATAATGTTTTTACACTACCCCATGCAAATGATGCAATGCCTATGCCAAGAGACAAGTTATCAGTCTTACACAAATAATCAGCTTACCTTTTGGAGTAATTGAATACATTATTTAAACATAAAATTGTATGTTTATAGCAATGATATCTGCTAATGTCTCGGTTTTATAGTTGTTGATTCGATCCCAACAGGTATTGCACATCATGCAAAATTACCCCTGGCACGGGCTTATTGACAGAAACATTGCATATCGTCATGTCATTATACTGATAATGATATTTAATACAAATTCCTCATATCTAATATTGTTGACATCTAATTAATTGAATATTAATATGTTCCATTCAGCATCTAATAATAATAATAGGAAGAAATTAAGTACAGGGGTAATAGTAATATATTACACTGCATTGTAATAGACTCCATGACTATATCTACAGGTGTTATGGTTATTATGACTGTACTAATGCTGTAGTGCAGATTAAAAAAACCGCTAAGTCATAGTTGATTACACCATTTCTAAGTGATCATACGTTTGAAACTAATCATAACTGATCATATTTATGGTCTTGCTTTTTATTATAAACTGTAGTTTCTCAACTCAATCTTTATTTCCAGCATATGTAAAGCTATGCAATAGCCAGCCAATGTTCTACAATGTCATTATATTACAGAGGTTAGCATACAAATTATACACTTAGATACCTGTCTTGCAGTTTATTAATTTACTTTATTGTTTCTCAGATATCATTGTGGTTTTAATATCATCAGTGTGCATACATTGCAGAAAAAATGGTTATATTATTGTATTGTTTCTGATATATTATATATGTTATACGAGCAGCCTTCGCACACTAATAGCAGTGTGGCTGGATGCTTCCCAGAGAAGTTGAGATAGTGTTTGATTGATCAGGTCTGACAGGGAAGTAGTGTTACATGTTTTAAGTAGTCCTGAGGGCTGGCTACTGTGCTATATAAGAACTTACTTTTACCTATATGTCATTAATGCATACCTTTGTGTTCTTTCGCTAAATACTTTCTAATTGAGCGGCAGAAGTACCGGTCATCCTAGTTTCTGCAGAAACTCCAAAAATGTAATTTTGTTTAGTCAATATTGAAATTCCTGTCTGCCAAAACTGGTTACCTTCACCGCAAATCACCTTTCACCACACCGATTGTTTTCAACCTTAAAAATACCGATTGATCCTAACTGTCTTTTACCCAACCGTGCTAATTACTGAAGAATACACTTTGCAACAGGTGTCCTTCTGGGCTCTAACAGTGACCACAATTTTTGTTTGCACAGAGCCATAGGTTGGATTAGCACCTAACAGTGACCACAGGTTATTAGTCAGGCTCGAAACTGGCATCAGGCAACAGTAATGTCCAGACTGTCTTGAATTGAGTTGTCACATTTCTTCAAGTGAAAAAAAAGGCAACAGTTTGATGTTATCACAGTTATGCACCTAACAGAGTTTACACAAGCTAATCATTTGCATCTACAATCAAAATGTTCACATTAGTGGTTTCCTCAGAAAGTGGTCTTAAAGTGGGAAAATATAGCTAAATCACCGACACCATGAACGGGCCCATCTTGGTCCTTTCAACCAATCACAACCCAGCTTCTATCTGCACTTTGGAAAAGTAATACGTCGCGGAGTCGTCTGTTGGTTCAGCTGTCATAACAGAGTCACAGAGCCAAGCGGTTCGCTAAAAGTGCCTTACGTCGGTTTACAACACAATCGCGACAGCAATATGCCACACGGTTCCTCATACGCTTGTAGCAACAGTACAGTGAAAGACAGTATCAGTAAGCTGACTTTTTGTTAGCCTTTGAATTGACCAGAACTGAAACAGTGGTCCAGCCGATTCGTTGGGACAGTCACAGACACAGCGCGGATGCCAGGCGACCGGGTTGGATTGACCTAACTATGAAAACGACCGCTAGCAGCCGCCAAACTTCTCCTCACCTATCTTACATACATATACATACACTACGTTATAAAATAAAATCAGTTGCATTCCTCTAACGAAGAAAATCCATAAAACAAACACGCAGATGTCGACGGCAATTTCGTCTGCCGCTGCCCGGTACCGTAAAATCGCTCAAATAACCTTATACAGAATGCCATTAGATGGCTTGTTTATGCGCGCGAATATTTATAAACTTTACTTACTGCATTCGCACGCGCAAAATAGTTTAATTAATTGTAAACAATATAGTAATAATTAATTATTATCATCACTATGATTTGCAGGAATTATAAGTTTTATTATAATATAATAATATTTTATTTACGCCACATCCATAATTGGTTATGGCGCTTCACAAAATACTGCTATTTAAAATACAATAAGAAGAATACTACCCACACATAATATTTCAAAATAAATAATGAATATATAGGTGTCTATATAATTAACTAAGTGACCTATTAGTATTAAAAAGAACCCATACAACTTCCATAACAACAATAGTGATAAATTAAGGTAAAGGTAATAAATAATTAAAATGGTAAAATAATTACGACGTAACTATAATTTTCATTCATCACATACACATATTATTATATTTTCACCACCAGTAACGACAAGACACTTTATTAATTATCGGGACAATAAATCACTGAAATTTAAACAGAATATGAATATAATATGGGAAATATATGGTGGCAGAAAAAGAAGGTTTTGGTGCAGTTAAAACTTATAATATTATATGTTATTGTTTAGTTATTATTGTTTAAAAACATCGTTTATATAATAATAGCTTGCAGTACACGCGGGATGTTTATAGAAATATTCTTAAAATAAATAATTTGACATCATCGAACAACACGTAATTTCCATACCTCTTTTATGACTACCTGGGTAATAGACAATGTTTTTTTTAATATTACCTGCGGGTAGCATCTATTTTAATAACATTATATTGTGAAGTGCCACAAACAAATATGGATTTGGCGCTATATGAAATAAAATATTATAATTATATTATAAGAAAACTTAAAATTTTCTGAAGATCTTGGTAATGATAATAATTAATTATTACTATATTACTTGATTAATTAAACTATTTAGCGCGTGCGAATGCAGTAAATAAAGTTTATAAATACTCGCGCGCACCACCGCGCCGCCTAACGTTATTTCGTGTAAAGCTAACTTTTATAGCGATGTTACGGTAACCGCAGTCTCCGAGGTCGAAGAGCCTGAGTTGCTTTGGGATCTGCGATCGAGTTGCTTTTGTGAATTTTCTTCGTTAGAGGAATGCAAGTGATTTTATTTTATAACATAGTGTATGTATATGTCTATTGTCTGTAAGACAAGTGAGGAGAAGTTTGGCGGCTGCTGGCGGTCGTTTTCATAGTTAGGTCGGACAGTACATGTCATTGTTGACACCAGTCGATGCCGTCTCTCGGGACTGGTTGTTTCTCTTCTCGTCATTTCAATTTCCCTTGGGTCTTCACCACCACAGACATCTGGTCTGTGTGACAGCACAGGCCTTTGTCTTTGTGGCTGAAATCTATATCCAGCCACTTCTGAATCCGTGCTATTTCCGTCAGACGAAGAATCAGAAAATCATCCGTATTATTTAAGCTCTTTTGTGAGCGCAAAGTCACAGCGCCTCCCAATGGAGTTGCCAAGAAGTACGACAGCCACTGGCCTATCAGTGGCCGGTCCTCCGATACGTCACTGTTTTTCTAAAATGGAGTTATCCATAAACTTTCTATTCTGTGTTCTAAATTTTTGTTCTGCTAAACCGCTCATGTTAAAATTGTGATTGAGGTAGGAAAGTGTTAGTTTTTCTTAGCTGTATTAGGCCCATATCACCAAACCCTAGCCATTTGCCCCCTTTCACAAAGCCCTAGCAGTCATTAGCGTTGTCTATTCTGGGGTTAGCATAGGCATTCTGTTATGGATTTGCTGGCTTAGTTTAACAAACAATAGATTATGGCCTTTACATCTAACTGTGAATAGAGGTTTCTGACCGGGAAAGTATGCCCCTTGAGGGGAAGTCTTTGTGGCTTTAAAATCATTAATATGTAAATATATTTAGAACAGCTGGTTATGTAGACAGGTAAAGAAAAAGACTGACAACACATTCTATAAAAATGACACAAAGTTGCCTATCCATGGTATGTATTCTCTTTTTCAGCCCTGGCAGTGACCACAACTGTCTGCCCTATTTTTTGCCCAGCAGAAAACCAACCGTGTGAAATGAAAGTGTTACTGAGTAATAATAATAATAATAGTAACTTCTTTTGCGCCAATATCCTCGAAAATCAAGCTCAGTGGCGCGACAAAACCAGGGGATTAATCAATCTCATAATCGAAAGCAATGCGTGAGTCGTCAACGGATGGATGGAAAAGCTAGGACGCTAAGGAGGATAGGCAGCATTAAAGAGATAGGTTTTTAGATGTCGGCGGAATGAAACTATATTACCTTGTGATTTAACACTGGCAGGAAGCGAATTCCACACCGTTGGTGCGGCAACCGAGAAAGCTCGGGTCCCGGCTTTCGTTTTCACCCGAGGGATGTAAAGAGGGTTACTACTGGTTGAGCGTAGCTGTCTGGAATTTCTTGTTGGAGTTAGCATTGAATTTAGATATGCTGGTTGTGTAGATGAGAGTGCTTGATAGGCTATTGTACAAATTTTGAAAATGATGCGATAGTGCACAGGTAGCCAATGCAGTGATTTTAGAAGCGGCACTGAGCGAGAAAAACGAGGAGAACGCGTGACTACCCTTGCTAAACAATTTTGGACACGCTGAAGTTTTGCTATGTCCTTGTTTGCGGTATTGTAAAGGAGGGAATTGCAGTAGTCGAGTCTGCTGCTTACTAGAGCTGTGGCGATGGTTTTAGCAACGGAAAGTGATAAAAACCGGCGGATACGGCGAAGATCACGGATATGGTAGAAACAGCAACGGCATGTTTTCGAGATATGTTGTTTGAAATTGAAGTTTTCATCAAACGTTACTCCGAGATTTAAAACTGAGGCGGCTGGTGTGATACTCTGACTCAGAATATGTGTCGGGAAAAAGCCATTGAGTTTTGCCCGCTGCGTTGAGGTACCAATGATGAGAAATTCAGTCTTATCTGCATTTAGTTTTAATTTACTATTTTTCATCGAGAGGGAGACATCTTGGAGACAATCCCTGAGCTGGTTTAGGGAGCGACAAGTATCTGGTGTGGTCAGAGAAACATAGATTTGTGTGTCATCTGCATAAAGGTGATGATCCAGGTTGTGACTCTGGATAACTGAGCTTTACCAGGAGACTGCGAGGAGATAAGATAGAAGTTTTTAAAATATTGAATGGGTATGAAAATATTGACAGAACTATTTTTTTCTCAGTTAAGGAAGAGAGAAGGACTAGAGGACATGGATGTACATTAGCAAAGAAGCAGTGTAGATTAGATATTAGAAAATTTTCATTTTCACAAAGAACAGTAAATGATTGGAACAGATTATCGGCTGATTGTGTAAGTGCTAGTAGTGTTAATATGTTCAAAAATAAAATTGACATGTACCTAAGAAGGGCGGGGTACATTTAGATAGATAGGTTGGACTCTCGATAAGCCAAAGGGCTTCCTTGTCCACCTGCCATCTTGAGTTGATTCTCTAGGTGGCAATCTTGTTAAATCTTGTTAATGGTGTTGTGTACAAAGTGAAAAGCAACGGACCCAAAACAGAACCTTGGGGGACACCACAAGAGGTGGGCAGCATGTCTGAGAAGCAGTAACCTATTTTAATGGCTTGCCGTCTGTCAGTAAGGTATGAAGTAAACCAGCTCAAGGCTGTGCCAGATATCCCGTACCACGTTGATAAGCGTGTAATGAGAATGTCGTGGTCAATGGTGTCGAAAGCGGCGGATAGGTCAAGCAGGGTCAGTGCAGTAACTTTGCCATTATCAATGTTAAGGTTTATGTCATTGTGTACTTTTAAAAGAGCAGTTTCTGTTGAGTGAAATTGTTTGTACGCAGACTGTGATGCATTGGTTAAACCATTTATGTTGATGTGAGAAGTAAGTCGATTTGCAACAACCTTTTCGAGTATTTTCGAAATGAAGCTAAGGTTAGAAATAGGTCTGTAGCTGTTTAGATCTTCTTTTGCCAGAGTTGTCTTCTTAAGAATTGGATTTACATGTGCACATTTAAAGTCTTCAGGGAATAAGCCGGAGCAGAGTGATGCATTTATTATATCTGTTATTGGTTTAATTAAAACGTCAAGGCATGCTTTCAGTAGTATGGTCGGAAGTGGGTCAAGATCACAGGATTTATTTGGGGATGACATGATAATTTTTTTCACATCAGTAGTTGTGGCTGGTTCAAACGACGTGAGTTTAGAATTTAGTTGTGGAGAGTCGGCATTTATAGTGTCTGAGGTGTAATCTGTGAAGGCTGAATGTATCAGGCTGATTTTGTCTTTAAAATGACTTGAGAAAGAGTTACACAGTGACTTGATTGATGCATGGGTTGGTAGAAAAGGAGCAGGCTGCCTGTGTAAAATCTGATTGATACATTTCCATAGCTGTTTTGGTGTAGCAGAGTTATTTGCGACCATGTTTTCGTAATAATACGACTTTGCTTTTGACATTTGTCGGTTACATAGATGACATTGCCGTGTGTAGCGTGACCTGTCTAAGGATGAACGAGATTTACGCCAAACACGTTCCAGATAGCGACGGCGCCGTTTAGATTGGATTATTTCCGGGGTCATCCAAGGAGCTGGCGGCTTTTGTGACACAGATTTGGATTTAGCGGGTGCATGTTTGTCAAGCAATGTCTTCAGTATTTTACGGTACTGTTTGTATAGGTCTGATACATGTTCTTTAGGATGTGTGACAAGGTCGGATGTAATTATATCAGTCATAAATGATGCAATGTTGATACTGTGAAAGGCTCTGTAGAACATGTTGTGGTTGGACACGGCTGGGGCTATAGGAACTTTAAGATCTGCAATTACTGTGTTATGGTCCGATAAGCCATCTACAACTGTGGGTGTCTGAATGTTTTTACAAGAGGAACGAGTTATCAAGATGTCAAGCCAATGTCCATGTATGTGTGTTGGGAAATTGACATGTTGTTTTGTGTCAAATGATGCCAGGATATCATTAAACGTGGTAGTTGTTGCAGATGGTGTATCCAGGTGAAGATTAAAATCGCCCACAATGTAAAATTCTGTGTGCATGGTTGCAACATTTTCCAAAAGATCCTGGAATTCTTCAAAGAAGTTAGCTGGATGACCTGGAGGGCGATAAATACAAATGAAAACCCCACAGAAGCACGAATTAGATATGTTAAGACAAATAGATTCAAATGTGGTATAGTCCGGGCTGGTGTACGGGGTTACGTTAAATAGTTTTGAAATAAGGAAACCGACACCTCTGCCTCGTCCAACTGGACGTGGTCGATGGTGGAAGGTATAGCCAGGAGGGGAGATGTCGGCAATACATGCATCTGTGTCATGCGGTCTGAGTCAGGTCTCAGTCACAGCGAGAATGTCTATTGTTTTGGAAATTATAAGATCAGTGAGAGGCAGTTTTTTCACGAATTGAACGAATGTTAGTGGTGGCCAGGCGGATGTTATGCCTGACCACAGGTCCAGGATTAAGACTAACATCTCCCGCTAGCAGTAAGATCAAGGCCAATTTAAATGTTGGCCTGGAACGGGGTATTGGTAATAATTTTCGGTTGAAACACAGATTAAGGCATGGCAGACTGTGTAAGTATGTCAAGGATTCTTGTGTGGTCATGTATTTGGAAGGTGTTGAAATTACATCCGACCATTGTGCCAGTGTGTTACACAAGGTGAAATCATGGCTTCTAGAAGCGGCAGAACAGGATAAAAAAAAAACACACAGTGAGAACAATGGTGACATTTCACAAAATCTGCTCAAGTGATAAAATTAATGTATCATAAAATAATGAGTGACTGAGAGTGGCCAGACGTTCTAAAATAATGTAAATGTTTGGCATGGGTCAACAGCACCAAAACTGAATAAATAACATGTAATAAATAAATATATGAGAGTATAAGATCACACTAATTCTAAAATTACAGTAGTTTCTCAGATGTAAGACTAATAAATCTAGCGAGAAAAATATATAAATAAATAATGTGTTATAAAATAAATATTACATAGACATAATCAAGTGGTATTTAAAATTATTAATAAACTAAATCAGTAGTTTCAAATAAGTTTGTAAAATGCTGAATAAGTCTGTAAAATGCTAAAGCCTGTAAAATGCTAAATGTAGAATGAGTTTTTAAAAGGCTAAATACAAATCAGTTTAACAAATCAGTTTAAAAGGCTAAATACAGATCGTTTAAAATTAATCTTCGCGCTCAGCAAAGCCTGTGCAACAGTAATAGTAATAAGACGTTTTAGTGCCCGTGCAGATGAAACGTAGAGGTCTTCACCCCCAGGGCGATACTGGGTGTAAAGGAACGTCTTATGAAAAGGCCTGTTAGTTAACAGTTTAAAAGGGCTACCCCTGTCTTTGTATGTTATTTGTAATGTAAGACCGTACCGAAGCGCGAAAAGTTAACTATCTGTTTTATCGCCCACTATGTTGTAAATGATTAATTTTAGCGGCGTAACTGGTGTAATTTATAAAAAATTCTGCGTGTCCAAATAAAGTAGTGTGTTGGTCTTATAACTGCAGTAATGTCAAACACAAAAATGCAGAATTTAGATTTAAAATGTAAATTTGAACGAGCAGTGAAATAGAAACATGTACCACCTTACGCCACCTAGCGACCGCCACCTAATGACAATTATAATTGACTACCTGCACAAAATTAGTTATCCAGCTAGAAGAATTTGTTGTGTCACATCCAAGCACAACAGTTAGACCTATGCAAGGTGAAAATCATGTATGGCTACTAGTAAACTATTTATACATAACTGTAGTGTGCGTGCGTGCGTGCGTGCGTGCGTGTACCTGTGTGTACGTGTGCGTGCGTGCGTGTGTGTGCGTGCGTGTACCTGTGTGTACGTGTGCGTGCGTGCGCGTGTGCGTATGTACACGCATCCGGCCATGCGCTTGTGTGTTGAACATTCATGTTGTTTGGAATTATTCACCATTCCGTGCCTTCCATTTTTCTACCAAACCAAATTAATGAATGAAAGCAGAAGAATAATGGGAGTTGGCAGATTATATACTCAGCCCAAAAACTGCTTACCAACATATATTGCCAATGTTTAACCTAGTTCTGAACTTTTTAGTTTTATCTGTGTTTTATTTTTGCAACACAACTACGTCTGATTTATGTTCTGGAAACAGAATGTTTGCATAATTGAAAATATATAATTTTACAATTTACTTATTGGTTTTGCCCCCCATATTTCAAAACATTGACTTTTTCTTAATGGCGAATGTATAATGATGTTAGCAGTGTTTGTTGTAATTATCTAATATACATTATGAATGTCTTAGTTACTTAGATTGTTCCTCTGACGGCATTCATCCCCATGTCTTGCAGTTGCAGTGCCACTCGTCAAGTCAGTCAGACAGTTTCGTGGCCGCGCAAGCCTACGCCACGGCTACGGATTGACGGCAAGTAAGTTTATTTTAACAATAAGATTGGCATAAACAACAAATCCTGTGAGTTTACAAAATAACTTTGTGTACGTTTTAGATCTATGTCAGTGTTTATATTTAATCAAAAGCACAATTTTCCATCCACATACCTCATTTGTTTACATATCTGCGTGTTTATCATCGGTAACACGTGCGCGTATCATTTACGACATCGTTTACTTTCGTTGATCGGAGAGTTCCGATGGTAAAAATAGATCAACTTTTGGGAAACGCCAGAGTCGTTGTTTGTTGCAAACTTATATTTGATCAAATAACGTAAAACCACAAGTGAGACGTGGTAGGAAGTATACTAATAAGGAAATATCGGTCATGGTGTACATGACTGTTCTAAAATGCGATAAAAAGGGGAAATTGTGTCAGAATGCAACTTTAAGCACCAGCAAAAAATCAGTTTTCACCGCAGAATCATGGACCGACATTATAACAACATCAGAAAATGTATAAATGAACAGGTATGTTGCGTGGTAATAAACCAGCAACTAAACTCGGACCCCTATCTCCCCATGTTGTCAGATGGGGCGGCAAATTCGTCTGACCTCCCTAGTAATCCAACATATCATCGCAAATAAATTAATTTTGATCTCAAATTTATGGTCTATAAGCTACGTAGTTCTGAAGCTGTGGAAATAATGGGTTCTGTCGTGCACCATCTATAAAAATGGGGATATCATAAATTCTTATTACTTTGAATATGTGAAAGTCAATAGAGTCAACTGTAATACAATTTAAACAATTTTGTCTAAAAACCGTACATTTCAGCATTGATTTTGTGGCTCTAGATTGCGTAGTTCCTAGGATGATTAACCGGATGCCATGTATACAAAGGCGGATATTCTAATGTCGATGAAAATTACAATTCAGGTCATAATGTAATGTTTACATAGCTATCTACCTATCTATCTAATTTCATAAACACTGCTGCTGTAATTGACGTAGTTCATGAGATGCTGTGACATATGTATTGACGGTCGCCATATTTAAAATGGCGCAGATAAAAGCCAGAAGTCCAAAACCAGAATATTTGAAATCCTTGTCCCCAGCAACACATACCCGCCTATCACAATTATTGCACTAGATGAACTAATTATTAACATAGAGCAAATTTTAAGTTGGCAGCCATTTATATCTGTTAAATGAATTTGTAAATTAATATACCTACACCTAATAATGCTAATTAGCACAATTAATCAGTAGATAATTTCTTACTGAAGTCCTGATGGTTTTGACTGTTGTACTGAGTCTGCCTAAATTAATAAAACCACGAAAGCATAACGATCCAGCGAGCCGATGATGTTGCAGGCGGCGAAATCGGCAAATTGTAGCAAAACGAATCACTTGTGCATTTCCTAAATCATCAGGGATAGAAAACGCACACCTTTGTAAAGTTTCATTAGCGCATCAAAGACAATTCGTTTCGAGTTAAAAAAAAGTTGGGAAAATCCATAAACTACTGTTCGAAATGATGTTATATGCCTATAAAATCGTTTTATAATAAATATTTAAGATTTGCTCCCGATATGCAAGCCGTTCAGGAGGCATACGCTAACATTCCCTCGCATAAATAAGTTCGGCTAGAATTATATATATAACTGATAGACATCCAATCCCAAGCACATAAACTAACCAAGTGTCTTTCAATACTCACGATTCCCTTTCCAATATAGATCGACGGAAAATTGATTGGTTTTCCTGTTCATGTATGCATATACTGCATATTCTTTATTTGTAACGTTATGGCAGCAGCGGATTATAAAGGCCCTGTCTCCTCTTGCATCAACTAGTATACCTGTAACATGGAATGCCTAATTAATTATAACGTAATCACGGCACCACATACAATGTCGAATATATATATATATATATATATATATATATATATATATATATATATATATATATATATATATATATATATATATATATATATATGGTGCTGCCATTGCAATTTTTCGTTAGTCGGATGTTATGATGAAGTATAATGTCTATGAAGAAATTGAGAACCAAGAGATGAACATGACAGGAACTGCCTCGCTCAGTACCAGCGACGTCTTCTCCATCAAAACTAATTATAGGGTCGTTTACACATTAGACCTGGTGATGGCGTCACCTACTGCACTTCAGTACTGCAGCTCGGTGTCCTTTAAGATGATAGTTAGGTCCTTGCTTGGAGCATTGAGCTGTGCGTCATGTCTTTGATATCCTACTCTGCCAGAAAGGCATCGTCAGGGTCAGTCGTGACGATCTAATACGTGGAGTTGATTTTCTCCAAAACACCCCTCACAGATGCGATCAATCAATTTTCGGACAGTGTATGCGCTTATACCGGTGATCACATTTCACTTTCTGGTGACACATGTGGAGTTCTAATACATTAACAACCACTGTCCATATTCATGGTGTAAGATTACTACTCATTAAGAAATAGAGAGGTCAACATTTTGAGTAACACTTTAATATATATATATATATATATATATATATATATAATATATATATATATATATATATACACATACATATATGATTGTCTGAAATAAAATCGTATTTATTTATTACAAAACGGCACAAAATAACCAGTTATCTGTTCAAAAAGGTTTCAAATTAGAAAATATAAACTGTGTTCATTAATGTTTTTTCCACAAATAGTCTAAAAGTCAGTTATCCAGGGAAATGTTTGATCATTATTATTATAGTTACTTTACACAAATATTTTCTGTAAATACAAATAAGTTTACTCCTTTCCAAATAAACAGTTAGTTAGACGTGTAGATATCATGGTTATGACCATTCTAAAATTGTCATTACCTGATGTTTCCAGTTTCATAAATCTGGAAAGTATTGATCGACATAATTATGTCCATGGCCGGCCATGGCGAAACGTCACCATCACCCAGCGGACAGGCGGTGCTACGATCGAGCTGTCACAATGTATTAAAATACGGTTGAAAAAGTTAGTGTTTGTGCCTATTCTCTGTTTGTGCGCCCTCTTGTCCAAGACAGTACAAGTAATATGTTTACGTGGGTAACACTGTTTGATAGGGATAGTTCACAGGTCTCTGCATTGTTTTTTTCATTTAATGACAACCATTCATCAAAGTTATGTATTTCTCAGCTAGGCACTACTTAGGCCTGTCTGACCAGTTAAAATGTGCAGTAGTTCTTTATGTGGTCAACTCGATACCAATCATGGTTCGGTAGATGCATGCATGTATCTGCTTTTAGATGCTTGTATATTCGTTAATTCTTATTATCATGCTACTGTTTTCACAAAGGTCATATTAAACTACATATTATGATAATTAGCCATCCGAACGACCGAACGACCGAACGACCGAACGACCGACCGTTTCAGTATCATGCAAAACCAAATAAATGTTTAAGTTTAAAAATAACAAAAAAGGACAATCATCAATCATATGGCGATAACCAGGCGACGGTTTTGACAATAAAGCACACGTCACGTTACATCGACGTTCGTGCACCAGTTAAGCGGTGGGAATAAGCATACTGCACCTTTATACATCAGAAGATAGTTATGCTGTCCGACATCATGTATAGCTTTGTCATTCACGAAAAGCTGTAGCTTGGCTATTTTTTGTTGATGTCCCACCCTGATAACGTCAGAGTCGCCACACTGTACTGCTACCGACTGCCAGACGACAACCCCAGGTGCTGCAGCAGAATTTGGCATAACGGCTAAGACTAGCAGATAAACACTTAATGTCAATAATGTGTGTTTTCACATGCACACACGCACACTTGCCCGCGATACAATGGTACTGCAAACAGAAAGATAATGTGTTTCCCTGGTCTCTGTCATATAACAGTATATAACAGAAGTCGATATGGTGTTCGATTGAACAGGTTTGTCAGGAAGCAAAGTGCAAAGCGCCGCGAGCAATACTGACAATTGAATAGCGCACTATGTCAGAACTTACATTTTCATCTTTGTAATCATCATCAACAATAAGTGAAAACGACAAAAGATAATAACTATTAGGGTTCGCAACATGAAAGTTTTGCACAAAACAGAATACCACGTGGGGCGTACTATTACAGTGGAAGAACTCATTTGATACATGAATAATTACAATGCGGCACAACAAGGATCCACACCGTGATATCGATGACAACAGTAGCATACTGTACATAGTGTAAATGTCTTCAGAATTACAAAGGCAATACTAAGAATAAGGGCTTTTTATATCAGGCACACTACTTTACCACTATAGTTGCACAGGTAAATCAATGTATAACTACCGAAATATTGACTGGTCTTCTTGACTAAATTAGCATGTCCTTATCATAGAACACATCCACATTAAAATTAATACTACTTTTATGCGCACCCGATGTGTCTAGCTCTTTTGTGATTGAACGCCCTTGCATTTTGAAGAATTTGTTGTCGATCAGCCGAAAATCGCCCAGACGATTGAAAACCGATGGCCTTCCGCTATTGTCTCGCAGGGTAGTAATTATTCCCTTGCCAGTGATAGCAGCTGGAAACGACAAAACAAGTCACATGACACCGCATGCATGGAAGTTTGTCATCTCACCTGCATCAGAAAAACTGTCAGGTATTCATGTAGGGGGATATACGTCCAGGAACTGGACTTAAAGTTCTCCCCCTCCCCTGAGGCGAATAAAACCTCCTGGGCATGAATAATGTCTGGCTGTCATTAGTTCCCGGTGCGAGTAGCTTATTATCCACATGTTTTAACAATTCAATGATTTGTTTTATTATAACATTTCAGAAAATAAACTATCACATCTTTGCCTCATGATAGCAACTTGAGTTTATTCTTCCGGACTCGTGACGGTCGCTACTATTGCTGTGATGTTTATCTTTTACCGCTAGGGTGTGTAGTACGTTGGTTTTACGCTAGAGTGCACATTGAGACCACTGGGTGATGTCTTGGTGACGCCGGATGAGCGCGAAACAACCCAATGCTGTGCTATAAGTGAAACAGTCTGCGATGTTGGCAACAAAACACAGCCATCTGCATCTACTCGCAAAACGTCTCAGAACCGGTGGCTGATTTATTATGACAGAGAGACGATGGTGCGATGAAACACGGGTAGGGAATAATACATGACCAACTGCAAGATGAATAGAATGACACATAACTACCGGACAAATAGTTTAATGAACTGACTCAACAATACTATATTAACATTACAAAAATAACGCCTAACATAAAACCATGTAATGTTTACATTTTAACTAAGGCATTAATTGTTATCATAAAATCGTGTTATACAACATAATCTATTATGTAAGGACTGCCCAAATATTACGTATCTAGTTTGGTATTTAGAGAGTAACATAATTATATTGTATCTCAATTCTTGATTGGTTTACTTGTGTATTTTTGGATAAGGAGTACTGCAACTCAACAGACGAATTTCCATAAAGTACAGCGATGTCCGCCAAAAAGTGGTGATTAATGATGAGTAACGGGTATAACATTTCTTATGTTCGACCCCTGGATACAACATGGACCATTTACAATATGCAGACGACATGTCACTGATTACTAATGAAATAACCTTCAACATGCTGGTCCAGGCCCGGGTGAAATAGTCATTGCCAATTCACGGGTGGCACAATGATTTGGGAGCTTATTTTGTTGTTTGTGCTTTAGATTACAGAAATCCCAGATAGCCACTATAGCAACCAGGCGATATTTTCCCACAGCCATAACTCAGGATCTTGTCGGACACATTATGTATATCCCATTCAATATATATTGTGTTGTAGTTTTATATTCAAAGTATAAAAAGTTAATATAATAGACATTTTGGTTTTAGAAACAGCTGCTTTTAACAGTATCTTGAAGCAAGTTCGAATGTGCATCTACATAGGATCACAAATAACAACTGATGGTTGATACAACGCCGACAAAGCGAGACGAAATGCACAGGCCATAGCATTTGTACCAAAAAATGTATAATTTGATATGAAAAAGTGTGCTACAATGTTGTATAATGAGCCAATACTGCTATATGAATGAGAATGCTGGATAAAAACTAAATGTTCACAAAATCACAGACGCTACTGCATTGCAAATAATGTCGAGAGATCCATGGACTGAAAATAAAAATAATTAAGTCATCCTTAAGAAAGTCCAGTCAAAAAGAAAGATCATCAACACAATTAGAATAAAACTAGCACGATTTATACGTAATATAATGGGAAAGAAAACATTAAAATCTATAGTAACAACAGGAAACACTGAACTGTATCAATCATGCGTGATCAAGAAGAAAACAAAACATTTTTAAAAGACACATCTCATCGACTGCACACGTTTTATTATGTTGATAAATCTGGCGGTACGTATCTGTCTAAAAAGCACGCACGAACCGATATTGTAATACTTTTCTGCCGACTTCAATAATAGTCTGCTCAACGCGAGATCGGGGAAGTGAATGGGGAGCCGCGGGGGGGGGGACTACAGTGAGGAAACGAGTACGAACTGTGCATAATCTGTGATTACGGCTGCGGCTGCTACGGCTGCTACTGCTACTGCTACTACCATTGTTATGTAAAGAAACTAATATCATTATGGTGTGTTACTGTGAGTTTCTGACACGTGAATTTCCCATTTGGGACAATTAATTTGGATTACTTGTTTAGCAGTCTCTCTCCGGCGCAGAACCTCTAGTGATAGAAATGTGGCTTATGCAATACTAGTCTATGTCTGTGAGCGAAGTCACATCCTGCGATGTAGAATGTGTAAACGAATGAAGGACTGCGTTAAGAGAGATCTGAAATGATTGGGAGGAGAATGGAGAACAACAGTAAAAATAGGAGTTGGAGACTGGTTATAGAGAGAACGCATTGAGAGAAAAGAGAGGAGAGGAATGAAACGATGACAGTAACCGTGCATGGCCAACCTCATCCCTGGCGACAGGGGCAACAAGAGGAAAACAACAGTATCTTTGTGGACGGACTCACCGCGAGCAGGCAACTTGTAGCCGATGCAGTTGTCTGTCGGTCGTAGTTCATTATACTTCTGCGCGTTGTTGGAGAAATTGGCGCACATGAGGTAGGGGAGGTGGTCAAGAAGCAGATATTGGGCAGGATGAGTGGCACTGCTGAATCTGCTCATGTGGCCGCCCATGGAGTTGAACGGCAACAGCAGCTTGTCCTTATTGTAGCAACAGAGCTGCTCAATGCCATTCGCCCTGAACATACAATACATTAATAATAGACAGTTAGATAGAGGTTCTACAGTCTACTGTCACCTGTTCGTTCAAAAAGAAAGATCATCAAGTAAATTATAATAAGACAAGCACGATTTGCAAGTCCGTCAAGTAACGAAAAAGGAAACATTAGAACGTATAATAACAGGAAATGTTTTAGAGAACATACCCAGAGGAAGCCGAACAACAGCTGCCACTGGGTATAAATTTAAGTTTTTTTTTCGATTACACCATCATTATTGGCACTATCAGTCCTACGTCATTGCCCTTATTTGGAGAGTTACCAGCCTATCAAAGTGGTCCGGCATTTTGACGTAATTGCTACACGTCCCAATAGCAAAATTACATAAAGGTATTATTTATTTATTATATTTGGTAATTATCTACTAGATACTCCTTAGGTGTGTATATGTGTGTCTGTGTTTCTAATTGTACAAAAATAATACTTTTTGTAATTCTACTACTCGGAAATGTAGTGTTTACGTCACATCCAGTTTGGTATTCTAGCAACGCCCTTGGCAGGCTGTACACAACAAATATCCGTTTCAGTTCGCCAGTTGTCGGTTGTATCCGATCATTTCACTGTATTTAAATTCAACATTCTTTGTTTGGTTCACTGCACGTACATGAATATTCATTATAATCGAAACGGGCTGCATAACAGATCACTCACGTGGCAGCAAGCTCAAAGTGAATCGTATAAACAGTTATGTTGCTTGTTGCGCAGTTAACATAGCCAAGTTGTGCATTGATTTACAAGACAAAAGTAGCAGCAGTACACCTTGAATGCACACAAGCTTATCAAGGATCCCATTACGCAGGAGCAGTTTGTATTGGTTGCATTGCTTAATCAGCAACCAGTCCCACATAGCAGGCTATTTCCATTCTTACGACGAGATGTCAGGAAGGTATGCATCATCATTATCTTAAATTTTCTGATCTTGAATATTTTGACTTCTAATATTATGCAGATGGAGGTATGCTACACGACACGTGTACTCTACGTGGTTCTTACAGTTTCTGGCCTCATCAAAGAAAGCACAGTGATGTGCATGTAGTATAGAACTAACTAACCAGTAGAGTGTTCATGTGGCCAGCCTGTTCACTGATTTTGTTGGCATAAAAACTGGATCTGCCAGTGTACAGCATCTCGCTCGCTCGCTCGTTCTCTGTGGATGCTGAACTATTTTCCTCTGTCGATGGTCAACTTAGACAATCTCCATCTTGGATCCATCAGTTGCCTCGCCTTCGTCATCGAGTCAGGACGCGTCTGGTTGGATGGTAAGCCTGCTTGTCTATATTAGTGCGTGTTTGTCAAATATATCACTCAGAACAGTGTTTTTGGTGAAAACTCACAGTAACGGATACCTGTTTTACCGAGCGAAATCACACTTATGAGCTCATAGGACTCTTTTCGAAACGCTCACCAAGTGAACACTTACCCATGGAAGACAGTTTTATAGCACGTATGTGCCCCCATACTGGCGATTGTTTCTATGTATGTCATGTCAGTCTCGGCAGCGTCTTCCAAGCAAGGGCACGAAGCGGTATCCTATCATGGGGGGGGGGGGGCAAAACGGATTGTTAAACAGTGTGGTTTTGCTGCCGTCCGTTTACTTACTGATCACGTGACCTGTTGCTTTGCTGAAGATATCGATAGGATATGTGTGCGTTAATTCATCAAGGCAATGTGACATCAGCAATCGGAAAGATCAATATTCGATTAATTATACTAACGCTTTACGAGTTCGGCATTCCCTCTGATGGATTGACGAACATGATGCCAGGCAATAGATCAAGTGGTTGTTGGTTAATTAATGCCACAAATACCACATGAACAGTATGGCAGTGGATACTTATAATTTGATTGCTTTGTTAACTACTATTTGCAACATGTGTGTGTGTGTGTATGTGTGTGTGTGTGTGTGTGTGTGTGTGTGCGTGCGTGTGCGCGCGCGTGCGTGCGTGGGTGTGTCTGTGTGTATGCGCGTGCATGACTATAACTGTAGAAAAGAACATTTGCCTGCCGACAATGATTAAACCAAACGGCTATTTTCAAGCAAATTATAGAAATAAAATACACAACGCATAGCTATAATAAATCGAACGTTTGACGTGAGAAATATTCAATTGTATAAACCCCCATACCACAAACGCACGTACGTTGTCGACCAGAGGGCAGAGTTTCAAAAAGCAGTTGAGTGGATGATGTGTTGTGATCATGGTGAATAGGAATAGCTTCCCGTCTCAATAGCTGATCTTCACCACACAGCTGTTTCCCACCACTTTACTCACCTAGTGGGATCACCCGAACCAGTCTCGCTTTGCTTTTGGCGGATATTACACATGCTCATAAAACATTCTTATTATATGTCTAGTACATAGATTAACAACGGTTTCTTACAAACCTCCCACGATAATGGTGTCTGGGTTTTCTTCTCGTTGTCATACCAGTCTTTACAAGGTTGATCGAATACTATTTGTAAGAACTCGTTCTTTTCTTCCAACGTTTCGACTTTCAGATCTTTGACGTCATCGACGAATTTGGGATATCCACCACCTAGATCATTATAGTTCTCATTTTCATCAACTTTAGTGATCAAGGACTCAGTGTAAGTGTTGAAGAGCCAGCTGAAGATTTGCAGTGTAGAGTGGATGACTCGAGGAACACTGGAACTGGAAGAAAACAAAACACTAATTACATAAGAGAGAGAGAAGGGGGGGGGGAGTGAGGGAGAGAGGGAGAGAGCTACTGGTGGCAGAATCCCATCTATTCCCAGTGTGGTAAGGGATTCACGAACGTTCATGAACTTCCCAGGTCTTATCCACATCTGCACTGGGAACCAACTGGACAACTGAAGGGTATGGAAACAAATATGGGAAAAGTACGTAATCACCCCTGTATTTGATGCTGAGCCAGACCCAAGAGTTAAGCACGTTAATATCGTTCTTTACTGCATAGCACTATGAAAGAACATTTCACAAGTACGGATATGTCGATTTCATTGACAATTTTAATAGCACGTTTTTCGAAGTTATGTATCCTGCTGTACAAATAAATTGTCAGAAAGGTGGTTTTAGTTAAATACGTACGTTGCGATCGAAAGTATTACTAACAGCATAAAGCGCTCAGGCGAGTATAACCAATGAAAACTGGGACATCTAAACCTTCACAAATGACAAACGTTTCATGAGCACGTCCCAGGGTAAGTCAGAGTTCTCTTAGAGATATGTTTAACAATCGAAAAACAAGCAAACAATTGAACTGTGTATTCCGTGTTAAAGAACATTGTACAAACTGTGTATTCCGTGTTAAAGAACATTGTACAAACTGTGTATTCCGTGTTAAAGAACATTGTACAAACTGTGTATTCCGTGTTAAAGAACATTGTACAAACTGTGTATCCCGTGTTAAAGAATATTGTACAAACTGTGTATTCCGTGTTAAAGAACATTGTATAAACTGTGTATTCCGTGTTAAAGAACAATGCATAAACTGTGTATTCCGTGTTAAAGAACAATGTATAAACTGTGTATTCCGTGTTAAAGAACAATGTATAAACTGTGTATTCCGTGTTATAGAACATTGCATAAATGTCGGCTTGGAAAATGTTTACCATCATCGTAGGTGGTGGCACGCTACGTGTAATGAATGTAAGCCCCGATACGATTTCGTATGCTCGGAACTATGATGAAGTTTGACCACTAATAGCTCAGGGGCCGGTTTCATAGCGGTTACTTACGACGTCGTAGCGGACGATAACCCGTCGTAAGCCTAAGACGTCGTCAAGTTACACTAGTTGCGTTTCATGAGTCTGCTCCATAGTTGCACTTAACTGCACCATGTATTTAGTAGGCGTAACTTTACGCTGGTTGAAATATTTACGGTATGCTCCCGAAGTTGAAAATGTACGGTATGCTCCCGACACGCCCACTCTCAACATTATTATTTTTAATGTATACACTGGATATCCTTTACATTCATCATAGCTTCCCATTTGCTATACGAACGACAAAGGCACAGCTAGAAAGAAAAAAGGATGCTCAGACACATCACAAATACAGGGATTCCCCACCGCGACGTAAGGGGGTCAATGCTACTGGCGCGAATGCTAAATTGGTCTCATGAAACCGGCCGTACGCTGCATTGTCTATTCGCTGTTAGCAACGACCAGTAGACCGCGTAATTGCGCGTAAAGTTACACGGCTTCATGAAACTGGCCCCAGAAGAATACGTTCACAACACTGAAACAGATCCTGGGATATGCACCTACTCTTGTGTCTGGCCGTCCGGGCCATAACGGGGCAAGCTTGGCGCGCAAACGTCAGTGGCAGTTGACGTTTGCGCGCAAAACGCTACAGCTAATCAGAACGCGTACGTCATCACAGACACAGCGTTGCTGTATATCATTTCGCTTCTGCGAAATACTATCAGTTCATCTGTGCTCGCCTTCATCCTTGTCTACAGTGATGCCAAATAAGGCGATCATAAATATAAGTATGGAAAGAGTGCTGGACGGTGTCATACGACATGCTTGGTCTGGATCCTACAAAATGGCGCCGATCTATGGCGACAGGATGTTGGGCGTCGTGTTTTTCGTGTGTTGTGACGGTATACGTGGTCGGAAGGACACTGTGCGTGCACCAATACGATCGGGACGTTCTGCAGCACATCAGGGATACTATGAGTGAGTGTGACATGCAACCAAACTATCGTTTTAATGACATTGTTTTACCCGGTCAAAATTTGGTTAGACCAGCCGGCCAACGCCCGTGGTCAGCGCGTGCGTAAACGGGGTAGACGAGGCGGAGCCCTGTTGAGGCTACGCCGTCGTAATTTACGACCCCCACTACCGTCCATGTTCCTGTCAAATGTTCGCTCTTTACGCAACAAGAGTGAAGACCGATGAGTTTCTGTGCAATATTCAAACTAAAAGAGACTACAAAGATAGCTCTATATTCTGCTTCACAGAGACATGGCTGGACGCCACCATTCCTGGTTCAGCCGTGCAGCCCCCCGGACTAACTATCTATAGAAGTAACCGGTCTCGCGACGAGACTGGGAAGAATCGCGGAAGGGGTGTCTGCATTCTAGTTAATGATCGCTGGGCTACCGATGTCAAGATTTTGTCAAAAACGTGCTCTGTTGACAGAAACTCTCACAATTGTCTGTCGGCCTTTTTACCTGCCCAGGGAGTTTTCCAGCATAATTCTGACTGCCGTGTATATACCCCCCAAGCTAACACAGAAGCCGCCGTGATTCAACTGTCAGATTGTCACGCAGGCTGAACTTTCACAACCAGACTCGTTTGTAATTGTGACGAGTGATTTTAATAAAGCCAATCCGAAGAAAGAGATGTCGAAGTTCATACAGCAGGTGACATGTGCAACTAGGGATGGTAGAACTCTTGACCATTGTTATACAACCATCAAGGTTGCGTACCGTTCCATCCCTCGCGCACCACTCGGCAGCTCGGACCACGCCATGGTTTACCTAGTGCCGACTTACAAACAGCAATTGAAGCGGGTTAAGCCAACCGTGAAAACTGTGAATGCAATGGAGACACTTCGCGGCTGTTTTGAATGCGCACTTATTGGGGAGTGTTCAAAGACGCCGCAGCCGACATTCACGAATACACCGAGGAAGTCAGCGATGCAGAGCTGCCAAATTGAATTGAGTGTGATGAGGGAGATCTCCCTCCTACAGTATGTCAAAAGAGGGAGAAATGTATGCAAGACGCGAAGCGCCTTGCCCGAGGTTGCGAAGCAACCGAGAATGCTAGGGGGTCCGGGTCCCCCTAGCATTCTCGGTTGCTTCGCAACCTCGGGCAAGGCGCTTCGCGTTCACGGACACTTTTTTTATTGAGAATGCCAAATTTGTGATTTCCTGCCATTTTCGCTTATATTTAGCACCTATAACTCTTCGAAAGAGAACTATATTTCAAATAACAATATTTTATATTTTTAAACTTTCATGTGTAGATATATAATTCATTTATATTTTTTATTGGGGTTTACAGAGACTTTAAAGATTCTTTCACTATTATAAAAATGGACATGATTGTGGTATTGTAACATTTTATTTTAACTATAAACAGCACTAACAAAATAAATAGTTCAAGCAGAACTCTGTATGCGCACTTTATATGCGCTCTTCTAGCTTCTTCATTTCCATCATGTGTTCTTCAGATGCCCATTCACTCTTGTACTTTGACTCATATTTCCTCTTTTTGAAACACTTTTCAGACTTTTCACTCATTGAGTCATTGTACCTTCAGCACTGTCCTCGTCTGAAAAATGCCGCTAAACGTATTCCTACCCAATACGTAACAAACGTGTCCATTGGTCATTGGATATAGTCACTTCCTGTTTGCTGACCAATCAGAAAAGTTCAATTATATGCGTCTTGTATAGTCTCCGCTCTCTGCTCTCGGCACTTTCCGTAGATGATTCACAGCTGGCAAAACGGTTAGCCGGCAAAAAATCGAAAAATACGCGTACAAAAAGACAAAGCGATTCTTTTGCGGGAGATTGCAAATCAAAAGCGGGAGATCGGGAGACTGGGTATATTTTGCTATATTTCCGGGAGATCTCCCGATAAATCGGGAGAATTGGCAGCTCTGGCGATTATATCACCTTCTGCGAGAGACTCTGTATTCCAACTAAAACAATAGCAAGCTACCCCAACGACAAACCGTGGTTCAATACTTATATTAAACAAAAGCTACAGGCGAAACATGATGCATACAAAGACAATGACAAAGAGAAATACAAGAAAGCGAGATATGAAGCGGAAAATGCCATCAAGACCGGCAAGGCCAAATACCGTGACAAACTTAAGGAGAATCTCACCACCAACAACTCCAAGAACATTTGGCAGGGACTGAAGGCCGTAACCAAATACAAGCCGTCTCCCAAGAACACTACGGCTACCGACACTAATCTTCCTGACAGATTGAATGACTTTTATAGCCGGTTTGATAAATTGAACACTACTTCTCCTTCCTCTATCACTCCCTCCTCATCTATCCCTCCTTTCACAGTTGACGAATATGTTGCTAGAAGCATGTTTCAACGTCTAAATAGCAGAAAGGCTGCCGGTCTGGATAACATCTCTCCATGTCTACTTAAACTGTGTCGGAACTAGGCCGCAGGTTGTAAAAATAGGCGACAACTTAGCATCATCAGTTATGTTATCTATTGGCACGCCTCAGGGCTGTGTTCTGTCACCAATGTTGCATTCTCTTTTTACACATGATTGTTTATATTGTCACGTACGTACTAAAATTTGCCGATGACACTACAATGATAGGGTTAATAACAAATTCTGATGAATCTGAATATCTGGACCAAGTAAACAAACTCATCAGTTGGTGCAACGATAACAATCTGGAACTTAATGTAAATAAAACGAAAACATTATTGTGGATTTTAGGAGAAAGAAATCTTCTCCACCCTCGCCTCTAGTGATCGATGGCAGGACAGGTGAAATCGTCCAACATTCCAAATTTCTCGGTTCTACTATCTCCAGTAATCTTAAATGGGAGCTAAATGTTGTTAATATGGCCCAGCAGCGGCTGTACTTTTTAAGTAGGTTAAGATCGTTTGGTTTGACCACATAGGTCATGCTCAACTTTTACAGAGCTGTAATCGAGAGTGTTCTGACATTTTCTATCACAGTATGGTTTGGGGCGATTACACATAAGGAAACGCTGAGATTAAACAGAGTTGTGAAAACTGCTTCCCGAATCATCGGCAAAGACCTTCCCAGTCTGAAAAAATACTGTACCAGCAGCGTCTGTTAGGAAGAGCCACTCTCATCTCTCAAGATTCATCCCATCCTGCCCATGACCTATTTGAACCTCTCCCATCTAGTCGCCCATTCAGATCCATCAAAACCGGGACCAACCGCTTTAGTACTAGCTTTTTCCCCTTAGCCGTTCAAGCCCTGTCAAAACAGAAGTGATTTTTCTCCCACCCGCAGCAAACACATAGTCCACTTTCCGATGAGTTTTTAGTATGTATATTTTATCATAATTTATTATATATTATATTCTTTTTTCATATTTTACATTTTAAGCTAATATATTTCTACTAGATCGTATCAATTATTTATCGATGTTATAAAAAGCAATTTTTTATTCGGATCTTTTTACGTGATTGTTCTTATTTATTTATTTATTTAATTTAATGTAGTAGTATATTTTAACATCATCGTTTGGTGCATGTGAATGTATTGTCAGCTGACCCGTCACTACGACTTCAGGGATTAGGTGACTGTCACTGGTGGTTTCGTGTTCCGTGACGTTAGTCCAGTTCCTTGTGTAATTTCGTTCAATTTTTTTTGGAGATTTGCAAAACTATAAATTTTTGGAAAGTTTAGAACCTACTGAACCTGAAAAGTAATGTTTACATTTTTTCTAAACACTCTATGGCGGCCATCTTGGATTTTCAAAATGGCGACTATATTTTGCTCACATTTTGCAATATCTCGGCTTCTAAACATCTCAGGCTTTTGATTTTGGTGTCTAAACATACATTTTCACAGACAAGGAATCTAATGGGACAACCTATAATGAGATATATATAATGCATGACACTATTTTGGAAATTTAGGAAAAAATACATAAATTCTAAATAACAACCTGAGGCTCAAGGGGTAAATTTTAACCAACTTTTCGAGCATTGAAAATAGTCTAGTTATTAAAATCATTGTTGTCTAGTCTAATAATTACGTGTATTATTAAAATCATTGTTATCTAGAATCCAGTGTCCCATTGTTGTTGTTTCAGAGAGACATGGAGTCGACCACGAATGAGGTCCCCAAACCTACTGGTGGACGGCCGTGCCAAACCACCGACTATAAACTGTGTGTTGTGTGTCAAAAATAAGCCGAGCCTTTAGTGTTGCACCCAAGATTAACGTCATACCACAACCTCCTAGAGACAGTGAAGGAGCATCCACCAGCTGAACTGCTTTCGAGTAGAGGGCCATGTCATAGGTTATGACAGTGGTGTACTCTTCTCCAACTGTCAACTCCTTTAACTGATGTGCCTGCTTCATCACTGTTAGCAGAGTTGACCACTCGTGTGCCACTTCTGGGAGTAGGGGCAGGGCACCAACCTCGGTCAGCGGCTTGCTTGTTGACACTAAGGAGTTGTGGCCAGCCCAACCTGGAATTTGGCTTGACCTTTCATCCTTCATCCTGGAAAGAATTGAGGCGACAACCCATCCAAATTGTGTAAGTTGATAGCTTTCTGCTACACCAGAGTTGTTGATGCTGAACTCCCTCGCCCGCTGTTGCGATGCAGTTGCTTTTGGCTTCTCACACGGTAGCATGGCTTATTGGCATGGAGTCACCAAAAGACTCTTTAACTTTGTGTCACCAATGCGAAGAGGGGATGTGATTGGTTCACCAGGTGCATCAGCCTTCTGGTAGATGGCAGTGACTGTTCCATGTGTTGTACCCTTGCCATCAGCAGTGTCCTCAGCAAAGTATGTGTTGTCTGAGGCAAAGAACATAAACGTGCCCTTCTTCAAGAAAGGTGGCACATACAGCCCCTGGAACTGCATTGTGTTCTCCACTATAGCATTGACAAGGGCTGTTTCCATGATGAGGGCACGGCTGTAGGACGCACAGTGACCCTGTGCATTGAGGAGATTCACAAGTTTCTTGTTTCTTGTGTCGTGATGGATGGTCAGGGCCAATCCCAGTACTTGGGGGTTTTCCCTAGCTTGTTGAGACCGGAATCCAGCACCCTCGTCACTCGGCTTGTACGTGACTTGCCTCTTGAATTTGAAACCAAACATCAGGTTTTGGCTCAGGGTTAGTGCACCCCTGTTAACAATAGTTCTCCGCACTTCTGTTTGCAGTTTGTCTGCAGGTTCCGCCATTATCCAGCGGATCATGGTATACAGTTCCACCGGTACAACTTCCAGGGTACTGGTTACTACTATGGAACTGGACGTCTTCACTGTCTTTTTGATTGATTTATTTGGTTTGATTGATTGATTTATTTAATATAAAATGTAAAACATTGTACACATATGCATAATATATAAATACAAGGTACATTTAAATATTCGGATAACACAAAAAGTGCACGCACTTATTTCCATTGTGGTCTTGGTGAACTGCTCAATTCGTTGGCGAAGGAGTCTGGCTGATTGGTAGAGGTTTTTCATGCTTTCAGTGTCATCTGCAGTTCTGATAGCAGTCTGGAACATATCTGCATCACAGGCCTTTGGACAGTACAAGACTTCGCATGTTTCTCTGTCAGACTGATGTTACGTGTGGTAATTCAGAAAGGATTCTGTCTTTCAACCATTGCCTGGTGAAGACAGGTGAATGATTTTCCAGGGCCTCTGTTCCACCCAAATGTAGCATGCTGACATATGTGTTCACGATGTCTTGGATTGAGAGGTATGCTCCACCTCTGGTCTGTGTATCTATGATGTTCAGCAGTTCAACGAAGCTGGAACCTTGTGTGGGACTTTGTTTTGTCTTGGGTGCTTGGTTGGTGTCATCCCGCAGAACGTGGAACACGTGTTTGGTCCAGCAAGCTTTGTGATACTGGATATCCATAGCATGGGCATCACAATGCAAGTACTGTATCTAGTTTTCAGTTCTGGATCTGAAGACGCTTGCACTGCTTGCTTTAGTAACAAACTTGTCCTTGTTCAAAGGTCGTGTTGATGATCGGGTATATGGTGCAGCTGAACCAGTCACGTTATTCACGTCATCAGCAATTCTTGATCTGCGACCTTTCACCCTGGGAGTGTGTGACCCAGTAGACATGGAGTGTTGCTGTCGGTCTCTTCCACGCCCTCTCTGGACTGTGTTCGTCATCCTGGAGTAGCAAGTACGATGCCAAACAGCATTCTCTCTTTGCAGTGTTTCTGCTGTGCAGTCCTTATGCCGTTTCTGCACTGGAACACAATCGGCATCATGCAAGCTGGCTCGCTCCTTCACTGCCTCTAGGAGGTTGTGGTATGACGTTAATCTTGGATGCAACACTAAAGGTTCGGTTTCTTTTTGACACACAACACACAGTTTATAGTCAGTGATTTGGCACGGCCGTCCACCAGTAAGTTTGGGGACCTAATTCGTGGTCGACTCCATGTCTCTCAGAGCCTGAATCAACAACAATGGGACACTGGATTCTAGACAACAATGATTTTAATAATACATGTAATCATTAGACTAGACACCAATAATTTTAATAACTAGACTATTTTCAATGCTCGAAAAGTTGGCTAATATGTACCATTTGAGCCTCATGTTGTTACTTAGAATTTATGTATTTTTTCCAAAATTTCAACAATAGTGTCATGCATTATATATAGCTAATCATAAGTTGTCCCATTAGATTCCTTGTCTCGAAAATGTATGTTTAGACACCAAAATCAAAAACCTAAGATGTTTAGAAGCCGAGATATTGCAAAATGTTAGCAAAAAATAGTCGCCATTTTGAAATTCCAAGATGGCCGCCCTATAGTGTTTAGAAAAAATGTAAACATTACCTTTCAGGTTCAGTAGGTTCTAAACTGTCCAAAAATGTATAGTTTTGCAAATCTCCAAAACATTTGAACGAAACGATTATTCGTGACATAGTGAACTGGACTACGTGTGCCATTTTCCGCATTATATGAGTTCACATAATACGAAGGATGTTCACCGAGACCACGTTGGCATTGATTGGTGCTATAAGACAGCCTGGCACGAACGCAGCATTTAAACAGTACTTCCCAACTTGTAAAGCCTGTCTTGAATTCGAACGTACTCAGAGAAAGGAAACTGATGAGCCATGGTGTGCAGATCAGTCCTTGGTAGAAGTTCAGTGTCGGCCTTTTTCATACAAAAGAAAGGACTACGTAGTCATTACCGACTACATATCAAACGTCCGAGAAAAATAACCTCTAAGATTAAAAGCACTAATCTCCCATCTCACTTTGCTATGGTTGGGACACAATCTGCAACTTGCCACATACAACGGTCCACGGCTGGTATGGTCCGTGTATATACCGTTTTTTCCTTTTTCGTTTTCAAATTTGCGAACGAAAAACGGATAACGAATTCGTTTTTCGTTTTCAAAAGTGAAGTAAGAAAAACGAAAAACAAATTCGTTTTTCGTTTTCAAAAGTGAAGTAAGATAAACGAAAAACGAATTCGTTTTTCGTTTTTGCATTTAGGATGCTTCGGTCGCACTGCCACTTCGGGTGGCCGGTAAAAATTGGTAGTTTCCGCGGGATACTTCGGTCGCACTGGCAGCGTTTTGAAAACAAACTCGCAGAAATTGCATCGGCGAAGTGGTATGTCTAAGTACCTACAGTTGAATATTGGTCGTTTCGGCGCTGTTTTTTATGTTTCGACAATTTAATAAACTTTCCTCAACCTTATATATGATCGATCAAAAGATGGATAAATCGAGAGTAGATGTACTTATTTTGTAACTGCAACTATGTGATGCAATAGTTATTTTAAATTTAGTTTGTAAAATAGTTGACTTAGGAGGCCGCTATTATGACTAATAAAAAGTCGCTATCTTAGGGGCCACTTTGGGTTTTTAAATTAGCAATTTTTTATGTAATTATTGAATTCCATTGACGGACCATTACGGATAGCCCAATTGTATTTAGGAGCATGTATATTCCTGAGTATTGTTTATTAACATTTGCTACTTTACGCATATTGTAAGTAGAGGATATGTGGTAAAAATATAATACGTTAATGGCTTAATGTGTGAGTTAGTGTTAATTCATTATTATTTTGCATATGTAGTAATTTGCAACATTAGAAGTATTTTTGCATCCGTGTGTAAAATGCTGCTTTACATAATGTATCAGTCTTTTTTAAATTGTGATTGGATATGTTTTGCTTAAACAAATATAGGTATTGTTTATTGTGTGAGGCATACTATTTGTAATATTCTTTTTTACAAATGTATATTATGTCCTGAATGCATGTGTTCTGCTGTGCTGGTGTGAAATGATTATGCATATTTCTGGTTTGTGTTACCTGCCAATTTTGAAAGTATGCGGGTTATGTTTAATGTTTATATTTATAATAAAATTATAATATAACTACAATAAGTTGATATTCAACTTTTGCTTAAACATTAATTCTATGTGGGAGCTATATTTATTTGAAAATATTATTCTTACAAGTTTTTTTGCAATTTGTTTATTCAATTACATTTGTGTCCCTAGATCAGTAGATGGTAATTAGTGTGAGGCAATATTACAGAATTATAGAGTGAAATATTTATTCTAGTTTGAATAATTTGCTTTAACCTAGTTATAGGTCCAATTGTTCGAGACATCTGTTTGCTATTTTATCAATATGTTTAATTCAGTTTAAATACGAGATTAATGTAAAGCCCATAATGTTAAACTGGTTAAATCTCTCAATATCTTCACTGTCAATTGTTAATGTTACTTCATCAACCTATTTATTCGGCATTTGAGAAAAAACTTTTGTTTTATTAATATTTTAATGATAATGTATAATAATAACACAAGTTTTATTGGCAATTCAACTGAGTTGGATTGATATTATACAATAAAATACAATTAACGCATCTGTATGTAGTTTTAGCTATATGTTTATTATAGGTCTTTATTAATCAGATATTCAATATTCACTGTGTTTCTTTCATCTGTGAAGGTTTTAATTGTACTTGTATCATCAAGTATCATGAGCATAAGTTATCATACCTCAAGATCTTACCTCAAGACCGGTCAGTAGTTGCCCAAACTGAGCATTGAGACCATATCAAGATTTGTTTTCTGTTGTTGTAGTTCTCTATTGATGTATTTGTTTTCATGTTTTGTTTTTTATATCCAGTTTGTCAAAGCTGGTTAATTTGAAAAATTGTAATTATACAGATCTGGGTGACCTCTCCAATCTCTTTGGAGGTGTGACTTCAGTTCGTTTACTGTTCTGGCCTGAACTGTATCTTCTGAAAGGGAGTTCCACATTTTAACCATTCTGTTCGCGAAGAAGTGGTGTCTGTAGTCAGCTGCGCTCTGTGTTTGGAGTTTTTCGCTGTGCCCTCTTGTTGTACCACTGGCTTTTTTTAACATCAGCTTTGACGGGCACTGTGGAAATCTGCAATCCTGGTTGACCGAGTCTATTCTTTTGATAATTTTGAATGTCTGGATTATGTCTGTTCTCTGTCTTCTGAAGTTCAAGGTAGGAAGCCGTAATTCGATTAGTCTGTTGTTGTATGGCAGTCCCTTTGTTTCCGGCACAAGTCGTGTTGCCCACTGCTGAACTTGTTCACTGAGGTCTCTAATTATGTTATAGTTATGCTGGCTTTTGGAAATCATTGATATAATTATAGTAAATAACAATGTCGGTGGCACTAAAATTGATCCTTGGGGGACGCCTCTTTTTATAGGTAAATTATATCATTGTACCTCTTCTAGTCTTACAGACTGCTTATAGATAGTTGAATATTATTGCTGTGAGCTCCATTCCAATGGCTCCTGGATATCTCACTGATCGGTTTGCGTTAAAAATAGAATGCATGTTTGTCACACTTGCAACTCCATACATACTCCATTTCAGTTGTTAATAAACAGGCAGGTGACACTGTTTCATATTCTATTGGAAACATGAATAAAAAATATTACAAATAATTAAAAAAATCATTAGACTGTTAAATCTTTAATTATAATGACATAAGATTATGTGCACTTCATAGGCATCCCAAAAGGCATGACTAAGTGACAGTCCACATTCGACTGGCAAACTACTCAAACTCATCCACTTCTACATAACAATAATAGTAATAATAATAATAAAAATCTGATTGTCTGAGATAAAGTCCTTACTATGACTACCACTACCACCACCACACAAATATTTATTAATCTAAACAATCTACCAGCCAAATGCAAACAATCCCTCAGCCATATCTATCATGAAATGTTTGCAAGTGTGTACATCTATCATGAGAAACTGTTAAAATGTGTGTTTTAAATATCTCTGCACTGCTTGCATTCTGTATACAATCTGGGATAGCGTCCCCAAGTTTTCCAAACTTGTAAGCAAATTTACACTGGCCTAAAGACAAGTTGTACTTCTTGACAGGAATATTTGAGCAGTTGCAAGTGTGACAATCATATACACTACTGTTTAATGTGAACGGATCACTGAGGTAGCCAGGAGCCATTGGAATGGCGCTCACAGCAATACACCTAACACATTAATATGCAACTAACTGTAAGCAGTCTGTAAGACAAGAAGAGGTACAATGACATACTTTACCTACAAAACGAGGCGTACATATGCGTTAATTGTATTTTATTGTATAATGTCAATCCAACTCAGTTGAATTGCCAATAAAACTTGTGTTATTATTATAAATTATCATAAAAATATTAATAAAACAAAAGTTTTTTCTCAAATGCCTAATAAATAGGTTGATGAAGTAACATTAACAATTGACAGTGTAGATATTGAGAGATTTAACCAGTTTAACATTCTGGGCTTTACATTAATCTCGCATTTAAACTGGATTAAACATACTGATAAAATAGCAAAATATGTCTCGAACAATCGGACCTATAACTAGGTTAAAGCATATTATTCAAACTAGAATAAAAAATTCACTCTATAATTCTATAATATTGCCTCACACTAATTACCATCTACTGATCTAGGGACACAAATGTAATTAAATAAACAAATTGCAAAAAAACTTGTAAGAATCATATTTTCAAATAAATATAGCTCCACATAAAATTAATGTTTAAGCAAAAGTTAAATACCCACTTATTGTAGTTATATTGTAATTTTATAATAAATATAAACATAAAATATTACCCGCATACTTTCAAAATTGGCAGATAACACAAACCAGAAATATGCATAATCATTTCACACCAGCACACAGCAGAACACATGCATTCAGGACATAATATACATTTGTAAAAAAGAATATTACAAATAGTATGCCTCACACAATAAACAATACCTATATTTGTTTAATCAAAACATATACAATCACAATTTTAAAAAGACTGATACATTATGATTATGTAAAGCAGCATTTTACACACAGATGCAAACATACTTCTACTGTTGTAAATTACTACATATGCAAAATAATAATGAATTAACACTAACTCACACATTAAGCCATTAACGTATTATATTTTTACCACATATCCTCTACTTACAATATGCGTAAAGTAGCAAATGTTAATAAACAATACTCAGGAATATACATGTTCCTAAATACAATTGGGCTATCCATAATGGTCCGTCAATGGAATTCAATAATTACATAAAAAATTGCCAATTTAAAAACCCAAAGTGGCCCCTAAGATAGCGACTATTTATTAGTCATAATAGGGGCCTCCTAAGTCAAATATTTTACAAACTAAATTTAAAATAACTATTGCATCACATAGTTGCAGTTACAAAATAAATACATCTACTCTCGATTTATCCATCGGTCGATCTATCATATATAAGGTTGAGTAAAGTTTATTAAATTGTCGAAACATAAAAAAACAGCGCCGAAACGACCAATATTCACGTGTAGGTACTTAGACATACCACTTCGCCGATGCAATTTCTGCGAGTTTATTTTCAAAACGCTGCCAGTGCGACCGAAGTATCCCGCCGAAACTACCAATTTTTACCGGTCACCCGAAATGGCAGTGCGACCGAAGCATCCTAAATGCAAAAACGAAAAACGAATTCGTTTTTCCTTTTTTCTTACTTCACTTTTGAAAACGAAAAACGAATTCGTTTTTGGTTTTTCTTACTTCACTTTTGAAAACGAAAAACGAAAAAGGAATTCGTTTTTCGTTCGCAAATTTGAAAACGAAAAACGAAAAACGAAAAACGAATTCGTTATCCGTTTTTCGTTCGCAAATTTGAAAACGAAAAAGGAAAAAACGGTATATACACGGACCTGGTATATATTATTTCGCTCAATTTAGGTGTAAAGAGGGTTTCCAATATGTGTCAACATGCCACACCTCAGTCGCACAAATGTCAACATGAAAGTATTAGTAAAATAGTTATGAAGATGGTCAAGTACGCAGAAAGCGCTGGCGATATATTTTACACTACTGGATATCGTTAACAACATGCACAGAAGCTATTTAGTAGTAGGACGAAATAAATCGTTCCTACAGCTTAAAACCTTCAGGAATGACCACGGTATGTACTGCAACATGAAACCGATATTCCTAAAAGGATATGTAAATAAAAAGTCATATGAAGGTGAACAGTGTACTGGCACAACTCTATAAACAGACGAAAGACGTGTTGAGTGACTGAGGCCAAGCAAAGGACATATCCAGGTATGTTGTATTGGAGAATAGTTGGTGATGCTTACATTAAAGGGAAAACAAAGGCAACGGATTGGTGATATGGGCCTAATAGAGCTAAGAAAAACTAACAATTTCCAACCTCAATCACATTTTTAACGTCAGCGGTTTAGCAGAAAAAAACTGTAGAACATATATCTATAGAAAGTCTATGGAAAACGCCATTTTAGAAAAACAGTGACGTATGAGACTCGCCGCCACTGATAGGCGGTTGTCGTACTACTTCTTGGCAACTCCGTCGGGTGGCGCTGTGACTTTGCGCTCACAAAAGAGCGTAAATAATAACATGGATTTTCTGATTCTTCGTCTGACGGAAATAGCCCGGATTCAGAAGTGGCTGGATATGGATTTCAGCCACAAAGACAAAGGCCTCTGTTGGCAGTCAAACCAGATGTGCGTGGTGGTGAAGACCCAAGGGAAATTGAAATGACGAGAAAAGAAACAACCAGTCCAGAGCCGAGGCAGACACGGCATCGACTGGTGTCAACAATGACATTGACATGTACTGTCCGACCTAACCATGAAAACGACCGCCAGCAGCCGCCAAACTTCTCATCACTTGTCTTACATACATATACATACACTATGTTATAAAATAAAATCACTTGCATTCCTCTAACGAAGAAAATTCACAAAAGTAACTCGATCGCAGATCCCGACGGCAACTCAGGCTCTTCGGTTACCGTAACATCGCTATAAAAGTTAGATTTACACAAAATAACGTTAGGCGGCGCGGTGGTGCGCGCGAATATTTATAAACTTTATTTACTGCAGTAGCACGCGCGAAATAGTTTAATTAATCAAGTAATAATTAATTATTATCATTACAAAGATCTTCAGAAAATTTTAAGTTTTCTTATAATATAATTATACTATTTCTGTTCTTATAGCGCCAAATCCATAATTGTTTGTGGCGCTTCACAATATGATGTTATTAAAATATATGCAATAAGAAGAATGCTACCCACAGGTAATATTAAAAAAATAAAAAAAATGCATGTGTTTGCATAAAATTACGTGTTGTTCGATGATGTCACATTGTTAATTTTCAGAATATTTCTATAAACATCCCGCGTGTACTGCAAGCATGCAAGCTTATATTATATAAACGATGAACGCTCCAAAACATTCTTTTTCTACCACCATATATTTCCCATACTATATTCATATTCTGCTTAAATTTCAGTGATTTATTGTCCAGATAATTAATACAGTGTTTTGTCCAAAATTAATTATTATTACATATCTGGTGGTGGAAATATAATTCATGAGTAGAAAAATGTATAGCTTCAAGAATATGTTCTTATGTATACTGTGTGTATGTGCTGAATTATTGTTACGTCGTAATTATTTTACCATCTTAATTATTTATTACCTTTACATTAATTTACCACTATTGTTGTTATGGAATTTGTATGGGTTCTTTTTAATACTGATAGGTCACTTAGTTAATTACATAGACACACATATTTTCATTATTTATTTTGAAATATTATCTGTGGGTAGTATTCTTCTTATTGTATTTTTAATAGCAGTATGTTGTGAAGCGCCACAACCAATTATGGATGTAACGCTATATAAATAAAATACTATATTATAATAAAACTTATAATTTCCTGCATATCATAGTGATGATAATAATTAATTATTACTATATTATTTACAATTAATTAAACTATTTTGCGCGTGCGAATGCAGTAAGTAAAGTTTATCAATATTCGCGCGCACAAACGTGCCGTCTAATGGCATTTTGTGTAAGGCTAACTTATATTTGCGATTTTACGGTACCGGCCAGCGGTCATTGAAATTGCCGTCGACGTCAGCGCGTTTGTTTTATGGATTTTCTTCGTTAGAGGAATGCAAGTGATTTTATTTTATAACGTAGTGTATGTATATGTATGTAACATACGTTAGGATAAGTTTGGCGGCTGTTGGTGGTCGTTTTGATGGTTAGGTCAATCAAATTGGGTCGTCTTGGATCGGCGCTGTGTCTGTGACTGTCCCAACGGCAACGAATCCACCGAAACACTGTTTCAGTTCTGCTCGATTCAAAGGTTAACAAGAAGACATCTTAGTGATACTGTCTTTCACTGTACTGTTACCATAAGCGTATGAGGAACAGTGTGGATTGCTGTCGCGATTTCGTGGTAAACCGACGTAAGGCAACTTTTAGCGTACCGCTTGGCTCTTTGTTATGGCAGCTGAACCAGCAGACGACTCTCTGACGTATTACTTTTCCAAACTGCTGGGTTGTGATTGGTTGCAAGGTCCAAGATGGGCCGGTTCATGGTGTCGGTGATTTAGCTAGATTTTCCCACTTTAAGACCACTTTCTGAGGTAACCACTAAGGTGAAAAATTGGATTGTAGATGCAAATGATTAGCTAGTGTAAACTCTTTTAGGTGCATAACACTAAACTGTTGCCTTTTTTTTACTTTAACAAGTACAGGCTTGATTGTTGACGACGAGCATCTGTTGACTAGTGAAATTTAATGTGATATCTACTGGTTAAAAATTAGTGTCAGCAGCGATCATTTGCTATACAATTATATCGCATTTCAGATTAACGCTACTTGGCAAGTTTATTTACTCATGTCACTATGAAGCAGTCATGCAAATATACATACAGAGTTGATTACTTTAGCGTTAATACGTTTAGGTTAAATACACATTGCTTGTAAACGGATCGAATGTAATAATATATCATTATATATCAACGCCCAGTTTGTTAGAATCCCTTAAAGTCCCTAGCTACAATTTCTAGCAGTCAATAAAGTTGAACTACACTAGAACTAGTATTACCAACATTAGCATTTATTATAATAAATGTACACACAGTGAGACTCACCTTACGGTTTCTTCTTGCACTGAGATCGTACCCACGAGGTTGGTTGGGATACGTCCAACCGAGAGCGGCTTGATAGTTTTTTTGATTTTCACCTTGCCATTGTTTGCGACATTTTTCATTAGAAAATATCTCGTAAACTTTATCTTTTCGTAATGATTGGTTGCATATCTGGAAAAAAAAATACATTATTATCATGTCATTATTGTATGATGAAGGTCTTTATTTAACTAATCAAATTGTTTATACAGCGAGCCTTTTCAAATGTTGTTATTTTACTAGCAAGATGCTTGATAACTGTTATTTGTTTGCGTCCCCTGACCAACACAAAATAAAAACAACTCACCAATTCCTTCTAAAACGACAATATTTTACTGGACACTATGTTATCGTCCAGTAAACGACATGTAACTTAGGCGTTTACGAGCTGCTAAAATACATTGAGCCAGGTATGTATATCCAAACACACCCATATACATGCATGTATATATATATATACATATATATATATGTATATATATGTATATGTATATATATATATATATATATATATATATATATATATATATATATATATATATATATATATATATATCCTTCCCAGTCCTACCATTTCGCAAAGAAATTTATCATCATTTAATTAGGATTCAGTTAGGAATTCTCCACTTCTATCGCTGGCTGCAGGCCATGAGGTGACTCAGCAACGAAAATGTCATCATTCGCAATGTGCGTAAAGGCTTATGGCTATTAAGGATTCAAAATAGGTGTCCGGATACTAGACTAAGTCAAATTACAGCGGGTTTTTTTCTTAGCATCACTGCCGTCATGGGTGTTTCTTACTGTACAACATTGATGCCTTTCGTGAATGGTTTTGCTGAACTGCCAGCTACGTTGGTCAGTGAGCTTGGTTGACATCTCGGTATTCATTTTAAGGGAGTTGGGTTTGAATTATATATACACTTTATATCATGATAATGATGACACACACACATATATACACGCACGCACGCACGCACGCACGCACGCACGCACGCACGCACGCACGCACACACACACACACACACACACACACACACACACACCAGAGCTAATCCATCCGAGTTAAGGTTCTTCAACACACAGCACCCTCACACGGATGGTATAACAACTTAAAACTAATACCGTACTAAACGACGAGACATTCGACATTGAGCGAGATCTGTGCGTGTTTGGTGTTATCGGGGGGAGTGCCCCAGTTCCTGTCGATGGCCCCCCAATCCCGGAAAATTCGGGTGGTGGGGAACGGAGGACCAATAACTAGCTGCCTTATTCATAGAGTCACAAAGTACAGAAGTTATAATGATGCCGGTGTACGATTTTCCTTCCTTTTCTTTCGCCAATGAATTTGTCACATTGCAAATAGGATTAAGCTAGAAATTATCCACTTCTTTCGCTGACTTCAGTCCAAGTGCTGACAGGGCAACGAAAATGCCATCATTTTCTATGTGCGAGATGGCTAATGGGGATTCATAATAATACTTGACCGGTTACTAGACTAGGGTCAAATTGCATTTTATTGTTGTTCTTTTCTTGACATCCCTTTTTTCTTCCTCTCACTTTTCTCTCACTACGTTCTCTATCAGCAGTCTCCAATTCTTTCTATCTGTTGCTCTTGTTATCCATACTTCTCACACTCTTTCTAGGGCTCATCTAATGCAATCCCCCATCGCAATTTCGGCCTTCATCGAAACCTTTTCTCTTCCATTTTCAGGACATCTGCTCTCTTTGCCATTCTCTCCACATGAGCAACTCATGTCAACTTAATCCTCACCAATTTCTTCTTAAAACGTTCCTTCACTCAAACCTCCACTCTCAGTTCATCCATACTTCTCTTATCATCTGTCTTATCTCCCATGATTCTTCTTACCAGGTTGTTTTCGGAAACCTTGATCTTCTGTTGTGTCTTTGTTAGTGCCATCGTCTCTTGTGCATTCGTGGATGCCGGGGTAACACACGAGTTGAGCACATTTCCTTTACGTGTTACGTGATATGCATCTATCTCCTATCACCCCTTCTGCTTTCCTCCAATCGTTTGCACCGTCTGTAATCCTCGTTATAACCAAAGCAAATTATCTAGTCGATTTTGCACTGGGTAATATAAATTCCCTGTAGTGAAGTCATAAACTGTAATAAGCAGCAACGTTACATGTTGTGAAGCTACGAGTTGAAAGCCAACGCGCAATCATCTATCTTAAGGTAGGACTATTAAATTATTGTTTCATCAGAGTACTTGACCACATGTTGGTATTGGCCGTGATCGTTGTCAGTAGGTTTGGGAGATGTAGCGTGAGGAATGTGGTGGCCGGCTATAAGCGAATATCATGTAGGACTATGGGTTAGTGTATCTTTAATAATGTGTCATATCTCTCTTACTTTCTAAGTTTGATGAATGGTTTTGCTGAACTGCCAACTACATTGATTAGTGAACCCAACCATATATATATATATATATATATATATATATATATATATATATATATATATAGAGAGAGAGAGAGAGAGAGAGAGAGAGAGAGAGAGAGTTTGCTTGGTTATCGGATGCCCCCCCATCCAAAATCCTGGCTACGCCACTGTCAAACAGGGATTAATCCTTTCTCGTATTCTTTTCTCCATATACATGGAAAGATTATTTGAACAATTAGAAAAGAGTGGTGTTGGATGCCACATATTTAACCATTGTGTTGTATTGTTTACATTTTAATATGTGATAATAAACTATAAAATGATGAGATTGTGTACTTTTGATGGAGCAGGTTGTTTGAAATATTAAATGCTTATTTTTATTCTGTTCAACTGTGGCAAATGAATTAACGCACGAACCTTATATAATTGTAGAAGATATTTACTTTCCCAGTGGATAATTGATCTTTTGGCCAACTCACTATTAGTGTTTGTCCAAACGTACCCCACCCGGGTTGTTGGTCTACCTCAACGTCACCTTTATCAACTGTAAAAGAAAAAGGATTTAAACATAATTACACCCCAAAAAATGTTATATCCATTCAGTGATTCAAAATCCTTTCCTGTGTCTGTACTGACACATTTACACAAACAAGTATCAGCTATTACATACTGGACCTTTCGCGAAGCAATCTTAAAACGACTTGCAAGAACAATTTAAATTGCACAGGAAAATATTACACATTAATGTTTGTTGTAATATAAAGTTTACTAATTAAAGGAGAACAAATAAACGTCAATTGCATAGGTCGCCATTACACTTAACTAGTAATTTGCAAAGCTAATCATGTTTCATATGGTAATTCTAATATATTTAGCAATTCTCTACAAAACACATTCGTCGGTAGAAGGTTGTGCACCTAATATGAATCCTCGGTTACAATTGTCAAGTGTACATCTTACCCTTGGGTTAATGACTACGTTATGTTTATGCAGGTCTTCTTTTCCCGTTGTCATTTAGTAATTGTATCTACCCAACAAAGAATAGTACTGGCACAACGTCCAACGACCACACACCAAATGGTTGTATATATTGTTTAAACACTAAGTGAAATTAACCATTTTATTTCCATTCAAAGTACAAGCACTCTGGAAATAGTGCCATTTTATTCAAGTAATTGTTTAAACCATTATAGTATCCAAGTTCATGACAGCCGCGTTTTTTATAGTGTCTGCATATCTTCTTAAATTTTAATATCTGGGTTATAAAGTAAACATGGTTTTCTTCTTTTGTTATATATAAAAATCCAATTTGCTTAGAGTGCTTAGTGACATGAATTAGGAACTAATACACTTCATATTTGGCACATTATTTCAAATTTAAATAAACAGAAAAATAAATATCATTTAAAGTTAGGTTTTAGGGTAATCTAGTGTGGACGAAACCAATGGGTGCGGGCCTCATCACTCCAATGCGTGAATAGTCAAGAATCCGAAATTTGAACATTCTAGCCTAAACAGTGTTCGAGTTATGGTAGTTTGAAATTTTGAACTTTGGGACTTTACTTCTTAAAATAAATGAACTTATTTATATATTCATTGATAAATATATCTTGCAGTACTTAACCTGTGTCAAAGAAACTATGTTGAATTGTTCTCTACAATGTATAGATCACACATATATAATTAAAACATAGATTTAATTTATTGTGTAACGTGCACCAATTTGATAAACACCATAAGTTATTCAATAAATCACTCGCAAGTCGATTGTGAGCAAATCACATATAACCGGTATATCATATACAAACATACATATAAACACATATGCAAGTTTATAAATCCGAGCCATCTGGCAAGTCTAGTTGCCATAAATTTGAATATAATATTATAATAACAACACTTGCAATAATAAATAGTAATGATACGCTGTTGTGAAGTTTGATAGAAACCATATAAAACATGGTATGTATACATCATAAAAAAAATTAAAGTATATATTTACATATTAAACTATCTATATTCTTTAAATGGATTATTATACATGAAATGAATAACACAACTAATACAGCTATACTACAATAATATTAATACAAATAAATAAGATTAATAATAATATATATATATATATATATATATATATAATTACTATGCAGATATTGAAGATTGTTATATTCTTCTTGAATATTGACCAACGTCTGACCAAAAAATTCAATGTTATATTGTCACATGACTGTTTCTAGATGAAAGCTAATTCCTATAACTCAAATAATTATAGCAACTCTCAACATCATCCAATTCTTCCTTCATAACACAATGTTGATTTCCCGTGTGTCCTAAACGTAGTAATAAGTGACTAAAAATCAATAGAAGAAAGCATGGAAGGATATTGACAGAACTTTATTAGTTATTCGAGACATAGGGATTAAATTACACCTAGACAGTTTGTGTGTGCGTGCGTGTATACATTTGGGTTATGAGATATCTGGTATGTGTATTTTGCTCACCACGAAGTGATGAGATGACTCAGTTTTTATCTTAACATTGTCGAGAAAAATGTCTTATCGAATCAAATATCCTGGAAATTCCTAATACGAATTGAATACGAATATTCAGTGACTTCAACATTCGATTAGAATACTTGAACGGTGTCGAGATGTTTTGCCGGGACGTGGCGTCACCCCCTGGCCACGGGCACAAGTCCTGGCCGGAGTCGTAGGCATCGTGGCCATGGATACGCATTAATCTTTTTGTTTTCTTTCTGACCTAACCATGAAAACGACTCCTTACAGCTGCATCACATATCTTATGTACATATACTACACACTTGAGTACAAAATGAAATCATTTAAGCTCCTGTAAAGAATAAAATTAAGAAAACAAACTCGCGCAAAATTCGACATGATCTACGGGGCTCGGTAACATCAGTAATTTATCGCATGCGTCGCTAAAAATGACCTTCACAAATTCCGGTTTTATGCTAACCCTAACGTAACCTTAAACTAATCCTAAACTTTCCCGAAACCCTAAACTTAAACCGAAATCCGACACTGCTAACAAAAGACCCCTCGACACAATACCGATATTACGGTAAGCTATGCATAGCGGCCACGGACGGCGATGACACTGCGTTGCCGCGGAGTTTTACGCGAGTTTGTTTTGTGAAGTTTATTTGTTTTAGTAATGTTAGTGATTTTATTTTGTAATATAGTGTGTGTATATGTATACATATAAGATATTTGAGGAGTAGTTTGGTGGTTGTAGCCTTTTTTTTTAGATAAGTCAGAAAGTTAAAGATCGCCCGGGACCGATTTTGCAGCGGTGGACATGAAATAAAATATTCGAGCGATATTCTTTTATGTAGCTGCGAATTTTCGAATCGAATCGAATCGAATCGAATCGAATCGAATCGAATCGAATCGAATCGAATCGAATCGAATCGAATCGAATCGAATCGAATAGCGGGAAAACGTTCGAATATTCGAAATTTCGAATACGAATCTAATATTCGTCCCATCCTTAATACATACCACATATATGTGCACGCATGCACTCACTCACTCATAATAATGAATGCACGCTGGCGCGAATGCATACACTTGCATCATATCGAAACATTACCTTTATAAAAGTCAAGTTGCAGCCTTACCCAAAGTGATTGTTGTTTTGGCTAGGTAACTGCCGCCGCCATCAATCGACACCTCCAACTGGACTTGCCCGATTGTTTCAATACTAGGGAGCATGCAAAAGACTGCATAGTCAGTCAGTTTTCTACCAACAACATCCCATTTCCCGTTAAAGCGGCACTTTACAGACACATAGTTGGGGTTACAAAACCCCATTATCGTGACAGGATATCGATCGAGTATATGTACAATGCTTGGTGATACAGATAATGTCGTTTTACCTGCAAGATGAAAAACAAACTGTATGTTAGATAGGTTATCGTAGGGAATTAAATGGTTCTGATCATAGCTACCATCAAAGCTTGGCATAAATATGATCTGAAACTGGTTCCCAAGTAATATTCAACACGTATTCATATAATGTATGAATTGTGTACGGTTGTGTGTGGATTTCATGACACATTGAGGTGAGCTTTGCGCTTAAATCCCCTAACTGCTTTCAAAGCTTTAATCCAAGCTGTGCCATCCATAAAAAATATACACGAAAAAGACACATTCCAAGTTAACTTTCAACACAAATGGTCAGAAATAATAAAATGAAGCCAAAACCAAATAGAACACCATGCATTAAGCAATACGGATATATTCCCTACTTGATTATATGGCGATTTCATACACGTGTGTCAAATGGGACGAGTCCTTCCACATGATAACTTGTCACGGCAACCGACATCGCTCAGTAATATCTCGTGAAGAAGTTATTAATAAAAAGTGACATGTCGTACAGGACAGAGAATAAACAAATACTTGCTCAGCTAATTAAGCTGAGAGGGTTCCTGTGTAAATCGAATAATAAGTGCCAGCTACGTACATTTATCACCCAAATATGGATTGTTAAAGTTTTGACAAAAATTTAATATTGAAATATTTGAATTCAATTAATAAAATATGAAATTTCTCATTAATGAATTACGGATATTTGCAGGGTATGGAATATGTATATACATTTACCATACTATAAAATGCAGAAATAATACACCTTTTCCGCCACCATCCCGCCATCTGTCGGCAGTGGCAGAAACTAAGGAATTGGGTAGACCCGTCTAGCCACGCCGCAGTTTTCATAAGATCGATATTGTTTTACATGCGAGTCGTCCAGAACTATGAACAAAAAGCCGTTTACATATGGAATAATCGTCATGTCTTTGGGTGCATTGGAATGTTACCATGTCGCAGTTCACGAATTAGTAAGTATGTAAGCATGTTATATTTTCGTTTGACTAGAAATCTGATTTACAAACGTTTATTTATTATATTTGTGGCGGGATATGGGTCAACGTTTCCGAAGTGCTTGTACAGTATAAAGTAATTCACGCACTTTTAAATATGACTATCTACATTATCATGGCAATTTTTAGGAAGACTAATTATTATTCTGTTCAGAAAAAATCTGTTGAAACTAATCGATGATCATGTCGATATAAAAAGAGCACGAAAGTTGCAATGTTTCTTATGTTGCTTGATGAGGCCGCCCATTAATTAGTAGCAGACTGGAGAGGGAGCATCTGTTTTTACACAGAGATGTCATATTTGACAGCTTATTTACTTGCGTGATACTCATCATTTGTTGTACCATATATTGATGCAAGTGTGTACAAACAAGGCGGGGCATGTAGATCTGGCTCCGTTTTAGTGTTTATAAATGTAAATTAAAATAAGAAGAGACTACAATGACATTATTTGTTATTAGAATATTACTGGTTATCATTTAATATGAGCAAAATACTCATACAATTTTCATTTGGCAAAAAGTGTTCTCCATAAATTTGTTTATTCTGTCATTGATAATTTACTTATTCAATGCATCAATTTATATTTTCAGAATAAATTACCATAAGATGGATGTCAGAAAGTCACTGAAGAGGAATAAAAGTAAACAGAGTTGTTGTGTTCCGGACTGCAACACACCAGAATATGTGACGACAATGGGAAAACTGTTACATTCCACGTTTTGCCGAAAGATGCCAAACTGTTAAAAATATGGATTGCAGAAATTGGCAGAGATGTTAGACCATTATTCCAAATCATGACAAATTAAAGTGTACAGTGCAACATGCGGATAACGTAGAATACATACGAATGCAATATTTTTTATTTATTTGCTCTATGGAAGATACTGTTAAATATAAGGTTACCTGAACACATACTCAATATGTTACAAAGTATTGTAGCACATTTGAAAAGTTTCCTAGCACAGGTATATATATTCATGTTTCAGCAATCACATTTGCTGATAACGTAGAATACAAAATTTCTCAGTGAAAAAACGGTATCCTTTGGTCTCGTGCCGGATACATGTATTCTTCCGTGGTTGGTCAGAATCCATCGTGAATGCACGTTTTCCAGAATTGAGCACATAGTCATTGATGTAAATGTCATTGAAGGATATCCCTGGTGGAATAACCTTCTGCCATCCAGACGTAGGTTGATTGATACTTTCTGCGTGTGCAGTTTCACCATTCTTGCTTTGTTCACAATCAGCCGTGTGTTTGGAGGATGATTCCGACTTCCTCTTTGTGTAGAGCAGGTCAGGGGTTGGGTCCACTACAATGATATCAGTTCTTGATACCTCGAGAACTCTAAAAAGATACAAAACAGGAACCATTTATATGATAGACACACAGATAATTTAGTAGCAATTTTCATATAAAACTAGATCGTTTGGACGTCCTATGTCTGCATATGTATCACCTGGTTGCCCCAAATTCCCCATTTTCCCCCATTGCCACAATGCACACAATATTCAGGCAAAAATTGCAGGACCAATATAACATAATGCTGTATTCCTATTGGCCCTGAAAAAAAATAAAGGGAAGAAAGCCTGATTAGTCTAGAAAGTAAGTTGATATTTTAAATATAAATAAATAATTAGATTTGACAAATTTATATGAGTCACAATATACAAGCTCATAACCAGCTGAGCAGGCATATCAAGACACACAAAATGAAATATATTACTACAAGCTGGTAAGAAGTTCTGCGTTGGTGTTCACCCTTTTAATAATAATAATATTTATTATTTATAAAGCGCAATATTCAAATATGCTCAAAGCGCTGTACAATAAAATATAAAGCTATTCATTATGTATTAAAACTAATATTAATAATAATAAATACAACTGTAAAATTTACTTTCAGATAAAAAAGAAGAAAAAAAAAAAAAAAAAATTAGAAACGTTAACTTATTCATAATAAAACTGTGAATTAAGTATCATATATAATTAACGACGATGAGTAAAATAAATAAACCAATAAATAAATAAAACTAATAATACGCTATTTACATGCAAAACACATACTAAACGATGGGATATATAAATTTCAATAACAAATAAGATAAGATAAAATATTTGAAACAAATTTTCTAAAATGGCATTGAATATTTAAAATGTCAGCAGTAATATGTTTTGAAAATGTGCGTTTTCAGTGCCTTTCTGAAAGCCGACAAAGTTCTGCAGCACTTGATGTCAATGGGCAATGCGTTCCATAGGCGAGTAGTCCAGGACCTGCCCTATAGGCCCGTAGACATTTCGGAGGTATCGAAGTTTGACTGTTGATTTGGGTAATATATACATATGGCTTTAATATTCTACTAGGTGGACATTTCAAAAACTGGGCATAACGTGGCGACGGCCATTTTTCAAAATGGCTGCCAAATTCAATATCCTCGTATCTTAATAAATACGGCATGCAAAGCAATAACTGTGGTATGCCAATGTATGTTTCAGGAGACTCCAATTTCAAATATACAATTACTTGGCTCCTATGGCATTTATTTCCGCCATTTATAAAGTTGGCGGTCGTCAATGCAAATGTCCCAATATCTCAAAAACTACGTCACCTAGAGCAATTTTATTGACGTTGTTGGATAGTTTGGTGGATAGCGATATCAAATATGTTATTTGTTACCTTCAATAACATAACAATTCGCGCCATTTTTAAAGATGGCGTCTGTCAAAGCCCATTATGTCCGTATTTAAGAAATACGGTATTTAGATCCATCTTTCACCACATCTTAAAGTGAAAAAAAAGGCTACAGTTTAGTGTTATGCACCTAAAAGAGTTTACACTAGCTAATCATTTGCATCTACAATCCAATTTTTCACCTTAGTGGTTACCTCAGAAAGTGGTCTTAAAGTGGGAAAATCTAGCTAAATCACCGACACCATGAACCGGCCCATCTTGGATCTTGCAACCAATCACAACCCAGCGGTTTGGAAAAGTAATACGTCAGAGAGTCGTCTGCTGGTTCAGCTGTCATAACAGAGAGCCAAGCGGTACGCTAAAAGTTGCCTTACGTCGGTTTACAACGAAATCGCGACATCAATATGCCACACTGTTCCTCAAACGCTTATAGTAATAGTACAGTGAAAGACAGTATCAGTAAGATGTCTTCTTGTTAACCTATGAATCGAGCAGAACTGAAACAGTGGTTCGGTGGATTCGTTTGGACAGTCACAAACACAGCGCGGATCCTAGACGACCCGATTTGATTGACCTAACCATCAAAACGACCACCAACAGCCGCCAAACTTCTCCTCACATATCTTACATACATATGCATACACTACGTTATGTAATACAATCTCTTGCATTCCTCTGACGAAGAAAATTCACACACAAAAACGCGCAGACCTCGAGTACAACTTGTTCGGCCGCTCAGCGGTACCGTAAAATCGCTTTTAAAAGCTTTACACAAAATACCGCTAGACGCCACGTTTCTGACTGCTAATATTTAATTGTTTTACTTCACACGCGCGAAATAGTTTAATTACTTATAAATAATATAATAATAATAATTAATTATTATCATCACTATGATTTGCAGGAAATTATAAGTTTTATTATTTTTATATTGATATTTTATTTTTATAATTGTTCATATATGTTTCTAGTATATTTATGTTTTTTTTCTTCTGGTGTGTATTTGTTGTTTAGCATTTTAATGTATGTAAAACGCCATGAACAAGTTTAAATTGGATGTGGCGCTATATTAAATAAACAAACAATTGTTTTTATTATAATATAATATTTTATTTATGTAGCGCCACATCCATAATTGTTTGTGGCGCTTCACAAAATAATGCTATTAAAAATACAATAAAGAGAAAACTACCCACAGATAATATTATTTAAAAAATAAATAATGAAAATACATGTTTCTATATCATTAACTAAGCTGACCTATCAGTCATAAATAAACATACAAATTACATAACAACAATTGAAATAAATGAATATAAAAGTATGGTTAATAGTAATAAATAATTAAAGTAGTAAAATAAGTACGACGTAATAATAATTTTCATTCAGCACATACACAACCATTATGCATAAGAACATATTACTGAAGCTATTTGTTCTACTCATGAATGACATTTCCACCATCAGATATGTAATAATTATTATTTTTGAACAAGACACTTTATTAATTATCGGAACAATAAATCTCTAAAATGTAAAAAGGAATATGAATATATGGGAAATATTATGGTGGTAGAAAAAGAAGGATTTAAAAACAGTAATATTAACATGTTATTGTTTTAGTTATTATTGTTAAAACATCGCTTATGTAATATAAGCTTGCATGCTCGCAGTACACGCGGGATGTTTATAGAAATATTGATAAAATAAACAATGTGACTTCATTGAAAAACACGTAATTTCCTTTTTCTTTTATAACTAATAGGCAATTTTGGATAATTATGCAGACACATGTATTTTTAATATTTATTTTTAAATATTACCTGTGGGTAGCATTCTTATTATTGCATATACTTTAATAACAGTATGTTGAATAGAAGAGAAGAGAATTGTGGATTTGGCGCTATATAAAATAAACTAATAAAATTATATATTTGTATATTAAATTGTTATTTTTTATCAACTCTATTAGACCCATATCACCAAAGCGTTGCCTTAGTTTGCCGTTTAACATTTTCTGCAGATCATAGTGATGCAGCTAATTATTATTATATTATTTATAATTAATTAAACTAATTCGCGCGTGCGAATGCAGTAAGGTTAATAAATATTCGCGCGCCATCTAGCGGTATTTTGTGTAAAGCTAACTTATAATAGCGAGTTTACGGTAGTCGAAGTTGTCGAGTTGCCGTTCGCCAAGATTTGCGTTTCTGTTGTGAATTTTCTTCGTTAGACGAATACAAGTGATTTTTTTTGTAATGTAGTGTATGTATATGTATGTAAGAAATGTGGGGAGAAGTTTGGCGGCTGTTGGCGGTCGTTTTCGTGGTTAGGTTAGAAAGTAACAGATAATAATATGCATGCACAGTTCACGCCGACCAAGAAGACTCTCTGACGTCATTTTGTTTCTAAAATGGCGTAGTCTGTAGACTTTCTATGTCTATGTGTTTTACATTTTTTTCCTGGTAAACCACTGACGTTAAAAATATGATTGTTGTTGGAAGTTGTTACTTTTTATTAACTCTGTTAATCCCATATGATCCAAACATTGACTTTGTTTTCCCTTTAAGTGCTTCATGTCGTCGAAGGGTGTAGCAGATATACAGTGGAGACCTGTTTGACCCACTGTTAACATTAGTTATAAGTTTGAGACGAGTTCAACGCCGTATATGATATGATCCCTATTATCGCTCAGTATACATGAGATCATTATGGTGAGACCATTAATCGATGTGTCATCTGTATATAACCAAATGCCAATATAATTCTGAATTTCATATATGTTTGAAAAGTTTCGTCACCAGAACACATTACAGATGGAAAGGTGCATGTGAAAAACATGTTTATAGGTTAAAGCCTGCATCACTCAGGCCAGGACTACCATCGATCTATATAGATTATCAGGTACTGAGCAGTCAAATTATGTTTTAAACCAGGTGGTAATTGCCTACGAAATATATCCCCACTGTTATAACTATCCCAAAAGAGAAGTAGTAATGTGGTATTTGTTTACAATAAGCCAAGGTTGCCTCATTGATTGAAGACATTTCTATTATATACCAACACACAAGTACATTACTCTAGCTACTATTATTTCAAACTTTTTTGTTTCTTGTCTTGCCATATTTCAGATGATTGAAAATAAACGTGGCCATAGACAAAAATACATAATAACTTGAGATATTTATATTCGAATTTTCAAGTCTGCTCTTGCATCTTCTGAACTTGATGTATTATTTTCATATTGGGCAAGACCGTCGAGCCACTTTATGGTGGGGAGACAAGCAGGAAACGTGTCAGTCACGTAGCTTAGCTCAAAGATGACATTGTTAACACAGTATTAGGGATTCACGGACATGACTGTGCATTCAAGTATCACAATACGTTTGCATGTTATAAACGATACACTGATATAAGGAATCTCATATTAATTTTGGAGGAACCGGAGGTAACTGTTGAGATAAATAAACTACAAGAAGCAATCCATAAAGCTTACACACGCGGCACAAGCTCTCATAGACCAGAATCCGTGTTTTTCCGGACTACATTGACTGTACCATACATTGCACCATACTACAATCAATGTACGTGGGAGTGATAGGGTTCGGTTAAAAAGGAAGAGTGAGGTATATGTTCTTACTTGTTAATCACGAAAGTGGTGTAAACCTTCTGGATGCAATGAGATAACGTATTTGCTAGATGCGCATACTTGAGTACGTCTGAAAGTGTATTTGCTGATATATATATATATATATATATATATATATATATATATATATATATATATATATATATATATATATATATATATATGCATACGCATACGCATACAAACACAATAATGGTCCTCCTCAAACTAAACCTAAACATGATTTGTTCGTGGAAGCTTTGTCTTATTTAGATGCACTGATCAAAGACGGCTATGGGTTGACAGTTACTGAAATTAAGGATTTCATGTCCAGTTTAGCAGAGAATTATGATTCTGCGTTATACAACAGATATTCTAAGATTGGACAACTATAATGATACAATTCAGTTCTGTCCTAGTTATCAATTCAATGTGCCCATGGAATATGCTTTTCATCAGATATTAGCGTAAAACGTACTGCAACAAAGATGAGAGAAATGAATGTTGTTAAGTCGTGTGTGGAGATTATTAGACGTTGACAGGCGTCTTTTTTGCACCCTTGAATATTTGATAGCGCAATATGTGGTAGAGGCAACTTAGTTGAGTTTGCGTGTTAATAACGATCCACTCTATGTATGTAGTATTCTCTTTGTGGTCAACGTCGTCACTATGCGTCACTTCATCGTCATCACCATCAAGCATCATACTCATCATTTCAATTTTAAACATACGAGATCTTTTAATGCCAAAGAGCGAGGCACAGAAAGTCAGCAACTGATCTGACGTTTTCCCATGATTATTTTACATCATAATCATCACTCCATTTTTCACCTATCTTGAAATCAACTTCCTTCAAAAGCCTCTCTGAGAATGTCTCTTTTCTACGACTCGATAACTAGGACATAATTCAGTCATTTCACTATAGTTGTCCAATAAATTTGTGTTTACATCTTTGTTGTATAACTCAGTATCATAACTAACTGCTAAACTGAACATGAAATCCTTAATTTCAGTAACTGTCAACCCATAGCCATCTTTGTACAAAGGATATAAATGAGACAAAGCCTCCACGATTTAGTTTGAGGAGGACCATATTTTGTTACTGACTGTCAGCAGCAAATACACTTTCAGGCGTATGTGCATCTTAGAAATGCGTCATTTAAAAAAATCTAATTGCATCTATAAACTTCACTGCGCTTTCGTATTTACACATTCTGAACTTTTCCCTCACTTGTTTCGTTTGTTCTCGAATCCTATCACTCCCAGATATGGTACAATCAATGTATTCCGGATAAACACGGATCCTGGTAGGGGAGAGCTTGTGCTACGTATGGAAATATTGTTGGTTGCTTCTTATATTTTGTTTATCTCACGAGTTACCCTGGGTTCCTCCTAAATAGGCCGGAGATTGCGTATACCAGTTTCCTGCTAGTCTCCCCACAATAAAGTAGCTCGACGGTCTTGCCCAATATGTAAATAATACATTAAGTTCAGGAGAGGCAGGAGCAGACTTAAAAATCCAAAGGTGAAATATCTCAAGTTATTATGTATTTTTGTCCATGGCCACGTTTATTTTCAATTATCTGAAATATGGCAAGACAAGAAACAAAAAAGTTTGAAATAATAATAGCTACAGTAATGTACTTGTGTGTTAGTATATAATAGAAATGTCTTCAATCAATGAGGCAACCTTGGCTTATTGTAAACAAATACCACATTACTACTTCTCTTTTGGGATAGTTATAACAGTGGGGATATATCTCGTAGGCAATTACCATCTGGTTTAAAACATAATTTGACTGCTCAGTACCTGATAATCTATATAGATCGATGGTAGTCCTGGCCTGAGTGATGCAGGCTTTAACCTATAAACATGTTTTTCACATGCACCTTTCCATCTGTAATATGTTCTGGTGATGACACTTTTCAAACATACATGAAATTCAGAATTATATTGGCATTTGGTTATATACAGATGACACATCGATTAATGGTCTCGCCATATGATCTCATGTATACTGAGCGATAATAGGGAACATATCATATACGGCGTTGAACTCGTTTCAAACTTATAACTAATGTTAACAGTGGGTCAAACAGGTCTCCACTGTATATCTGCTACACCCTTCGACGACATGAAGCACATAAGGTGTGGTGAAAGATGGAGCTAAATACCGTATTTCTTAAATACGGACATAATGGGCTTTGACAGACGCCATCTTTAAAAATGGCGCGAATTGTTATGATATTGAAGGTAACAAATAACATATTTGATATCGCTATCCAGCAAGCTATCCAACAACGTCAATACAATTGCTCTAGGTGACGTAGGTTTTGAGATATTGGGACATTTGTATTGACGACCGCCATCTTTAAAAATGGCGGAAATAAATGCCATAGGAGCCAAGTATTTGTATATTTGAAATTGGAGTCTCCTGAAACATACATTGGCATACCACAATTATTGCTTTGCATGCCGTATTTATTAAGATACGGGGATATTGAATTTGGCAGCCACTTTGAAAAATGGCCGTCGCCACGTTATGCCCAGTTTTTGAAATTTCCACCTAGTAGAATATTAAAGCCATATGTATATATTACCCAAATCAACAGTCAAACTTCGATACTTCCGAAATGTCTACGGGCCTATAGGGCAGGTCCAGGACTACGAGGTCCCACCACACGAAAACACCGGTCACCAAAACTGGTCAGCTTCGTACGCGGAATAACGAGCAAATGTTGTTCAGATGAACGCGTGCGTCCTGGACTGTGTCTCTTTAGTAGGTTTGCCAGAGTTTTGTGACCTATTGCTCTGCAGTCCAACCAGAATTTGTACTCCTGCTTGGTGAGTTTGTTTGGATGTCTTCCAGCAAGAGAGGCCCCATCAATGTCCCTTTCTGTATAAATGTCACATTGTTGAGGTCCTGTATTTAAGTGTAAGAAATAAAACGTATAACTTAAGGTTAGTAAGCACATTTATATTTAACTTAATTGTAAGCAGATAATAAGCCATACATAATTACCTACAATATATGAAATGTCCCTGGTCTACAAATATAGCCCACAACATATAGGCCGAATGGGGAATGATTATCGCCTTGGTGAGTTTATGCACACAATATATTTGGCGACTACGATAACGCGATGCTACCTGTGCCAGCAACCGCAGGAACGACGTGCTATGTTATTGTGAAATAAATCTACTGCAGCTGCTTAACTGGTCGGAATTGTTGACTTAAATTCATTGCAATATCAAAACAGATAATGTATCTTCTATATTGATAAACTTGATATAATCTTAGGGATGTAATAATAGCATATCAATGAACTTACACAGCCTCTGTCGCCGTTAGGGTCGAAGTCGGTGAAAGTGCATTTGGATATTTTTATGGCTCTCTTTGATTTATGAAATAAACTGGTTATCTTCGTACTAGAGGAGAAAAATAAATATATTTACCATCTGTGACACTTCATCTCCATCCTGATCCATTTCTATTGGAGAAATATTCAGTTTTCCTGGCACAAAAAAGATTCTAACACGGCTACGTTTCAGCCACTCGTCTGAATCAATGCAAAACTTTGTACTCGCTCCAGGAGTTGACCCGCAACCCGCATTTTCCGTGACTGCGCATGCTCCGCGGAAAAGGTGTATTACACGTATATGGTAAATAAAACAAAAAGAATTTCGTTTTTTTGAAGACATATATTTTCCACATTTTCTTACAAAAATGGCGTCCTTCACGATCCCAACCATCATCCCATCATAATTATTAAAGGGGGACTGAAGCGGCCGAACAACCACAGCCCAAACATAAGAACATATAATTTACAGCACTAGTGACCATAATTTGACAAGCACAGCGTCACGGTATATTTTTAATAAATTTTCAAAGTGAGCTACTTTCGACACAGGGCGCCGCCATTCCGCCTGGCCATATTGCTGGTTGTACTCGGGTTTGTTTACAATCACCGGAAGCACGTGTCGATAGGCGGCGCAGCATAGCTCTCGCAAAAACGGACGAAACGCACTCAAACCATATATAATTAAACACATTAATGCACTGTATGCCTAATAGATATACCATAATTGTTAGTAAGCATTATTTCACATACTTCCACAAAGGATTCCTGTAGAAAAAGCAGGTTAGAGATGATGAAGTTTGCGTGTCCGCCGGCGGCGAGTTCAGCGGAGTCGACGGTGGTCACTTTCGAACGCCGATTGTAAGCCTAATTTCGAATGTGACGAGCACAACGAGGCGCTGAACATCAAAACATAAGCTTCGACCAGAGCTACAGACCCGTGTTTGATTGATTTGCTTGCATATAAGTACGCAGCGACGAAGTAAAGTTCGTCGAACTCGACAGGAAAACCGGACATGATTTCCTTATTTGGAATGTGATTCGGCGCGTAGGAAGTGACAAGCCGGCGACTAGGCACTCACGAGTTCCGTCATGTATCGTTACGACTACAATTTAATCCCACAGTTGTATTTCACTGTCTGCATAATATACGAATGTGACCTAAGAAAAGTTTAAATGTAGTAAGAAATGTGAATGTAATAAAATAAATCTATGTGTAGATAGAAGTATTTAATTTGAAATAAAAATGTTTAAAATCCACTGAATTTGTTTAGGTCAACAGATCGCCAGCGAGCTGTACCTAGCGGTGCGTTGGTTGCTAGAACCAGCTCGAGTTTCTAGGTACAAGTAAAAAAATGTTTTTGACATAGACTGTGGTGGAATAATTTTCTTCAAGATAATGACATAAAAAGTAATGCCAGCTACGACCGTATCAGGCGTATGACGTGTTTGTTAGCGTCGTCATATGCTAATTACTTAAATTAGGGTGACTCGCTAATTAGTCAACAACTGTTGAACAGTCAAGAATCACAGTCATATTACAGGCATTATTTATAATGAATTAACAGAAACAGCAAAATACAAATTTATGTTATTATTTAAATTAGACTGTTAACTGCATTCAATAAAACACTAGTGTATATAATTTTTTTTACCCCATAAATCAACTGATTAAAAGCACTCAAGATTTTTTTTTAATTAATTGCTGATTTATAAAGGTAACATCTTAAATAGCGTAGTAACCAATCCTCAGGATTGCTGAAAGCGCTTTACACTTTATTTCCCTGACAGACCTGTTCAATCATATACCATCTCAACTTCTCTGGGAAGCATCCAGCAATATGCTACAATTAATTCGCAAAAGCTACTCATACACATATCCACCACTGTCTATAGACATGCAGGTACTCATTTATACAGATGAGTGAACTGAAAAAATGTAGAGTGAAAAAAAATCCCCAAGGTTTTAACATCACAGCAAAGAATTGCAGACATAGCTGTTGACTTATGAATACTGTCTGTTGATCACTAGTTTGCGTACAATTTAATCTTGGCCATTACATGAGGACACTGTTTTTGACATTATGCAAGCTGAGGATGTACTGTTTATGCGCATTATATCATCAAAGCAAGAGACCAGAACGACAAGTAGGAAACGGTGAGCAGCAGCCATGCAGGTTAGTAAAATATTATTGTCATTATGATTATGGTATCATTGTATTTGTTTCTGGTAACATATGTACATGTGTGCATCGCACAACTTTCTATAAAATAATTAGTATAACAACAATAAAACATGCTACAGAATCAATCACACTTAACAGTGTCACTATTAAGTATGTTAATGTGTCTATCCAATGACACTACCCATCATAACCCAAGTCAGTTGGCAATATTACCTGGGAACACATTTAATATTTTAATTCATAAAATATCCGTAGAATATTTTATAATTTCATGTATGCACATTCTGTTATTGCTGTAGAATGCATGACTGTGGTCAAAATACACAAAACACATGGAACTTATTTCAATTTTTTTAAGCAACTGTTTTGACATACATAATAAGTCACTACCCTCCAGGGGTAGTATCCGATATTTAAACACTGAGGAATTAATACATTTCTAAATAATCTAAGACAACAGTTTTGTCTATCCCCCAAAACATTATGCACCCAAATGTGGATCTCACCTTTAAGAATCTGCAGTTTTGCTTTCCAAGTGATAAACAAGCACACATTTTTTAGTTGGGGATCTGAATAGTCTCCTGACAGCAGGTAATAATATCACTGATCCCATGATTAAAATTAATAGTTACATGGGTGAAAAAACATTTGGAACCTTACATTAGCCCATAGCCTCCATAGTTACTGGAAAGGGTTGCAAACATCATGATCAAAGTACAACAGAGGACTGCTGTTACTAATTGCCATTAATAGTGCAGCGGCCGAAGCTGAAAAAGGGCTCTATTTAAGGAGATACCCCTACCGGAGGTATAACAAGCTGGGACCAGTCTCATTTTGACCGTATGAATCTCTAGTTTATGAAAAACGACGTTGTAGTTGCAGCAAACTTGTACAACATATTGCATTAACCCTTTGTGTGCAGCAAAATATAAAAAAATACGTTTTTACTTACTTGCTTATTTTATGAAATTAGCCCAGTTAATTTTTAGAATTGGTAGATATATCAATTTATTTCATGGAAATGGACATGTAGCAATATATTTTAGGCAGTGTTATGCCGATAAGGGGGTTAAGGGTCCAAACATATACCCCAAATATGGCGATGTTTGGTGATTTTGACCGAACTGAAGCACATTTTCTTGCACCCTACTACCAATACATGTTATAACAGTGTCAGATCTGACTCTTTTCATCACCCAGGATATGTCATTGATAAAAATATAAGTTTGAGCATGGTGAAGTGGGCATAACATGGTCCATTAACCCTTTGTTTGCGACAACGCATAAACTACGTTTTATATTTTTGCTTTATCTTAATAAATACGCCATGCAGAGCAATAATTGTGGTATGTGAGTATATATGTTTTAGGGTATTCTGATTTAAAATATATAATTTCTTTGCTCTTCCGGCATTAATTTCCGCCATTTTTAAAGATGGCGGTCGTCAATACAAATATTACAATATATCAAAAACTACATCACCTAGAGCAATTATTTTGACGTATTTGGACAGTTTGGTGGATAGCGACACCATCCATGTTATTTGTCACTTTCAACAACATAACAATTCGCGCCATTTTTAAAGATGGCGTCTGCCAAAGTTTATTATTTCCGTATTTAAGAAATACGGTATTTAGATCCATCTTTCACCACATTTTAAGTGCTTCATATCGTCGAAGGGCGTAGCTAATGTACAGTGGATACCTGTTTGACCCACTGTTAACATTAGTTATAAGTTTGAGACAAGTTCAACGTCATATATAATATGTTCCCCATTATCGCTCAATATACATGAGATCGAGCCCTTGCACATGAGGACTCGAGCATTCCGGCGAGGAGTGGTTTCAATGCTCTTGTGAGTACTAAGACTGTCCCAGTTGCAAAGATACGATACCTTCCCTTCATCAACACCTCGCCATATGATATGTGTACCATTTTTACAACTTTGTTGAAGCTAGTGCGCATATCTGAGGAGTTGGGGCAGCACCACATACTCGTTAAAGCAGACCTTGCAATCTACAGCAAGGCACAACGGATTCTGTGGAGCAGAACTGGACCACTGGTGGGCAAAGTGATGATGAGGCTGGGAGCAATGCATCTGATAATGGCTTTCCTGGCAAGCATTGGTAAAATATTCGGAGATGGCGGACTTCAGAACATCCTAAATTCATCATATGTATATGCAGCTGCCACGGTTAACCAAATGCTACAAGGAAAGCAGTATGCCCGTGCAATTCGAGGTGTCCGTTTGGCACATGAAGCTCTGTCGCAGATGTTAATTCCTAACTTCAGCTGAAGCCTTTGCCATCAAAAACAGTTTGCCGTGGCTGACCAATGAAACCAAGCATCTAGTATGAGATCTGGAGCAGTCCTTCGGATCAAAAGATGCAACTGCCTGTGCTACCGTTTGCCAGATAGCTGAGGACACAATTCCCCAGTCCGTATTGGATACGATCACTCGCTTTCAAAAAGAAGGGTGACATAACTCAGCAACATTTGCATACTGGGATAGCTTCATTGAGTCTGGTAACATACTACTTCGACTCTTGCGAGCAGACAGGGAGGCAAATTTCCTAATGCACATACAAGCTGTGATAGAAACTATCTCCTATTTCGTCCTGGCTGGGCGAATTAACTATTCCCGATACACCCCAGTGTACATCGCAGAGATGAAGCAACTGGAAAAAAGAGAACCACTGATGTATCGCCACATGATGGAGGGGGTTTGTTGTTCGTAGGTCAGCGAGTCGGATTTTCAATTGTGTCCCTACAGATCAAGCCCTGGAACAAACAATCAATCGTGAAGCAAAGAGCCAGGGAGGTGTTATAGGTTTCACACTGCGCAAAGGCGCACTGCTACGCTGGCTAATGGCACGTCACATCACGGGCGAATATGCGGAGGTTTTCAAAGAACTTTGTAACTCTGAGACCAATGGAAAAATGCATGAAGAGCTGGGGGACTTCACGTTCGAACAAGGACAGAAAGGATGTGAAGAACATGAAGGAATACCTTTACAGTCAGTACCAAGATCCATTTGACCTGGATGATGTTCCAGACCATCTAATGAACATCACCACAGGTAAAATAGCATCACGTGAAGTTGATGATTCTACGAAGGGCATCCCAGAGAGGGGCTAAGTGGTCTTCGGTGACTTTGTCAAGCAAACGACTTGGGGACTAGCCCACGAAAGGTTTCTGGGAACCAATGCAGAAATGCACCATGTCAACATTTGCGGACATGCAGAAATCCCTCCCAAACGACAAGGATCGAAAGCTGATAATTGACAGTGAGGTATTGTTTCGGCGGCTACTGGGAGTCTTCAAGAGTCGTGATGTTGACCTGAGGAAAGTTCTCCAGTAAGAACTGGCTGCAGTACCACCGGCCCTCTTCCATGGTGATGGAACGATGAGAAAGACCAATAAGGCCGACTTAGCCAGCAGAGCTGCCACAGATACCAACGTCCACTTCATCCGCATATATCGTCGATGGCATGGCAATGGTTAAATCGCTAAACGAGAACCACTTCAGAACGTTCAAGGATTTGGCAGAAGTGGTTCAGAAACGTACAGTTCGACTTCTCAGCAACCCGTCCTTGGAGTTGAGCTGTGTGACCATTGTTTTTGATCGCTACGATAATGGGTCATCAATCTAGACAACAGAACGAGAGCGACGGGGTTCTTCTGCACCGTTACCTAGGTATCAGATCCAGGGGAGCAGACAAGTTCCTAACTACCGCAAGTTTCTGAAAGGAGCAGGTAACAAGGCAAGCCTAGCGAGTTATATCTCGCGTATATCTTGGAGCATGCGACTGAATACATTCCAGATGGGAAATCCATCATCTTGGCAGGTGGATGCAGTGAGGGAATGCTTGTGAAAGAAGCTACCCCATCTGTGGTGTCATCCATTGAAAGACTGTACAGTAACCAGGAGGAAGCCGATACACCCATGATCCTACACGCTTCCAGTCTGTCACGGGACCACGAGAAGTTCATAATTCAGTGTGATGATACAGACGTCTTAGACTTGTTAGTCTACTATTTCAGCAGAGGACACTTAAGTGGCCATGTGTATATGTATGCTGGACATTTCGGGAAGGATCGATACATTCCTGTACACAGGATTGCGAATGAACTTGGCCAAACAGTGTGTGAGTGTTCCATAAACAGAATAGGTAAGAAATCTGCCTATTCTAAACTGCTGAAAAATGTAGACACTCTGTCGAACTTAAAGACATTCCTTGAAGATGACCTAGAGCACAGCGTCGCCGTTGCTCGCAGCTATGCACTACTTCTATACGAAAACAAGGGAAGTGACATGAACACACTTGACGAGTTGCGCTACACCATGGCTACGACAACAGACAAGTCCGCATCCATGCTTCCCCCGACGGTGGATGCCTTCAAAAAACACGTCCTTCGAGCAAAATACCAAACACGGATTTGGTGCAATAGCCACATGCCTAACGAAGAAGTGATCGAACCAGTTGTCCATGGATGGACTGCTTGCGATGATGGAGGTATTACACAGACAATGTTCACGCAGGCATGTGCTCCAATTGAGGTTCAGGACTTGACTCACCTCTACTGCACCGATAAAGACTGTTTGAGTGCAAGGAAGTGTCCTTGGCTCCTTGTCGGACTAGAGTGCATCGATGCTTGTTCTTGTACTGGCTGTGGTAATCAGAACAATAAACCTGAAGGAGATGATGGAAAGGAGATGGACACAGACGTGTGATTTAATAAATGGGGACTTCGTTTCACTTCATGTGCGGTATCTGTTATGTTACGAGTAGGCAACAGTTGGCATTTGTTAGCTGCTTTGTGATGATTATGGCTGGGACTTTCCATATGCCTACCCGCATTCATCAAAAATTCATAAAAAATTGTTTGAGCATTGTCGCAGACTGAGGGTTAATGGACCATGTTATACCCACTTCACCATGCTCAAACTTATGTTTCTATTAATGACACATCCTGGGTGATGAATAAAGTCAGGTATGACACTGTTATGACATGTATTGGTAGTAGGGTGTAATAAACTATGCTTCAGTTTGGTCAAAATCACCAGCAATCGCCATATTTTGGGTATATGTTTTTACCCTCAACATAAAACTTATCTCATGTATATTGAGCGATAATAGGGAACATATCACATACGACGTTGAACTCGTCTCAAACTTATAACTAATATCAACAGTGGGTCAAACAGGTATCCACTGTACACTAGCTACGACCTTCGACGATACGAAGCACTTAAAATGTGGTGAAAGATGTATCTAAATACCGTATTTCTTAAATACGGAAATAATAAGCTTTGCCAGACGCCATCTTTAAAAATGGCGCGAATTGTTATGTTGCTGAAGGTGACAAATAATATGGTTGGTATCGCTATCCAACAAGCTATCCCGCTACGTCAAAATAATTGCTCTAGGTGATGTAACGTTTGATATATTGTAGCATTTGTATTGACGACCGCCATCTTTAAAAATGGCGGACATTAATGCCGGAGGCGCAAAAAAATTATATATTTGAAATCAGAATACCCTAAAACATATATACTCACATACCACAATTATTGCTCTGCATGCCGTATTTATTAAGATAAAGCAAAAACAAAATTTCAAAAACGTAGTTTGTGCGTTGTCGCAAACAGAGGGTTAATGGACCATGTTATACCCTCTTCACCATGCTCAAACTAATTTTTTTATCAATGCCACATCCTGGGTGATGAAAAGAGTCAGGTCTGACACTGTTATAACATGTATTGGTAGTAGGGTGCAAGAAAATGTGCTTCAGTTCGGTCAAAATCACCAAACATTGCCATATTTGGGGTATATTTTTGGACCCTTAACCCCCTTATCGGCATAAAACTGCCTAAAATATATTGCTACATGTCCGTTGCAAAGAAATACATTGATATAAATACCAATTCTAAAAATTAACTGGGCTAATTTCATAAAATAAACAAGTAAGTGAAAACGTATTTTTTTCATATTTTGCTGCACACAAAGGGTTAATTCAGGATGTTTTACAAGTTTGCTGCAACTACAACGTCGTTTTTCAGAAACTACAGATTCATACGGTCAAAATGAGACCGGTCCCAGCTTGTTATACCTCCGGTAGGGGTGCATCAAATTTGTTGGGTCCCGGCCGCTGCACTATAATAGCCTAGTGCAAATTAGGCAATAAGATCACAATCTTAGCAGTGTCCTGTGTTTCCCAGCAAGAGTGAAAAGACTACCCATACCCAATACAAACATCACTGCCTGGACAAAGCCCCACTATCTCTCTAGTGCACTTGCATTTCTTACCAGTTCACAGTCATGTGCTAGAGCATGATGAAAAGACAAACCAGTGCAACAGAGGTCAGCTTTAAATTGAGTGTTTAAATAAAACTTCAAAATGTTTGGGGTTCATGGCTGTTGTAGAATGATTATCGACTAACATGACTAGTATATTGAATCTGAAATGAATAGTATTATTGCGTATAACAAAATAAGACTAAAATAAGAATATAAGTACGAAAATTATATTTTGATAACGCATGTATTTTGCTTTCAATAGTACCGCAGACATCAGCATTGTTCAGTTAGTTGCAGTTTGTGCAGTTAGTGTTTGATAACTGTAAGGTGTCCATAATCACTTCCCAAAATTATTTATTAGGAAAATGGCTAAGAAGTCTATTTAGAAAACCTTATACATTGCAATAAAAAAACTTACATATCTCGAAAAAGACTCGGTTGGACAAAACCCCCCACCCACAAATGAAACTTACGTATAAAACCCAATGTAAACAAATTTATTCTTATATTGACATTTGTACTTTTTGAAAATATAAGTATGACTTTGACTATGGCCAAGTAGTTGTCTCTGATTGGACCAAGGAGGACACTGATTGCACGTAACTAACTTAAACATTTTATTTTCTTATATGTGCAAGTAGGCTTGTATAATTGGTTTACCATGTAATTTATGTGTTGCTTATGTAAGAGTGGTTTGCTTGTTTGTAATGATGTCTGAATGACTCGGGATACACACATATTAAAATATGCCAGGAAGGTTAGTCATAATATAATGGAATCTACACAGAATGCACCATTGAAAAGGTAATGTTCTATTTATTGCATGAATGTTCCCTGATTGAAACACAACACCCTGCTCAGCCTACTGTCTACTAGTCTCATTGAGACAAGAGCTGACCAATTAACTTGGCTAGCAGTAGCAGACAAGCCAGAAAGCAGATACCTAATACATCAAACTGATCTGGGGGTCATTTCAAGGGATCTTCTCAAAAACCAAATCACCAGCATTACTTTGTGTTTTGAGGCCCATAGAATGATGTAATAAAATACAGATTTTTTGTGTATATTAGCACCACCACATGCAACAACCATGCAAAAGTAGATTTGTTTAACAATTGTGGAAAAATAGTCTGGGGGACCCTGGAGGACCATATGGGGCCTGCGAAATAATTCAATCAAATTTAGATTTCTCATGCATAGTTAAAATATACACAGATCTATGCATCTACACAAAATTAGATCCTGAACACTTTCCGAAATGCTAATTATAAGTTGATTTAATCAGTTTTTATTTTTATGATGTATAGGTACTGCAATGAGAAAACAAAAGATGTCAAAACATTGTTATTTATATGTATATCACAGAAGATACATACCCTCATACATATGTATCATTCTTTCAGATGAAGGATTCACAAATACCGAACACAACTTTCAAAGGATTCAGTGCACCAGATGATATTGTCCCTCATGGCAGTACGGGTGTCACATTGCAACGCCATTAACTCGTAGTGTCAAACTCAAACAGAGCCAGTGATCATGTCGCCAATGCGATACTTTGTCGATGCAGCAATTATTACAGATAATATTGTTGTTCCATTGAATATTCATCATGACCATGTGTATGCAGTCGCAGTCCTGCATGCCTTCTTCGACTGATCATGGCAGTCCTGTCAATGTGGATGACACCTTGGATGTCCCAGTCTCACTGTCACCATCTTCAGATCATTCTGCCTCGAACAGACAGACGGAAAACACTGAAAAGAGTGATGCAGAATATGTGTTAGCGGATGACAGCAATATCACTGATGATGACTGAAGCAGTTCTGCCACTAATGAGAAACAGAGAAATTGTTGTTGTTTACAAGAACAAATTAATTTCTCTTTTCTGCACCTGCGAAACACCCTGGCTGTTATAACATGCCTGCTGCCTGCATGGAAGCATCCCATTGAACATGTGCAGTGATGATATGCAGCTATCCGATACATTCTGACATTTGATTTATAGTAAACAATCATTATCGTATAATTACACCATGTATTAGTAATTGGCAAAACTGTGTAATTTATCAATATCACATCACAAAGTCAGCGCATTGGTTGATTTGTTTGTGAAATACTTTAATAAAATTATCACAGTATTTTACAAACAAATGATTTGTATGTAAAATTGTTACAGCATTTTGCAAACACATGAATTTATTATTCATTGTCATGATGTGGTCTTGATAACATACACACACACACACACACACGCACATATCCAATACATAGTACACAATACATTAAAACTCCACTTCAATATTCCCATGTGAATTGCACAATGTCCTTATTACACATCTATTTATTATTCAGACTATTATAAATTGCATGGCAGCATGCATATGTAAATAACATTATTTACATAAATTAAACAAATTGTATTAGCATTTTAAATTGGAAATTAATTAATTATATTAAAAGGATGCACACATCATGTAACATCTTGTCAGAAATTTAAAGTAAGTTTGTAATAGATTTACGTTACGAATTCTAAGATAGAATGACTTTAATATTTAAATTATACCTATGTCATTGGCATTGTGTGGCCATACATGTATAATTGTTTTGTTTAGGTTTGAAGTGCTAAATTACTTTTCGATACCTGTTGAACTACGTATTACTTACCTACTACCCCGAGGGTAGCTATTGGTCGAACGAACGAGTCTGCACGCAAATCGCACTTAGACAACAGACCGATACTCCCAACATTGTCACTGACAGCTGTCGTGCCACTCGATCGTTGTCAGTCATGGTTCATGCAGGCATCTGTCAGCACGGTCTGGCTCGGTCGTCAGCTATCTCCAGACAACATACAACGATGTGCGTCGACATCGGGACGCAGTATCCACACAAACACCATGCAACATTCACATTGTTTTATAGCACGTTGATCCCAAAATCAAAGATGACCATAAACATGCCACATCACATGGCGATCTTCTCTCGCCATCTCGCACCTCGGCTCGCACGCTGGGTGAAGCAAAAATGGCTTGCTTCTCTCACTTGTGCTACAAACGATTCCTCTGTCGGATCCATTTTCTATTGTGATTTATCCAAAACCACTAACAACTAGCGCCTCTTCTAAGGCTAAGTCTAACGCAAAACACTTCCGATATCTTTGTAAACAAAAGAAGAAATAGTCCCGATAGACCTTCCGGTCGTAAGCCCCGCCCCTAGAAGACTGTCAAAACAGAGAGCGTAAAAATGAAAATGTTTCATTGGTTCAAAATCGTCGGTATTTAATTTCACCTTTTTATTTCGAATGCAAATAAATATTATTTGCAGATACATAGGACACCTATCGTGTACAATAAGGCACCATATTTTAGTTTTTGCGTAGAAATGTCTAATTATGAAGAAAACCGGAAAAAACCAAAATTTTACATGGGCTAGATAGGAGGTAATCAAACCACTCGGCTTGGAATAAAGATGGCGATACGCAGTGTTCTATGACGACGATTTAGGCATTGAATTTTTTTTTTTTCCAGTTTGTCTGATAAATGAATGTGCTTCTGCCACCATTAATGTATACTTATATAGTGTATATTTAGGTATATGGAATGTTACAGCTGTGTTTCACTTCCCCTTTAAGTCGGTGCCACATTTCAACCGCGTAATTACATTGCAAAACATTACACTTCGATAACAGCGCTTATAAACCCGATTCGAAAATCACATCAGTCTGAATTACTGAAATTTGACGAAATGACAACGTAGAATATTACACCAGAGCACAAAACACCACCGCTTAATCTCGCAACACATCAATATTTGTATATAACAAAATTTACCGCTCAAAAGTAGAAATCGCCTGCACGCATTGATTTAAAACAATTCTAACAATGCTTGTGTGCTGCCAGGTTTTCATCAAATATTACACTGCAGTGTGATTAGCTGACACTATTTACATTGCTTAGCATTATCATGACGATCACGATGAGTAGTACCGATACATGTACAGACATATACAAACACATATTAATAAGTTATGAAATAAATAAATATACTAAAATAAACGAAATAAATAGCGGCTAATACACATTAAAAGGTATTAATAATGACAATATTGAAAAATAAGAAAGGGTACCTTGTGATTATCAAGACATTTAAAACCGACTAATACTAAATTCATCTTATACCACTCATACAATATGCATATATAAACCAGTTGTATTCACGAGAGTCCTGGTTTTTAAGATATGTTAATCATAATAATACTAAATATATATATATATATATATATATATATATATACAGGATATAAATACATATTTTTATTTACGATGTCGCGCTTACATTTTTCCGATCGTTAAAACCTTTCCGATTGACGTTTCTGCGCATGCGCGTGTCTAGGGGATAAACGTAAGCGCTACCTACGATGGTCGCGCTTACATTTTTCCGGTCGTTAAAAACGTTCCGATTGACGTTTCTGCGCATGCGCGCATCTAGAGGCGCGCGCGACAGCGCTAGCTAGCTACGATGGTTGTTGCTCACGTGTATTTGGAAGTTTGAGCGTTATAGCACGGACTAATTGGACCAGTGACAGCGGATAACAAAGCGCTGTCACTGGTTACGATTGATTGTGCTAGGATTTACTGCTACATCTTTAGTAAATAAAAATATAGTAGTTATTGCTTTGTATACAAAGCTGTATTGTTTATTTATCCTTAATATTAATAGTAATTGGATGGATAAATAAATAGTTGCACCAAGTTTGGCATAACAAAGTTTTGTAATTTGTTGTGTGATAAGTGGCTTAAATGTGCATTTAACGCGTACACAGGAGGAAAATAATGACTTATACATTAACAATCTTTATATTATACTGACCAGTTTCCTCTAGTCTACGTTTAAATAATTACAGACTTTACTGAAGTAACATGATATATATTTGTTACATTTATTAAAATAACATCATGATCATCGTCTTACCTTCAGGAGTAAATGTCAAAAGATAATGTTAGTTATGTTCAGTGATGTTTTGTTGAAATGAATCCATACTGATATTTTATTGTATTCTGAATTTACTTCTTGAATAAGCCTGTAGCAGTTGTGTGTAAGTGAAACATATTGATGTCTTCTATAAATAGCACATAATTTTATTGTTTTAATACTGGCCTTTAAGTATAATATGAACATAACTGGACCCAGTACAAATCTTTGTGGTATAACTCATGTGGCCGCCATTACCTCTGAACTGGATTGATTAAGCAAACACTGTTGCCTAGTTCATTGTTGAAGCACAGTAGACACACAATTAATCCTCATTCAATAACAATTTATTGTAAAAATAAAAATAATCCAAAATCCAATCTATCTTGCGTGGCTGTGGCTAAATTGAAATACATGCTGTATATAAAAAATCAATGAATTCTTGGGATAAAAAAATTAAAACATTCCTCTTAAAGCAAAATAATTGTACATAGATCGTCTGTATAAAATTTTCAAGATCACATCACATCTGCTAAAATTGAAACTGTTTATTTACTTTTTGAAAAATACGCATGCATGATTGGTTGTATATAGGTTTATTTTTAGTCATTATGTGATGTGATCTTGAACATTTTATAATCTGAGACATTATATGAGCAGTGGCGTGCACCATCCAGCTGTAGCCAAGCATGACAATGTCCAGAGAAAGGTACACTCAGCAGCGCTGAAGCATACTTTAAAAAGTGTGTTCAAACAGGCTAAATTCGAGTCGAATCAGTCAGTGGCAGTGCTGACTCGACATCGTCAAACGTTCATCACAAATAATACTAATTATTATATTAAGTTACGTCATTTGCATCGGAATATAGCTATTGGGTTGCATTAACTAAGTCGTTTATGTAGAGTAGAAATGATACAGCAATGATAGGAGTGAGCCCTGCACCAGTGCATGGTCGTGTGTGTTTTCAATATCTTTATTTCAGATTGTCATAGTACATACAGATGTCCACATAACACTAAAAAAACAAGTGACTATAGAAAAATATAAAAGTATTGCACATGGTAAATAGAGAAAAAAACATTGCACAATGGTACATTCCAGACTGGTACATTAAATCAAAAACTATTATGTATATACAACATTTTGATCCAATGTCGTCTTATCCTGGATTGCCATTTTATATCACTGTTGATAATTGCAATTACCAACTTATTATAAGAGCATTAAGTATCCACATGAATTTATATACAAGGTTTCTAATTACAGCTTTGCTATCTGGTACATGGTATTCTACAAACATGGTGGAGGCACTGCAATATTTAGGCTGATTCAGCAATAAGCGAAACACATTATTGTAAGCCACATGAAGATTATGTATACTTGCTACTGTGTAATTCCACCACAGCTGAGCAGTATACATGGGAGAGCAGAAAGTTCTAAGCAAAGTCAGCTTCACTTCAGTGGATCACATGTAAAATTTCCGCAATAGTATATTACCCCTAGCATATAGTTGTCGGCATTGGCGTAAGATATCTTTGTCATCATGTAATGTCTTAGAAATAAAGTGACCCAAATATTTCACATTATCCACTTCCTGGATTGTTTCACCATTAATCTTAAATGATGGAACATCAACATTGTTCATATAATTTTATTAGTTATATACTTTTAAATATTAACACAGCACTTTTCTTGGAGTTGTACTTGATATCATGATTTAACCCAGAGTCCACATACCTGCATCAGTTCAGACAGTCTTGATACAGATGGGGACAGAATTACCAAGTCATCAGCATACATAAGATGGTTGATAGTTGTACTACGTATTACACACCTTGTGTTACATTTGTTTAAAGCTATGGTTAAATCATCCATATATATATTAAAAAGGTGTGGTGAGAGTATACCACCTTGCCTGACACCATTTGTAACACCAAAATGTTCCGACAATTTGCCTGACCATCTTATACACATAGTCTGATTCGAATACCAATATATAAGCAGTCTAACAATATATCCAGGCACTCCCCTGTCAATCAACTTTTGAAATAAGATAGAATGTTTCACTCTGTCAAAGGCTTTAGACACATCTAAAAACATGTAAACATAGAGACTCCTATGCCTGTCAATAACTTCCTTTAAGACATAAATACACAAGTCTGTCCTGTGTTTTTTTCTCAAATCCAAACTGATTGGACATTGTTGACCGCGTAACTGACATTCTGTCTAACAATGTTTTCAATTTTTTTTGACACAATACTAGCTAATGCAATAGGTCTATAATTGTCTTTGCTGTTAATCTTGCTACATTTATCTTTGACAATAGGAACCAGCACAACAGATACAACAGATAACAAAGAACTAGGTAAAAATCCATGTACAAAAAAAACAGTTATACACATAGCAAGTAAAGGCACAATGCGCTTATCACAATGTTTAAGGTGCTCAGCATATACACCATCCATACCATCAGTCTTATTTATATCTAGGCATTTAATGGCATTTTCAACTTTGCTAATTTCCACAACTACCGGGGTATGTCATTTGTATATTTGGAATCACATTTGATCTGTTGAATGTCTATATCCCTAATACAATTAAAAAGCTGTTTAAGATGAGGCCGCCATAATTCAGTTATTTCAAAAATACCACTAACATCCTCAACACTATTAGGTAAAGGTTTACAGGTAAATGGCGGTCTCATTTTAAACAGCTTTTTAATTGTATTAGGGATATAGACATTCAACAGATCAAATGTGATTCCAAATATACAAATGACATAGTTGTGGAAATTAGCGAAGTTGAAAATGCTATTAAATGCCTAGATATAAATAAGACTTATGGTGTGGTTTGTGTATATGCTGAACACCTTAAATATTGTGATAAGCGCATTGTGCCTTTACTTGCTATGTGTATAACTGGGTTTTTTGTACATGGATTTTTACCTAGTTCTTTGTTATCTGTTGTGCTGGTTCCTATTATCAAAGATAAATGTAGCAAGATTAACAGCAAAGACAATTATATACATATTGCATTAGCTAGTGTTGTCAAAAAAAATTGAAAACATATTGTTAGACAGAATGTCAGTTACGCGGTCAACAATGTCCAATCAGTTTGGATTTAAGAAAAAACACGGGACAGACTTGTGTATTTATGTCTTAAAGGAAGTTATTGACAGGCATAGGAGTCTAGATGGGTCTATGTTTACATGTTTTTAGATGCTTCTAAATCCTCTGACAGAGTGAAACATTCTATCTTATTTCAAAAGTTGATTGACAGGGGAGTGTCTGGATATATTGTTAGACTGCTTATATATTGGTATTCGAATCAGACTATGTGTATAAGATGGTCAGGCAAATTGTTGGAACATTTTTATGTTGCAAATGGTGTCAGGCAAGGTGGTATACTCTCACCACACCTTTTTAATATATATATATATGGATGATTTAACCATAGCTTTAAACAAATGTAACACAAGGTGTGTAATACGTAGTACAACTATCAACCATCTTATGTATGCTGATGACTTGGTAATTCTGTCCCCATCTGTATCAAGACTGTCTGAACTGATGCAGGTATGTGGACTCTATGGGTTAAATCATGATATCAAGTACAACTCCAAGAACAATGCTGTGTTAATATTTTAAAAGTACATATAAGAAAAATATTGAAGTTCCATCATTTAAGATTAATGGTAAAACAATCCAGGAAGTGGATAATGTGAAATATTTGGGTCACTTTATTTCTAATACATTACGTGATGACAAAGATATCTTACGCCAATGCGGCAATGCCGACAACTATATGCTAGGGGTAATATGCTATTGCGGAAATTTTACATGTGTTCCACTGAGGTGAAGCTGACTTTGCTTAGAACTTTCTGCTCTCCCATATATACTGCTCAGCTGTGGTGGAATTACACAGTAGCAAGTATACATAATCTTCATGTGGCTTACAATAATGTGTTTCGCTTATTGCTAAATCAGCCTAAATATTGCAGTGCCTCCACCATGTTTGTAGAATACCATGTACCAGATAGTAAATCTGTAATTAGAAACCTTGTATATAAATTCATGCGGAGACTTGATAAGTAATAATAAGTTGGTAACTGCAATTATCAACAGTGATATAAATAAAATGGCAATCCAGGATAAGACGACATTGGATCAAAATGTTGTATATACATAATAGTTTTTGTTTGAATGTACCATTGTACAATGTTTTTTTTCTCTATTTACCATGTGCAATACTTTTATATTTTTCTAGTCACTTGTATTTTTTTAATGTTTATGTGGACATCTGTATGTACTATGTCTATGACAATCTGAAATAAAGTTAAAGATATTGAAAACACACACGATCATGCACTGATGCAGGGCTCACTCCTATCGTTACTGTATCATTTCTACTCTATATAAACGACTTAATTAATGCAACCCTATACTTATATTCCGATGCCAATGACAACGTTACTTAATATAATAATTATTATTATTTGTGATGAACGTTTGACGCTGTCGATAATCTTATTACTGATAACTGGACTCTGCTCCTGAGAGGCTGAGTCAGCACTGCCACTGACTATACTATAGGTCGACTCGAATTTAGCCTTTTTGAACACACCTTTTAAAGTATGCTTCAGCGCTGCTGAGCGTACCCTTCACTGGACATTGTCATGCTTGGCTACTGTCGGGTGGTGCACGCCACTGCTCATATAATGTCTCAGATAACTGTAAAACATCTCAGAAACTACAAACTTTCGCCGGTTAACAACATAGTTGACACGCGCATGCGCAGAAACGTCAATCGGAACGGTTTTAACGGTGGGTGCCGCGGGGTGGGAAAAGTAAACATCCCGCATAGCAACCAAGGTCGTATCTGACTCGCGCATGCGCAGAAACGTCAATCGGAAAGGATTTAACGCCGGAAAAACGTAAGCGCTACAACGATATAATACCCCTACTATGGTATTAGACACAGGCACATAAAATAAACAAATAAGACTGGAATTAAAACTAGACAAATTTGCTGGCTCCTGATCGTTATGATAATTGAACAGAAACTGGTTCACTAAATATTTAATTTGATTCTTGATCTCGGCACATTGAATCTTGTATGGTAATTCAGGGAACATAAATTGCACTTGACGAGAAAAAGCACTGGATCTTGTATTCAAACCATGCTACTTGCGTGCTATTTTGAATGAATAGGATAAACAGTTTGGTGATTCATCAGACAAGGTTCAATTTCAGTTGTCTAACCCTTAAAAAAAAAATAATGGTAACATATTGACTTCGACTACAAAACCTCATGACGATCATGGCTATTTAGCCACGGGAATCGCTTGCATTTCGTAATTTTGACATTTGCCATTAAAGTTGCACTATTAGTACTTGCGAACTGACAAAATAAATTGCCATTCTAAGATGAAATTATTTTGCGGTACACAGTAAATATGTGCCCCTGTATTCGGGTATGTTCTGGCCATGAAAGAGACTCGGGTTAATTCGGGCGTTCTGACCACGAGAGGGTTAATACACAACCCCCACACGCAAGCACACACACACACACACCGCCGCGTCCCCGCACACGCACGTACGCAACCACACACACCCATACACCCACTCACCCACTCATTCACCCACTCTGTCTGTCTGTCTGTCTGTCTGTCTGTCTGTCTGTCTGTCTCTATCTGTGTGTGTGGGTGGGTGTCTCTCTCTCTCTCTCTCTCTCTCTCTCTCTCTCTCTCTCTCTCTCTCTCTCTCTCTCTCACACACTCTCTCACACTTCTCCCTCCCCCCGCCCCCTCCCCCCCGATAACTGAACTTGACTGTTCATTTCGCATGTCATAAACAATACTGAGAGGTTTGTTGAAACTAAATGCCATACCATGAGAAGCACATGGGTCATCGTAGGATATCGTCTCGCGGTCAACTTGAAACAGTAAAACCCCAGGAACACCCATATTTGATACTTCAGTCATCTTTCGAACTGCAAAGTGCAACCCTTGCGGCATCTTGAATGCGTCCATATGATTCCCGGCGTCAAATCCGACCTACAATCAATTGTAAAGAATCCATGCAGCATCGTTATATACTGGAACTGGCTTCAAGGCATTGAAGAACGTGTTTATATATATATATATATATATATATATATATATATATATACACACACATATATATACATACATATATATATATATATATATATATATATATATATATATATATATATATAATTATTATGCTTGACAGACGTCTAGCACACGTAACGTGTTGTGCTATAACAAATAGTTTTGACCCCCTTAGACATTTAGACAGGCTATCCACTGATGACGGCTCGAAGGAGATGACAGGTAATACGTTGTTACTAAATTGATGGTATGCACAAAGCATGAACTCTGTAAAACATGTTCTTACAGAGCAGTATTCCCTATAGCAAACCAGTACATTCGCACACTATTTTCAATATTCAACCAGGCTGCAACTGACTAATCATAATACAAACATCTAACACCGTGCCATATATAACCAGGTATGGAGCAACGTATTCAACGAACGTACGCTTACAAGAAACAAAACGTTATGCGCCATTAATAGATTGTACAAATGCTCCCAGAACGGGTTTGGCGCGGTTGCGAAAGAAAAGGGGACTAAGAACACAAGAACACAACAATGAAATGGGATTGTGATAGAAAACGAAAAACAAATGTTTCACTTAGATTAATGCCAGTCTCCCCGTCGGTCTCCCCATACTGATGCCAGTCTCCCCGTCGGTCTCTCCATATTGATGCCCAGTCTCCCCGTCGTTCTCCATATTGATGCCCAGTCTCCCCGTCGGTCTCTCCATATTGATGCTCAGTCTCCCCGTCGGTCTCTCCATATTGATGCCCAGTCTCCCCGTCGTTCTCCATATTGATGCCCAGTCTCCCCGTCGGTCTCTCCATATTGATGCCCAGTCTCCCCGTCGTTCTCCATATTGATGCCCAGTCTCCCCGTCGTTCTCCATATTGATGCCCAGTCTCCCCGTCGTTCTCCATATTGATGCCCAGTCTCCCCGTCGGTCTCTCCATATTGATGCTCAGTCTCCCCGTCGGTCTCTCCATATTGATGCCCAGTCTCCCTGTCGGTCTTTCCATATTAATGCCCAGTCTCCACGTCGGTCTCTACATATTGATGCCCAGTCTCCCCGTCGGTCTCTCCATATTGATACCCAGTCTCCCCGTTGGTCTCCCCAAATTGATGCCAGTTAGTCTAGTTGCCGCTCGTATACTTCCTATATGAGACCCTGCAATGTCAATTACTGTAAACCTTTTTTACGGAAATGTATTTTATATAGTTAGGAGAGCAAAATTAGCTTGGTTGCACCTTGTGCAACCTTCAGCATTTCTCACAATTCAAGATGGCGGTCGCGGACATCTTGAATTTCGGCCAATGTTCAACGTTTGATCTCGATGACATAGAGGGTCGAGTAATACCTCTTTATGAGGGTTTTCCAGGATAGGGAGTCCATTTCTGGAGTTATTTTTTGGATATGGGGTCAAAGTCCAGGTCAAATCAGAGGTCAAAGGTCAAATATGACCTAAAATCAGGAAAGAAATCACCTCTATTGACCGATTATATGTCGTTCGTTGCGTACCTATTCCAGAATGTCAGTTTACTAGAATGGATAGGTAGGTACGTGTATGTTTGATATGTCTACATGTAGGTAGGTCCTGGGTATCATAGGATGTTTTGTGATGACGACGAGCTGGAGAAGCTGGTGAGGAAGATTTGCAGCGAGGCTGGTGGCAGGCTCTGCTCAGAAGCCCAACACACTGGTTATGTTCGGACAGATGATCGATTCACCGCCTGCTCATCCTGACACTGTAATAACTACGCTTGTGAATCTCGAGACGGCTCTCAACAGCTTTGGGATGCAGTACACCAACATCACAGTCGACGTCCAACTGTATCATATTGCATGCCTAGTCCAATGGAACGATCCTCTGCGCTGGACCAACGTCATACTTCACCAGGGTATGATGCACACTTTCATGAGTTTCCTAGGCTGCATAGGAACACTGATGAAGGCATCTGGCGTGGACATTCTCATCAGCGCAGCATTTGCTGGCATCACCAGCATAGTCAACGGAAAGGCCAATGCTCTACGGGCATACCGTCTCATCATTGCCGTGTTGCTGCAGAATTTCTACTCGAATGGCGCCAAGACATATGAGGAACTGATTGTCTACCTGGAGACAGCCAGAGAGCACCCAACCAGGAGGCTATGAGTGGACTGCTTTGTCAAGCCTACAATGTTGTCGCTCATGTTCCTGCCCGGAGACCGGAACGATGACTTCCTCCTCCAGCAATAATGCCTCAAGGCAATGCTGCCATACTTCTTCGCAGCAGGTCACTGTTATGCCCGCTACCTGAGCTGGTATGTGCGACAGATGGAGCACCTTCCCCAGCGTGCCAAGGAGGACCTACTGGCAAGTGCACACATCTGTCGGCACTCGGATGGGGGAACCGCAATGCCAGCAGATCAGTTCAGAGAGCAGACACATATCAAGCAAGGGAAGGGTTCTGGAGGTATGAAGGGCATTTCAACGAGCCGCGAGCAAGTGGCTGTATGGGTGAATAGTTTCAATCTGTGCGCCAACCTTGTCATCGTCATGGAACATATGTACAATGAAGCTGGGGAGGAGCAGAAGTCACACAGTGAAGTAGATGGGGAGGAGAAGAATAAGCACAAGGAGGAAGGAGAGGGAAGAAAGAGACTGGATGAGGCCGATCGGAAGAAGATCGCGGTGGAGATGTAGAAGTACAGTCACCTCCTCAATGACCAGGTGTCTATAACATATGCAATGGCCAAGTGGCGCCAGACACAGTGAATGTTCAGAACGCATTGGCCATCGGGAGTGAGCAGAGCAGGCAGTTCTCCGCATCGCTAAGCAGTGAATTCCACAAGACAATAAAGAAGAAGGTCAAAACAATGGAGTTGCTCAAGGCAGTCACTGTCAAGGGGAACGCCATCTACGACGTCGTGAGGCTGTTCAGTCGGCTGTTAGTCGTAGGGCAGCAGCGCTGCATTGACATAGCCGATGTCTTCCAGTTTGAAATGAGCCCAGTCCCTCCGGCCCTGATCGATGAGTACGGCTGTTTGAGGAAGGGTGACAAGGCCGTGCTCGTCAAGTCTCTCAGTGTCTCTGTCACGACTCCATGTACTCCAGACGTGGTGCTGGTTGATGCCGGCCAGCCTCTGTACCACGTCGTCTGGCCAGTCTACGGGACTACAAGAGATATATGGCTGCACGCTTCGGCACTCGACTGGCCCACTACCCTCCTGTCTCCAAATCGTTCTGTTCGACATATATGACCAAGAAGCTACCGGCGCAAAGGACCATGAGCGGACGAGAAGAGGAAGAGCCTAGGAAGTACGTCTAACCCCAAACACCCCCTTCCATGCCGAGTAGTTATTCTTCACAATTCCAAGAATCTGCTTAACAACATTCTATGCAGCTGTCCCCTTCCACACAACATCCAATTTGTCAACATGCTGGACTTGTGTCGTTACCAATGATGAGGCAGACGTCACTCTCTGCAGTTACATGCTGAAAGTGGTGGCAGAAGGCGCCCAGACCATCTGAATCCTCAGTGATGATACCGACGTCTGCGTTCTCTTTGTGTACTGGACATCGAGGATGCCAGTTGTCGCCAAGATTCAAATGGAAAAATGGAATGGCGATGTATTGGACGATACTGTTTAGGGGGTCAGGCCCCAGAAAGTGCAGTCAACTTATCGGTATCCACGCACTGTCAGGCTGCGATACAGTATCATACCCCTTTGGAAAGGAAAAAAAATCAGCGCTCAAGCTCCTAGAGATAGATATACCAGTCTTGATCAAGTGCTCGGACAGCTTGGCGTGACCCACGTTCAGCTCCAGGAGACAGCATACACATTCTTCTTACCCCTCTACGGACAGACAGGATGTGCAACAATGAATGACGCACGTGCTCACTTCTACCGTGGCCATAAGAAACCTCCGCCACTAAAGAAACTTCCACCAACTGATGCCAACCTGCAGCTGCATGTGCTCTGAGCTCATCTTCAGATGCCACTGTGGAAGGCCGCGGGCCAAAGTGATCCACCTGAAGAAGCTCGAAATATTGCCAACTTTGGTTGGAACATCGAAGGCTCCGCCATCACATTGGCCGTCTCAACAGCGCCAGTTGATCCCCAAGCACCCCTGGACGTAATTAGCTATAGCTGCACTGCAGAGTGCAAGGCATGCAGTGGCACACGCCGCAGCTGCAACAATGCATGCCTTTCATACACGGACTACTGCAAATGCGAGGGAGGAAACAGCTGCTGTAGTCCTTTCATCAGCAAGCAGATGGATATCGAAGACGATGAAGGGGGCCAAGTGTCGATGATGAATAAATATACTCTTTATTTCCTTGTTATATATATATATATATATATATATATATATATATATATATATATATATATATATATATATATATAGATAGATATATATATATATTATATATATATATACTTGCATATCGAAATGGCTGACAAATAAATTCAAATTCACGTTTGTTTTATTTCCTTAATATATACATGCATCTTGAATTCTGAGAAATGCTAAAGGTTTTACAAGTAAACTTGACCTTTGACCTCTGATTTGACTCTGACCCCATATCCAAAATATAACTCCAGAAATGGACTCCCTATCCCGGACAATCCTTAAAACGAAGTATTACACGACCCTCTATGTCATCGAGATCTAAGGTTGAAAATTTGCCAAAATTCAAGATGGCCAAGACCGCCATCTTGAATTATGAGAAATGCTCAAGGTTGCACAAGGTGAAACCAAGCTAATTTTGCTCTCCTAACTATATAAATTATATTTCCATAAAACAGTTTACAATAATTAACATTTCAGGGTCATCATTATGGCAACTTGACTAAGTCTCCCCGTCGGTCTCCCATATTGATGTCAGACTCCCCGTCGGTCTCTCCATATTGATACCCAGTCTCCCCGTCGGTCTCCCCGTCGGTCTCCCCATACTGATCCCAGACTCCCCGTCGCTCTCCCCACATTAATACCAGTCTCCCCATAATGATGATGCCAGTCTCCCCATCTGTCTCCCCATACTGATTCCAGTCTCCCCGTCGGTCTCCCAAAATAATGCCAGTCTGCCATCTGTCTCCCCATATTGATGCCAGTCTCCCCGTCGGTCTCCCCATATTGATGCCAGTCTCCCCGTCGGACTCCCCATATTGATGATGCCAGTCTCCCCGTCGATCTCCCATAATAAGGCAGGCTCCCCATCTGTCTCCCCATATTGATGCCAGTCTCCCCGTCGGTCTCCCCATATTGATGATGCCAGTCTCCCTGTCGATCTCCCCATATTGATGCCAGTCTCCCCGTCGGTCTCCCCATATTGATGCCAGGCCTCACAATTCACGCACAAAAAGAGCGTTGCAAACAATTGTACTCAAACGCAGTTCACAGTATATTTGTATGCATAACAAATACGTAGAGTTTCTGAGTAGCCAAACATGGTTTCACTTACCTGAGCATAGTAATAGCTTGCCATTCCTTTAGCCTTGGGCAGTGCTAGGTATGTAAAGAGGATAAACGAACTTTTCCCGTCTGTCGTCAGCACTGCTTGAAACACAATGTTCTGAATAATGCAACGCATATAACATAATACAATAATTAAACCCGGGTAGCTGTCAGGTTTTAAAATCAAATCAACTATAATCCTGTTTTTCTACTTGTTGACTGAGCACGTTACGTCATTGATTGTATAGTGAATGGGGACTTGGAAACAAATCTGTTATTTTAAAATGTCTGAAATAATATGTGTTTGAAATGGCAATGTAATATATATATACGTGTGTGTGTGTGTGTGTGTGTGTGTGCGTGCGTGCATGCGTGCGTGTGTGCGTGCGTGCGTGCGTGCGTGCGTGCGTGCGTTCATGTTCATCATACCGGCTCATTCCGAAGTTTGTGTGAGTCCTTTACCCACATCTTCATGTTGTTCCACGTGATAATCACGGTCATTGTTGGAGCGTAATCAGGGTAACGGCGTCTCACATGGTCCTTCACCTGTAAACAGTAGCTGGTAGAATGGTCCGTGTATATACCGTTTTTTCCTTTTTCGTTTTCAAATTTGCGAACGAAAAACGAATAACGAATTGGTTTTTCGTTTTTCGTTTTCAAAAGTGAAGTAAGAAAAACGAAAAACGAATTCGTTTTTGCATTTAGGATGCTTCGGTCGCACTGCCACTTCGGGTGGCCGGTACAAATTGGTAGTTTCGGCGGGATACTTCGGTCGCACTGGCAGCGTTTTGGAACCAAACTCGCAGAAATTGCATCGGCGAAGTGGTATGTCTAATTACCTACAGGTGAATATTGGTCGTTTCGGCGCTGTTTTTTATGTTTCGACAATTTAATAAACTTTAATCAACCTTATATACGATAGATCGAAAGATGGATAAATCGAGAGTATGTTTTTTTTATAACTGCAACTATGTGATGCAATAGTTATTTTAAATTTAGTTTGTAAAATATTTGACTTAGGAGGCCCCTATTATGACTAATAAATAGTTGCTAGCAGAGGGGCCACTTTGGGTTTTTAAATTAGCTATTTTGTTATGTAATTATTGAATTCCATTGACGGACCATTACGGATAGCCCAATTGTATTTAGGAGCATGTATATTCCTGAGTATTGTTTATTAACATTTGCTACTTTACGCATATTGTAAGTAGAGGATATATTGAATTGAATTGAAATTTATTTCAACAACAACTACTACAGTGTACTACATTATAAATACAGTGCATGCAATACAATTGTTGAAAAAAAGGTAAAAGAAGTACAATACTTATCATGTTTACCCTTATGATTTCTTAATTTCATACATAAAGCATCTGAACAGTGCAATTAGAAGGTGCGACAACACCATTTATATGTGTAACCATACAACATTTAATAAAAAAAAGACATTTTACATTTGTTGACGAAAAATAAAACCATTAATAACAATAACAAACTGAATATTCAATTTTGTTATCTAAATTATGTTAGCAAAATGGTCTAGGACTCTATCACATAACTATGATAAAAAATATAATAGGTTCATGGCTTAATGTGTTGCTAGAGTTAGTGTTAATTCATTATTATTTTCCATATGTAGTAATTTACAACAGTAGAAATATGTTTGCATCCGTGTGCTTTACATAATGCTTCTTTACATAATGTATCAGTCTTTTTAAAATTGTGATTGGTTATGTTTTGATTAAACAAATATAGGTATTGTTTATTGTGTGAGGCATACTATTTGTAATACTCTTTTTTTTTTTTACAAATTTATAGTATGTCCTGAATGTATGTATTCTGCTGTGTGCTGGTGTGAAATGATTATGCATATTTCTGGTTTGTGTTATCTGCCAATTTTGAAAGTATGCGGGTAATGTTTTATGTTTATATTTATAATAAAATTACAATATAACTACAATAAGTTGGTATTCAACTTTTGCTTAAACATTAATTCTATGGGGGAGCTATATTTATTTCAAAATATTATTCTTACAAGTTTTTTTGAAATTTGTTTATTCAATTACATTTGTGTCCCTAGATCAGTAGGATTGACATTATACAATAAAATACAATTAACGCTCCTGTATGTAGTTTTAGCTATATGTTTATTATAGGTCTTTATTAATCAAATATTCAATAATCATTGTGTTTCTGTCAACTGTGAAGGTTTTAATTGTACTTGTATCATCAAGTATCATGAGCATAATTTATGCTGGCTTTTGGAAATCATTGATATAATTATAGCAAATAACAATGTCAGTGGCCCTAAAATTGATCCTTGGGGGACGCCTTGTTTTATTGGTAAAGTATGTCGTTGTACCTCTTGTAGTCTTACAGACTGCTTACAGTTAGTTGCATATTATTGTGTTAGATGTATTGCTGTGAGTTCCATTCCAATGGCTCCTGGCTGTCTCACTGATCCGTTCACGTTAAACAATAGTGTATATGATTGTCACACTTGCAACTGCACAAATATTCCTGTCAAGAAGTACAACTTGTCTTTAGGCCAGTGTAGATTAGTGTGAGGCAATGTTGTATAGTTCGAGAACATCAACCTTCACAGATGACAGATACACAGTGAATATTGACTATTTGATTAATAAAGACCTATAATAAACATATAGCTAAAACTACATACAGATGTGTTAATTGTATTTTATTGTATAATGTCAATCCAACTCAGTTGAGTTGCCAATAAAACTTGTGTTATTATTATACACTATCATTAAAATATTAATAAAACAAAAGTTTGTTTCAAATGCCTAATAAATAGGTTGATGAAGTAACATTAACAATTGACAGTGTAGATATTGAGAGATTTAACCAGTTTAACATTCTGGGCTTTACATTAATCTCGCATTTAAACTGGATTAAACATATTGATAAAATAGCAAACAGATGTCTCGAACAATTGGGAACTATAACTAGGTCAAAGCATATTATTAAAACTAGAGTAAAAATTTCACTCTATAATTCTATAATATTGCCTCACACTAATTACCATCGACTGATCTAGGGACACAAATGTCATTGCATAAACAAATTTCAAAAAAACTTGTAAGAATAATATTTTCAAATAAATATAGCTCCCACAATGTTTAAGCAAAAGTTGAATACCAACTTATTGTAGTTATATAATAATTTTACTATAAATATAAACATAAAACATTACCCGCATACTTTCAAAATTGGCAGATAACACAAACCAGAAATATGCATAATCATTTCACACCAGCACACAGCAGAATACATACATTCAGGACATAATATACATTTGTAAAAAAGAGTATTACAAATAGTATGCCTCACACAATAAACAATACCTATATTTGTTTAATCAAAACATAACCAATTACAATTTTTAAAAGACTGATACAATATGTAAAGCAGCATTTTACACACGGATGCAAACATACTTCTACTGTTGTAAATTACTACATATGGAAAATAATAATGAATTAACACTAACTCTAGCAACACATTAAGCCATAAACGTATTATATTTTTACCACATATCCTCTACTTACAATATGCGTAAAGTAGCAAATGTTAATAAACAATACTCAGGAATATACATGTTCCTAAATACAATTGGGCTATCTGTAATGGTCCGTCAATGGAATTCAATAATTACATAAAAAAATAGATAATTTAAAAACCCAAAGTGGCCCCTAAGATAGCGACTATTTATTAGTCATAATAGGGGCCTCCTAAATTAAATATTTCACAAACTAAATTTAAAATAACTATTGCATCACATAGTTGCTGTTACAAAATAAATACATCTACTCTCGATTGATCCATCTTTCGATCTATCATATATAAGGTTGAGTAAAGTTTATTAAATTGTCGAAACATAAAAAACAGCGCCGAAACGACCAATATTCACCTGTAGGTAATTAGACATACCACCTCGCTGATGTAATTTCTGCGAGTTTGTTTTCAAAACGCTGCCAGTGCGACCGAAGTATCCCGCCGAAACTACCAATTTTTACCGGCCACCCGAAGTGGCAGTGCGACCGAAGCATTCTAAATGCAAAAACGAAAAACGAATTCGTTTTTCTTACTTCACTTTTGAAAACGAAAAACGAAAAACTAAAAAGGAATTAGTTTTTCGTTTTTCGTTCGCAAATTTGAAAACGAAAAACGAAAAACCAAAGCTTTATCCGTTTTTCGTTCGCAAATTTGAAAAGGAAAAAGGAAAAAACGGTATATACACGGACCTAGAATCACACATAAATCAGGAAACTTCACGTTGTTAATGTCACTGTAACTGGTATGTTAAAGTCAGCGACCAGCAGTCGCTAGGTGTCGCAACAAACTGTGTAGAAAATGTACAGAAAATGCGACAAAAGAGGGATTTTGCCACGCTGACGCAGAGGGTAGAAACATAAATTGAATAGCAGGACCTTATTTGTAGAATATATTCAATTCAGATTGGGAATAAAAAAGGTAATTCCACTTAGTTTTAACAATCCGCCAGTAGTGCAAAAACGTGTTCGTTGGTATTGGCAAGGTTACCTTTCAAAATTCGTACCATTAATACTTGGCGACTTCAAGAATCGTTTGCATGTGTCATGAATTGCTTGCGGACAAACTACACATAATTAAAATGTGTAGCTTCGAAAAGTGTCTTTGCAACCCACTGTTGCGATGTGCACGTCACGCCTTCGCGTTAGTGTGCTGTTCACAAACATTGAGGTGCGGCGTGCTGCTAATTAACCGCGACGCCTGCTTTTGTCAGCAGAATTGCCTCAACCCACGTCTCTTTCGACGATAGTTCTACCATATATATAAATGTAGAGGGATCGCCGACTCCGAATGGTGGGGGGGAAATTCGAATTTCGCAGCGCCCTCACCGGGAATCATAGAGAGTCGAAACCATGGGCACTCACTGTTCCAACAGTGGCAACAAGGAAGTGGATTCTGTACCAATTTCCGAACTTCAGGATGTACTTGAGGTAAGATTAAATCGGAAAATCATCATAATAGTTTATTGTCAATTTCTGTTTTAAAACGGAGACATACATTAAGTCATGCGAAAGACCAAAACAATACGAGCGATATTATTATAATTATAGGTATCACTCACGCTCTAGTATCACTCGGTCTCAATCAGAACTATTGGGCACTATAGTACTTGTATATCCACAGTTTAGCAATTTAAGCATAAGCACACACGCACGCACGCACGCACGCACGCACACACACGCACGCACACACACACACACACACACACACACACACACACACACACGACATGGAGTGTTGCCATAGTACAGTGCCAAACTAATTGTTTGTGTCTTAATTTCGTGTCTTGCCATGGCTCCATGATCGAGACCATGCCCATGGCAGTGGCATTGGCCATTGTGATTGATGGATTCTATGTCTGACTATCACTATGACTATGATTGGAGGTAACATGATTATTCTAGACTTCATTGAATAGGCGGATCTTTTTTGCATTAGGCCTCCAAAATGTTTACTCTTCCTGGTGTTTCTACTTGTTGCTCGTAGCTGATTATAACATCTTAGATGCTGATATGTATACATTACATACCGTTACTGTATTTCTCTTACATATTTCCACTTTAATATTATATTTAGATCATCTGTATTCTATTTTCAGTACAAGTCACAAGGAGTCACCACAGTGATAACATCACCACTGAACAAGTGTTTGAAATTTGAGGTCAAAATAACTCATGGGCAGAGTTTTATCATTGTCAAGGCATATTAACTGCACCTGTCGATTGTATAAATAACCATACATAACTCATCATTCAATATATTTAAGGTCATTGAGGAGCCCATCAGGACCAAACTTAGGTTTAGCAGAAGTAGAGCAGGAGCAGATTATTGTATGTTATGTTGGTGGTTTTGTTTTGTGTCGATCGAAGAAATTCTGTTGTGATGATGAGCACTGATTGTTAATCACATCATTAAAGGAGAGCGTGAATTATTATAGGTAAACTGATATTGACAGACTAGAGGTTTATGCGAGTGAAAGGATGTTATGATTTCTTTTTTGTCTCTTGTTAATCTCATTTTTAGAAGTATTTTTCTTCTTCAGATAATCACTCTTTGCAGTATTATAGTGATTGTGTTTGCAACAGAAGCGATGTAGTTGTTATTTATACATGTACACATTTTATGATGCCACTGTGAAGTCACAGGAGCCTGTGTTAAAGGTGACATGAACAAGCTAGATTAAAGGCTGTGATTAATAGAATATATATATAACATAATATAACCGTGTAGTATGAATAATTGAAAACAAATATTTTTTCTAAAATCATGCAAATAAGAATACTTCCTCACACACCACCTATGAAAGTTTGCCTTCGGGTGTTTCCGTGAGTGTGACGTCATATGTACCATAGACGCTAGCAGCAGGTTAAGGATTTCAATGGTGTGCTTGGTGTATGGTGTCTTGCCGTGTTCTTCTTCATCGAATAAAACATGGTATTCTGCGTGGCTTTTGGATGCAGCAACGGGGATAATTCCGGAAAGAGTTTCTTTAGTTTTCCGTCGATAGAGAAAGAGCCAAGGCGACGAAGGCAGTGGATCAAACAAGTCGGTCGAGTCAACTGGACACCGACTCGGACTCGGTGTTCTCGCTTATGCCAAGATTATTTTGACAGTTCGTGTTTCGTCACAGATCCAGCTGTTTACCAGACTGTGTGTTTTAAGCCAAGTCGACAACGTTTGAAGAAATCAACACTAACATGCCCAATAATCCCAACAATTTTTAACCGAATCCGGGAGATAGAAACGAAGGAAAGGCGAAACTTGCCTTTCTAGAAACGGCGGAACTTGGAGATAAGGCGTTCCGATTCTAACACAAATGGTGGCAAGAATATATATGAAATATTGGCAAATATAAGGTTATGATGGCACAATTGAGGTTGGTCCAAATTCTGCGTAAGTGCCCTATTTACGAATGGTTGTTATAATGTCCAACTGAAAAATCAGTTTATTATTAAATTTTTAGGGAGCGCATGTTTGTCGATGATTAGCCTCAGGCTCAGGTCAAGGACCATTTCATGTTCATGTCGTCGTTCGATTCAACCATCATTGAAGAGTTTATTGTAACATTAATATTTGATGTCTACAAACGCATTATATATTATTAGGGCTTGATAATCAAATTGAGTATTTATATTTATTATTATTAAGTTCACTTGTATACTGGTATTCCACGACATCCAGGCATAACCAGGCACATTTGCTTACAGACATCGTCCAAATTGCATTGACACTTTTAGTGATCGACACATTTCATCTCAACTCCAAGCCTAAAAGTGTTTTCTGCGTCGTTACTTTTGCCTGGCTGACCTAGACGTGAAACTCGACAGTAATAGAATAATCAACCACAGGATTATTACTACTGAATGGAAGAAATAAAGTCTGAAGATTATGCATTAATTACCATAGCGAAATTCCGTGGCAATACGATACACTTGGTATTAATAAAACTACTATTACTTTTCTGTCTTTGAAAATGTAATATTGCTATCACACCAATTAATACAGTCATAAATGCGCATACAATATACCACCAACCATCCTGGTGTTTCATCGACACTAATCTCACTATCCACTTCGATGTTTTGTTCCACCGTAGACGAGTTTGGGTCTTCGTACAGTAGTCCACCGACGGCAGCGGCCCCTGCTAACTCACCCTCTCCGTTGCTCAATATCGCTTTCCTGCTTGTTTTTTTTTACTACTGAAGCCAGTGGTTCACCACTGTATGCTTTCACCGACCAACAAGTTCTTACAGTAGCCGCATAACTGTCCAAATCTGACTCGCCAGATTCTAACTCCATGTCATCCCATGTTGCCAGTGATATGGCTAAATTTTCTATGGTACACATTACGTCATCAGTACTTTCCAAGCGGCAGCCACTGACACTATTCACTTCGGGATTTCACTCGGAAATCGATCAGATGGGCTGATTTTTAGACGGTAAACTGCGTGTATATATAAACTACAACAGTTGTCAGGGATTAAACCTGTATAAATAGCATCATATTAGTATGTTATTTACTTGGTTTAATTATAATTTTTATGTTCATTTCACCTTTAATGGGAAATATCTACTTGACATGTAGTTTTTTTCTAAAATAATGTCTGATATCCTGATTTATACACAGAAATTGTTTTAACTCTGTTTCTTCAGATTTTCTGTCTTACTCATTACTGTCGATCCGTTGTGTGAAGCTACACAAATAGAAGTACTGTCACTTTGTCATTAGAGTTATTCATGGCTGCAACATGTACAGCGAACAATAACAAAGCCAGGGTTGAAGGAATGAAGCTGTCATCGGACCGCCCAACGTAAATAATAACTGTTTTCCTTCATTCATCGTTCTCCTTGTCAATCCCAATCTTTTGAAATGCCACATAACCGATCCATGTACTTTGATATTTCTGATTATTGTTGTGGCATCCAACTACACAACGATGTTTTCACCACATTACTAAAACCATTTGAAACAAACAACGCTTACGCCATGATTACGCGGTCCTACAACGTTTCTATGACTCCAGGTGAGGGCCCTGCACTGCAAGTCAGTTCGGTTTCGCAGTTGACATCTCACAACAGAAGTGCCCACAGCAGGGTGTAAAATAAGAAGGCTGTCTACTCAGTAAAGAGTTAAACCATGACTTAAGAACTTGTATTATCATTATTTGGATAGAATAAATTGCGTTTTGACAGTAGACAACAGGTAATATTTCAAGGGGAGGCTCCATACAGGAAACTTGTAACACATGTATCAGTACTCAGACATATGATATTTGTAAACGAATTGAACGATAATAAAAGGAACAATGTGTATCCAATTGTTGATGATACAAAAGTGCTTGGAATTATTTGAAATGATAAGAGATAGACTGCATGTACAAAATGATCTTGACAGGTTGACAAAGTTAATGGTCTGAAAAGATCAATTTTGGGAAATGTAAATGCCTAGTTATATGACATGGCTGTGTTTTCCTTACTATATGACGAGCAATTTGAGTTTGAGTGGTTATACAAATAATGATATAAATTTAAATATTTGTGTCTCATTTATGTGGGCGCTAGTAATAAACATTTACAAAATAAAATCAACATATACCACAGATGTGCAGGATATATAGACAGACACGCAGGCAGGCAGGCAGGCAGGCAGGCAGGCAGGCAGGCAGGCAGGCAGGCAGGCAGGCAGGCAGGCAGGCAGGCAGGCAGGCAGGCAGGCAGGCAGGCAGGCAGGCAGGCAGGCAGGCAGGCAGGCAGGCAGGCAGGCAGGCAGGCAGGCAGGCAGGCAGGCAGGCAGGCAGGCAGGCAGGCAGGCAGGCAGGCAGGCAGGCAGGCAGGCAGGCAGGCAGGCAGGCAGGCAGGCAGGCAGGCAGGCAGGCAGGCAGGCAGGCAGGCAGGCAGGCAGGCATATATTCAAGGGTTGCACTCTCGATGAACCAAAGGGCTTCCTCGTCCACCAACCACCTATAGTTATATTTCTGGTTTGCAATGTTTTTGAAACTTATAATTTTATATTTGTCATTGATATGCGTGCACGCAACTATTATTTTTGTCGCGTCTGGGTACTGTTTCTATGCGAATAAGACGCTGTAAGTCAAGTACCGTAAAATGCTGGACAACAATTCCAAATATTCCGGCGCCAGTATAGCACTCACCAACTTGGAGACCGATTCGTCTGGTGTTGACTCTACTGTTATTTGACTGTCGTGACCCAGGACCATGTCCGCCCAGAATGGGGCTATGAGTGGTGAAATACCTTTGGGCAGCGGTATCCTCATGGGAGAATACCGGGGCAGTGATGGTCCAAAAGTCAAGAAGCCTTTCGTGGAGACCTAAAATGAGACGGAACACATATTGTTGTTGGCAGCTCCAATTTTCAGTTCAAATCAGCGGCACTTACTTGACCATTTCTAACACATCTGATAATAATAATGTTTTTAAACAGTTCTGATTAACTTCATTACTAGTCATTTCTGTGCGAAAGCAACAATATGGTGCCCCAATATATAATGGTAGGCAAATCATTTGTATGCGTGATCGAAATAAAATAACAATTGATTTACCATCGAACCATTGTAAATGGCACGGTGCGCCACATTCGGAATTTCCCTTGAAACTCCTAACCGATTCCTACGCGGATAAATTTCTACTCACTACGCCGAGCGATTTAGCTTGCTGAAGTCGCATGACAAACCTCATGCGAAATAGTGTACCTATGCGTAACTTTGTTTATCCGAGATTGGTTGGAAATAATGCCCGTTTCGCCGACGGATCGAGTACGAATTTGCGAGTCATTATTTCATGAATATTAATTCTGCGGCTGGCAAAAATCGGAGCATTAGTTGGGTTTAAAAATGTGTACAAAACACAATATTTGTAAAACACATATTCCTAGAAATTATGATAATTATCATTTGGGTTAGGGTAAGTATGGCGTATCCATTGTAGGCAAATGTAAGATTATAACGGCAACATTGAAGTGGGTCCCATTTCTATACAAGTACTGAAATGTGTCATTATTCATAGTACATACCAGATTTACTGAGAACGTTTAGGTGACGTCAGCCTTTTTCTAAATGGCTTAGAATTTCGATAATTGTATGTTCAAAAACTTTTCTGGTTGACGTTATAAATGTGATTCTTCTTCGAAATTGTTACTTTTTATTGACTCTGTTAGAATACGAATACATTTATTTCAGGTAAAAACCCATATACAATCGGTACATACATTAGAACATCTAAGTAGCCTAATTAAAGAGCCAATATGTTAAACAAAATAAAAAATAAATAGATAAAAAAACAATAAGGTTATGAGTTAGATAAATGTAAAATTGTAGAAAAACAGATAAAATAATGAGCAATATACAGGATGTGATTGTAAAATAAATATGCAATTAATTCATACAAATAAACACCTTTTGAAAAGTAAGTTATATAAACAACTTACCGACTTTAAAATATATATATATATACATATATATATATATATAATAAATAATAATAAAGTTATATGCGGGAGATGGTGACTATCTTACATATTTACTGTATACAATGAATTGGCCCAGCTAATCCACATTGGGCCATTTACTATTTCAAAACAATTGCACATAGCCCTAATCAAGTCATTATTTATGTTACAAATGCGTCTTTTAAAACCATAAATGTTCTTACGTAATAGGGCGTCAAAAGTATCAATAGCATTATCAGCAAACATGCCACTCGCACTGTCCCGTCGGCTATATCCCAAAATCCGTCTATGCATATTGTTGTAGGCAACTTTAGCTTTTAAATATGAGCCCTTATTAAAGTTAACCCATAACTGGCAACAATAAGTTGTACAACAATACGCATGAAACAGACGTAGTGTAACACCCACGGAACAGTGGTGAAATTTTCTGATAATGCTATTTGACCTAGCATAAAAATTACGTAGATGTCTTAGAATATCTCCGTCATCTTTCAGGTCATTGCATATTATCACACCTAAATATTTTGCTTCTTTGACATATGCAAGCTTGTTTAGGTTCATATACATATCTGGACATTTCAGGTTAAAACCACGTGGTTTGAAGACCATACACAACGACTTGATAGGGTTATATTCAACATCATTTTCAAAGCCAAACTTTGCACATATGTTCAGCAAACCCTGAAGCCCACTAGGACTGGGAGCAATAACACATATGTCATCGGCATAGAATACATGGTTAGTGCAGCAGTTGTGTATGTGACAACCTATACCAGCACTATTTAGCATATTGCTCAGATCATCAATGTATACGATAAATAAATTTTAGTTAAAAAGGTTAGGTCCAAAAAAAGTTAGGTCCAAAACATTAAGTTTTGTTTCCCTTTAACTCTGTAATGTACGCAGATTTTTATTTATCTTGTTAACATAATTTCAAATAATGTTATGCCTACGTTTCCTTCCAGATGTGTTTTATCAATTACTTATAACTCGGAGTTTCTAGTTTGGGCTCTGTCTATGCTAACCGTGTAAGGCATAATCATGAATATTTGGTTCAGATCGCCAGACTTAGCTTTGATCTGACAAGTAAACTTTGTTTAAAATATATTTGATATACCTTCGGTAATTGTGGCAATGCCTTTTTAAATAGTAATTTTTCATTTTATTTAACTCTTTACTGGGTAGACAGTCTTCTTATTTTACACCCTGCTGTGGGCAAACAATTTTAAGATGACAGCCATCTGTGAATTAAGGTTATGTTTTTTGCATTAAAATTCGAATAACTGGACAACCGATGCATGAAAATACACGAAATGAATTGCACTGTAGTGTGGAATGATTGTGTGAATAAAATGTATTATTAAAATTCATGTGTTGCAGTCAGTTACATTTCAGATCATGAAGCAAACTTCAACAATTATGATGACAAAATAAATAAGCAACTTCATCATGCTACATATTAAAAAAATCTTAGAACACACAACAGTGATCCTGTGTAACTAATGTACCCATGTATGTTAGTTGTATCCTAGTAAAACATTTATCCAATTTTGACGGTTAGTTTTCACATTCTAATTGCTTTTGTAAATAACGCCAACGCGACTGAAGATAAAATTCATGCCATAATTTACAAAATGGCTATCGTTTACCGATCATATAGCCGAATGGAATGTTCTTTTCGTATGTAAAATCAACACTCGAATAACGAAAGATAGCACACTCCTTACACAAATAGATGCTCCCTTATCAGAGGCAATGTGACCATAGTGCATATTAATAAAATGCCATAAAATAAATAAACCAAACGAAGTACGGACGGTGATCCGATCAACAAAATGGCTGCGTATCGGCGAAATGAACATGCCGCCGACGGGTCGTCTTTTCGAATCTCAACAACGAAAAGTCGCACATACAACGTAGATGGACGATAACAGGGTCTCCGTGATCGCTGTCGACATTATTCACGTTGCAAACATCGATATCCGACTCGAAATCTCACTAATATCCGCGAAATGCCGCACGATGTCGGAGGTCAACTAGACGAACGCACATCAACATCCTTCCAAATAAACTCACTTAATTCGCAAACGAAAACAATTTTTCACAAGATGGCGACAGCACATGTTTCCGTGACCCACACAGAGCTTAGGTCAGCAGTTTGAGCTGGCTGGTTAATGTAAAAGAAGGATCTGATCGCGGTAAACCTTTCGTTTACCGCGATCAGATCCTTCTTTTACATTAACCAGCATGCGCATTACCATCAATGGATTTCTGCTCTGGCAATAAGAATTATTTCCGCCCTTTAAAGCCAGAGCTGCTCTGAGATTTGCCCTGCAAATCCGCTAGGGGCGCATCGGTTTCTGTTCTGCCAACAAGAATTTGTTCCGCCCTTATAGGGCCCGTAACTGGGTCACGATACTTGGCGAGACTCCGCGCGACTGAAGCTGATTTGGGGACTGGTTATAAGAATAATATTCGATGGATGACCGTTGTAACTGGACATAAATATCTTGTGTTATACCTTTCTTATCTTAAATGTCCGATTTAATATTGAGTTTACCACACTATCATAGACATAGCGATTTATGTAGTGCAGATAATAGACACTCCTCACAAATTTAGGCGGCGTATGTTTTTTACGGGTTTTGCATTTTACATAGCTGTACGTTGTGATTTCGATAAGCACTTATATCTGACAAGTTGTCTAAACGCACATAATCATAATACATGTATACGTTTGCCCCAAACAGGTTGTACTGTGCGAAAAATGGCACTTTTCATTATTAGTCATGATCGCCAAACACAAGTACAAGCCGGCGAAGCCATGGCAACCACCATAATAATCGATTAAAATTCATGATTTCCGTGAACATTATCACCGGCAAAGTGTTCCACTGCTTCTGCATGTAATAATCCTTCAGACAGTATAACTGAAATTGTTAGACTGGAACAGTTCGATTATTCCAACCAAAAACAAAACGAAGTCCTATACGTTAACATGAAGAATATGGACTTCCTGCCCCCAACAGCCCCAGCCTCGTTTTCGCGCGGGAGACTTACACGCCCTATAAGAATTGTGTCTGCCCTTATTCCCAGAGCAGCTCTGCGGATCAAATTTATCGCAGTTTCCCCACCACAATCGCCTAAATCAGTCGAAAACCGATACCAGGGCATCATGTGTATCTGAAACAATTACTATGTCGACATGTGTTCGGAAGCGCATGCACATTAACATCAATCAATTTATGCTCTGGCAATAAGAATGTTTCCGCCATTATTGCCAAAGCAGCTCTGGCAATAAGATATTTGTCACATTTATTGCCAGAGCAGCTCTGGCAATAGCCAGGGCGTAATTAAAAGGTAATTCTATACATTGCGGAGCAGTTACTCATACATCCAATAACTCCTTTAAACAAGGTATATTCTCAGGTAACACGAAAATAGCAAAGGTACCGGTAATCCTTCGTTTTCAAAATAATGACAAACACATTTAAATTTATTTTCTGACTTATTTATCCGTTAACACAATTTTCAAAAACTCCTGGTAACATTCAAAAACACAGTATATTAAAGTGAAAAAAATGGCAACGGTTTGGTGATATGGGCCTAATAGAGCTAAGAAAAACTAACACTTTCAAACCTCAATCACATTTTTAACGTGAGCGGTTTAGCAGAATGTTTTCTAATTTTAGAAAAAACAGTGACGTATCGGAGGAGCCGCCACTGATAGGCCAGTGGTTGTCGTACTACTTCTTGGCTACTCCGTCGGGTGGCGCTGTGACTTTGCGCTCACAAAAGAGCGTAAATAATACGGATGATTTTCTGATTCTTCGTCTGACGGAAATAGCACGGATTCAGAAGTGGCTGGATATAGATTTCAGCCACAAAGACAAAGGCCTATGCTGTCAGACAGACCAGATGTCCGTGGTGGTGAAGACCCAAGGGAACTTGAAATAATGAAAAGACAAACAACCAGTCCAGAGACGGCATCGACTGGTAATAATTTATAATCTGCCAACTCCCATTATTCTTCTGCTTTCATTCATTAATTTGGTTTGGTAGAAAAATGGAAGGCACGGAATGGTGAATAATTCCAAACAACATGAATGTTCAACACACAAGCGCATGGCCGGATGCGTGTACACACGCACACGCGCACGCACGCACACGTACACACAGGTACACGCACGCACACACGCGCACGCACGCACACGTACACACAGGTACACGCACGCACGCACACTACAGTTATGTATAAATAGTTTATTAGTAGCCATACATGATTTTCACCTTGCATAGGTCTAACTGTTGTGCTTGGATGTGACACAACAAATTCTTCTAGCTGGATAACTAATTTTGTGCAGGTAGTCAATTATAATTGTCATTACTCAGTAACACTTTCATTTCACACGGTTGGTTTTCTGCTGGGCAAAAATAGGGCAGACAGTTGTGGTCACTGCCAGGGCTGAAAAAGAGAATACATACCATGGATAGGCAACTTTGTGTCATTTTTATAGAATGTGTTGTCAGTCTTTTTCTTTACCTGTCTACATAACCAGCTGTTCTAAATATATTTACATATTAATGATTTTAAAGCCACAAAGACTTCCCCTCAAGGGGCATACTTTCCCGGTCAGAAACCTCTATTCACAGTTAGAGGTAAAGGCCATAATATATTGTTTGTTAAACTAAGCCAGCAAATCCATAACAGAATGCCTATGCTAACCCCAGAATAGACAATGCTAATGACTGCTAGGGCTTTGTGAAAGGGGGCAAATGGCTAGGGTTTGGTGATATGGGCCTAATAGAGCTAAGAAAAACTAACACTTTCCTACCTCAATCACAATTTTAACGTGAGCGGTTTAGCAGAACAAAAATTTAGAACACATAGAATAGAAAGTTTATGGATAACTGATCTGATCACCCGCTCTCTACGTTCTTCCATGTACTTCCGTCTCGAAGGAGATACCGTTGTATAAAATGTAAAACATCTCGCTATAGCAGTAGTTTTGTGCCTGTGGCCATTAGAATGTTGAATGCTAAATGATTCATATTGCTGTCAACCGGTTGAACTGTTCTTATAGTGGATACATCTGGAATTCACTTGCATTTTGTTGTGACCATCCCACATATTGTAGATCATGAGTTGTACAATGCATATCCTTTTTAAGGACAATAAAGTGATTGATTGATTGATTGATTGATTGATTGATTGATTGAACACCATTTTAGAAAAACAGTGACGTATCGGAGGACCGGCCACTGATAGGCCAGTGGCTGTCGTACTTCTTGGCAACTCCGTTGTGACTTTGCGCTCACAAAAGAGCTTAAATAATACGGATGATTTTCTGATTATTCGTCTGACAGAAATAGCACGGATTCAGAAGTGGCTGGATATAGATTTCAGCCACAAAGACAAAGGCCTGTGCTGTCACACAGACCAGATGTCCGTGGTGGTGAAGACCCAAGGGAAATTGAAATGACGAGAAGAGAAACAACCAGTCCCGAGAGACGGCATCGACTGGTGTCAACAATGACATTGACATGTACTGTCCGACCTAACTATGAAAACGACCGCCAGCAGCCGCCAAACTTTTCCTCACTTGTCTTACATACATATACATACACTATGTTATAAAATAAAATCACTTGCATTCCTCTAACGAAGAAAATTCACAAAAGCAACTCGATCGCAGATCCCGACGGCAACTCAGGCTCGACTTCGGAGACTGCGGTTACCGTAACATCGCTATAAATGTTAGCTTTATACAAAATAACGTTGGGCGGCGCGGTGGTGCGCGCGAGTATTTATAAACTTTATTTACTGCATACGCACGCGCGAAATAGTTTAATTAATCAAGTAATATAGTAATAATTAATTATTATCATTACTAAGATCTTCAGAAAATTTTAAGTTTTCTTATAATATAATTATAATATTTTATTTCATATAGCGCCAAATCCATAATTTTTGGTGGCGCTTCACAATATAAAGTTATTAAAATACATGCTACCCACAGGTAATATTTAAAAAAAATGCATGTGTCTGCATAATTAACTAACATTGTCTATTACCCGGGTAATCATAAAAGAGGTATGGAAATTACGTGTTGTTCGATGATGTCACATTGTTTATTTTAAGAATATTTTTATAAACATCACGCGTGTACTGCAAGCATGCAAGCTTATATTACATAAACGATGTTTTAACAATAATAACTAAACAATGACATATTAATATATTTTTTAAATGCACCAAAACCTTCTACCACCATATATTTCCCATATTATATTCATATTCTGTTTAAATTTCAGTGATTTATTGTCCCGATAATTAATACAGTGTCTTGTCCAAAAATAATTATTATTACGTATCTGGTGGTGGAAATTTAATTCATAAGTAGAAAAATACATAGCTTCAATAATATTTTCTTATGCATAATGTGTGTATGTGCTGAATGAAAATTATTGTTACGTCGTAATTATTTTACCATTTTAATTATTTATTACCTTTACATTAATTTATCACTATTGTTGTTATGGAATTTGTATGGGTTCTTTTTAATACTGATAGGTCACTTAGTTAATTATATAGACACATATATATTCATTATTTATTTTGAAATATTATGTGTGGGTAGTATTCTTCTTATTGTATTTTAAATAGCAGTATTTTGTGAAGCGCCATAGCCAATTATGGATGTGGCGTAAATAAAATATTATTATATTATAATAAAACTTATAATTCCTGCAAATCATAGTGATGATAATAATTAATTATTACTATATTATTTACAATTAATTAAACTATTTTGCGCGTGCGAATGCAGTAAGTAAAGTTTATAAATATTCGCGCGCGCACAAACATGCCATCTAATGGCATTTCGTGTAAGGCTAACTTATTTTAGCGATTTTACGGTACCGGGCAGCGGCAAACGAAATTGCCGTCGACATCTGCGTGTTTGTTTTATGGATTTCCTTCGTTAGAGGAATGCAACTGATTTTATTTTATAACGTAGTGTATGTATATGTATGTAAGATAGGTGAGGAGAAGTTTGGCGGCTGCTGGCGGTCGTTTTCATAGTTAGGTCAATCCAACCCGGTCGCCTGGCATCCGCGCTGTGTCTGTGTCTGTGACTGTCCCACCGAATCGACTGGACCACTGTTTCAGTTCTGGTCAATTCAAAGGGTAACAAAAAGACAGCTTACTGATACTGTCTTTCACTGTACTGTTGCTACAAGCGTATGAGGAACCGTGTGGCATATTGCTGTCGCGATTTTGTTGTAAACCGACGTAAGGCACTTTTAGCGAACCGCTTGGCTCTGTGACTCTGTTATGACAGCTGAACCAACAGACGACTCCGCGACGTATTACTTTTCCAAAGTGCGGATAGAAGCTAGGTTGTGATTGGTTGCAAGGACCAAGATGGGCCCGTTCATGGTGTCGGTGATTTAGCTAGATTTTCCCACTTTAAGACCACTTTCTGAGGAAACCACTAATGTGACACATTTGATTGTAGATGCAAATGATTAGCTTGTGTAAACTCTTTTAGGTGCATAACACCAAACTGTTGCCTTTTTTCACTTTAAAGGGGAAAAATGGCTAGGGTTTGGTGATATGGGCCTAATAGAGCTAAGAAAAACTAACACTTTCCTACCTCAATCACATTTTTAACGTGAGCGGTTTAGCAGAAAAACATTTAGAACACATAGAATAGAAAGTTTATGGATAACTCCATTTTAGAAAAACAGTGACGTATCGGAGGACCGGCCACTGATAGGCCAGTGGCTGTCGTACTTCTTGGCAACTCCGTCGGGTGGCGCTGTGACTTTGCGCTCACAAAAGAGCGTAAATAATACGGATGATTTTCTGATTCTTCGTCTGACGGAAATAGCACGGATTCAGAAGTGGCTGGATATATATTTCAGCCACAAAGACAAAGGCCTGTGCTGTCACACATACCAGATGTCCGTGGTGGTGAAGACCCAAGGGAAATTGAAATGACGAGAAGAGAAACAACCAGTCCCGAGACGGCATCGACTGGTGTCAACAATGTCACATGACATGTATTGTCCGACCTAACTATGAAAACGACCGCCAGCAGCCGCCAAACTTCTCTTCAATTGTCTTACAGACATATACATACACTATGTTATAAAATAAAATCACTTGCATTCCTCTAACGAAGAAAATTCACAAAAGCAACTCGATCGCAGATCCCAAAGCAACTCAGGCTCTTCGACCTCGGAGACTGCGGTTACCGTAACATCGCTATAAAAGTTAGCTTTACACGAAATAACGTTAGGCGGCGCGGTGGTGCGCGCGAGTATTTATAAACTTTATTTACTGCATACGCACGCGCGAAATAGTTTAATTAATCAAGTAATAATTAATTATTATTATTACCAAGATCTTCAGAAAAGTTTAAGTTTTCTTATAATATAATTATAATATTTTATTTCATATAGCGCCAAATCCATATTTGTTTGTGGCACTTCACAATATGTTATTAAAATAGATGCTACCCACAGGTAATATTAACAAAAAACATTGTCTATTACCCAGGTAGTCATAAAAGAGGTATGGAAATTACGTGTTGTTCGATGATGTCACATTGTTTATTTTAAGAATATTTCTATAAACATCCCGCGTGTACTGCAAGCTATTATTATATAAATGTTTGTTTTTTTAACAATAATAACTAAACAATAACATATATTATAATTTTTAACTGCACCAAAACCTTCTTTTTCTACCACCATAAATTTCCCATATTATATTCATATTCTGTTTAAATTTCAGTGATTTATTGTCCCGATAATTAATACAGTGTCTTGTCGTTACTGGTGGTGGAAATATAATTCATAAGTAGAAAAATATATAGCTTCAATAATATTTTCTTATGCATGATGTGTGTATGTGCTGAATGAAAATTATAGTTACGTCGTAATTATTTTACCATTTTAATTATTTATTACCTTTACCTTAATTTATCACTATTGTTGTTATGGAATTTGTATGGGTTATTTTTAATACTGATAGGTCACTTAGTTAATTATATAGACACCTATATATTCATTATTTATTTTGAAATATTATGTGTGGGTAGTATTCTCCTTATTGTATTTTAAATAGCAGTATTTTGTGAAGCGCCATAGCCAATTATGGATGTGGCGTAAATAAAATATTATTATATTATAATAAAACTTATAATTCCTGCAAATCATAGTGATGATAATAATTAATTATTACTATATTATTTACAATTAATTAAACTATTTTGCGCGTGCGAATGCAGTAAGTAAAGTTTATAAATATTCGCGCGCGCACAAACATGCCATCTAATGGCATTTTGTGTAAGGCTAACTTATTTTAGCGATTTTACGGTACCGGGCAGCGGCAGACGAAATTGCCGTCGACATCTGCGTGTTTGTTTTATGGATTTCCTTCGTTAGAGGAATGCAACTGATTTTATTTTATAACGTAGTGTATGTATATGTATGTAAGATAGGTGAGGAGAAGTTTGGCGGCTGCTGGCGGTCGTGTTCATAGTTAGGTCAATCCAACCCGGTCGCCTGGCATCCGCGCTGTGTCTGTGACTGTCCCAACGAATCGACTGGACCACTGTTTCAGTTCTGGTCAATTCAAAGGGTAACAAAAAGTCAGCTTACTGATACTGTCTTTCACTGTACTGTTGCTACAAGCGTATGAGGAACCGTGTGGCATATTGCTGTCGCGATTTTGTTGTAAACCGACGTAAGGCACTTTTAGCGAACCGCTTGGCTCTGTGACTCTGTTATGACAGCTGAACCAACAGACGACTCCGCGACGTATTACTTTTCCAAAGTGCGGATAGAAGCTGGGTTGTGATTGGTTGAAAGGACCAAGATGGGCCCGTTCATGGTGTCGGTGATTTAGCTAGATTTTCCCACTTTAAGACCACTTTCTGAGGAAACCACTAATGTGACAAATTTGATTGTAGATGCAAATGATTAGCTTGTGTAAACTCTTTTAAGTGTATAACACCAAACTGTTGCCTTTTTTTTCACTTTAAAATGTCGTTCAATGCAATAATATATTATGTTTTTTATAAATCACTGTCACGGATTATGGCGCACTACATCCACGTGATTTACGCTTGGTATCAAAATATGCCTCAAAACCTGCTTGCCTCGTGTTAATTTGCGACAAATTACATTGCTGAGAGGTCATATACATCCTAACGAACAGCCCGTAGACGGCGTAGTATTTATACCATAAATGCTTTGTCTTTTCGCTACATATTGACGATTTTACATATATTGCGCATGCGCAGAAACGTCAATCGGAACGTTTATAACGCCGGAAAAATGTAAGCGCTACAACGTAAACGATTTGGCCTACGTCACTGGCGCATAAATCTCAAGATGGCAGCGTCCTGAATCTAATTCTAAGACTAAGATAGCATGTTTTTGATACCATTATTACATTAATTATTTATTACCGACCTTTGTGCACAATTAATAGGCACAACCAATATAGTATAGTTATGTAACTTAATACTGTGAACCACTCACTGACTGGAGTATCCCTTTAAATAAAGCTTCTTGTATCTTGTATTTTGCGTTCCGCAAAACGTTCCGCAAACCGATTGGCGATGTGCAAACGAGTTGATTGGGCACCTTTAATTTGCACCATAGACGTGGAACCATGGACTGCCAACTCCAAAATCTCGCGCATTCATTCTTGTACTAGAGGGTGTGTCCAGCGAGATTTTGCAAGAGCAGAGGCAGCTTACTTCCGGTGTGGTTTGTTGTGCTTGGATTTGATCAGCTGTAGATTGTCAAAACTGTCAATCGGCTCTGCAAGTACATTTTAGCGTGACTTATTGACGGCAACCGGAGAATGCACTTGAGTAGTTTGTTTTCGAGCATGTTGGCGAATTCACCGAATCTTAATAAACTGCAGTCGTAGTTCAAAGCAGTGTATTATAATTATTGACGTTGGACTTTTACAAACACAGACACAGTGTCAGTGAGTGTCACAAGTACAGTCACTAACGTGAAAATGTCGATGACAATGCCCCTTTTGCCGTTTGGCCCTGCTCTCTAACATTAGCTCTGTAAACATGTGTTATATAAGTTATTTTATATAAACATATTTACGAAAATAGATACGCGGAACCAGGTAGCATCATTTCCATAGAACATGTACATGGTAACAATATTCACTGTCGAAGCCGTGTGTGGCTAAGTGGCGTAATCGGTAAAGTGTTTGAATTTGAGTCATAACATCTCACGATCGAATCCCAGCAGATACTTTTTAGAAATGGTTCTTTTAGAACCGTATAACTTAAGCTTGTAATTGTTTTAAAAACAAATGTTACATTATTAAGGGTTATATATGTCAACGTATGCGTGATAAATGCATTTTTTTATACAAAATTCTACCTTATTTTATATCTAAGACAACTACAATAATTTCAACTTATAATGTGAAACACTTTCTGGTTAATATAAAGATAAACAAAATTATGCAAGCCACAACATTATTTATGCATTATTAATAGCCGAAACTAATAAACAAATATACATTTCCCCACATATCCAAGCCTAAACAAGGAAGCTATTTTGTCAGTACCCTCAAAAATTTAACGAATTGGTAAATATTACATCAGTGTTCCAGCTAGGCCATTTCCCAAGGGCGCAGCGCCCTGCCCTCATTTACATGCGCCCTGTCCCTTTTGTCTTGCACCCTGTGCCTTTTATTAGGGCCCAGGCGCCGTATGCATGGCCAGGGACTAACTCGCGAAACTGGGTATAACTCGGTTGCGAGGTCGCAAGTTCGCTAATCCGGTATGCATGAGCACCGCATAGGCTCGATTTTAGGCTGTTGCCCGCACTGCGACCGCCTATCTCTAGGCCCTCTATCTAGGAGGTGTAACTCTTAGGCGGTGGTGATAAAAATGGCGGCCGTAGTAGTTTGGAGAAGTCAACACAGGAGGAATTTGAGGCGAAATCGGGTATTCCGGGATAGGAAGAATCCACTGGATATGTACGATGACGTGGAGTTATACGACAAGTTTAGATTTCGCCGTCACGATATCCTAACAATCGTGGATGAACTGCTAGACGACTTAGAGTACCCCGATCGACACGCGACAAGGCTCCTTGCCGGCTACTCTGCAAGTTATAGTGGCATTGTCGACGTATGCGAGTTTGTTACTAGAACTTGGTGGCTGAGACAATCCGTATCGACCAGTCAACCGCATCCCGAACCATCCACCGTGTGACCAACGCTTTGTTCGCTCGGATGCATGAGTGGGTACAGCTACCGACGCAACAACAAGCCGACCGACAGAAGGCGAGTTCCTGCGGCTAGCGGGATTCCCCACCGCGGTGGCATGCATCGACGGGACCCACGTCCGCAAGAGCACGAATATGTCAACAGGAAAAATTTCACTCGATAAACGTCCAGGTAACGTGTGATTTATCAAATAGTTTAAATTTCACAAAACCTTTATGCAATGTGACTCTATTTTAACATACCACGTATTTACTGAACTACTTCTTGAATGACCATAATTTTGTTAAATTATGCGAATACATGATCAAACAGATTTAAATACAACTTCATAATTAAAATGTAATAACATTTTATTAACTATTTGTAATTATATGTGACACTACGTAAAATGAATCGGTTGTATAAATTTGTATTTAATTACTTCCCAAAATTATTTGATTTTTTTTCAAATAATATTTCAAGTACTTTTATTTGAGTATGGCTATTATTAAATGAAGAGTTAGATTTCATTTGCTTTTCTTCAGTCAAAAATGTCAATAGATCATTTGAAAATTGACCACATTTTCTAATAAGAAAGAAAACCATTATCACTGAGGTCATACCAATGAAAGCAGGTTAAATTTTCTAGTTGTCACCTGCGAGCAGCTTGGTTTTGTTGCTAATAACACTCCTAACACATATTTGCTCTGTATGGTCTGAGGGGAGGTAGAAGTTCCTCAAAAATTATTACGTGTCTATATAGTTGACATTTGACAGCATACCAACTGTACGTAGCTATGTAGGAATATATCATCACAAATATGATGATGTATTGATTTGACCACATATACAGGGTACTTGAAGTATTATTATTATTCACTTATGTGAAACACCTATGTACATTGTACACTGTGAAACAGTTGATTTTGCCTCTTGTGCCAGTCACTGATGTTTCCTCTGATTAAAGTACACTGTAGCTACCTTATTTGCACAGGCCACTTAATTGCAATTAGTAACACCAGAGATCTGTCCCCAGCCACCAGCTCCTACTATTGTTTGTTCAAGTGCTCCTTGCAGCTGATAACACATGGCTACACTTTTGAGGACAGGGTAGCATACATAGATGCCTGCATACTAGGGGTTTATTGCTTGAATGGAAAGGCTGTTTTTATTATGATAGATCAAGGGAATGATGTAGGTAGGATACTTGGATCTTTTTACATATGTACACATTTTTGTGCATGTTTAGTGCTATAAATGTGTTTAAATGCAAAAATTTCCAGGTACTATTTTACTAGTCACTTAATCTTAACAATAAAGTGCTGTTTGAAATGCATCAGTTACAAATTCAACACTTAATAATTAAGAAATAATTGTATTTCACCCCTGTGCTATTGACCACCTCTAAATAAAATGTAAGACATAGTTTTGTTTCATGCACAAACTAGTAATAACTACACAGTATAAAGTATAAGAAAATACATTGACTCAGGTATAAAAACATGCAAAACAGTGTCATCTGTCTCTGTTGTAGTTCATATGTGATGCTGACATGAGGATTATGAACTGCATTGCCATTTGCCAAGTGGCTGGGTTCAGTGCAAGATTCCAGAATCCTGAGGGAATAGCAGCTGTTTCAGCATTCGAGTCGCCACAACAAACATTGACTGGTGTGTTTCTTGGGGACAGTGGGTATATATTCTCTCACTGATCCTCAACAGGTGGAATTAACAGGAACGGTCATACACAGATGCCCACTGTATCAACGTAGTGGTCAAAGTAGCAGTTAACTGCTGCTGTAGTGACTCCACTTGCATAAACCAACTGGCACCTGGCTCAGGCTGTGGTGGAAGTTCTGGCAGTGGTGCAGGCATCACAGAAGATGATACATCTGGAATGCCAAAACATGTTCCTTTAGTAACTTATTTGAATTAGCATATGGACTTTGTTATTGACATTGACATAGTCAATCATGTTTTCTTAACTGAAGAATAGAGTCACTATACCTGTATGTTACCATGGTTCAGTCTTACCCGACATGCTGTTTACTCACGTAATATACAAGATGTTCATTTAATTGATCAAAAATGTATGTATACTCCCATACACCAACATGTGTGTGTATGTGTGTGACTGTGTGTGTGTCTGTGTGTTTGTGTGTTTGTGTGTTTTGTGTGTTTTGTGTGTGATATGTAAGTATGATTAGTGTTTAGAATTTAGAAGGTGATCAACAGATCATTGTAGATGTGACAAAGTGTGGATACTGACCTCTGTCCTATTATGTAACTCTACCAGTCACCAACTCTAAGGCTGACCTTGTTTTTGTGTATTGCTATTGTAGTATAATTGCCCTGGTTATGGATGCCTGCCACTTTAAGGTGGCTGCCTGTAACTTGAGTCCCCCACTGTGCTATTTTTATGATGGCTCTCTCTCTCTCTCCTGGTAAGTTTCCATTATTAAAATGCTTGATGCAACCCACATTGTTTACATAAGCTGTTTGACGTTGCTAATTAGATATGACAATCAAAGATAAATAGAGATTGCTCACCCCATGCATCATCAACTGGCAGAGCCATAGCCTGGCCATCACCTGTGTCCAATATGAAGCTGTCTGTGCCTTGCACTGAAACGTGAACATTATAAGTTTTGTAAATATTACATATTTACGCATTGTGTTAATATATTATTTTCATTGTATCATGTATGAGTGAGTGGTACATAAGAATTATTTCTGTATAACAATTCTGCATAAGAGTTGCTTTCACAATACAACTGTCTGTAGCATTCATACCATAAAAAAAAATTGAATATAGGCATGTTTGATTTACTAATGGATATTGAACTATATAAAATAAAGTTTCATATGTGTCATTAATGTATTTGGTTCATTTTTATCGGAATGAGAATTATAGCTGTGACAACTGCACTCCAACAATAACTACATATACTAGTATATGTGTTAATATAAACTTATTTTATGTTATAAGTTATGCTATCAACAAGTCTGAAAACAGTCAGTCCTCGCTTTAGTGCCATTTAGTTTTGTTGTAATAGGCAAGCACACATCACAAAATAAAATAATTAAATTTAAATAGAAAAAACTGATTGGGATTTTATTTTATTTGTTTAATTTTCTATTATTTGTTTTACCAAAGTAGGCACCGTAGTAAATAAGGAATTGTACACAATACGGTAACACTTGAAAGTACAACACACACCACAGACAGTAATCATTCGATCGTTTGACTAGACATGAATACTCACCATCAATTCCCATTGTCAAATCGGTTCCTTCTCCAGTTGTATCCATGATGACATCAGCATACAGGGAATGTCAGTTTGGTGGTCTGTCTCCCACTTTTCCTTGATCACGTAGTGCGTTTTAAGACCGCAGATTTAAAATCTGTCCACTTTTGTTTAGGTCGTCCTCCGTTCTTAGCGTCACCCCGAGTGAATAATTCACTTTAGCGGTGAGCTCTCGTCAAACTACCCCTTTTCTTGTTTGTTACCGAATTTTGTAACTTGCTCATCAAAATAGTTTTTTAGTTGCCGATTCCCTCAATTAAACATATTATTTCGTCATCTCGACAGGTCGGCTTACGCTTAACTTTTTTCTCCATGCGCTTCCCACCTTCGCCGACTTCCACGCCACGCTTAATGTAAACAAACACTGACCACGACGTGCGATGAACCCCGCTTTGACCCTGTGCGTCACCGCGCGCGTGCGCAATGCGGCAGAATTAGCTCCCCAAATAGCCTCGACTACTCCTCAATTGACTCTCAGAATCGCTGTCCGCAGACCAACTATGCGGCGGCTAAATCGCACTGCGACCAGCTCATGCATACCGACAGAATCACTCGCTAGGCCACGGCACAGTTAGTCTGAGGGTACTGCCTGTGCGGCGCCTAAGCTAGTCTGAGGACATGCATATCGCCCCAGTCGTTTAGCAGTAGCCTGGTGCAATTGCCAGTGGGGTCAAAGTGTCTGAGACAGCTCAACAGCTCAGTGCTGGCTTCCCATTGGCTTGAAACAATTGTATCCAATTAACCACTTCAAAGACTTCCATGTGGGACAAGAGCAATAAAGCAGGCGCCTTCTAGACCACCCAGATGCAGCCTGTTCTATTGGTTCTATTATTGAGTGATGTAATCAACTGATGTTGTTGACAGGATGAGGTAGTTTAAAACATTGTAGCAAGGGAGTCGGCAGCACTTCCAAGTACTGGAAAGTCAATTTCTATGTGATCCACTTATGGGGAAACTTTTTCTGTTGTACATGACAAACGTTTTTTTGTAATTGATCTAGACCTGGGAAATTGTAAACTGTTTAAATAAAATAAGTGCTAAAAGGATACACTATGAAGGCCTATCTATATTAAAATAAACAGTGATATTTGTGCTATTTACACAGCAATGTTGTATTCAAACAGAAATTATCCCTGAATTATTTATTTCTGAATACATGTACAGTACTATATGAGTTAATGTTATTATTATGCATTCTGTAAATGCCACGTGTAATGGAAAATTTTCATCAACACAATAATTGGAAACTCACAAATACATGTTAAATGTTGTAGAACATTTACCAAACAATATATATACTGTGTTATACAATATCATAATTATTACAAAGTGACAAGTGTTTTACACCCCTGTATTTGATATATTGGATGTTAATTGACAAGTAATGCCATTAATAATAAATTACCTAGGCTTATACTTTTTTCATGAAACCACAAACAAGTGCTGCAGTTGACTACTAAGTTTCTACTATAGCCAGTTATAGGATGTTAAATTGATATGGAGAGTGGCTCATCAAATTCGTCCCTGGTATGTAGAAGGGTATTGTGGATATAGATAAGTAATTATAATTAACCATCTGTGTTTAATGCGTTGCAAATTGGCGAATGAAGACAGAAAGAAGTATGTGGACATCAATGTCTCAGAGAAGAGACTACCACTCTGCATCAAAATGTTAGTTAGCGATTTATATACAGAAAAATGATTAAGGAATTGTTGGAATGGAGTGTTATCCAATGGTTTGCACACCCTACAATAGTTGTGTTACCAATAAAACACCTTGTACCCTACTAATGTTCATTTGACTGTGTAATATTACTATAATACACCATGCATGTTTGGGACGTCTGGTACATATGACTGCATTTCCCCTGGGCAACACTGAGTTACTTAGCTAGCGGTAATCGGTCAATATGTGATACTGGCACAAGCTCCATTTCATGAAAATTAACTAAATACCATAGTTAAGTAAAAAAACGTATTTCAAAAGATGTGCCCTCAAAAATGTCGTTCACGCATAAAAGAGCCCTCCGTCTGCCAACTGCACCCTGTCCTTTTCAAGACCTAGCTGGAACACTGTACATGGGCGAGTAATTTTTGATGATAAATTAAATTTTAGAGAACACATTTCTCAAATTTGTCGAACATGTTTTTACCACATTCGTGATTTGCGGCGTATACGTCGATATTTGCCTGTTTCTGTTGCAAAGACTATTGCAACTGCATTAGTTACTAGTAGATTAGACTATTGTAATTCACTTTTTCATAATATTGCTATTAAGGATATCACAACTACAACGTGTTCAAAATTGCTTAGCAAGAGTGGTGACTAGGTCTCCACGCTTTACTCCTTCTAAGCCGCTTCTAAAGTCTGCATTGGCTGCCTGTCCAATATCGTATACTGTTTAAGATGTGTACCATTACTTACCAGGCACTTTCTTCTAAGCAGCCATCGTATTTATATACTTTACTTACTCCTATAAGAAAACCTATTCAACTTCGGTCATCTACTTCTGATTTACTCTTTGTACCAAAGGTCAATACTAATATGGGGACCAGGGCTTTTGCTGTGGGTGCGCCTACTCTATGGAATATGCTTCCTTCTAGCGTGAAATCAGTTGAAAATATTGCTAAATTCCGTCGTCATTTAAAAACATATCTGTACAATCTGGCCTATCCACCATAGCTCCCTGGCGCATCAATCAATCTGATGACAACTTTATTTGTTTACCGACTATGAGATCGATTAATCCTTTTTGTTTTGATGCGCCTCTGAGCTTGGTTTCTAAGGATATAGGCGCAATAGAAGTTAACTAATTATTATTATTATTATTAAAGTTGTACAATGTTTTCGAAAGAGTCTTATGCCTGTACTTCATACATGAGGCCGAGGCTATAATTTAAGTACAAGTACGAGTAACAATTAATTAACCTAATTTATATAGCTCAACACAACTGAATACATAATGGTAATTATTTTGTTGGTGGAAAATTGAAAACCTAATACATTTTCTATGGAGATAGGTGGTACCACAAACTGGCTTTCGAAAGAGTCCCAGGGTCTGTGTCTGTACTTCATACATGAGGCCAGGGTATCATTTGAGTACAAGTATGAGTACACGTTTTTAAACTATTAAATAATAGTGTGCTTTAACATTATTAATTAATCTAATTCATATAACTGAATACATAATGGTAATTTTTTTTTTTTCGGAAAATTGTAAACCTAACACAGTCCGTATGGAGTTAGGTGGTACCACAAACTGGTTAAGCACAGTTGACATTCTACTATTTTTATACTTTAGCTCTTGCAACATCAAAGTTCATCCAGCAACATTCTAATTAACTTAGTCTGATAATGTGGTAGATCTCTCTGCAATACAAGCATGTGGCGTCACTGTGTTGGTATATCTAGGGCAATATTAAGGCGCCTAGCTACCAACTTACTTGTAAATCAGGCATAAAATGTGATCGACGTTTGAGAAAAAAATAGCGAATCATGTTGAGATGTGTCTTTAATGAACACAAAGGAGTGGATAGTCAGTCATTGGATATCCCTAGCCCAGGGTTTCCAGGGTTTGCTATTTTGCATAGCTTATGGCATTGCTGCTGTCCTTTTGCTGTGGAGCTGTAACCCATTATTAAATTTTTTAACAGGAGTTTCATTCTATAGCTACAAATAAATAAAGTTTTTTTCCAGTATATATATTGAAAAAGTACTCAGATAAACTTATAATATATGAGGACGAGTACATGGCCCATAAGTTGATGGACATACTATTATTTCATACTAACTGTCCACACTCCACAATGTGAATACTGAAGAATATTAAGTAATGTAACGATTGTGTTATTTTATTGTTTCATGTATAGGCTTATATTTATAGTGTTCATATGTATATGTATATGTATATATATATATATATATATATATATATATATATGTGTGTGTGTGTGTGCGTGCGTATATGTATATATATATATATATATATGTATATAGGTATATATAAGTTTATTTACCTTAATAATATTTTATCATCTATATATACATATATCTATTTTAGTAATCATTTATCATCCAATTTTAGCTACTATTTGTACATTTATGTGAAGCGCCTGAGAGCAATAATATTGATTCGGGCGCTATACAAATAAATTATATTATTATTATTATTAATGGTAGATGCCCTGCAAAAATGTATAATCCAAGTGTAAAATTATTTTGTAAAAGACCCATCTAATAAGCTTGCCGAAAGGTATTGCATTAGGATAGTAGAAACCTCATGTACGAGGTAAATTGTAACACGTTTTAGCTGTGGAGCAAATTGTAATATTATGAAAAAACTACATAATGGACACAACTAAATGTACGCTATGTAAATAATTAGTAGCTTCTTTTGAAAATAATAATAAAACAATTATATTGTAGCATACAAGCACATCATTTATTAGATCCCATATAGAAATTCACATGTTCAAATATATGCAGTAACATAAATAATATTTGAATTACAGTAACGCGTAAATGTAATTGGCACTTTAGGTGAACGATGCATAGCAAAGTCAGATTAAATTGCAATTATTATATTACAAATACAATTACCGTTATGCAACTGAATACAGCCCTTAGGCTTAGCAATGGAATTTTGTTGTCTCTCCTACCTACAGGTACACATATACTATACATACCAACAAATACAGGTATTTACCACATCTGCAGACAGTAAATTGTATGATGGCAGCATCCGTTTGCATACTGATAGATTATGTGACAGATTTAGTTCTGAGTATACCACTATAGTATAGCAGCATAAAGGAGTGCAGTGTGCCTGATAATACTTTCTGCAATTATTGCCAATTATATATGGTTCAAAATAGAAAGTCAAGAAAATTAGAGCTTACTTGATTTTTGCATTGTCAGGTCGAAATCAATTAAATTTTGCAAAGTTTATCTGCGGCTCATAAATCATCGCTGTATTTTGTGTCCAACCTTTGACGTATTATATGCAGATAGGTGGCATTGTTTTGCGTGCAGTGATGGGCGGCGTCTATATGCTTTGCATATTTCATATAAGTAACCCACACACACCCTTCATGTATCCCTTACTTCTTAGTAATATGGGGCCTTCAACAGGCTGCTATTTTCTATATAAAATAGGCAGCCTACACCCTCCCCCCGATCATGCCGGGTGAATCAGTCAAATCATAAATACACTGACTAAGTCAGATAGCTGTCAGATTACCAGGACAGGACGGCCGATTAACGGCACCTGGACCTATAAATACAGTGCTTAAACATACATTCACTCAATCACAGTATAACAACATTAACTTTATGCTTACTGCTGACAAATATAACAAAACGTTCGGTTTTATCTGGCAATTCTCTACATCACTGCGAAGACAACGAAGCCTCGGAAAAGATCGAAACGGAAGAAAACATGCCCGGTTAATGCTCGCGCATGCGCGACGCAAGCTAGAGGCGCGAGATTTGAAGTTGGCGGTCCATGGTTCCACCACGGATGTATATACACTGGACTGCTGCCTCCGGGTTCAAGGCCGCTAGAGTAGCGCAGCAAGGTCAACTTCGCACAAGAGGTATAAGTTACTTCCGGTTGTCTGCTGGTTGCCGGCAATTTCGCAGTTGACCGCGGGAAAACATCGTATAAATAAGACATTTTGATAAAATCTTCCATGACATGTATGTTTAGTAGAATCCTAGCAAATACATTGTTTGGAAAGTTTTTTTGAGTGAATTATTGACAACTTTAAACGGCTAAAATGCGTTACCGCGAAAACGTAACTGACCCAGTCCCAACTTCGAAGATGAAGTACTAGGACTAGTCTGTGTTGCAATTTATCAGTAAATGAAACCGTGGCTGTTTTGGTGGTTGGGGCAAACCCAGACTAGGGGAGGAAACAATTCATCAGTTTTAATCAAAATTAATGACTTGGGACTTAGTTACAGCCACGAAATGGACTTTAGGACAAAGGCCAACATTACACAGATGGTCCCGAGACAAGCCTTCCCCTCCACACCCGATGATCGTTACGGGAAATATAGTAGGCAGCCCTGTTGTACGCACTTCAACAAAAAAATAAAAACATAACTGTTAATTTTATTACGATACCTTTATTAGATCCAAAGTTATTGCAATTTAGACTGAAAAATGTGCACAATTTGTGTATCTCTTATAATGGTAAAATGAGCTAATTTGAGTGTTTTCTGTTGATACATATTTGAATAAGTGACTTTAATATGGCATAACTTTATTATTTATATAACTATTAAAATACTGTTTGCCGTATTTGGAGTAATAATTTTTTCAATACTTATGCTTTTCACACTAGTTAATTCAGTTAATTAGCTACTCCTAGTTAAGTAATGCACCAAGTTAACAGGCTAAAACATTCTAATTACGTCCAGCCGAGTCCATAAATATAAAGATATTTATACATATTATACGGGATGCATAACCACATTGATTACGAGAATAAGTATATATTAACTAGTCATGTAATAATAAATGAGTTGATTGGTGATAATTAGTAGGCAACCTCAATCAAAAGACAGAAACCTTTTTTGTAAAATGCCACAATTTCCATGAAGATGTTTATAATATTGTATAAACATGAAATTTGTAAAACCACCAATAAAGTAATTAATAAATCAATATATAATTAGTAGCCGTGCTTCATAAAAGGCCATAATGTCCATAATTATTAAAACATTTTAACATTAATTACGGTAGTAAATAGACATTAGCCAGTAATTTCATATTAACACTACTTTAATTAATAAGTTAATATTGCATGCTAACTCAACTAATGGTTATGTTTTATATGAAAGCCTGCAGTAAATAATTATGAAGTAAATATAATGTATGCAGTGTTTAGAACCACATGAAATATTATGATCAACCATAAATAAATACATGTCATTACAACATAAATAATAACTTTATTAATATATATTATCTAAATAACAAACAGATTAATCCATGACAATGAAGCCCAGTTGTCATACTTCACTTGTTCATGGGTGACCATGTGTTTACAGGTTGGACAAATGCTGCAGGCTCAGTAGAGATCAGTAATAAATTGTTACCGTTTCATGATATTCTGCATTTCAACATGAACTTGATGAAATAATGTTTATAAAAGTGTTTCGTCACCGACTCCAACATCTCGTGTGCCAAATGCAAGACTGCGTTACCCTCCATAGGGATAAAGTGCACGATGAAGAAGCTGCTCACATTACTCCACCTCACAATACTGTCTTTTTGCAATATTCACAATATTCTGCAAGATCTACCCAATAATGTTCATAATCCAGTGTGTCCCGTGTCGTACAGAAACCACCTAATTCCAGTGTCTTGTAATTATGTTTGTATTATTCAACGTGTATTAAGTGTCACATTCAGTGAGATAAATTATGTAAAATTATTAGCCAAACTTATTTAGTGTATGCAGATGACGCCTATGATATATTGATGACTTTGTAAGCTATGTACATTCACAGTTAACTGACAGATAGTGTTGTTCAGAATACAATAATGCTGTGTTCTTGTCCATTAAAACTGCAGTGCACATGTCGTGTTCACAGGGACTGTATATTTAGACGGCCTAGATATGCTGCTGTGTCATCTTCAGCCAGATGAAGCTTGTAATAATGCACACACGTATTGTGTGTAACTTTCAGGTGCGAGATTTCTGAAATAAAAGAATTCAAAGTGCATGTAATAACTACAATAATTAATCAAACACATGACAGAATTATTGTATATCCATCCCAAGGATTTAAATAAATAAACTAGAAATAACAAATACATAATTCTTAGTAATGTTTACATTTCTAGAAGTAATTGCATTACTATTTATTATAATTAGGAATAGTTGTAATGATATTTTATTCACAACAATGTCATAAAACAGGACCATAATAAATAAATTGCACATGAACATTCATCAAAATCAAAATAACACAAATAAATAATAAATACAAGCGAATGGCAGTCAACATTGAAAACAGTTAGCAATGCCTAACTGGGCTTGGGCCTAGCCTAGGCATAGCCATGGGCATGGCATAGGCCATGGGCAGGTATAAACTGACAGCACAGAATGACAGATCGGTTAAATAAAATTATTTTGAGTATTTAAACATTACATATAATTCAAATCTATGAACTTACACGCATGGGCATGGCAAGACTGGTTAAAACTTGCGTCACTTGCCCAAGAAAAAATCTGCCTTGCCTTCGGAAGTTCGGTATTGACTATTGTTTACGCCATTAAGTTAATTTACGCCGGCACCCCGGTGCATATTATAGGTCATGTACGACGAAAATAGAATTAAATAAACCATTTAGAACTACACTGGAGATAGGTACACTCATCGTTTAGGAAAATTCTCACTATTATTGAATTAAACAGTTTTATTTACCGCAAGAATCCTCTCGATGTTCGGCAACTCCATGCAGTGGCTAGCAGACCGGAAGTCAGGACTACCTCTTCTGAGCTCGTGACCTTTGCAGCTAACTCCGCCGCTCGCGAAGCGCCGCGAGCGGCAGAAGACAGCAGTCCAGTGTATATAAGTCCGTGGTTCCACGTCTATGATTTGCACAGCGCGCGCCTGTCGAACATCGTTATGCAACGTGGCGTACGTGCCACGAACACCGTACACACCACCGCACACCGCTAATGCCTAATAAAGAAAGTTCATTTTTCAACTTTCAACGGCCCAAACTGCGTGCGTCGGTTTGTAACAATCGATTGCGCACATATTACTATTTTAACGTAGAATAGTCGTAGTCGACGTCGACATAATTCATAAACTCTCTGCTGCGTGTGAAATGCGCAATAGTTACAGCATTTTTAAACGATTTTTCACAATGTAAAACTAAACATCAACTCACCTCCCTCACTTGTAGCAGAGGCAGAGCTAATACGTGCAGCCGTTACTCGTTAGAAAAAAACCCGCTAATTTTGCTCTGTCTACTATGTCTATGACGGGGATTAATCTTTCATTGGTCACGTGATCACCAATGAATATACGTCGAAAATGCATTTGTATAATTCAGGCATAATTAGGCGTAGCCGGCCGTCGACTAAACGTTGCCTGTCGTTGGTGTAGGTATGTGTATTGACCTCACACTCGATGTCACAAAACCCTTTTATGAATCGACAGAAGTTATCAATCAAGTTGGGACACACGGGAGAATAATTGTTTATGCTATGAAGGAAGCATGTGTTAAAACTTTATGATTAACATGGCGGCTGTGTAGACTGTAGTGCAGACGTAGACCGTAGCCGTAGCGGCGTAGTGCACAGTGCATGATACAGCGCATAATTACTAGTCTAAGTCTAAGACTAATAACGCAAACCAGTTCTGCAACTTGGGTTTCACTGACGCCACTACTGCGTAAAACATATGTAGCCACTTACCGCATAAATGCTTTGGTACTTCTTTCCAAAGAACCCAAATGACTGTTCCGACGGGAACTTCTTATTAATCAGCGTGTATGTGTCTCTCCCTACTCCAGTTGGACGCTTGATCGCTTCACTGGCTCTGGTGTTGGACGGATACATATAACCCTTCGCCATGACAAAGGAAACGTTGCATACTGCCGCCAGCCAAATCAGTGTAGGCACAATACGCCGCATTTTGCAACGATAGGAGTAATTTTTCTTGCTTCTGTAGTAGTTTAACGACTGTCACGTTTGCAAACAACTACATTCACACCAAGCGAAATGGTGTTCTGGCGTTGTTTACGACACCAGTTACCGGCGCCTGAAGAAAACAGCCAATTGAAATGTTGCCATGTATCAAATTGAGAAAGAATGTATCTGAATAGCGTTTGACAGGACTCCGAATAAGGGGTCGTTCCCAAAAGGGAGGAATTCTACGTAGGCATAAAACCATACTAAACAGTTATTTGTGTTCCTTGTAACATTGATTTAGAAAATATGTTAGGTTTATATGGCGTTTTATACATTACATTGCTGTAGGCAAATATATTGTAATATGATATTTTATTTTCGTTACTGTTTAGAATTCATGGCAGTCTATAAACGAACATTGGCTACATCTTGCACTGCTGTGTTTAATATGAAAATTAATAGACACGTCATGTAAATGTTACAAGCAATTATATTAATAATTATGAATATGTTGGGTGGTTTCTGGGCCTCACATTTATTATGCTTATTATGGCTAATCACGCATGGGCAATTCCCAATGACAGATCTTTGCTCATTTATATTTGTATAGGGAATTGGCTTTGCTTTCTAGTTAAGTCTACGGCATTACCTATTGCCAATTTCGTTACTTCAGACGTCACCACCCATCACAGTTGCTCTTAAAGGAAGCCAAAAGGGAAATATTACGTGATATGCACGTGAAAGAGCTAATACAAAGCAACCATTCTGAACGGTAATCACATTTTTAACGACAGTGGTTTATTAGTAAAATAATTTCAAAGTGGATAATTTCACTGAAATCCTCGGCTCCGTAGAGGCGGCCATTAACGCGCCCCGGTCCGCCTCTTCCTGTTGTATAACCATTCAGCACGCAGAACCGGCCTTAAAGTCACGTGTCCGATGACGCATAATAATGCTTATCGCCGTTGTAAACACAATGTTGTCAGATACCCGAACTTCGAAGAAGAACATCCGTTCGAAGAACCTTGCTTCGAATGGGATGTTTCTCATCGTATATAGTGGGTCAAGATCCGCAGAAACGTTGGCGACGTCGAGTTTTGAAATTTAGAGCTGTGCAAACGATATTGGCGCGATATTTAATCACCAACGATAGTCGTTGAAACGGGTTACCGGTCGAAACCTTCCATCGCCGTAGCCAAGTCAGCGCGCGCAAGAAGGTTAGTAAATATTAAGTCTTCTGTGTCTAAATTATTTAAATCTTGTACCATTAGACACATTGCGATGTCTGTCGTTATGACTTATGTACATACTGATATATTTTATAAACATCCACCACAGTTAACGTTCTAGAAGGTATGTACATGACATGGGATCATGGAGCCGCTAACTAGGTCTAGGACCAAGTCCAAGCGAGTTAAACCGTTCGATATTGTTATTCATTATTATTAGTTTTATTTTATCCTACATTGAATGGTATCACGTTTGCACGAACAGAGGCATATAAATAAGGTAAAGCTACATGTGTTAAACATGACCGTAACATTAAAACACAGCTGAATGCAAGCCAGATCATAGATGTCCCCATCAATTCGCATGAACGATAATATAGCACCTAGATTTTGGTTGGTTTATTTCATTCTCTGGGCAATCAATACAGATTGAAATAGGTACATAAAACATGCAAAATATATTTGTTAAAATAGATTGAAATAATATATAATTTAAAACATTAGCATAAATAAAAAAATAATTAAAAAAGTAGAGAATAATTTATTTGAAATGTATCTATAAAGGTAAATTAAATATGTTAAGACATTAAAACATATTTTCTTTGATTATTTGAATAAACTTAAAAATTACTTTAATAAAATATTTTAATAAATACTTTAAAACATTAAAATAAATAGGTCTAAAGAATAAATTAAGGTTTTACAATATTCACTAAATAAGTTTTCAAAAATACTGCCTTTCATAGTTACGCAGTTCCTATTTTCAGGTTGACCACTGTGAATGTGCCAGCATGCCTGCAATATTTTTCAGTAAATATATTATTCAAACATCACAAACTGGCATTGCGAATGTTGTTTTCAATCATGTTATTCGTTCAGCGAGACACACAATTACAAATTCTGTGTGCTGTGTCAGTTCAGATACTAATACATTGATACTAGGACATGTTACAGGCTTACAGTAAAGGATGAATAATTAGCTATGATGAGACATAACTTATGTACTGTAAAAATTACTTTGCAAATTTGCAATATTGCCTTTATTGGTAGGTAGAGTTTCTTGAAATATTGGGACACACTCAGCAAACAAGAAGAAACATTAACACACCCCAATAACAGACTAGCATAATATACTAGATGGAACGAGTCAACGAGGATTTGTAGATATCCCACAAGATCAGTCGGTAAACATTTGGTACCAGTTTCTTCCCCACAATAAGAGTGCAAATCACTAACCTAATTCAATAATAATTTAATCCAATAGTTTAGCAAGTAAGTCAGATGATCCACCATGCACATTGGCGTGATGTGTCAATATGACATTTTGCCAGTTAAAATATACATTGTCATAGATATTCCTGTTCGATTGATATTTTGAGGTGCCAACGTTTGTGTTTATTGGATAATAGAATCTGAAGTACTTAAATGTCATTATAACAATTTTTTTTATTAAAGACAACCACACTTGATAACAAGCCACTGTATATAAGATACAACATGACACAAATATTTAGCAGTACAGCATGTCCTGTTTATTTATAGGATGGAACCATGGCTCTAGCAAGAACGTCCGGCCACGTCCTAGCGAACCTTGACAACATGGCTGTTTTCTGGTCAAGACGCAAGTAATTGGAGCTGCAGAAGACACTACAGCTGTATGTTTACCTGCAGATCCACCACACTGTGGTGGGAAGAATGAGTGAATGGTGAATTACATCTTTGTCAGAACTCTGGCCGCTGCCCACAACGACTGTCCATGTCAGAATTGCAATCCTTGGTTCAGATATGCCCTAGCTAATGAAAGAAGGTCTGCTGGTGTCAAGAGTCAGTTGATTTGTTCATTGACAATCCAACTGCTTATTCACAAATCAACTGATAATTCGCAAGGGCAGCAGTCAACAAGTGCCAAGTGTTATCCTAGATCTTGTTCTCTGCTGAGAGCACAGAAGTTCGATCTTATGGCCGGTATACACTGGTATGACTCTCTGTACCCTTCGACCAAGCCTGTCATGGATCCACCGGGTAAAATTCTCTGTATATGGCCGACTTGGACTCCTGAAATAAAATAAGGCTTAAATAAATATATCAACTATGTATAGTGGCACAGTGGTTTAAAGCTTTGGACTTGGCTTCAGACTCTCAACTACGAGAACGAAACCATGTGCTGCTGTGTCGAACCTTGGGCAAGTCTGTTCACCCGTCATTGCTCCAATTCACTCGGCTGTGTAAACAAGTAACTGGCTATTGACAGTGGTGGATATTTGTAACACGAACCGTCTTGATTCATTAATTACAGCTTGGCTGGATGCTTCCCACAGTCATGAGATGGTGTTTAACTGAATAGGTATGCCAGGGAGTAAAGTGTAAAGCACTTTGGACAATGCCGAGCAGACATGGGGTCAAATACGTTGACATTTATTTAAATACAAATACTCTTGAGGAATCCAAATACATTTAATTACTAAACATCAATTACAGTTACTTAAAACTATTTAAATACTTTCAAATACAAATGTATTTGACCCCATGTCTGAGGATTGGATACTGCACTATATAAGAACTGTGTTGACAGGTGACATATGAAAATGGAGGTAACTCAATCCATTATCATTGTAGAAAATACAATAGAATACATGTTCTGTTTTTATAAAATCACTGGAACTTTTTTCAATTCTCTAATAGTGGACAACTGGCCATGCTACTCGAAATGTTCTAGAATGATCCTACATCATTTACTGTTAAACCTAATTTTTTGGGTATATTTCTACTATGGAATAATATGTGGTGTTTTCATTGTATGAAATGTCATTTGTATTATATAAAATGTTTGGTGTTCTGGTTACTCTAATGTTATTTTCATTGTCAATAAATTGTGAGCAACACATTTCACTGTTGTTATAAATACATGAACATAATATTATACTTACATCTTTGTTGGCAGATATATGTGACAGTTGTCTAACATTTGGAAGCACTGTCTGCTCCAAACACAGACTATAAAATCCATGGCCATTTGTAATATATCATGGCACATCTGAAACAGAACCAGATGTATAAATGAGTTTTTCATGAATAAGAAATATTATTAGCACAATATAGAACATCACAGCTACTATTATGGTTACCTTGACACGACAACAAAGTTACATTGCAATTAAGATCACCACAGAATATACATAAATATATCCACATATGTTATAGTTTAGAATATTTGTTCTGCTAGTTGTGTTACTTTTACCCAGTTCAAAATGGTTATTTTTAATAGAGACATATATTCAGCTAAAAACAACTTTATTATTCAGCATGAAGTTGATTTCATAAAGAACATGGGTGGTGATTTTCTTTCTTTATTTAGCCCTCCAGAATTAGGCTCCAAACCCTCGCTTTAAATATACCACGCCTATTAAAAGAACAATCAATATTGACACACATCTGTTTTTTAGTCGCACAGGTCATGCTATGACAATAATACAAAAAACATGCCACAGTCGCTGCTGTTAATATAATAATGTCCAGTATTTGAAAAAACAACAATTAATCTGCATTTTTTCCACATTTCAATGATTTGTGGGCAATTTGGAAATTGATTCCTGAAAACATGGGCGAAGGACCGAGCCTGTCACTCTGTCAGTCTGTGTCAGGCTGAGATAAATCGGAGAGCCATGACCCCATATGTGATATGATGTGTTTCAAATTGGGTAACTTCAAGTTGTGTATAACATATCCGACACTACACCACTGACTTGGAGAATAATACATGGCATGGCTGTGACTAAGTAGAAACTGCCGAATTCCGGGACCGAATGCGAGGTGGCCATCAGCATATCTGTCAGTGACAGTGTCACTGACCCACCATCGACTCCGTTGGCGTTGATATTTTAATTACTTAAATTAACATCCAGCCCAGATTTCATAATGAACATTTAGGGCAACATTTCTCATATTAGACACATAAATGCTTACCTTCACCGACAGATTTTTGAGTCTTCCTCCTAACAATACAGTTACAGTAACGGGTATCCACAGTAACAGCATACATTCGCCTTTCGAAGTTTCGGCGAGTTTCGACCACTTGTCGATCACTCAATGTCGCCTCGGCTTGTTACTCGCCTCTGCATTTCGGCTTCCGGCGGGTCTTCTTTACCAGGTTTACCAGCGCGTTCAGTTCTATCTTGAAAATGTTGGCCCTTATCGTTGCAATCGAAATTCAGCTATTTCTGAACGAAAATCAGGTCGGTTCGCCTACACGAATCGGATGTACACAGCGCCACCTAGCGATTATTTTTAAATACAGAATTGCCAGACTGCGAGCATTATTGACGTCACACATCAGTCAAAATGGCGCAACTTACAAACTTTGATAGAAAAGGTGTTCAGATTTTTTTTACTAATAAACCATTGACATTAAAAATGTGATTACCGTTCAAAATAGTTTGTTTTTATTTACTCTTTCACGTGCATAGCATGTAACTTTTCGGTTTTGCGTTCCTTTAAATATGACAACAGTACGAGGATGAGTAATAATTATATTAGACATGCGTGCACAGCCGCTGACCATGTTTGCGCGGGCACGGATGCCGTACAACGCTTGAAGTCAAAGGCACGACGCCCTTTCAACAGTCAGACGTAAACATACGAAATGTCTTGGGTTCTTGGCCACAACGAAACGACAACGCAGTGGCTATGACTAAAATTAAGGAGGGAGGGGGCGCACTGGCTGTCCAAAGTCCAAACCAACCAGTGGCGTAGGCAGGAATTTTTACTGGACGGGCCATGTATCAATGCAATAATGTGTATGCATATGTGTGTGCATGCGTGCGTGCGTGCGTGCGTACGTGTGTCCGTGCGTGTGGCTAATATAATAATAATAATGGGGATCGCATGGCATCGCAAGCATGATATCAGGATCAGATCACGAGAACTGAACGACCAGCATGCTAGCCTGAACTTAATCATATAAAGCATTTGTGGGATCAGTTGGGCTAAGCAGTTCACATGCGAATGCATGTGCAAAGTATAATGGCCGATGTGATGAAAGTGAACCATTTCGACATGAACATGTGTTGTGGAACTTCCGCTAATTCCACCAAATTGCGTAGCATCAATACCACCTTGAATCGCTTCATCCACCCATTTCACCATTATAAATGTAAACACCATAGCAGCTATTGGAGTTAGTGACATTAATATAATCTGGTTTTTTTAAATCGACGGTTTTACAAATTTCATGTTTATATAATATTATAAACATCTTCATGGAAATTGTGGCATTTCACAAAAAAGGTTTCTGTCTTTTGATTGAGGTTGCCTACTAATTATCACCTATCAACTCATTTATTATTACATGACTAGTTAATATATACTTATTCTCGTAATCAATGTGGTTATGCATCCCGTATAATATGTATAAATATCTTTATATTTATGGACTCGGCTGGACGTAATTAGAATGTTTTAGCCTGTTAACTTGGTGCATTACTTAACTAGGAGTAGCTAATTAACTAGTGTGAAAAACATAAGTATTGACAAAATTATTACTCCATTTAATGTATTTCAAAATACGGCAAACAGTATTTTAATAGTTATATAAATAATAAAGTTATGCCATATTAAAGTCACTTATTCAAATATGTATCAACAGAAAACACTCAAATTAGCTCATTTTACCATTATAAGAGATACACAAATTGTGCACATTTTTCAGTCTTTAAATTGCAATAACTTTGGATCTAATAAAGGTATCGTAATAAAATTAACAGTTATGTTTTTATTGTTTTGTTGAAGTGCGTACAGCAGGGCTGCCTACTATATTTCCCGTAACGATCATCGGGTGTGGAGGGGAAGGCTTGTCTCGGGACCATCTGTGTAATGTTGGCCCTTGTCCTAAAGTCCATTTCGTGGCTGTAACTAAATCCCAAGTCATTAATTTTGATTAAAACTGATGAATTGTTTCCTCCCCTAGTCTGGGTTTGCCCCAACCACCAAAACAGCCACGGTTTCATTTACTGATAAATTGCAACACAGACTAGTCGTAGTACTTCATCTTCGAAGTTGGGACTGGGTCAGTTACGTTTTCGCGGTAACGCATTTTAGCCGTTTAAAGTTGTCAATAATTCACTAAAAAAAACTTTCCAAACAATGTATTTGCTAGGATTCTACTAAACATACATGTCATGGAAGATTTTATCCAAATGTCTTATTTATACGATGTTTTCCTGCGGTCAACTGCGAAATTGCCGGCAACCAGCAGACAACCGGAAGTAACTTATACCTCTTGTGCGAAGTTGACCTTGCTGCGCTACTCTAGCGGCCTTGAACCCGGAGACAGCAGTCCAGTGTATATACGTCCGTGTAGTGACTAAGTAATTCGATTCGAAACGAACGAACTAAACCACCAATTAGTTTATTGTAGCGCATAATAGATGGCGCGCTGGTAAATTTGTTCTGAAAACTGCGGCAGGTAGCTCAACGGGTGTGAACAGGGCGCGTGGCAGGCCAGTGACGATTATGAAAAGCAGTACAGGAAATGGAGCTCGACGCGGCGAAACCGCCTATATTTCTGATTTCAAGATGTTGACGCTTGCCAGTAAAACTTCGATATACGCGCGAACTGCTGAGATAAATTGTTATTATTTGATGTCACTGTCTGTTTTGCGGTATGCAGTTTAAACGTGCTGAAGTGAACTAAAATGTCGGTAATATTCCAGTTAACTGGCCTAAATTATTAGGGCCTTCTTAAAACGGGTTTACCACGTTTTTTCGATGTGTAGGTGTTTGGAATGTCATTCTCCATCATACCCACTAAAACGAGGTCGGATATCATTTTTTTAAATTGTGTTTTATATCAATTTAATGTCGTCGAGACGACGAAAATAAGCCGATGTCACTGGGCGTGAGCAATACATAGCGCTCCCCAGACGTATCACGATGCAAAGCCGACGTATTGCGATTTGCGAATGTGTCCCCAAAACTAAGGCTACATAATTAACTTTTTATTCTATATAATGCAGATATATTTGTTTTAAGCATACATTTGAGCAAATATGGCTAATTGTTTTTTTGACTTCGCAATGCACACGCTAGACATCCTTTGACAAAGCCGGGGTTTGAGACCCCGATGTGTCTAGGCTGCGCTAATTTAATTGATCGCACCTTGTGACATCGGCTTGTTTTCGTAGACTCGACGGCATTATATTGATCAAAAACACAATTAAAAATATATATATCTGTCTTCTTTTTAGCGGGAGTGGTGCAGAATGACATTCCAAACACACAAACATGCGTTTTGAAAAGGCCTTAATAACTTACGCCAGTTAACTAGAAAATTTGATTAGTGATACGGATTGATACGGATTCTTACAGAATTTTAGGTCAAAAATACGGATTGCCATCCCAAAAATGTGGCATGTCTGGGATACGGTTCCATTTGTACCTCGTCACGTGATGAATCAGGCAACCAGTTATAGGTCTTCAGTCAACTACTCTCATAATTTTTCCGGTTTCAGGGTTTGGCCCCTTGACCACCATCCTCTGGCTACGCATCTGAAACCAACCAACAACTGTCAGCCACTGCGCTCTCTACGGTGCTCCACAGGGGGATAGCTGGACCAAGCGACCCGTGAGTGGGGTACTCGATAACACACTATACCATATACGTGGCGGTCATTTTAAATGTCGTCTTATCTTAATAATTTACTGCGTCATTTAGATCAATAATTGTGACGTGCATGTCTGTGTTTTTGACCACTTAGGATTACAAATGTTAAATTGTTGGACTTCCCTGGCTTACATGTCCGCCATTTTTTTTATATGGCGGTCGTCAGTACAAATGTCACAATACTCAATAACTACGTCACGTAGAACATTTGTGTATATAGTGTCGGATAGTTTCGTGTATAGCGACCTTTTTAATATTATCATTGACCGTCAATACCATTCTTGTATCTGCCAATTTTAAAGATGGCGTCTAATTAAACTTATATTTTCCATATCTTATGAACTAATACTGTAAAACCATAAAGTTTATGCCAAAAGGTTATGTTTTTATATGTGATTATTTAAATGATATTATTTTCGACCATAATAACTAACTTCAAAATAACCACTATTTTTTAATATCCACCATTTTAAAAATAGCGCACGACAAAGCGCATTATTTACATTATATCACTTCGCTTAGAGACACAAAGTTTATGCAAAAAAGTAAGATTTTTAAATGCGAGACAGTTTAGCGTAACTTGTTCGTATTATGAAGTAAACAAATGTTAAAACATTTTTCACTTTTGATAGTAACCTGTGTTTTGACATCACCCCGAAGACGTCGTCAGCTAGAACTGATACAATCTGCCACTATTGATCCAATACAAGACGCATTTTAGCGCGTAAATGTTTGGCGCGAAACCAATCGAAGCTGCTACTAACTTATGTCGTAAACAACTTCAGAACGCCATATTGCTATGTTTGGATTCGGTTACTTGCAAACGCGGCAATCGTGGAATTAAGATTTTTGATGTTGCAAAATGTGGTGTACTGTGTCGGCACTTGTTTTGCTGGCTGCAATATGCTACCTTCCTTCTGTCTTGATGTTTAGGTATCCATTCAGCAGTGGGAACAGAATCAGCATGCTAACTGAGAAAAAGCCATACCTGAAGATCAATATGCCTACTCTATTTGGTTTCTATGATGAGAAGTACAAGAACATTGCGGTAAGTTGTCGTCGCTTACAGAGACAGACGGGAATCCGCTGCGTTTTGACCGTGTATCAATGCTGCAACGATCATTATCACAGGCGTAACCGTAACCGCAGCAGGCCTTCTAGTGTCTACACTAAGTCTAAGGGTAATGACTAATGCTGTCACCAGTTTAGTTATATTTAAAAACTACTAATCTAGTACTACGCACCCCATCAATTCGTAATTTATTATTGACGCTGACAGGCTGTCGCTGACACATTCTGACTACGCCTAGGCTACGGGTCTACGCTACGGCTATGCTTGATTACATTTGCACATATCGATAGCAGTACTGCTGATATCAATGAAACTGTCAAATGGCATATCTGTTTTGCGTTACTAATTTGCTTAAAATTATGTGCCAATCTTTCGGATGACGGTGTCGCGCTTACATACATCCAGATATTAAATAACATCCGGGTGACGATAAACTGACGTGTCTGCTCATGCGCAATAAATATAAAATCATTAATATGCAGCAAAACCAAAGACGAAAGCGTTAATAGTATAAATACTATGGGATGTTTCTTAGCTTTTCTGTGTTTATTAGTGTAAAGAGTTGGCTTACAATTTAATTTGATAAATTTTAATATTACGTTTGTCTACAACACTGTCACGGATTATGGAATACCGAAGTTACGTGTAACGTGACTAGTGTTTGATAGCAAAAAAACCGCCTCAAAACCCGGTTCGCCTCGTGTTAACTTAAATTAATTTTATACAAATAACTTTGCTTCCTTTTGCTCACAGTGGCCGATATATATATATATATATATATATATATATATATATATGTATATATATATATATATATATTATATATATATATATGTATATATATATATATATATAATATATATATAATATATATATATATATATATATATATATATATATATATATATATATATATATATATATATATATATATATATATAATATTATTAATGAGATTCAGCGGGAAGGGTTAAGGTACGTATATTATAATAGTAACTAATGGCAACGGCTGACTCGCGCGTGCGCAAAAACATCAGCCGGATATTATTTAACATGCGGAAACAAATTAACGCTACAGCAGTACAGACGCGACTTCGCCTTTCCGGATACAAATAAATTTGGTTAAGGCACTGCTTGCAATGCTATCTGCATTGCGATTGGTTGCTGGAAGTAAACACGCGCCACGAAGTGTCTTCAGATCGAGGAATACAGAATACACAAAACAAACCAGCACGCGCGTACAAAATGCCAAAGTGAACTGTTTTTCTGCCGCATACAAGATCGTTAGAATCTAGGTGGAAAAAAGTGTATTAGTAGAATAAGAGGGTAAATAGCCAAAAATACGATATTGTTTCGATTATGACGCAGTGCTAATAATTATTATCACGTGCAATTTTATTTTCGCAATTAATCTCACTTGTTAATAATTATTACATGCATTTAAATATTTATTTCCATTTTTAATTAATTAATCTCACTTGCTAATAATTATGACATGCATTTTAAAAGTTTATTTCCATTTTTATTATATACATTTTATTAAACTGTATTAGTAGAATGAGAGGGCAAATAGCCGAAAATACGATATTGTTTCGATTATGACGCAGTGCATTTAAAACGTCATTTATTTAATTGTTATTACTGAAATTTTATTTTCGCAATTAATTAATCTCACTTGCTAATAATTATAACATGCATTTAAAACATTTATTTCCATTTTTATCACAGACATTTTATTTTCGCAATTAACTAATCTCACTTGCTAATCATTCTGACATGCGTTTAACAAAAAATTATTTTCGCAATTAATTGTGCTCACTTGCTAATAATTATTATGACATGCATTTAAAACGACATTTATTTCCATTTTAACTATATAATCTTTTAATTTTGTTGATATTTAGTCATGTCCAATCATTTTCATACAAGTCATACATGAAAAAAAAGTAAACAATAAAACTCTTAAATATAAAATAACTCGCGCGTATTTACTTACAGCAACCAATCGCAACGCAGATAGCATTGCAAGCAGTGCCTTAACTTAACATAATTTGTATCCGGAAAGGCGAAGTCGCCAGACGCGACTACATCTGCTATCTAGTCGCAAGTACTTCTTTTTATTTAGCCGGCTAGTAGTAAAGACTTCAAATTAAATTTAAGTTGAACTTCAATCGCAAAACGTTTAGAGTTAAACAAGTCCATTACTAGTCACCAGGTGTAATAGTATGTAAAACTAAAACCTGTATTAATCGTTTCAAACAATTCCAAATTAATGCTGTGTTGTTCAAATTACAAATTTGGTAAAACTACGTTGTAACGCTTACAATTTTCTGGGCATTAAATCTGCGTGACGTTTCTGTGCATGCACGAATCAGTTCTCACCATACATTAGCTACTATTAATTACGTTTACACTTCCTGTTGAATCTCGTTAAATAAAGGTTTCCTTGAAAACAAAGATTTTGTTATGTTGCTGATCGGTGTACATGAGCAACACAAGTCTGCCCGATTCAGTTATAGAATTGGCCAGACTTTTGTTGCGTTGGTGAGGACAACGAAAGACAAACGTTTTAGCAAGTCTTTAGACACGCGTACGTTAGCAACAAACGTTTTAAGTCGGCAAAACGCACGACTTAAACAACAATTGTATGATGTACGCCGCTGTGACGGTGTCGCGCTTACATTTTCCCGGTCGTTATAAACGTTCCGATTGACGTTTCTGCGCATGCGCGATAAATATAAAACCATCAATGTGCAGCGAAACGACAAAGCATTTCGTGATTTGCGCTTGCTATCGAAACATGCCTCAAAACGTGTTTGAATCGTGTTAATTTGCGACAAATTACTTTGCTGAGAGGTTATATACATCATAGCGAACAGCCCTGATTTTACATTTATCGCGCATGCGCAGAAAAGTAATTCGGAACGTTAATAACGCCGGGAAAATGTAAGCGCTACAACGGTCTGGAACGTATATCCAGGCCAGGATGTCATTCCACGCATGCGACTGGCGTGACCTCAGGTGGCCGATCAACTTTGACCCCGTGCCAGAATGTCGACACCGAGTTCAAAGCCCACTCGGCGACTGTGTTACATAATTTCTTTTTGCGCGCTGTAGCGACGATCTACTTTTCCCCTACGTTGCAGACTACAGCTTCGTGCGCGCGTGTTTTCATGACAGAGCACAGATACATCCCAGACTCATAGCGGTATCTATATGTCACGAAAAGCGGAGATTTTAAAGGACAAAAAAAGGCTACGGTTTCGTGTCATACACCTAATAGAGTTTATACAAAGTAACAATTTCCACATATACTCAATTTTTTAACGTCAGCAGTTTACTCAGAATGTGAGTTTAAAGTATGAAATTCTAACGAAATCCACGATGGTCTAGACGCCGCCATAGGTGAAGGGTTAACTTGGCTTGGCCATTCAGCGCGTGGCATTCTATATCTCTGCTGAAGCCGGTCAGATTCCTGCGACGTCGTTAAGGGTCAACAACTTCGAGTCTTCGACAGTTCGTTCAGTTGGCGTGACATCTAGCAGCTGCTTATAGACGTATATCTAAATCTGTGGTTAAATCTATAGTAAACTTTAGTAATTATGCCTTAGTGTTCGGCATACGGTTGCAATAATAGTTGAAACAACCGGTAGTATATTGAAGCAATGGATTCACATTGGTGATTTGCGGGCGTACTGTTTGGAATCCCTTCAGTCCAAGTACAGTTAACTTTGCTCGGTCCATTTTGAGGAGAAATGCTTTGAAGTAGACATGTATCATCAGTTGATGGGATGATTTCAGCGATAACAATAATAGACAACTTTATATTTACCGTCATCAGCATGTTACGCGCGTTGCCGAGTTGCAGCCATTTCATGACAACAGCCAAACCCCATGCAGGGAATCTGCGTGGAGAGGGTCTCACCGTCGTGACGTCATTCTTCGTCTCATAGTATTTGGATGGCTGGGTGTTAAAAAATATTTTTCTGGTCAACCGCTGGTGTAAAAAAATTGAGTATATGTGGAAATTGTTACTTTATATTAACTCTATTAGGTGTATGCCACGAAACAGTTAACTTTTTGTCCTTTAATTTAACGTTGTACGTGCTATAAACCGCGCTGAAAATTCTGCTGTGAGGAAGCCATAAGATGCATAACATCAATGCCCCGAGTCTGAGACAAGAATATTAAGAAACAAAATGTTTATAAATAATTTCAAGTAACGCTAATGTTGAGGTTTTGTTATATTTATTATTAATAATTACAAGAAAGTAAGCGCATCAATCAACCATTAACAATATATCTGGGTCACGCATAGTTTCGGCACTCAGTGTTTAAGCTGGTCAAAGCAGACGTTAGCCTTTGACATACATGTACAATTGTACATACACAAAACTCAAAACGAGGTGGGACGACATCCTGGACCGGATGTACATTCCCAACTGGTAAGCTGCGGGCCGAAAATACGCGCTAACCTTTGACATATATACGAGTCATGCGCAACAGGCCATGTAAAGCTCGCGCTTGAAAACGAGATTGGGAGTAGGATGTCCATATTTTCCATGTTGACATATAGAACTTTGTTTTCTTTTTGATTGTAATAATCGGAATATCCCCAAATAGTGTTTTATTGTTATATTGTCCGAAGGAAAATTTCAAGCAGAAGAAGTGGAACACTGCCGGTAACAACGATCACAAGAAATCATGCATTTTAATCGATTATTAATATTATGGTGGTTGCCATGGCATCGGCGACTAGTAGGCTATCTTGACTAATAATGAAGAATGCCATCTTTCACGCAGTACAACCTGTTTTGGGGCAAATGTACACATGTGTTATGATTATGCGCATTTAGACAACTTGTTAGATCTAAGTGCTTATCGAACTGTTGTGAAACCACAAAGTACAGCACAGCAAAATGAAAATCCCGTAAAAAACACATACGGCCTAAAATCGTGTATACTATATGTGCTATGTAAATCGCAATATGTCTATAACTCAAACTCAATGCTAAATCGGATATTTTAGATGAAAGGCATAACACAAGATATTTATGACCTAATTTTCCTAGCATTCATCAGTCGGAAGCTGCAATTTTCATCCGTCGTTACAATATTCTTCTTCTGTCCAGTTCCCAATCAGCTCCAGTCGCGCGGAGTCTTGCCTTTTATCGTGGTCAAGTAAGTTCCGCTGATTTGAACCGAGAGGTGTGCTGCTAGCAACGATGTTATGGTGTCGAATGTGTCGATTTGCAGGTCAACAAAGATGGCTACTTGACCTTTGGAACGTCTTTGCCCAAGTGGTCACCCATGTGGATGCCGCTGCCGGAAGGCACTTCACCGCTCATAGCTGCATTCTGGGCGGACATGGTCTGCTATCTATCTGACAACATTATAGTAGAGCAAGACAAATCTAGTGTAGTCAAGAAACAGGTACGTGCAACACGGGTGGATGTTTTCCGTTGAGGCACTTCAACTGCATCTCCCTTGAGGCTCGCAAAGAACCCCACATTTAGGGTCCAAAAAAACTCTACGAGTCACCAAAATTACGGATATTAAGGCACTTCAAAAACCTCCAGTTGCAACCCCCTTGAAAATCGCGACCTTCCACAGACTTCTTCTAAGATAAACAATTTGGGAAAGAAAATATTGGAGGCTAATCCTGTTTCCGGTACCGCACCTAACTATGATTGGGACTAACTCCCCAACACCCTTCTGGTTACGATGTTGTTACTGTTAGCTGCACTACCTGTTGAGCTACAGTCTTTGTGTTAGCATAACGTATAACGTTTGGTTACCATTTAAGAATGTTTCTAGGATAATTTGTCGTAGAGGAGTACGCAGTCAAAGTCCCATTCCCAGACTATAAATAACGACAAAATTACGACCAAGACAAGCCCAGGACGAAACCAACGGCAGTAAAAAGTACCTGAAACTGAAATTATGAAATGAATCTCACCAGCTGACTGTACTGCACGATGTAAGATATCCACACTGACTATAGTTATTATTAGTATTTTCTTCTCATGTTGCTTCTGATTGGCTAAGTGCATAACGAGTTTTCGGTAGACAAATATCATGTCGCCAACTGGAATCGACGACGAGTTGTCGCCGACGACTGAGAGTCTAGCAGACAGCAATTCTGTTGTACATTTTACCATTAAACATTCAAATGATCATTCAACCTTGAAGTTAAGATACCCTGAAATGTCAAACAAGAATATGTGTATTAGACAAGTTACACATGGACAGTGACATGAATTTGTGACAACATATGTTGCTCGTTACAGATTAACAGAAATCAAAACATGTTCAAAGTCACAATAAAAATGAGCTACCAAAATATTATGTAATCACAATGAAAATTAATACAACTTTATCACATTTTAAATAGCGGATTTCATGAGTGTATAAATGCTTTGTAGCATCCACCCTTCACAAAACAATCTCTGCTGACAACCGACTGTTCCCAGATACCAAGCAACAATTAATCTGTAATATACTAGTATGTAGAACACTTCTTGTTGCCTTTTTTATTTTTTAATGTAGTCAGTCATTCATGAAACATTATTTGCTACGTAATAAACACTCCATAATTATTTAAATGGTGCAATGACGCTATTTTTGTTTTAAATTTATTGAAGATATGTGTTTTTACAGGAGATCAAACTAGTGTGCTAGAATCACTAGTTCGCCATGTTGGTATGGCATACTGGACAACTTTTGTCCAGCACCTTAGACCCAATTCTACAGTCACGTGATATGCTGAGTATCGACAGTTTGTGCAGTGACTGCCCACCAAGTTACCCCCACTTGAGGCATGTGTTGTGTCTCTTGACAGACCCCCTGTGTCAATGCAGGGCATAATTGATTCCTTGTCAGTTGGACACACCGACGAGAAGCCAGTGTAGAATGTTGGTTCCTCAACGTTCAACACCAGTGATGGTGTGATAGATGCCAGTGTTTGACATATGTGGTGTGCGTCTTTGGGCAACAACTCTGTGATGTGAGACAGGTTCAGTATCATATGATTGCTATCTTCCTGATTTCTTACTGTACCTATAATGGAGACAAATCAACTACTAACATGGCTCTGGGATAGGGATTTATGAGGGAAAAAATTTGTGCCAGTCACACATGTTTTGGTGGACACATGAGTGTTAACTGTTAAGCCAGTTTACAAACTTTAAAATGTGTCTGATGACCTGAAATGGACTACAAACACACATGGGACGCCATTTACACTCACTTCTAAGGCATAACTGACAATATCTATGGTTTTGAAACAATTTTTTGCGCCTTCATTTTTTTACCCGTCCACCCATATTTCTACCTGTCCATAACGGTTTTTACCCGTCCAAATGACGGATGGACGGGTCTCTGCATAAAGCTATGCTCTGGCATGAATTTATTTATATATTTTACATATTGGCTAATATGTTACAACCCATTATTTTGTCTACAATACAGGCTAATGCTAGGGAACCTCTGAACATTCAATGTCCAATATCAACCTCTCCCACCCATGCCTATCAGAAGAAAGTTTGCAAACATGGAGATAATGACATGGTCTGTCTTTGGACGTGATTTCATAAGATAGGAGGAGTGTTGTAGAGTATTTTCACTGCGATATTATAAATTTTCTCAGCTGTTGGCGCTCTTCCAAAATCTCAACAATTCACACCCTCATGGGGCTCACAAAAAAGAAAAATTGTACAGGTAGTCTTGTGCTTTTCATTCAGTTGATTTTTTAATCCAGTCATAGCTGAGTTACAACAAAAACATGTTTTACATTACACTGCAGTTACTTCATGTTTTTACGAAATTTCACGGAGACACCAATTGTCATGAAACCATCACAAAGACTATCAAAACTATCGCTTGGCAGTCCACTGCATTTATTTATGATTTTGACAAAGGTTTGGTAATGATAATGTGTACCATAGAATTCATTTACCTGAATGTGAAGAGCTTTGTCACATACAGCAGCATCTGTGATGACACACCTCCAGTTCTGAAACATATGGTACAATGATATAACTGCAGTGCAATAAACAACCCATGTGTCAACATTTTATACATACATTAATCACATCCTATGGGCATGTTCACTTTTTTACATAAAAGATATACTCGGTAAGGGCTATTATACTCACCGGGGTGAGGGGTGGTCAGAAAACAATGCTGAAAACAGGAATATTATTTTTCTTGATTAACATAAAATAATTAAATAACCAAAATATATTGAATGAGGATAATTCAAACTGAACTTTAAAATATTTAATAATGATATAAAATATTTAATAATGATTGTAATAAAAACTAGTAGCCATAGGTCGCTTATCCATCATAGCTTTGTGGCATATAAATCCATCCGTTGACAACCAGAATGTTTAGTGACCCAACCTTGTGATTATCATACTGCTAGCTGACAGCAAGCAAGCCACAGGTATAAGCCAGGCCCATGGCACATGCCTAGCTGAAGGAGAATTCTGGATAACAATGTGCTGTTGTTATGATTAAAAGTATAAAATATATTAGTTTGGCCCACATGCATCACATTTACAAATATGTGAGAGAATGGGTGGTCTGAGAAGTCAGAGATTACTAACCTCATAACCTGTCCAGATGCGAGAAAAACGTGTCTAGGACTTGGTGGGCGAATGCGGGATCAAGACCAAGCCCAAGTTAGGCTCGCAAGTTTCTTTCGTTTCGTTCCACTAACCCATGACCTTTCCAAAAGACGCTTTCATGCATTGATAATATCTCTATTTTTCTGCTCTCTGCCTTTTCTGCCTTTTCTTTGCCTTATTACAGATGACACTGACAAAATATAACTTTTACAAAAACTGTACACAACTTTCATTCACAACCTAGCCTTGATGGGTGGGGGGTGGGGGGTGGGGGGTGGGGGGTGGGGGGTGGGGGGTGGGGGGTTGGGTTAAAGGCCAATATCTTTCTGCTATTTGTGGGAGCTCAGCTATGGTCGTTTCTGCCTCCCAGCCTTCCTGCATGCCTGTCATGAGTGGGTAGAGTTTCAGATATATACAGTCGAAAAGATTGTTTTCTGTTAATTTCACCATAATGAAGTAAAATGTAAGCACAAATGAACTAGCATTTCACAGCGAATATTTGGTGTTTGCATTTTTGTTAAATTAGCCTGAAATTTGAGAAGCATAAAACCTGAGGTGATTATGTAGTTTTATATGATGTGAAGTTCTCCGTCTTCTGTTATAGCGTCCAAAAAAATTTCACGTCAAGATAAATTTACATGTGCTACTAAATATTACCACGGTTGCCTGTGTATTCTAGGCTCAGCTTGTGGGTTGCTGCTTTACTGTCGAGGTATTGCCATTACCGTCATCATCTATATTACAAAACAGCATTTTTATGCCTGCCTGCCTGCCTGCCTGCCTGCCTGCCTGCCTGCCTGCCTGCCTGCCTGCCTGCCTGCCTGCCTGCCTGCCTGCCTGCCTGCCTGCCTGCCTGCCTGCCTGCCTGCCTGCCTGCCTGCCTGCCTGCCTGCCTGCCTGCCTGCCTGCCTGCCTGCCTGCCTGTTCACCTGCCTGCTTGCACCCCTTAGTTTTCATGTTCCTCTACTTCATCATAAAGATAATTATGCAATCTATAACTACATCATTGGATTTCGGGGGAAATCTGTGTAGTTGTTATATCATTGGCTTTTGACAATTGTCAGAATTAATTTTGCCTACCACATGTTAGCTTTTTGTTCTGCCATTCGTATAAGCACATGATCTAATTGTGTTAGATGAAACAATGTAACAAACTTAGTCCCAGGTGTCTGCCTTTCCATCAAACCTGGCTAACTCAGCTAATATAATAATTATGATGTATTACGTACTGGTCTTTCCCGGCACATGTCAAAATGTGACTTGACAGAAACGATTCATCAAAAATGATATCTCTTTTCTGGCATACATTTTATAATATGACGGTTTGTTGCCAATTATTTATCTTTAATATCAAACGTGTTTGGCATTCCCACAAGCCAGGGCTGTTTACTTCTGGGTTAGAGTAGCGTTACTGTCTGCTTGGTAATAATAACAATGCATACCATATGCTGCATAACACTGGATGCTTCTCCCAATAGTAAAGTGATGATTCGTCAGTAACTCAAAAAGATAAATAGCACCATTATCATAGCATCATCATCATGCCATCATATAAGTACACTGGTTACATGTTATAACACAAACACACAGCAAGAACAGTTGTGTCGAAAGAAAGTCAGAAGAAAATATGATTTTTGTTTGTTTATAACTTTTAGAAAATGTTTGAAAATGGTTAAATTTTGGGTAAATAATGTTTTATTAAATTTATTCATTTTAAACTATTCATATACCTGCATGACATGTCATGTTTATATTATACACTTATGGGTACATAGAGTTGTTTGCAATTTGATCTATTGACAGTTGCCCCTCTAGCACTTTTCGTATGGCCAGATGGATTTCAGTCAGCTTCTCCATGCTTTTCAAGCTAAATCAAGCACCTCATAGAATTGAAGCATTTTCTTCTCAACATATTTGTATTAATTCTGTAATACACACATTTCTATTCCACATATTATTCCACATATTATTTATGTTACTGGGTGTACGTTTAAAAATCTTTCTTATAATATGGCCTCCATGCTTTTGAACAGAATTTTCAACGACAACTGTTTTATACCGTTCAATGTTCAATTGTTTTGATAACAACAACTTTTTATTTGCTGACTTATTACCCTTTGAAGGTCCAAAATTGAATGTATATCCACCAAAACAAGATGAAACAGTTGCACCCTTGGAATTTTGGATGGGGCAGACATGAACATAATGAGTTGGTGCATTTACACAGGTGTCACTAGGTGTAATACCACCAAGTGGAGCTACAGGCAGGCTAGTCTCGGTTACCCAGACTCCGTGAGGTAGCAGCACTTTTAAGCCCCCTCAACTCCGCCTGGGACAGTATATGGGCTTAAGTTTCTACATCCGGGCAGCCTTACCCCATATTAGGGTAGAGACGCTGATTGGCTCTCAGGCCAACTATGAAATAAAAATTAAAATAACGATATACTTTTACAAGATAATAATATCATATGAAAGGTATTCACCATTGAACTTATATTAACACAAAAGTAAGTAAAAATTCAAATATACCGTTGTTTATAAAATAAGAATTACGGCAGGATTAACCAGTATCCGTGAGGTGGCAGCATTGTCTAGCTCGACACGGATAGCATACAAATTAAATAAGGAAACCTTTTGATCAAATAATGCTGTATTATAAAAACTATTAAAAATTAAACTTATATTAACACAAAATAAATAGAAATACAAATTTGCAGTTGTTTATAAAAATATATATTACGGCAGTGTCCGTGAGGTGGCAGCATTTTATAGATCACGGCTGCTACCCAAACAAAAGCCGTTAATGTAGCCAGACTGTCTTCTCGGCGTAGTTCCGCAGCCGAACGACAGTCGGTTAAGCGAGACTACAGCCAGGCAGGCAAGAGGGCAGGGCAGTAAGCGGGCAGGTAAACAGAAAACCATAGTTTACGGTATAGAAATGTTAACGTACCTGTCATACCACTGACAACGTCCCTGCTGCAACATCCTCTTTCAAGTTCAATCCATGCAAGTGGCAATCATTAACACATACAAGTCAAAGCAAACACATTCAAACCTGTTTTCACATAAAATACAGTATGAGTATGCAGTAAAATAAATTGAAATGATTACCAATTTCAAAAATACACATATTTTCAGTAGGTACCTAGAGTATTTGTTATAAGCGTCAGTATAATTTCTTGCAACTGTTTTTCTGAATGATGTCATGACAGTTGTCACACCCTTCCGTATTTTGCGCAGAAGCACGCAGTAATGGAAACGAAATGCCAAAGTTTATCACCGTCTTGCTAAATATTGAGTGGTTAATCCTATATTGAGTGGTTAATCCTATCTCCAGCCGCCACAAGCATTAATCAACACAGGTGATTCGTACAACAGGCCATAGACAAATTTAATGACAAATGCTAATGACCGCCAGCCCGATGTGACGTCGATTGTCGTCTGCTTTTTGCAGCGTCTACATAACTCGACTAAATTCTGCGTCAAAAACGTCATACGCTTTTCAACAATCTATATCTTTGTACAACATTTAATATACATCACAAGTAGATAACAAATTTTCGTAATAATAACAGTCTTACCCTTTTTACGACTTTCACGTTTCCTTTCCCGATCGCACACTTGATTTCTTTAGCGTTGCTGTCACTCTTCCGCCGGTGTCACATCGAAATAATATCCTATGTGCTCAAGTGGAGATTATCATAAAATATAGAGCTCCTTGATCAATGACTGACACTTTGTTCCGCTGCTTAAGACTTGTATAACGATCACGTTAATAAAATGCATTTCGTTTGACTGATTCAGGCAAATATTCCTTAAGAGCATAACTTCTTAATGACTTTTAACTTGTCACAATGATTTATTTGCCGACGTTATACAGCGGCAGATTTTTCAATTTTAAACATTTTGTATTTAAAACGTTTAAAATAATAAAACAATTATGCTTAACGGTGGATTTTTACTTATGAGATCATTTATTACATTTGTGAAATAGTCCCATTATGTGTTCAATGGGCGATCAACTCATAGCTCAGGTCAATTTCACTCTTCACACCATTTGTTGCCATCCGATCAAGTCAAGCGGTACGTTGTAGCGCTTACATTTTTCCGGCGTTAAAAACGTTCCGATTGACGTTTCTGCGCATGCGCGATATATGTAAAATCATCAATGTGCAGCGAAAAGACAAAGCATTTCTGGTGTAAATACTACAGGCTGTTCGTTAGGATGTATATCACCTTTCAGCAAAGTTATTTGTCGCAAATTAACACGAGGCAAATGAGTTTCGAGGCATATTTTGATAGCAAGCGTAAATGACGTCACTGTAGTGCGCCATAATCCGTGACAATGATTTATAAACAAACGTAAAATGTTATTGCATTGAACGATATTTTAAGAAACTCTTCGCAGTAATCATCACAGGAGAGTTAACGAACAGACCGTGGCATTTATACCGAAAATGCTTTGTTGATTCGCTGCACATTGATGATTTTACATTTACTGCGCATGCGTAGAAACGTCAATCGGAACGTTTTTAACGACCGGAAAAATGTAAGCGCGACACCGTAACTCTTACCAGCGATTGATGCGTCCAACGTAATGACACTATATGACACGAATTTTTTATGAGCGCGAAAATTAAATGACCAGTTCTGCACACACAATACCACGGCACTGGAGTTCAAATCCTGTGCGACGCCTGCGGTGTCTAGACTTGGTCAAGTTCGTTCACTTTACTTTGCTCCAGTTCAGTTCTAGCTGTGTGAATAAGAATCTAACAATGCCAATGCAATGGTGGATATTAACTTGTGTACGAATAGTCTTCGCGCATTAATTGCATCGTCGGCGGCTGGTTCCCATAGAAATCTAGCAGGTGTACGATTGAACATGTCTGCTAATTTATAAAAGCCTAGCTTTGAGCAATCCTAATGATTTGTATACGAACAATTTTACCTTTTTTTCTTATTTTCACGTTATTTTATTTTATTCGTAACGTAAAAACGCTAATCGAAAATCAACATGTGTGCATGTTTATTGGCTTTACAATGATATATTGATTGTTTATCTAGCTTTATTAATAGCAGAGTTACAGGCATTAATGTAGCGGTCAGATTTGGGTCAACGTTCAGTGACCTATGTGAGTATGTCTTCCATGATACTTGACCTAGATTTTTTTTTTTGATATTCTCGCATGAGCCAACAACTGTACTAAATTTCATCAAAATTGGTGTCAGGTGATGTTTTGAGTGATTGATTTGACATGGAATGACCCAATAATAATAATCTCTTCGGCGATAATAATCTCACCCGGACCTAGAGCTCTACACGCTGGCATTCTTAAAGAGGTGAACAGAATTGTTAGATAACATTTCAAGTAAGCGTACTAAGAGGCAACATGTCAATTACCTCTTTGCTCTGACAACATTGAATATCATACTGACATTAATTTTATATCTATGTACCTGAGATGAAGCCTTAATTACCGTTTTTTAATACGAGACGAGGCAGTCGATGCAGGGATGGAAAACTTAGAGCAGACAGTGAGCTAATTAAAGCTGTTCTTACGATATAAACATGCTGCAATTGATCAGTGTTACTAGTAAGTGGAATTACATTTTTATTCCCAATCTGAATTAAATATACTCTAAAAACTAGGGTCAGCCTGTTCAATGCCCGTTTGGATCGAGTTTTTCTGTATGTTTTCTACACAGTTTATTGCGACACCTAGCGACTTGTGGTCGATGCATTTAAAGATACTCAATCCACTCATTCCCGTAAAAATCGTTTGCTCCTAGCGATTATTAGTCATTTCACAAAAAGCGGATGTATCAAATACTCATTAATGATTGTTTAGTTGGTTTATGCGTACATGTTACTTCATTTTTCTTAAATAAATAAAATAAATAAGAACTATTTCGATTTTCGTTTCGACTGTATACACTAGAAACTCTATACGAAACCTAACTTTGGAAATGGAACTATGTTAGGAAACACGTCTGTTTCTTCTCGTTGGCGCGAGATCGACCCGCGAGATTGGTGCCTCGGAATCCTTCGACGCATGTGCTTGTGTTTGTTTTTCTTTCAATCTTTGGTGTGTACGTGTGGTCGCAGTTCTTTGTGCAATAATGGGACGTCCACGGACGTATGCCACCAGTTCGGCGAAGAAACGAGCAAAGCAACTAAGAGAGAAACAGGTTCCGCGCGCGAGGATTTATTTAGGAAAATCGATGGATCTATGGAATAAAGCAAAAGAAACGGTTGAGCTCGGCCTCGGAGCCGGAGGCATATCAGATGCAGCCTTCGCAAAACTTCTACTCGACAGGTTAGTAATTTGTCAGCGTCAATCATTGTTATACTTTGTTGTATCAGTAAACGTATGAAATACTATAATGAAGTGGAATATGTTATGGTGAAAAACCGCGTAGATTTATTTTTGGCAATGCAGGCGATACCGATGCAGTGGCTGGGGTAATCGATGGCGGCATCGGCCTGGGCTGTGGCCAGTGTGGGATCTGTGCCTGCGCTCTTGTCTTGGTATCCCCTCGAAATGCATTATGTTAGCACTCAACCAGCAGTTTATTTTCTTTAAAATTATTACTGACATTTCACACCATTATACAAATTTCATATTAATTTATGAATACTCAGAGTCAGATAAACAGTCACAATAAAGATGCATATGTAAGACATTTTGGAAAATTAACACATTGTAAAAACATTTTATTGAAAGCTGCAATCGGTAAAAAAGGTAATAAAGTAAAAAGTGCCCTGGGGGCTCGGTAACACAAGTTATTACTTATGTCCATGCGTCTTTGTAATAATCTGAGTAGAAGACGCATCAACATGAAAATGAGCCATTCTTTTCGTAATACTTGCCAACAATATAAACTATATATATAAACATACTGAACATAGGTAATACATTAGGCCTTAGGATTACATAATGCAAAATCTCCATATATTTATTTAGTTACTATAACAAACAGTTTCTAAGATCTAAAAAATGATATCAAATAGATGATATTAAAAACGGTATCCAGACATTTCGGTAAAGGACACTTTGGTAATGGACGTTTTGGTAACGGACATTTCGGTAATAGGACGTTTCGGTAATAGGACATTTTGGTAACAGGGTCATTCCATGTCAAATCAATCACTTTTTGACCATTTTTGCATCACCCGACTCCAATTTTGATAAAATTTAGTACAGTTGTTGGCTCATGCGAGAACATCAAAATAAAAAATAAAATAAAAATCTAGGTCAAGTATCATGGAAGATATAGGTCACTGAACTTTGACCTCAATCGCATACTGACCGCTACATTAATGCCTGTAACTCTGCTATGAATGAAGCTAGAGAAACAATCAATATATCATTGGAAAGCCAATAAACATGCACACATAACTATTATAAAATTAAAACATTAGTGTAAATAAGAATGTTGTAATTTTTTAAATTTGACCTTTGACCTCAGATACCCAAAAAATGTATCCTCTGATTTTGCTAATATTTTGTATACAGTATATTATAATATTGCAGAAGAGTCCCTGAAAATATTAGAGTGGGCAAACAATAATGTTCAGAGATACATTAAATTAAGTACACCCAACGCCACCCGTGGATGGAAAATTGTACCAGGATAGCACTGTTTAACCCAATACAAACATACAGCACAATCTCTGATTTTGCTAGCATTGTGTACACAGGATCCAATACTATAGCAGAAGAGTCCTTGAAACTATTAGAGTGTGGAAATAATAAGTTTCAGAGATACATTAAATTAAGTACACCTGTGAATGAAAAATATCAACAGGACAGCACTGTTTAACCCAATATAAACGTACAGCACAATCTCTGAATTTGCTAATATTTTGAATAGAGCATCTATTGCAGAAAAGTCTCTGAAAATATTGGTGTGGACAAATAATAATGTTCAGAGATACATTAAATTAAGTACACCTGTGGATGAAATATTGCATCAGGATAGCACTGTATAACATGTGAAATACAAACATTCAGCATAATCTCTGATGTATAAATCCATATATGTAATATGCTCGTTAAATGTATCCTCTGAGTTTGCTAATATTTTGTAGGCAGTATCCTATACTATTGCAGAAGAGTCCCTGCAAATATTAGTGTGGGCAAATAATAATGTTCAGAGATACATTAAATTAAGTACACCTGACGTCACCCGTGGATGGAAAATTGCACCAGGATAGCAGTTTAATCCAATACAACCATACAGCACAATCTTTGATTTTGTTAATATTGTATACACAGGATCCAATACTATTGCAGTTCTAAGAGTCCCTGAAAATATTAGAGTGGGCAAATAAGAAGTTTCAGAGATACATTAAATTAAGTACACCTGTGGATGAAAAAATTCACCAGGATAGCATTGTTTAACCCAATACAAACGTACAGCACAATCTCTGAATTTGCTAATATTTTGAATAGAGCATCCTAGACTATTGCAAAAAAGTCCCTAAAAATATTGGAGTGGGCAAATAATAATGTTCAGAGATACATTAAATTAAGTATACTTGTGGATGAAAAATTGCACCAGGATAGCACTGTATAACCTGTGCAATACAAACATACAGCACCATCTTTGATGTATACATCCATATATGTATATATGTTCACTAATGATATAATTGCTATTCAATATACCAGGGGTTATTGTTATCCAATTATCCATCAGGGGCACAAGATCATGCACATGTAAATTTTGTCTGTAATGTTAAGTGATTTGTGGCACACAGAGCAATGTTAAAGCATACAAATGACCAACTTGTATTGCATAATACATATGGTAAGCATTACAGATTAAATTGTATTGACAGTTGATCAGCTTCATGTGTTATGCTTGCAGTTTCATTAAACTAGAGATAATATGTGAAATGATCTGAAAAAGATGAAGTAATGAAATTTATAATTAGTGAGCACATATACATATATGATATACACATCAGAGACTGCTGTATGTTCTTATTGGGTTATACAGTGCTATCTTGGTGCAGTTTTTCATCCACGAGTGTACTTAATTTAATGTATCTCTGAACATTATTATTTGCCCACTCTAATATTTTCAGGGACCCTTCTATAATAGTATAGGATATTGTGTAAAAAATATTTGCAAAATCAGAGGATACATTTTTTGGGTATCTGAGGTCAAAGGTCAAATTTCAAAAATTACAACATTCTTATTTACACTAATGTTTTAATTTTACAATAGTTATGTGTGCATGTTTATTGGCTTTCCAATGATATATTGATTGTTTCTCTAGCTTAATTAATAGCAGAGTTACAGGCATTAATGTAGCGGTCAGTATGCGATTTAGGTCAAAGTTCAATGACCTATATCTTCCATGATACTTGACCTAGATTTTTATTTTATTTTTTATTTTGATATTCTCGCATGAGCCAACAACTGTACTAAATTTCATCAAAATTGGAGTCGGGTGATGTTTTGAGTGATTGATTTGACATGGAATGACCCAACAGACATTTTGGTAATAGGGCATCTTGGTAACATGCATTTTGGTAAAACCAATAAATATTCTTTAAAGGCATTAATTAAAAGGCATTAATTTAAGATAAAAATGTATCGATAATGTAAAATTAAAATAAACAGTTGTATGTTCAGTCACATTTTAATTCAAACTCACATATATATATATATATATATATATATTATATATATATATATATGTATGACATTATCTTACATGTGTCTGGATTTAAATGTGTCCTGCTAGTCACAGGTTGGCTGTAGTGGTTGACCACTCTAGCCACCACCACTGCTATTTGGAAGCCATGTTCCCTTCAGAGGCAAGCACCTTACACCATGCCTGACTGCAGGTGGGAAGCCAAGTTCCCTGTCTTCCCATCCTAATTTACAAATGGTTTAACTGACTGATATCTCAACTGGTTACCTCCTGATATGGCAGACTGGACTTAGTTGTTTTACCGAAATGTCTTGTTACCAAAAAGTCCTGTTACCAAAAAGTCCTGTTACCGAAATGTCCATTACCAAAGTGTCAGTTACCAAAATGTCCTTTACCAAAATGTCATGGATCCATTAAAAACATACAACATGGTGAGGACTTAACAAACATTTTGCAGTAAATATTTATCCCAAAGGTACTGTAGTTTTATCATGGGAGCTTGCAGGGTTGGCACGTTTATGTCATCTGGGCAGAAACCACGGAAGAAATATTTCTACCCATGAGCAGAAATACCTTTCTCCCCTAGCTGTGACAAGTACTTTTAGACCTCGGACTAGTAACAGGCCAACAGCTGTCCCTTTTACATAATAAAATCATTTAGGACTAATTATCGATAATGATGGACTACCAGCTAGCTAGAAATACTGTGCACCAGTCCCTACGGACAGTTGCCATCAGACTTGAACTCAAATTAATTTGTATTTTAAAGTGTAGAAATACTTTTTTTATAAAGTATTTGTATTTGACCATTATGAATGAAAAGTATTTGTATTGAAATACTTTCTTAAAGTATTTCACAATTTAGATACTGACAACGTATTTAAAAAAAGTATGTTTCATGATCACATGTAATGCTTGCCAAACTGAAGGCCTTCACTGCAAATCATCTTTCAACAAACAAGTTATTTTGAATCTTCAAAATACCCATCAACTGTAATGTAAGGTGACCTATTTAATTTTACAGACGTGGCTTATAGATTACAGTTAGAGAATGTCAGTGAGATTGCTGAGCCAAACGGCCTCTGCCATATTCGTAACAGTAATGGAAATTTGCACATAAAGTTCTGTGAATAAGATTTCATTGACATATCATAAAATTGCTTGTATTTTATATTTGGTGTGCATTTGAAAATTACTTGAAAATACAATCAAATACACATAAAAATGTCCAATAAAAGGTAAAGTATTGCCTGGCATAAACTGGCTCACTAAAAAGTCAGGAGTCAAGACAGAATGTTTGTCACACCTGGTCAACAGTGGGCAGGCACCACTGTGGAAATTGGCCTGCAGTGAAGGTGGTCAAACATTAGCATAAATATTTGAATGGGAAGCCATTGAATCTTATCTATAGTCATAAAGGCAGGTATTCACAGGGAAGGTGCTTTAAAGAAACCTGCTGTGTAAACATCCTGGGCAAAGACAAAGGAACCGAGGTTTCCTCTGGTGCATGGGAAGAGCTATCCACTAGTTGGTACAGTAGTGCAGATAAGGAGAGTCTAGTAAATCTGCCTGCCAATTACTCTACAGTAGGCAACACACTTGAACCATAATGGAAAAGCAGCCATGTATTTGAATCAAATTTCAAAAATGGCAGTGTAAATTAATAGTATTTCAATAAAACATTGCTGTGTATTTGAATTGGAAATTTGATTTGACCGAGTTGTATTTGCATTTTATTTGACCGAATTGTATTTGATCCCTAAATGTGTATTTGAACCCAACCCTTTTGTATTTGATATGTGGACTGTCATAGGTGAAAACCACCACTTTCTATCATGAAAGCATGGTTGTTTGACGAATATTAAATGAGGCAAGCAAGTAATATTGAATAATTGTATTTGTTTACAGATTATTGGATGTACGTGATTGATGTAACAAATACTTCTACCAGTGTATAAACTATTAATTAAAGCAAAACTTGTTAAGTTCTTATTATTTTCATAAAATCACAAAACACAAAGTGACAAACAAAAGTTAATCAAGTAAACTGCAAAGTACAATTTGATGTTCAAATTTTCTTACAATATTCTCATTCCAAATCCTCACTTATAGAAGCTGATCCATCATACAGACAACAGGGTGACTCAACAAAAGTGCAGCCAGCTTGCTGTTGCACCTAGCAATAGCAGTCCCAACTAAAGAACAAAGGGGATACTGACACGTTAACATACATGTTCTAAATACTAACCCATCCTTTTGTCAAACAGTAGTTGATGACACTGCCAGGCTTTGTTCACTGCTAGCTGTGTTCTCCTCTTTCACTAGAATGTTATGTAAATTTTACTTTTCAAACCTTATCTTTTTAATTTATTTTATTTAAGCTAGCATACAGTGGCAATTAGCCAGATGACATTGATTCAAATAGTTTTTTTCGGTCCAACGGACTTATGTCATCACTTTGTGTGCGCTGACCATTGTTAGCAGTCAAGCGTGTTATTAAAAAATTTGCATACTGTATATTTTATATGCACATGAAATGTAAATTTGATTTACAAATTTGTACTTTTGGTTCTAAAATGTTGGTACATTTAAAATGTTCCTTTTTCATTCGAAAGCTTCTATGAACCTTTTCCTCTAATTTGGCATATATGTATGTCTGAGAGTATTAACAAACTAGTCATTTGTAAGGACATCTGAAGGCATTCTCAAAATGTTAAATGTGAGCAGATTGCCTGTTTCTGCAGGTCTTTTAGGAGATCTCAGGACACAGTACTCCTGTGGTGTTTGTGCAATTGGTGCTAAGTTGTGTAATTAATTACTTTGATAGGTGTTATATCAATAGCCCAGTAGAGGGCATAGGGGCTGACTTCTTAACAAATTACCTGTCCCTGACCTTGATGGGGGATTAGGGGCTGCATCAATAACCCAGCAGTTAAACTGGAAAATTTGATGCCTGTATGTTTTAAGCTTTATCTTCATGTAAGCTACCAATTTGACATGCAAGTTGTGGTTATTTCACTGTTTGTTTATTATCTTTAAAATGATGTAACTTTTGTGTCTACTGGTATATATTGTCACCTGCAAGTGACAATTGACACAGAGACAAAATATACAAGTATACATTGGAAATTCATACTGCTGTTCTCACAAAAAGGTGTCTGTGTTTCTAGTCAGCTCATATGAATAACCAGAGAAAAGGCAAATTAGGTGATTACATTGAAGATACTACACAGTGACCTTGATTCACAAAACCACATGTCATTCATAATCTCACAATATAGTCCAAAGAACTTAATGACCCATTGCTATATTACTTGACTTGTGTAACTTAATTTATTAACCTTTTTTATTTACATACATATTTCAGTAGTTTTTATATACATATTGTGAGCGCACTGAGTAACTGTTACTTAGAGATCATGTAGTTTAAGAACTAATAATAATACTACTCCTATGAATTCATTGTTTTGTTTAACAGCTTCAACACAAAGCCACACTTAACCTCGACACCACTGCAGCCCGCACATATGACACGATCTGTGGTTGCGCTATCAAGCATCAGTGGTCATAGCCCAGGTAGCACATTGTCAGGTATTCAGTCTCTTCCTGAGGCTGGATGCAGCTCAGGACAGTTGCAACAAACGTAAGTATTTATTTATGTTTCCATGCATGCTTTTATTGCCAATGGTTTTGGCCCAATTAATTAAACTTCCACTTTAGTGAAACGCCATATCATGCATGGCATCAAAATGGGTTCCACACAAAAAAGATATGTTCAGTTGTGTTTGATTATTTTTATGTAAATATTATGTGTGTACTTGTGTGTGCTAAGACATCACAACTACTTCGTTTGGCCTGTTTCTACACACAATGTGTGAAATACATTAAATAATACATAACACAACATTGGGTACACTGAAGTGGTGACACATTACCATAATTAAATTGTCGTTATCATGGCAGCTATTTCACAATTCTAAATTCTTGGAGTTAATCACTACACTTTGTTGCAGTGACCCAGATGATGATGACCCATTGGGATTGGAGACTGTGGATCCTGGTGATACTACATACCACTTTGGAGATGACACATTAGAAGAGATACATAGGTACATATTTATATTGAACATATACTATTTAGTATGATTATAAATATACTTTTGCACTGCATATGGTGTTAATGTATGTTGATTATGATGTTCACTTAAGTATTTTGAAATGATGTGAATGTAGCCAAATCAAACATTTATATTATGATGACAACTGACATATACCATTTATTCTAATTTGTATCAACTGGTCTGGCTGAGTGGAGAGGCTGAAGATATATACATTTATATATAGATACATAAATGTGTGTGCGTGCGTGTGTGTGCCAGTAATGAACAGTTCTGTTGCTGCATTCAAACAATTCGGCTGTGTGTCTAAGCATTGTGTATACATAATGAGAGAAGAAACCAATGAAGGCATTATGTTTAAAAAAGACAACGGAGTGACTTTGAATTACCTAAATAAATGTCATTCATAATTACAAACTCACAATATGTATGCCAAAGCCCAAAAGTAATTCAACATTATTGTGGATTAAGTAATACATTGTGGTAAAATTGAAGTATTGATGGCAACAGTCACTTGTTTGCTTTTTAAATATAGGTGTCACATCGACATTGACTCTCTAGAGAGTGTCACCCCATGTGATATTGTCCACGACATAGAAGAGACAGTGGCTGACACTACCACCCCAGAAGAAGAGGAAACAGCTACGGCAACAACACCAGAAGAGACAACAGGGAAACCTTGCTTCATTGTTTATGAAGACTGTCTGCTGGAACTGGCAAACATGAAGGTATCTAGACACTTCTGTTCTACAATCATGAAGCATAAGGGTGTCATAACTGGAATTAATAATGCTGACTTACCAAGCCATTGAAAATGTACATGCATCACTGATGGTTTAGTTTCTAAATGATGGGGTTGTTTCTAAATTGTTGGTGTATTACATAAATCACTATGTGCCTATGTTTGAAATGTGGTGGCATTAAATTGTTTAACTTTTTCATACCGTGAGAAATAATAGGGACATCAAAGACGGCCTGGAAAACATGTTCCTTAATAAACCTTTGGGATGCGTCTAAATGTTTTTGATATATGTGGAAGTATACTTTGACATTCTTAAAGAACCTTATATGTTTTGTAGGTGAACGAATGCCTGTGTATCGATTACTGTTACTTTCTTTTGACGGTTATGCATATGTCTACTGGTATAGGTTGACAACATTTGCCAAGTTAAAGGGTGTGGAAGATCATTCAACATGAAAGTCAACCACATTGGAAGTGCTGCCGTACTTGTGTGGGTGAGTACCATTAATATATATATATATATATATATATATATATATATATATATATATAATGCAGTTACTTTATGGATCATAAAGTACTGTCTGAAAAAGTGGAAGTTGTACTAAATGTACGCTTCCTGAACAACGTTCACCATTATGTGAACTTCAGGTGTGTATTTAAACAGCTTCAGTTATGCAGTGTATACAACTGTTACACTGTTTATAAAACACATTATGTATGAGCCAGTTATAAAGAATAACTCATACATTATCAGCCCAGTTAGTGTAGGTTGTCAGCATAATGTAGTTGTATGTAAAATGCAGATAATGTAATTATTGATGGCGATTGAAAACCTACAGAAAGGAAGTGCAAGTCTTCATGAAATATCATGCCCTTAGAAATGACATATGCATTAAACTTTCAGGCACACTGGAGAGCTGGAAGCTTTTCATCACCACATCTTGATGTATGCTGCGAAACTCTTCACATTCAGGTACATTAATCATGTATTACATATTTTTTGTATGACTGGCTAAACGTTTGCTGAAAATCATACATAAACAGCAACATATATTATTATTGAATTTATTGGCTTTCGTGACCATTTTGTATTAACTATTATGTTCATGCTTACAAACGTGATATAAACAGTAATTCAAGGCATATTAAGTAAGAATATATTAACACATGTTCTAATGACTAGACAATAAATACAAGTCATAAACTCACATGTACATTGTAAATGTGTCATTTGAATTTTTTTACCTTACATGTAATATAACATAATGAACATAAAAAAATAATTATATTATGATCCTTTGTTAAAAAACAAAGAAATGATTACATTAAAGTGTAGTTATTGCTTACAACAATTTGTATATAATGAAAAATTATTGACTAAGCAAACAGTATTGATTGCGACATTGTAAAATATACTGTGAGAAGGTAAAAAAATAAATTAATATACTATAAAATAACATAAATTGGTGATAATGTAAAAAAATTAAAATGCAAATAATTAAATACACATTGTAAACATACAAAAACATTATAATCAGTATATAAAGAAATTGTTGCGACAAAGTTCACTGACATCTCTCGTATCTTACAGCTACCCGGTGTACGTCGCCAGAACGCAGCTGGCTGCAATAGATTTTCAAAAGCACAAGGACCGACCGTACCGCTTGAATGCTGCAGGAGAAATGATGTGAGTATTTCCAGTTACATTTATATTAATTAAGTGTGTAGTGAAATTAATATATAAATTTAGAAAAAAATACTGGTACACACAAATTATCACAGCAATACTATTTGTGTAAAAGTATAAATAGTACAAAGTTGATCAATACGGTTCATAATCAACCATGGAACTGCTACAAAACACACAAAGTGAACATTCTGAAGTGTCATGAATGTTGGTAACCAATGTTTGTACATAACGTTAACCCACTACTATTGAAGTATCGTTACAGAAATCATACCACAGTTATTAAAATAGCTTTGTCTTAATTACAGGTACAAACGGATGTACAGTAAGAAATCAGGAAACTGGTACGCTGTACCAATCAAGACGCCAAAAACATACAATTACATCATAGAGATGCAGATGGATGCAGTACGAAGGAGGATGGCTGACACAGAACTTGTCACGAGGCGTCGCAAACTGATGGCGGAGGACCCACGCAGGATAAGCAGAACGATGGCACCAACCGCTCCACCACCGACTAGCGAACTAGTGAGGCGTCACAGCTCCCGGATGACCAGGGGTGGTGAGTCACGCTAGCCGGCTCACCTGAAATCCTGTGTGCAGGCCGTTCGCGCTGGGGAATCTGTCACGGATTCGGCAGACGACACAGCTTGGAATAACTCGCCGGACATTTGCGCCAAGCCGGCCATGCCGCCACAGCACAAAATGACGGTACGCAGCATGACGAAGGGCTGCAGTGTCATGTCCGGGATCCTGCGCAAAGATCTCTGCCCAGTACGCCATATTTATTTGAAGCACAAGGGGCTCCAGGCATACCAGTTCAATCTCCTGCAAAGATAAAAATGTTATGAGTAATTGGCCATTATAATGTTGTACGGTAAATGTGGAGTATTCATTGTGGTAATTAGCCTTGATTAGCCAGACTCAGTACTTTTTAGCCCCTCAACTCCACCTGGTAGATTTATGCTCTGCAGATCTTACCCCAGTATAGGATAGAGACGCTGATTCCTGCTTGCACATTTTATGCGAGCAGTGAATAGTACACAGGGGATTGTGTCACAGGTACATAAGGGGGTATACAGTAGTATTGTACAGTGTGGTGGAAATTACCTATTTTTATCATATGAGGTCTCTGTCATTAAATTACATTTCATTTGTAATTATTTTAGCTACACTCAACAATATACATAAGTAGCAAACTGAATAGAACATTTATTTTTCTAACAACATATCTCAGTTTTTTGACATTTCAATGTGCTGCCTGAATGTAAAGGTTGAATAATCATGATAAATGTAAAGCCAACATGTTTAAGGTGGTGTTATGCTAGTAGTTATATGTAATAGAATGTCGTTTTTAGGAAGTATTGGAAGAATGTTCCACCTGTGATTAATGAAAGATAAGACACATTTCAGGGTTCATTACTAAATTATTTATGGATATTTGTTCCTTTAGAAACAAAAGCATTCTAATTACACAAGTGTAATGTGCTTAACTAGTGTTTCTTTGTTACAATTCAGTGTTAAGTACTCATGGGTCTTTGCGAAATGCAGTGCTGTAACCCACAGCATAGCCTTTCGATGTCTGTCGGCATGTCTCGGCATCTGCCGCAGACACACCACTGGGGGTGGTTACTGGTGGCTGGTGTTGGTGGTGGGGGGTTGGGGTCCCCAGCTTGCATTGCATCCAGGGCATCAAATACGATGCCTGGATGGTCTGTTATGATTGAATGCACCAAACGGCGCATCGCTGTAATGTCCAATTGCTGAACCATTTCCTGTGTAAATGAATGCAAAAATATGTATGTACTACATGGAAGAATCACCATTGTACTAATGATTTACACACACGCAATGGAAAAACTATAAAAAAAATTGCTTCAATGAATATTTATGGATGTGATGTTT
>OZ024857.1:2594578-2614578 GCA_964017155.1 Oasisia sp. SBJ-2009 | reverse complement strand
ATGGGGAGACCGCCGGGGAGACTGGCATCAATATGGGAGACCGACGGGGTGACTGACATCAATATGGGGAGACCGACGGGGAGACTGGCATCAATATGGGGAGATCGTCAGGGAGACTGACATCAATATGGGGAGACCGACGGGGAGACTGGCATCAATATGGGAGACCGACGGGGAGACTGGCATCAATATGGGGAGACCGACGGGGAGACTGGCATCAATATGGGAGACCGACGGGGAGACTGACATCAGTATGGGGAGACTGACGGGGAGACTGGCATCAATATGGGGAGACTGACGGGGAGACTGGCATCAATGTGGGGAGACTGACGGGGAGACTGGCATCAGTTTGGGGAGACCGACGGGGAGGCTGGCATCAGTTTGGGGAGACCGACGGGGAGGCTGGCATCAGTTTGGGGAGACCGACGGGGAGACTGGCATCAATATGGGGAGACCGACGGAGAGACTGGCATCAATATGGGGAGACCGATGGGGAGACTGGCATCAATATGGGGAGACCGACGGAGAGACTGGCATCAATATGGGGAGACCGACGGGGAGACTGGCATCAATATGGGGAGACCGACGGAGAGACTGGCATCAATATGGGGAGACCGATGGGGAGACTGGCATCAATACGGGGAGACCGACGGGGAGACTGGCATAAATATGGGGAGACCGACGGGGAGACTGGCATCAATATGGGGAGACCGACGGGGAGACTGGCATCAATATGGGAGACCGACGGGGAGACTGGCATCAATATGGGGAGACCGCCGGGGAGACTGGCATCAATATGGGAGACCGACGGGGTGACTGACATCAGTATGGGGAGACCGACGGGGAGACTGGCATCAATATGGGGAGATCGTCAGGGAGACTGACATCAATATGGGGAGACCGACGGGGAGACTGGCATCAATATGGGAGACCGACGGGGAGACTGGCATCAATATGGGGAGACCGACGGGGAGACTGGCATCAATATGGGAGACCGACGGGGAGACTGACATCAGTATGGGGAGACTGACGGGGAGACTGGCATCAATATGGGAGACCGACGGGGAGACTGGCATCAATATGGGGAGACTGACGGGGAGACTGGCATCAATTTGGGAGACCGAAGGGGAGACTGACATCAATACGGGGAGACCGACGGGGAGACTGGCATCAATATCGGCGGGAAACTTGGTGGATGCAGATGTTTGAATTTGGTGGTGTATAAAAGTTGAAAAACAAGCGGAAGTATTGATTGATAAGTATTATTTTTGTGCTAAGGTTATTCATAAGGGTGTACTAGACATATATTGAGTGGCAGTTTTGGTTAAATTTAGTTAGTAAACAGTATTTTTGAACAAATTAGTATACGTGGGTGATAATAGGGTAATCTAGCCTTCGACAAATTGTAAACAAGACTGAGCAAAATCTGTTTATTTGATATCGTATATAAGAGACAAAGCAATAAGCGTAACAACTATATGTGTAAGGTAACACTCTGAATAGGTATCATTGTTATTAAAAATAAACAAGCTTTTTAGTAGGAATCCTTAGTTTGTGCAGACTATTATTTATAGTGGGTGAAATAGGGTAATCTAGCTTTCAACAAGATTATAAACAAAATTTAGCAAATCTGATAAATTGATATGATATATAACAGATAAAGTGGTAAGCAAAACAGCTGCATACATAGGATAATTCTTTGATTCGGTGCCATTGTTATTAAAAATAAGCAAGTGTTTTAGCAGGAAGCCCTAGTCTGTTTATATAGGTAGTGTCCAAAGTATCCGCTAGGGAACGGTACCAGTACAGAATAAAATTATTGTTCATGGTAGCATAGGTAGTAAGTTGTTTATAACACGTAGTGTGCTGCAGTTGCTGTACACAATAAACAAACAGTCTTTCTAAAGACTAAGTTGGTATAAACTAAGTTGATTTGATCAATCGTATTATGGCACCTTCCAAGCGGCAAGTGAAGGCAAAGAGGCACTTGCTGTGTGATCACTGCCACAGCTTGGTGGATTTTGCCTTATCGGGGTGCGGAAAGTCTTGGTCAGAGACAACGGAGGAAGGGTTTACTTTCCAATGTTTAGGGTGTTGGAAAGTGGACTGTCTGACGGCAGAGCTAGCTAAGCTAACGGATCTTGTGAAGGGGATGGAGAGAGGAGGGAGGATGATAGCAAGGAAAACAAATGGAGAAAGAACAACAGAAAACATGCCATGCATGAAGGAGACAGTGGAGAAAGTGACAGTAGAGAAGGAGGGAGGGACAAGGGGACAGGAGATGATAGAAGTAGATGCGACAGGAGGAAAGACGAAGGGAAGAAAGGAACTGAGAGTAGATATGACCAAACGGAAGTCAATAACAAGGAAGATGTCAGGAAGAAAAGAGACAGGAAAGAAAGGAGCAGAGAAAGCGGCAGGGGGGAAAGTCAGCAACCAGGGAGATGCAAAACGGAGGAGCTACTCTGAAGCAGTGATCGAGGGTGCATTGAGAACAGAAAGGGTTTTTATGGGCGACTCAATTTTGCGAAAGACGGACAAGACGTTAAACAAAGGAGAAGATGTTGTTGTTTGTCTTCCGGGCGCTCGGATTGAGCATGTGACAGATAGGGTAGAGAACGTGTTGGGGCATGGCCAGGGAGGATCTATATTAGTACATGTAGGGACGAACAATGCAGACAGGGAGGGGACAACTAGAATAGTGCAAAGATACAGACGGTTGGTAGGGAAACTGAAGAAGACAAGAGTTGAACAGATCATTCTGTCAGGAATCTTGCCAGTAATCGGAGGAAGGGGAGCAACCTATAGAAACTGTAAGAGGATGGCAATCAATGCTCTGGTGGAGCAGATGTGTGAAGGAGAAGGAGTTGGATTTGTAGATTTGTGGGGATACTTTGTTGGGAAGGAAGATATGTACGTGAGAGATGGCCTCCATCTAAGCGGAAAGGGCGCAGCAGTGTTCTCCGAGAACCTGCTTCAATCTATGGACAGAGGAACAGGTTGCAATTTTTTTAACTAGTTTCGCAGGGGGGATACACAGAGAAGCCAAATACTAGAGGCATAGCTAAAGACAGCAAAAAGAAATCAGCAAAAAAACAGCCTGGAAAGCCCTACGAAATTTGGTTATAAATGTGTTTGTTTAAATGCAAGGAGCATAGTAAACAAAAGAAATGAACTAAACATTATGGTAGAAGATATTGACCCTCACATAATAGGTATAACTGAATCTTGGGCCACCCCCGATATATCAGATGCCGAATTAGGAATGACAGGATATGTAATGTTTAGGAAAGATAGATTAGGAAGAAGGGGAGGCGGAGTTATTTTATATATTAAAGAATCCATCCAGGCTTACGAAATAAAATTAGAAAAAGAAGCAGAATGTGAAGCTGTCTGGTGTAACATAGTTACAGGAAACTCAACATTAACTGTTGGGTTAGTTTATCGTAGTCCAAACATAAGCATAGAAGAGAATGAAAAAATGCACAACGCTATAAAAGAAGTGAGTAAACGGGACTGTATTATTATGGGGGATTTTAACCATGGGCATATAAAGTGGACATCTCTACAGAGTCCTGGGAGAGAGGATCAAGAGTTTTTAAATTTAGTACAAGATAGTTTCCTTTTTCAACATGTGTTAGAACCAACCAGGGACAAGAACGTGTTGGACATAGTTTTGAGCTCACAGAAGGAATTTGTTGATAATGTCAATATATGTGAGCCACTGGGATGTAGTGATCATAACCAGATACATTTTATCATCAAAGTAAAAGGAGAACGGAACAGAAAAATACGGTACAGGAAAAAAATTCACAAAGGAAGATATAAGGACATGAGGGAATATTTAGCGAAGATAGACTGGAATAACACACTGAAGAATAAGACAGCAACAGAATGCTGGAATATCTTAAAGAGGGAAATTGACTGCGTCGTTGAAAAATTTGTCCCCTTGAAAAAACAGGGGAAAAGGTCAAAGAAGAAACACTTATCGAAGGAAGCCATTAGAAAAATCAAGTACAAGCAAATGATGTGGAAGACATATAGACATACTGGAAGTGAAGAAGACTATGCCATTTATAAAGAAGCACTTAATCAAGCTACAGCTGAAATTAGAAATTCGAAGAGAAGCTATGAACAAAAAATAGCTTTCAACATAAAACATGACAGCAAGAGTTTTTATGCGTATGTTCGAAGTAAACAGAAAGTTCAAGATAAGGTCGGGCCACTAGAAGGTAGTGATGGAAACATAATAACGGAGGGATTCTTAATGGCAGAAAACCTAAATGAATACTTTAGTTCGGTGTTTACCAGGGAAGATATTAGTACATTACCAGTACTAGAGACTAAGTTCGAAGGGAGAGAGTGTGACTATTTAGGACAACTAACTGTAACCCCAAAAATGGTAGCTATGAAAATAAGAGATATGAAGGATAATAAATCACCAGGAGTGGATGGGATTCCTCCCAAATTACTACTGGAAATGGTAGAACAAATTAGCATACCACTTGCAACAGTGTTCAATTTGGCATTAGAGGAAGGAGTGGTTCCGGTAGAATGGAAAGAAGCAAACATCATACCATTATTTAAAAAAGGATCAAGAAGCAAGTCAGAGAACTATAGACCAGTGAGTTTAACATCGGTGATTTGTAAACTATTAGAAAGACTAATTAAAGATCACTTGGTTGATTTTCTTGTTAAAAATAAATTGATAAACACATCTCAACATGGGTTTTTAAAAGCGAGGTCATGCTTAACAAATATGTTATGTTTTTTGGAAGATGTCACAAAGTGGGTAGATGAGGGATCACCAGTAGATATAATCTACTTAGATTTTTAAAAAACCTTTGACAAAGTGCCACACCAAAGATTACTACTTAAACTAAAGGCCCATGGCATAGGAAATAGTATGATTAACTGGATAGAAAAATGGCTTATTGATAGACGACAAAGAGTAGTAGTTGATGGGGAGGTTTCAAATTGGAAATCTGTTTTGAGTGGAGTACCGCAAGGATCAGTATTGGGACCTATTTTATTCTTAATATATATCAATGATTTGGATGATGACATAACAAGCAAGGTGTTGAAGTTTGCGGACGACACAAAAGTGTTTAGGAAAATAAAAAGTGATGCAGATAGACAGCATTTACAAGATGATCTAAATAAGTTGATAGAATGGTCTGAGAAATGGCAAATGCTGTTTAACTTTGGAAAGTGTAAGTGCCTCCACACAGGACATGGGAATGAAAATGCACAATATACAATGGGTGGTCCTGTACTAAATACTACTGTAAAGGAAAAGGACTTAGGTTTAACCATTAGTGCTGACATGAAGGTATCAGAGCAGTGTGGAATTGCAGCAGCGAAGGCAAACCAAATTCTTGGATTAATTAGGCGAAATATAGTATACAAAGAAAAAGAACTAATAATACCGCTTTATAAAACAATAGTTAGGCCTCATTTAGAATATTGTATACAAGCATGGAGGCCATATCGCAAGAAGGATATTGATATGCTAGAAAGAGTACAAAGGAGAGCAACAAAAATGATACCAAAACTCAGGAATATTAGTTATGAAATGCGTCTAAAAGAATGTGGTCTAACAACACTAGAAACCAGAAGATTGAGAGGAGATCAGATTGAGGTTTTTAAAATATTGAATGGGTATGAAAATATTGACAGAAATATTTTTTTCACGGTCAAGGAAGAGAGAAGGACTAGAGGACATGGAGTTGCATTAGCAAAGAAGCAGTGTAGACTAGATATTAGAAAATTTTCATTTTCCCAAAGAATAGTAAACGAATGGAACAAATTATCAGCTGATTGTGTAGGTGCTAGAAGTGTTAATATGTTTAAAAATAAAATTGACATATACCTAAGACGGGCAGGGTATACTTAGATAGATAGGTTGGACTCTCGATAAGCCAAACGGCTTCCTTGTCCACCTGCCATCTAGAGTTGATTCTCTAGGTGGCAATCTTGTTAAATCTTGTTAAATATGGGGAGACTGACGGGGAGACTGGCATCGTCAATATGGGGAGACCGACAGGGAGACTGGCATCAATATGGGGAGACGGACGGGGAGACTGGCATTAATATGGGGAGACCGACGGTAAAATAATAATAATATTCAATATCGTTGTGCCAGTGTCTGGTATATATGATGATGATGATGATGATGATGATGATGATGATGATGATGATGATGGTGATGATGATGATGATGATGATGATGATGATGATGATGATGATGATGATGATGATGATGATGATGATGATGATGATGATGATGATGATGATGATGATGATGATGATGATGAACGAATTCATGGTGGTATTTGTAGGTCGGATTTGACGCCGGGAATCACTGGGACTCATTCGCGATGCCGCAAGGGTTGCGTGAATCAGTTGAAACACTTGTTGATGAATCAAATATCGGCGTCCCTGGAGTTCTGCTGTTTAGAGTTGACCGCCGAAAATATATATCCTACTACAACCCGTGTGCTAAAGATGGTACGGTATTCAGTTCACTTACCCTTATTAATATTGCCCAAGGGCAACTGTTTTGTGGAATTTTATAAATTCTAGGGGAAAACCAAAATGATTGTTTTTATGGCAACAATAATAAAAAATTGACCACATTTCCCATGTGTTCAACACTCTTTTGCACAATCCTTAAATTATATGACGACTACGTGTTGATTTACGAATATGATTATTTGAGGACCGGTGACAATAATCATAATTATGCCAAGCTTTGATCGTAGCAAAATTTGAGCCATAGTCGTGTCTTTCTACATGCTCCCTATGATGACTGAGTTTCTTTATCTTGCAGTTAAAAAAAGAATAACTGTATCACCAAACGTTGGACATACATTCGGCGGATATCGTATCTCACTGGTGGGGCTTTGCCTAAATAAACAGGTGAATGTAATGTTTCGCTTTGACGGAGAACATAAAGTTGTCGGTGAGAAACAGAACGACATTGCCGTCTCTTGTATCGTCCCTACGATTGGAAGAACCGGGCAGGTGAAAATGGAGGTGTCACTAGATGGCGGTGCAACATACATAGCCAGTTCAACATACTTCCTGAGTAAGGCCGCAAGCTGACATTTACTAAGTTAATACTCTCCACGTCTTACAAAGCCAGTCAACTAGTGTTAGTTGTTAAGCTACAAGTTGATATTTATGAAGTTAATGTTTAGCCCATTTTACATAGGTAGTTAAGCATACTTTCTGGGTAAGGTTACAAGTTGACATTTGTGAAGTTAATGTTTTGCACATTTTGCGTAGCTAGTTCAGCATACTTTCTAGGTAAGGCTGCAAGTTGACATTTTGAAAGTGTTGTATATTTTATGGAGACCGTTCAATGTAATTTCGATGTTAGGCTGAAAGTTGACATTGGGCAAGCGTGTGGGTTCGCGCCAGTGTACGTTCATTTGTGTACCTGCGCGAGCGAATTTATGTTCTTTCGGACCTAATCCTTTCTAACACCATGGAATGGTGGCTATTTGAGTTACCCAATGTGCTAAGTTTGACTGAAAATGTTTACTTGAACTACTGCTTTCTCGTTTATAGTTAATGAAGATCGCAGTCGGATGGTTTCTCTTACTAGCGAACCCAAGTGGGGAGAATTTGGAAAAACCTTAACCGTGACCTGGCCCAAAAATATGTTCCACACTGACAAAGTGAACATCATCTACAACTATGTAAGGTCCGTGCGTAAATTAATTTGCCCAGACGAACATCTTCACAGTCAACATTAAGCATTTTAAAATGTCGAACAACCAATTCCTTTAACAGTACACAATCTCATGATTTTAGCCGTAAATTATAGTATATATATAATATATATATATATATATATTATATATAATAAACATATATATATGTATTGTATTATATATATATATATTATATATATATTATATATATAATATATATAATATATTATATATATATATATAATAAACATATTTATATATGTATTGTATTATATATATATATATATATATATATATATATATATAATATATATAATATATATATATATATTATATATATAATATATATTATATATATATATATTATATATATAATATATATTATATATATATTTATATATATATATATATATATATATATATACAGTAGAACCTGTCTTCAGCGGCCCCCGCGATGAGCGACCACCTGCTATGTACGGACAGTTTTCCGATGTCCCGATCACTTTTCAACGGAAATGTCCCTGAGATGAGCGGCCACCTGGTGGACGCGGACAGCGATTTTTTGTTATTTTTCACCTGCTAGGGCGGACAGTTAACTTTATTTTGAAAAATAAATTTAGATAATATTTTAAAGATGGCGGCGACCATTTCCTGTTCAGTACAATGGATGCTGGGAACGGAGAAAGCGCGCGGGATCTCGACTCACAGTTGGTGACCCATTTCAGTCGCTCTCGCAATCGATCTATAGAGCCACATTTATTTAATTTTTCTCCCAAGTTTCTAGTTATGTCGAGCGATAACAAACGTAAGATAGGCCTACTGAGTTTATGCTAAGTTTCATGTTAGTTTAGGTAAAACCAACATTTCTGAATCTCATTTATGTAGTGATGCAGCGATAAAATATTGACGTTACGCCACGGTAATCCTCGGCCTGCACGTTACCGGCGCCGGTGATGTCGAGTTACCACGATTTTGATTTGTGAATTGTATTCTTTAAGTGAATTTAAATTATTTTATTTTGTAGCCTAGCGTGTGCATGTGTATATAAGTTATCAGACAAGAAGTTTGACGGCTGTAAGAAGTCGTTTTCATGGTTAGATTAGAAAGTAAATGATCGTTTTGCGCCGCTGAAACGATAAACAAAATGGCGACCGCTGCGTGATTACCCAGACGCCGTGAGGTGGCAGCACTTTTTAGCCCCTCAGACCAAATTTTAAATCACAATCAGATAATAATAATTTATTATATTGTAAAAACTATTCAAAATTAAACTTATAATGAAACATGTCACACACGAAATATATGCAAATATTGTTGTTAATGTGTCGTTTCATTTAATAATTTTCTAATTTGTATTTTGTGCATTTTAATACTTACTTTGTTTTCAAAAGCATACATGCTATTATGGACATTAATTATTATGAATTAATCCAAAAGTGTCTTAAATGAGGGATTCTACTGTAATATTAAATGATATATTATTACACTTAAGTTGTATGGGTATTATAACTGTGGGTATAAAAGTGATTTATGTATGTTGTAATGTGGATTTAAATAAAAATTGTATGTTTGGGAAAAATGCCGCAAATACCTGTCCCTGGGATGAGAGGACACCTGCAATGTAGGGACACTTTTGCTTGGCTGGACAGGTGTCCCTACAAGACAGGTTCTACTGTATATATAGCGTGGCATAAGAGTATAAAGAACTAGGACAACGATAGGAGCGGTGGAAGAATGGACTTCTTGAAAGATGCATTCCTTGGATCAGCGGAGGAGCTGAGCTGTGTGACAGCACGTCTAGTAAAGGAGAAATCGCCTCGAACAGCAAGAACCGGACATGGTAGATTAAAGAGAATACACGTTGATAACCGATATGTTGAAGTTGCTTGACAGAATCCTGGATGACAGGATAAGAGCAGTAGTGGAAAGGGAAATTGGTGAAGAACAGCAGGTGTGTAGTCTGCCTGTTTAGCCACCTTCAAGGCTCGCCTAAAGACACATTCTTCTGACTGTTCTCGCGGCTTAGTTTAATGTTTGTGTACTTTTATCGATATTTTATTTTATCGATATTTTATTTGTATTTTAGGATTTTAAAGTATGCACCACGAACAATTTGAAATTGGATGTGACGCTATAGTAAATGTTTAAACAATTATTATATTATTATTATAAGGAAGATGGGATGTTTGCCCTAAGGCAGCTAGTGGAGAAGAAACTGGAAGGACATGACAGGACTAGTCTTTTGATTATATATTTTATTAAACAGTACATGGCACTACCTATGTAAAATGTGGTGACGAGAATTCCGCACAAGGAGGTGGGCACAGTGTACCACGAACACATATTTCATTGTCGTCAACTGATTTTTATCACTAAAAGTAACTCAACGTGTGTGTTTTTAATATATCTTGTGAGGTGAAATTTGGAGCCTCCAGATTGATGTCTTCAAGTTAGGTCAGCGAGAGTGGTCGCCTCGACGCTTGTCTACATTGAGTAGGGGCCTTCAGTAGTTTTAGTAAGTTGTCAAACGTCACATTTGTGTTACAACCAGGACATATGTCGACAAGCCTGAACAGTAACCAGGACGTTTTAGGTAATTTGTGGACATCATAGTCGAGAATCTTGACAGCTAAACGCACAACACAGTGATGATGTAATGCAATGATAAAATAATACATAATAATGACGTTTATTCGCTATGGGAGCCATAGCCGCTGAAACGTACAATAAAAACATTACAACTGATAAAACAATTCATTAAAGTTTATTAGTAAAACTATCAATGAAATTATAACTACATATAACTATATATGAAATTGTTACTAATTAGAATATCTGGTAAGATTATAAAACGAAAAAATTAAGTAGAATAACAAAACTGTAAATGGTCTATATTCTGAATATATAAAATTATGACTAACTAAAGTGTCAGATAAAAGGCATAAAGCATTCAGCAAAGTAGCTTATTAAAAATATAAATGGAATATACAACCTGAATAAGTGAAATTATAGCTAATTAAAATATCTGAATAGTATAAAATAAATCAATTGAATAAATAGCTAAACAGATTCGCAGTCCATTGCAAGTGATATTTGTATGTGGACAGGAATGTCCGGTCACTGCCAATTACACAGTCCGTACGATACAAATGTTGTTACAGAGATGTGGGAGAGGATGATGATCCGTACGATAAGATGCAATATGAACCATTACCTCTGAAGACAAATGTCGCAAACACCGGCAGCTTGACCTTCACACCGAACAAGAACGAAATGTCTTCAGATATGCCGTTCAACCTCGTGGGAACGATCTCGGTGGAAGAAGCGGGCAGCAGGTGGGTCTAGCTGTGTGCCCTTATGAATGACAACAAGGCGTGGTAAAGTCAGTAGTTCGAGCGTACAATTCAAATTCACCGATAAGAAACTGTTATTTCCTGTAGTTAGGAATTATAGAGCTTCCTACAAAATTGGCGTGGAGCACCCGCTATGACGGTTCGTTACACCTCCTCCCTTTTACCAACAATGTGTATTTAACCAAATATATTAAAGAATTAAAGTAATCAACTCGACGTGTATATATATATATATATATATATATATATATATATATATATATATGCACCATTGCTTCATAGTGATATGAGTAGATATCACATTATATGTCACAAGTCAACAGATGTGCGTCATCGTCAATCTAGTCTACTTGTTAATATTCATGTAAGCATCCCCACATATTCACCTATACAACATACCGGTGTCCCCTTGAATGGCGTCAATCACTCGTAACATTTTACAATTATACTTGATAGTAGTTGAATAATTAGTCAGAGAATGAACAAATCCGAGTTACTCTACTAATTATATTTTAATAATTGTATATGGCTACTTTCTCATTATATATATATATATATATATATATATATATATATATATATATATATATATATATATATATATATATATATATATATATTATAATATTTATTGATTTATTCATAGGTGAACATAATTATTTTAAATGGGTATGTTTTAGTTTAAAGGACATTTGAGATATTATTGATTTGGTTTATTTATTTTTTATTGTATGTCATTTTATTGTATGTACATAACTCATACACCAATATATATTGCATTGACAAATAAAGCTATTTATCCGTCCGTCCGTCCGTCCGTCCGTCCGTCCGTCCGTCCGTCCGTCCGTCCGTCCGTCCGTCCGTCCGTCCGTCCGTCCGTCCGTCCGTCCGTCCGTCCGTCCGTCCGTCCGTCCGTCCGTCCGTCCGTCCGTCCGTCCGTCCGTCCGTCCGACCGACCCACCGTCCGACCCACCGTCCGACCCACCGTCCGACCCACCGTCCGACCCACCGTCCGACCCACCGTCCGACCCACCGTCCGACCCACCGTCCGACCCACCGTCCGACCCACCGTCCGACCCACCGTCCGACCCACCGTCCGACCCACCGTCCGACCCACCGTCCGACCCACCGTCCGACCCACCGTCCGACCCACCGTCCGACCCACCGTCCGACCCACCGTCCGACCCACCGTCCGACTCACCGTCCGTTCTACCTATCTATGGGAACCGGAGTGTGACGTATACTCGGGTGCTGTTGTCCAACCTGTGTCTTGGGTACTAAAGGCAACATGGTAGTACTTGAGTAACATTGGCATTAGGTATTTTCCCCTAAAATAACGTTTTACCTCAGTGTGTTAGTTTTATCTTGCAACGTCATCCCAGTCACATTTTTATGTTTTAAGATACTCTCCGTTTCTCCCTCTCTCTCCCTCTCCCTCCCTCTCTCTCTCTCTCTCTCTCTCTCTCTCTCTCTTTCTCTCTCTCTCTCTCTCTCTCTCTCTCTCTCTCGCTCTCTTGTACTAAAATAAAATTCCATCTTTCCAGTGGGCAGAAAGCAGCCGTCCACTCGAAAGTGCAAATCTTCAGTTGGTACTTCAACCTGTACGTCGAGGCAACTATTGCTAAGTATGCTAATGATGTGGAAGAAGATAAACCTCAGTTCGTCCAATTCTTGGCCGATACTACGCTGAGTAAGCTTCCGGCGGAAAAATTTGCGCAGTTCTTGCAGTTAGCTTTCAATCAACCTTGCAGAGACTGGCATGACAACGAAAACAACATCGGGGACGCGTTGGTGTGGGAGGTTTGTAAGAAAACAAAGCTGATCTATGTGACTCTCCGATCTGTATAACATACACAATAAGAACGTTAGTATGAACATATGTTAATATATTATGCCAACGCCAATGCGAGGCTGGCTGTGGAGCCCAGGGCGGGTAGGGACGGTTGGCTTGAAACAACTGCAGCTGTGTGGGTTTGAGAGGGGAAGCTGTTCCGACACACACATACACAAGCACGCACGCACGCACGCACGCACGCAAGCACGAACGCACGCACGCACACACACACACACACACACACAAACAAACACACACAAACGCAGTTAATAGTTAGCACTGCAATCAACTTATAACTATGTAATGCCGTACTATTCATATGGTATTATATAACCAAAAATCACGTGATCTGTTGCCAGGCTACACGTTCGTCAATCCACCAAAAATTAATGCCGAACAAGTGGAGCATTTCAATAACCACCTGTCGAATAACAGGTAGATTATCTGCCTACAAACATTTTATTTATAAAGAAAATGGAAGGCACAGTCCGGTAAAATAAACGGTATGGGGGAACATATGCAGATATCCCGCCATCGTTGTGATGTAACGCACGCATTTTTATCGGTTAGTGAATAGGTCACGTAATCAGTAATAAACAGGAGGTAACAAAATCCTATTTTGTTTACCAGTCAATGTTGTCTTTGCCCGTGAAAGGATCACGAGCCCTGCCCTTGTGACTCGTTGGTCGCCGCCGCAGACATGAGATACGAGAAAGTCAAGGACATTCAGTTCAATCCGGGGGCAGAGGTTTGCTACAGGACTGTCTTCCCCGGGTACGTGTTCGCTTAAGGATCGTTTCGAATGAAAACGTTCTTATGAGTTCATAGTTGTTATCTCGTCTATAGAACTTGTTGTATCCGTTCGCAGTAGAACGATGCCCAGCGAAACGACAAAGCATTTTCGGTATAAATGCCACGGGCTGTTCGTTAACTCTCCTGTGGTGATTACTTTGAAGGGTTTCTTAAAATGTCCTTCAATGCAATAAAGTCTTACGTTTTTTATAAATCACTGTCACGGATTATGGCGCTCTACAGTCACGTGATATACGCTTGCTACCAAAATATGTCTCAAAACGAGTTTGCCTCGTGTTAATTTGCGATAAATAACTTTGCTGAGAGGTTATATACCTCCTAACGAATAGCCCGTAATATTTATACCATAAATGCTTTGTCCTTTCGCTGTACATTGATGATTTTAAATTTATCGCGCATGCGCAGAAACGTCAATCGGAACGTTTATAACGCCGGAAAAATGTAATAATAATAATGGCAATTTGTATAGCGCCGCAATCCGCAACGTAGTGGCGCTCATGGCGCTTTTACATATAATACATCATGGTAAAACAATACTATTAATGCCAATAAAGCGACCTTTTTTAAACCCAAAACATTTAATAATATAATTACCATTAAATAAAGTAGTAATAAAAACGGTGTAAAGTAAAGTTTATAAAAATGTATATAATAATAATACTAAAATATTGCTTAAAATGAGTTACTGTCATAAAATGTATACAGTGCAGAACATGTCCAAGGGAAAGTTGACATGTATCGCTCAAAGTGGCCATTTTGAATTTTGGTCATGTCAACATAGTCGGACATTATTATAAACGGTTCCATTGAATTCCTCGTACCTCGAAGCATGCGAGTACATATAAAAATTATGTTCCTAGCATGATGTAGTGTAAAGATGAATACATTTTGTAATTTACCAGGATCACGGCAGCCATCTTGGATTTTCGTGGTTCCCACGAGTTGCCCAAGGATGGCGCATTGCCATCCCACGGATTTGAGTTTAGGGACACATAATCTATATGATTCAGCAAAAAAACCTTAGACGACCAACCATTTCCAGGTTCCCTACAGTAGAGTATAGGGTGGCAACTCGACTATCTTGATGTCTACTTGGCTTGTTGTCTGTCCATGTCCAGGAGACGCGGCACGCAACAGGAGTGTTGTTACGACGCCACCAAGCTGGTGCCATACAACGCCGGGGGCGGCCACACGAGCAGGTTCGACACAGTCACGAGGCCCGCCCAGCACATGCTGCTCGACCAGCTGCCCTACCTCATGTGCAGCAAGTTCAGCCACAACGCGCTCAAGTTCCACGAACTCCGCCCGACCGACAACTGCTTCGGACACACACTGCCTCTTCGGGGTGAGGCTGAGTTTAGTCTCGCTTAACCGACTGTCGGTCGGCTGCGTAACTACGCCGAGATGACAGTCTGGTCACTTTGCCGGCTTTTGAATATTATCCGTGAGGGGCTAAACAATGCTGCCACCTGCCGTAATTCCTAGTTTATGAACAACCGCAGTTTTGTTTCAATGTAAGTTTAATGTTGAATACTTTTCATCGGTTACCATTATCTTATAGAAGTATGTCGTTACTTCATAGTTCGCCTGAGAGCCAATCAGCGTTTTTACCCTAATCTGGGGTAAGGCCACCCTGGCGGTTACAACGGCAGCCCACTAATTCCCCAGGCAGAGTTGAGGGGCTGAAAAGTTCTGCCACAGGACGGAGCCTGGGTAATCGAGGCTAGACTGAGTTAAGTCATATATAACTAACTGATAACATGACGTGGCGTATACTAGGCATGCTATGATCAAGAAACATGACACAGTAGTGGCGCGGTGGCGCGGTGGCGCGGTGGCACAGTGGCTAGAGCTTCGGGATCTTACCTAAGAGAACCCAGCCAGAGTCTCCAGCTCGATCGATACCAACTTACCTGCCATGATTTGACAAGCAGGGCATCTACGCTGAATACTTAATTGTCCGCATAGTGAAGAACACGCAGTGCAGACAGATATAGACACAATGCTGACGGGTTATGTGTTAGATATTCATCGCATATACATCTTACGGAAGACTGTTTGAAGTTGTTTGGTTTTGTTTAACCAAAACACCACATAAGAACACACTAGTTATCCTGGAGAGCCGCCGGAGGGCACTATTATATGGGCTTCACTAAAAACAGCCGAGTGGTGCGTGTTTCCATCTATGCTCTTTGGTTAAACGTTCGGACTAACCTCAAGACAGCGTATATAGTAATATGATTCAGGTTGGGAAATGGCTACACGTCCAAATTAAGGAGGAGAGCTTTTAGTGTTTTTGCTCTCCTCTATTGTATTTCTAAGTGATGTAGTTGTTTGTTATTATGTCTGCCTGGTGTGATCTACTAAAATACAAAGTAATACATTTAGACAATATCTATAAAAAAATATATAAACGTTCATCTGACCGTGTGACTTGTTTCTTCGTTTCCAGCGCTTCTGTTTGGCGCTGGGTGGACTGCTACCCTGGCAGTCGAGCCTTCAGCCCGGTGGCGTCTGTTCAGTCATCTTGGCGATTTCTTTTTGATCCATAACAAATTCTTCAAGATGCAGGGACGCACCGTTCGTCTCGACAGAAAACAGAGGGACAAGTCGGGTGCGCACATTACACAATTTTAGTGTCTAAGATTTTTATAACAAGGACAAGCTAATCTGGCCAAGAATAACTATAACTGTTTCACTAGCACAGAGAAGAAATATGGTTATTTAATCACCGATGTACCGGTATAACTTCAGTCTAAAGCAAAGGTGTTGTAGTATCTCGTTATTGTAGTAATGGGCCGTACGTAGTATTGTATTGTGTACCAAACAATTATTTCATGATATGATCCCTCCCTCCCTCCCTCCCTCCCTCCCTCCCTCCCTCCCTCCCTCCCTCCCTCCCTCCCTCCCTCCCTCCCTCCCTCCCTCCCTCCCTCCCTCCCTCCCTCCCTCCCTCCCTCCCTCCCTCCCTCCCTCCCTCCCTCCCTCCCTCCCTCCCTCCCTCCCTCCCTCCCTCCCTCCCTCCCTCCCTCCCTCCCTCCCTCCTCCCTCCCTCCCTCCCTCCCTCCCTCCCTCCCTCCCTCCCTCCCTCCCTCCCTCCCTCCCTCCCTCCCTCCCTCCCTCCCTCCCTCCCTCCCTCCCTCCCTCCCTCCCTCCCTCCCTCCCTCCCTCCCTCCCTCCCTCCCTCCCTCCCTCCCTCCCTCCCTCCCTCCCTCCCTCCCTCCCTCCCTCCCTCCCTCCCTCCCTCCCTCCCTCCCTCCCTCCCTCCCTCCCTCCCTCCCTCCCTCCCTCCCTCCCTCCCTCCCTCCCTCCCTCCCTCCCTCCCTCCCTCCCTCCCTCCCTCCCTCCCTCCCTCCCTCCCTCCCTCCCTCCCTCCCTCCCTCCCTCCCTCCCTCCCTCCCTCCCTCCCTCCCTCCCTCCCTCCCTCCCTCCCTCCCTCCCTCCCTCCCTCCCTCCCTCCCTCCCTCCCTCCCTCCCTCCCTCCCTCCCTCCCTCCCTCCCTCCCTCCCTCCCTCCCTCCCTCCCTCCCTCCCTCCCTCCCTCCCTCCCTCCCTCCCTCCCTCCCTCCCTCCCTCCCTCCCTCCCTCCCTCCCTCCCTCCCTCCCTCCCTCCCTCCCTCCCTCCCTCCCTCCCTCCCTCCCTCCCTCCCTCCCTCCCTCCCTCCCTCCCTCCCTCCCTCCCTCCCTCCCTCCCTCCCTCCCTCCCTCCCTCCCTCCCTCCCTCCCTCCCTCCCTCCCTCCCTCCCTCCCTCCCTCCCTCCCTCCCTCCCTCCCTCCCTCCCTCCCTCCCTCCCTCCCTCCCTCCCTCCCTCCCTCCCTCCCTCCCTCCCTCCCTCCCTCCCTCCCTCCCTCCCTCCCTCCCTCCCTCCCTCCCTGACCAAACCGGCCGACGGCCCGATGTTCCCACGACGCCCGGCCGATTTCATTTTTCGTGCGTCGGCCGGCCGGCCGGCTGGTTCAGTGAGTTCCCGGCTTTACGTTCTCAAGTATTCAACAAAGACGAAGAAGACATTCTTATTAAAGATAACAATAACCCGTGTGTTTATCGATCGATGTCAGCCATTACGTGTTGTTGCAGTGCCTGGTATTGCCGCGTGGCAGGCGGTGGCAATGCAGTGCGGCGGGTCTGCGATTATCAAAGTGGAATATAACCAAGGAGAGGTGGAATTATTCGTTAACAACATTGCTATGGATCGTTTCGATGACGATGTACCACATATGTACAATGGTACAGTACGATTGTTTCCACCTTTTAACTGGTGTACCCACGTCGATGTAATACATGCTTTACTATTCTCAAAACCTACGTGTTAAGCTTATTGCTGGATTTGCTGAATTATTACCTTAATTTTATCAACTTATTTGTTTTATGTTATTGGTAAATGCCGGTCGGTCGGTCGGTCGGTCGGTCGGTCGGTCGGTCGGTCGGTCGGTCGGTCGGTCGGTCGGTCGGTCGGTCGGTCGGTCGGTCGGTCGGTCGGTCGGTCGGTCGGTCGGTCGGTCGGTCGGTCGGTCGGTCGGTCGGTCGGTCGGTCGGTCGGTCGGTCGGTCGGTCGGTCGGTCGGTCGGTCGGTCGGTCGGTCGGTCGGTCGGTCGGTCGGTCGGTCGGTCGGTCTTGTTTTCGACGGTCTTATGCGTCTTATATAGCTGACATTGGTCGTTGCAGGTATACTCGTTACTCGCTCGTCGGGCAGATTCTTTATTCGCTGCAAGAACAACGTTACAAACAAAGACTATATAGTTAAAGCGTTCGAAGGAAAAGACGACGCCATGGACCCTAACGGGGTGCTCGCTGTCGAACTGGAATGGCATGACGGCAGTGAGTATTGAAAACAACCTGATTAGTTCCTAAGTTTCATATTGCATATTTACTTGTTACCTGGTCTTCCTAGGAATATTTGGAAAGGGATAAGACCAATCAAATTTAATCACGTCACTTCTTCTTTCAGAGGAAGAAACAGTGGGTCTGCTTGTTGAAGACGTTGTTCCGTCTAAACCTGCAGCAGTCACATTGCTTGCATCAAAATGTACGTAGGCCTACATAAAGCTGCAGTGCGCCTGGCATTTTTCACAGCTTTTTTTTAAATTATACTTCATGTCATAGGAATATGCCCTGTTTAGTAACGATATATATATATATATATATATATATATATATGTATATGTGTGAGTGTGTATATATATATGCATGTATATATATATATATATGTGTGTGTGTATATGTATATATATACATATATATGTGTTTATATATATATATATATATATATATATATATATATATATATATATATATATATATATATATATATATATATAATGTATATATATATATATGTACACACACACACATATACATTTTATATACACACACATATAATAATAATATAACTTTATTTTAACACCATCAAATCCGGGGGTCTATCCCGTTCACGGGTGTGTACAAACATGCAAATAGCTAAACTTTGTGATGATAAATCTGCGTATACTGATTAAATTATTGTAATAATAATAATAATATAAAGTAGTGATACGCTATGATAAAAACCGTGTAGAATATGCTATGTATAAATTAAGTCATATATGTATTTACAGATTAAATTATATTCTTTAACATTATTATCATACATATGACATTAGAAACAAAGCACTAATACCAGCAATACAGCAGTGATAGTAATACACATTAATATGATTGATAATACATATTTTATATATATATATATATATATATATATATATATATATATATATATATATATATATATATATATATATATAAATATATATATATGTATATATATATATATATATATATATATATATATATATATATATATATATATATATATATATACAGTGACAAGAAAATGCCAAGGAAATTAAAGATCAAGCTCTACATGACTCTCATTAGACCAATACTTCTGCATGGAGCAGAATGCTGGACAGTTAGAACGAAGGAGGAAAAGATTCTCAAGAAAACACAGATGAGGGTGTTGAGAAGAATAAAAGGAGTAACATTGAGAGACAGAGTAAGGAGTGTGGACATCAGAAAGGAGCAAGGTGTGAGTAGCATACAAGAAAAAGTAAGAGAAATAAGACTACGCTGGTATGGACACATGCAGAGAATGGAAGAGAACAACGAAGTGAGAGCAGTTGGTGACATGAGAGTGCCAAGAAAAAGGCCAAGGGGGAGACCAAGAGGGAGATGGATGGATGGCGTCCGAAGGGATATGCAGGCACTGCGGATCACCCCGGAGGATACACAGGACGGAACATT
>OZ024857.1:2587078-2592078 GCA_964017155.1 Oasisia sp. SBJ-2009 | reverse complement strand
CCGATGCGAAAATGTCTAGTTTCAGAACAAGCTTTATTGACAATAGTGCAGAAGCGAGCAGAATTAAACATAACACCGTTTGATTTTCAACTTGCCTAGGTTCTAGACTGTTGACTTCCTCATACAAATTACTACCATGTAGCTAATTCCACTTGTGATTGTTGCATCCATGCTTTCGTTCGATTTTAGCATTATCGGTAGTGTTTCTCGTGAACGTAGTAGGACCTTAGATAGTCAGCTGATTAAGGCAGTGCTGATTTATATTTAAGTGAGTTGTTGAAAGAAAAACACGTGTAAGATTTAAGTGAAAGTTGTCAGTCCCTTAAAGTTAAGTATAATGTTTGTTAGTGCTGGAATAGTGTGTTAGTGCTGCCCGACAAATTGTCTTAAATCACAAACACTGAAGCAGTTATTTTATTACGACCGCGAAATGTTTATATTATAAACAGTGCAGTCTATGCAACGTTTGTCGGTAATTTTTTATATTGTTGTAAAACCAAAATTGGCAATGAAGTTGCCCAACTGGGCTTAGTTAAGTGTTGTTTTTATAACGTTGTTGTTGGTTTTGTTATTGTTGTTGTTACTGTTGTTGTTGGTTTTGTTGGTTTTACTCCATGGCGGAACAGTATTGCGCGTTGTGATTAACAGCGTTTTAGAGATGGTTATATATGTACGCCAACAACATTTGATTAATGTATGTAGATACAGCTCAGTGTTTGAATTAACCCGTGTGATATCATTGATATGCAATGGTGGTTCATGTTTCTTTTAATGTAGCTTATTTAGAGCTGTTATTTACAAAATAACGGATATCCGTATGTTAACATGAATCCATGTTGTTTTTGTCATAAATGGAACGTTCCCTTGTAATGTTGTGTTATCATTTATACGTATATTTTAATGGCGATTACATGTATTTTAATCATAGCAATCCTTGAAAGGTGGCTTTATATTGTGCTGATGTGTTTTTGATACTTGCATATTTTATAATGTGTTTTATTATTATTATTATTATTATTATTATTATTATACATTATGTTGTGGCAAGACTGTCTTTGACCATCTTTTAATGCAAGTCACGCACATTTAATGTGAGTATAGTTAATATGAAAATAGCATTGCTGTATCAGTGGGTTTAATCTGTTTTGAAATAAACATGTATGTTTCTCATGTGTTCAGTTTGTCTTTACAGGAAAGGTCTCAATGAAAAGCCAATCAGTCAAATCTCAAGAGTAACAGGTTCCTACTTTTACGAATCGCACAGAGATACGCTTGTTTGACGAACATGTCATATTTTGATGTAGGCCTGCCTGTCTTGGCAATAACGAAATCGTCGGATATAATTATAACCTAGTGTTCGATTGAAGGTTAAATGTCGGCATAACAATTACCTTTCACTTTTACTATATATATATATAGTAAAAGTATAATATATAAATATATGTATATATATATATATATAACGATTGGAGTAAATTCTATCAACCTGTTTAAACATACTCGTGTACATGTGCACACTTGTTATTACCAGGCAGTCTACACTGAATGCAGGCATGCTTTCCACTTTAACTAAATATAAGTAAAGCTACATTATTTTATAGCGCAATATTACATTTATATTTTACTCCCTGGCAGACCTGGTCAATCGAACACCATCTCAACGTATTCGGGAAGTATACAGCCACGCTGCGTTTAAGGCGCGAAGATTATTCGTACAGATATGTCCATCATCGTCCGCAGCCCGGTACTTATTCTTTATATCTTTAGTCACTGAACGACTACATACCAGTCATATACAGTTTATATTGGACATCGTCTTAATCCTCTTCGTGTCCACAGGCACACAGGCCAGAAACAAGGGTTCTCCACTTTGTCCTATCTGCAGTCTGATATGTAGTCTGACCACAGCGAAGATGTGGTTGTTTCATTTGTTCTATGGTCTCTACGTTTTCTTGTTTCCTGTAGGTGGCCATCTAAGTGGTGTTTTGGAGATGCTATCATCTTTAGGACATCACAGAACCAAATTTGTGATGAGCTAAACAAGATATAAACTGTTTAAATTGAATGATAATTATTAAGCACTGTACGTTGTCTTACACGTACGCATGATTCTGATCAATACAAATCACTGCGATATAATCAATTAACTTTGAATCGGTGTAAATGTATCATATTGGTAGATATCTGCATGGCTCAAGTCATTGATGTTACAATGCAAACATACTGATTTGATTCTTACAATAACCGTAACTTAGTTCACAATCGGTTAAAAAGTTTTATTTTGGCATCAAGGCTTACTGCATAGTAAGTGACAATAATTTGTATTTCATGTCGTTCAACAAAAAAGTTATCGGTCAAATATGATTCGTAGGACTGAGTGTACATAGAATCCAAGCAAGCCATTACAACAGCTAAATATTAAACTAGCAAGCTTATTTACATTAAGTTGCGCGTTAAAGTTTAGTGCGAGGGACCGCCACCATGTGAGGACCCCCCCCACACATATCTCGGCTACGTTTATTGGTGCATTCTACTATCGAAATGATGTCACATAAATGTCCCGTTAAATGTTCATTATAAAAAACACGACAAAAATGTGAACGTTTTATCTGCATTATACTACGTGCTACTGTTTTCACTGGTTCCATAACAAGTTCTTTAAAGAAACAAAACTGAAATATTCTTTAAAGAAACAAACATGTGAAACATCCAATTCCATGTAACACATTTTGCCATGAAACCAATAATGTGATGCTTATAGTTGCAATTTTAACATCAAACCATTACTTATCTAGGGCAGAGTGCAGCATTTTTTAAATTTAAACAGAAGGTCTTTGCATAAATCGATTATCTGATTATAACATTATTAAGCCAAATGTCTTTGGAAATGGAGATATTTATTTACAAACTTTGTTTATAATTACGCGCACACACACACACACACACACACACACACACACACACACACACACACATATATATATATTATATAAGTGTGTAAATAAATATTTCCAAAGACATTTGGCTTAATAGTGTTATAATCAGATAATCGATTTATGCAAAGACCTGTTTAATTTTTAAAGATGCTGCACTCTGCCCAAGATAAGGAATGGTTTGATGTTGAAATTATCGTACCTGCATTATTGGTTTCATGGCAAAATATACTACATGGAATATATATATATATATTTATATATATAATATATATATAATATATATATATATATATATATATATATATATATATATAGCATTCATATCAAATATCAAAATATAAATCATTTAAATAAATAGATATATATACTAACAGTAGACAAACGTTACACATAGAATTACGCATGCACAGTTCGTCAAGATATAGTAAGCTATAGTAAGTTAATATAAATACCAATGTTTAATTTCAGGGGCTTTATTTATGTAAATCTTCGTCGGTTTTGAATTCGTCGGTCTAGATGATCCGTTATGTCGGACAATTTCAATAACATTCCCAGTGCCAACAATCTGTCTAAATCTGCCGCATTGCATATTGGTTTGTCACAATATATGCTCAAAAACATGTAATGGCTGTTCAGCCATGTGTGCTCACACGGCAACTGAGGCAGTTGATTAACCTGAGCCCCCTATAACATCAACTGTGAGAAAGTCACGGCAAGACCTGATATAGAACCGTATCCACTCTTAAGGAGTGTTCGAAGCGCTTAATTTATACTTTACCCCCTGACAACCATCTCGAATTCTCTGTGAAACATCCAGCCACACTGCAATACGCGAAGACTATTCATACACAAATGTTCACTATTGTCTATAGCCAGGTACTCATTCATACAGCTGAGTGAACTGGAGCAATGCGAGTGAAAAACATTGTCACGGCAGCACAGGATTCGAATCTTAGTCGAGAGCGAAGTTTTAACCACTGCGCTACAGCTGCGTTGGCCACGTTTATAGCGTAGCCAGCTTCATCATTACAGCATCCCGTGATCTCGGGAGTGACACTGCGCCTGATTCACTCGCTCCTTGTCATTGTGTCACGGTTTTCCTCAAGATATTTCTCCCCACCAGTGGAGTAGGTTGCATGCGAAAATCGACAGGAAGCTGGTCGTGTCCCGGTGCATTGTGGGGATGTAACCACGGTGAGCGGTCCGTCCTGCTCCTATCATTGGTCCCTGTACTGTACCGTACCGTACCGTACCGTACCGTACCGTACCGGACCGGACCGGACCGGACCGGACCGGACCGGACCGGACCGGACCGGACCGGACCGGACCGGACCGGACCGGACCGGACCGGACCGGACCGGACCGGACCGGACCGGACCGGACCGGACCGGACCGGACCGGACCGGACCGGACCGGACCGGACCGGACCGGACCGGACCGGACCGGACCGGACCGGACCGGACCGGACCGGACCGGACCGGACCGGACCGGACCGGACCGGACCGGACCGGACCGGACCGGACCGGACCGGACCGGACCGGACCGGACCGGACCGGACCGGACCGGACCGGACCGGACCGGACCGGACCGGACCGGACCGGACCGGACCGGACCGGACCGGACCGGACCGGACCGTACCGGACCGTACCGGACCGTACCGGACCGTACCGGACCGGACCGGACCGTACCGAACCGAACCGAACCGAACCGAACCGAACCGAACCGAACCGAACCGAACCGAACCGAACCGAACCGAACCGAACCGTACTGTAACGTACTGAACCGTACTGAACTGTGCTGTGTAGCACTGTACTGTGTTACATTGTACTGTACTGTACAGTACTGTCTTGTACTGTACTGAATTGTACTGTACTAGCACTGTACTGTCTTGTACTGTGCTGTACTGTACTGTTCTCTCTTGTACTGTACTGTCTTGTGCTGCACTGTGCTGCACTGTACACGTCAGCGGGCCGCTATAACGGCGTGTCTTTGGTGCTCGTCTCGTAGTTGCAGTTGTCGGCCGGTGTCGACGCCGTCTTCGTGAGCGGCTGCTCCAGTCCGTCC
>OZ024857.1:2567078-2584578 GCA_964017155.1 Oasisia sp. SBJ-2009 | reverse complement strand
TCTAGCGCTCCTCTTGTCCAGTGGCTTCGTCGACTAGCAATATTGTTCGTTCTCTTTAAATGTTACCAATATGGAATTACTGATCCAGAACTTACAGCGTGACATTTACCAAGAACAAAACGCATGTTCCTAAACCCTAGCATAGATGTATCATTGTTTTAATGCCAAAATAATGTGATGTCTACGCATGACCTCAGGAGTAGGCAACTATTTCAAGAAATGTATTCTATAGGAGCACTGCTTAGATTTTGGTTTTATTTAACCAAATATTAGTTTACTTAAATTTCAAATCCATGCATAGTAGAATCGCGTTGTAGAATAACAGCATAAGTTAGCATACGTTCGTTGCTCAGGGAGGGCAGACGTTTTTACTGTCGACACAACGTGTCGCGGGGAAAATAAACTCATACAGTGGGCGTAAAGGTAATATAATAAAAATGCTATCGGGCAATTAAATAGGTAATATAGTAAAAATATTTTACTACATTTTCGATATAGGAAGTGACGTCATTATGGGTAATGTCTTGGCAACCGTGTTACGTTGGTGGTTATTGGGTGGATTTTGTTGAAGGTAGTTTGGATGAAAGGTACTCAGTATAACCCTCACGCCACTTGTGGGAGCGAGGGAGCGGATCCTGAGAGGGTGGTCAATAGGGGCACAAACCCTCCAATTGCCCCTGAGGCTCGCCAGAAACCTCCAATGACGTCACAAAGACTTGCGTGTGGGGAGGAACTTCTGAACCAATACTGTGCTCGCGCCGGCTCATCACATGACAAGACGGTCAGGGTTGTCAAACGTTCCACGCGCCAGAAATTTAGCTTCGGCACCATGCCGGTTTCTGTTCAAACACACGCCATCGGAAGACTATTTCGCAGAGACGTTCCAAATTTCAGAAGCTCACGAAAAACTGTCCAATTACACCAACTTGAGATTGTGAAAAGGTCGAGTGGGGTACGGAGGAGAAGGCCCCACTGAATCCGCCTGGGTGGGTGTTGACAGTGTTTCGAGTGAAAAAGAAACTATATACGTTGTTTTTAGATTATGGGACCCTTCTGAATGGTGGTGTGACGATGGACGTGAAACGTACGAGCAAATTGCAGAATCGGTTCTTGCTGATGTCAATGGCGACGTCGGGTGCGGACGAGGACGAGTTGGCATCTCCCACCAGAAGGTATAGGTCCGCCGTTGTGTTGGAACTGTAAGGTGATTCATGTGTTGGTTAATTCAGTGTTAAATGTTGTATATATATATATATATATATATATATATATATATATATATATATATATATATATATATATATATATATATATACAGATGCCAGCTCCTCTACACAGATTTGACAGATCAGTCATTTGTAACGGAAAGTCTGCAATCTATAACGAGGGAAAGTTAAACATCAAAGAGCGTTACGGTTAACTCTACTCGCCGATACATTATTGCCAATGAATTTTATTTGTAAGCTTAATGTTTTGTTTACAATTTGAACGTGTTGCATGTGGAATCTTTCAAATTACGAACATGTTCGGAGCTTAATAAGTAACAAAACGCAAATTGGCAGGCAGTAAATCTTCAACGTGCATGTTGTCGTCATAAGAACGTAATGGTAAATGAAACATTTAAACATAGGAGCTGTCACCCTCGCTTTAACTACAAGGATGACACAGGATAGGGCATACAGTCGTTCTCATTATGGTGCTTGGATGTACAGACACATGCAGATACATGATACCTATAGTATTATAATGTGACAACATAACTGAAACGGCCATAATAAAGACACGAGTGTCAAAAGACATTGATAATAATAATAATAATAGATAATTTAAAAGGGAAAATTGCGTCATGATTAGAAGCACTAGCTTGTCATTTGAAAAGCTGATTCATACTAAATACTAAAAACATACATAATTTTGGATGCTATATATATATATATATAATAAATTATATATATATATATATATATATATATATATATATATATATATATATATATATATATATATACAGGCCTTGCCTTTTGAAAAACCTTGGAGAGCTAAAAATCGCCCTCCTCAAAATGCCCAGGAGAGCTATTGGAGAGCTAAAAATCGCCCTCGTAAAATGGCCCAGGAGAGCTATTGATATTATTGCCGAGCCTTCACCCTGCAATACAACAGTCACATAGAGTATATATAATATACCGTCATTCGGTCCATTTTGAGATTTTACTACTATGTTTTTGTTAACATACTTATTTATACGTTCACCAAGTAGTTTCCCGATTACCCAAGTGTAAGTTGCATTTGTTGAGGATTTTGTAACTGGGAAGATCGTTCTACGTTATAGCATTTTGAAAGTTATTGGATTTGTATTTGGAAGTTGGATTTTAGTTGTTTTATTAGTTCGATTACTTTTTAGTTTAGTTTGATGTTGCTATAGTTTGTGTCTGTACATATTTATTAACTGTTTAACGCGTTATTGGAGCAGATTTCATTGAAATTACAGACTTCGTGGCGATTTTCATTTCGTGTTAACGTTCTTTGAAAATTCAAAGATGGCGGCGCCCATGGACTGGCCGAAGCCGAACGATAGCGCTCGTTATCTGAACGCATTGGCCTTGATGAATATGCAGGATATTGTAAATTAAATGTAACAAACACAGCTACATTTCCCTCACATAACTTTATAAGGTAACGGCAACAGTTATTGTGTTATGCACCACAAAGTGTGGTGTTCAAGCGAAAAATGAATCTCGATTTAAAAAAATCCAACGCCCAGGTGCGTGGAAAATCGCCCTCCCAAAAGCAAAAGAAGGAGCGCGATGGAGCGCGAGCGCGATCGCGATCGCGATCGCGATCGCGCTCCTCAAAAGGCAAGGCCTGTATATATATATATATATATATATATATATATATATATATATATATATATATATATATATATATATATATATATACATATATGAACATTGCTAGTCCATCGCCGTTATTGATCGGTTGAAAGATAAAATGTTCAGTCGTCTTAGATTCTACATGGAAACTGACGTTCACCGAACAATCATTGTCAGAATGCACTGTTGTGTGCTATTCAGAAAATGGTGTATAACAATTATATATTTTTAGAATAATAATGGTATGTAATAAACTTGTGGTAATCGCTTCGTTAAAACACTTCATTAGCACAGCGTGCGGTTGATCACAAAATTGTCACTCATACCTTGCTAAATCGTATCCTCCGAACATATATATCCCACGTGGTCCGGTAACCATGGCAGCCGAGGCGCGTTTAGTTGGAATTTCGCCCTGCGGGAACAATTATCACTCTGGTTTGCAAAACACGTTCAGGTAAACACATACATTTACATACATGCACATACACACAACCGCACAGACACACGCGTGCGCACGCACGCAAGTTACACACCCACACAAACACTCACGTGCTCATGCGTGAACAAACACACGTACGCATACGCGGACACGCACGCAGGGGCGCACGCACGCACGCTCGCACGCACGCACGCACACTCACATACACACACACACACACACACACACACACACACACACACACACACAACATTGCGTGTCCATGTGCGTGTGTGTTCTTGTAGACAATTATTTAACAAATTCAGTGTTTCGGTGGTTTACACAGCATGACCAATGTAAATATTTTGTTTATTAATGCGCCTTTATAAATACTGTTCATCTTCACCATCTTCGTCAGCAACTACAACGTAACTACATAATCATCATCATCATCATTATCATCATCGTCGTTGAAACTAGAACCAACTGCATACTGTTTCACAGGTTTTGCGTTAACACCATTCCATCTGTTGGATGTTTGAGTGTACTGATACTCACCGTAGTTTGTCTGACGTCACACCTGTCACTATCGGGGTCGAAGACAATCACCTCGTTTGGCGGAGATAGAACTGTCTGCAAACCAAACAAACCGCTCATGGTCAGTGTGCCTATCTTTGTGCAGAATGCCCACAGCTCTATATCCAAACACTACAATAGTGTTTTGAACTTTCATGATGTTATATGTGCTTAATGATAGTTGGATTTCGCTTTACGGTTACGGCCACACTACAATTACGTTCATTCCTGGACAGAGCTGATATTTTCCGGAACAGTCAATCATAGGATATTAATCGCGTAAGTATGGTCACATCGCCAATAGGTCACTTGCCCAGTTCCGATTTTGATGTTAATTGTGAGGTTTCACTCTACGATAAAACGATCGGTTTTGATCGTGGATGCGGTAGCAGTGTGAACGTTGGTTGAAAGCATGTCTTAGAAAAAACAATGCCTTACGTGAAACGACCTGTGTGATTTGAGTGACTTTTGTTACTTTTGTGACTTGCCGATATATAAATGTTAAGCAAGCCTACCCGGACGACTTGGTGTCCGTCCTCAATGCCGCCGTACATGACGACCCTCCTCAGTCCTGCCACTATCGGCAACATGGCCATGGTAGCGTATGTCCTGCGGAAATGACGTCATGACCGTGTAGCTGTCTGGTTATACTGACACGCGCGCAAAGAGGTTGCATGATAACATGTAGTTTGTTTTAATGCAAGATATTGGTGAGGAGTAGGTTGAAAGGGGCCGGTCACGCGGAAAGAATGGGGACTGAAAAATTGACAAAGAGATGAGATGCCCAGAAAGTGGAGGGGTAAAGGAGGAGGGAAAGCGATTAAAGGACTGCGTTACGAGAGCTTTGGAGAGAGTGGCAGGAGAATGGAGACAACAGCAACAGATAGAAAGAGGTAGAACATAGTGAGAGAAAGGTGAAGAAAGAAAACATGGAGAAATAAACGCCGGTAACCATGGCCAGCCTCACCCTCGACGACAGGGACGCCAAGAAGGGAATAATATTTGTCTCTACACGGACTCAACAAAGGTATAGATAATCATAGGTACTGTGGAACTTGCAACCTGTTGCTGATGTTAAACGGTGGATGTGAAAGTGATCGATCGAACGGTACATGTGTTGCAATATTTTATCAACAAATACTTCTGTTAGGTATTGATTCAGTCATTATAACGTTATTATGTTTTGTATCTGCCAACACATTGTCTTGATGAACTCAGTTCTTACAACCTAGTCCATAGCCGCTGTTTATCCATACATTTGTCACATCGTCAATTCCGCAACTCGTATATAACGAGCCACTTACCTGGGGTAGACACAACCACCGTTCATTGATGTCCAACTTTTCGACGTCCGGTCAAACAGCCAGAGGTCGGAGGAGGGACATGCGCCTCCTGTTCCACTTCCGCTGGAACAACGTTTGTTAGGCTACAGAACTCGGGCCCATTTCACTGATGTTATTAAGAGCTCCTAAGTCCGACTGTATTCTTTAAAATCGATTTTGCTCCTTAACAGTGAGTGATTTTGCATACCCGAAAACTGTCAACACGACGACGCGTGAGTAGGTCAGAGGCGCTGGTGTGTCCTGGAAATAGTGTCCGCTGTAACACGGCAGTGGATGTTTGCGTTTTGAAAAAGCTCGTGTAATTCAATGAACTATTTTGGTTAATGGTGAATTTTCTTTAAGAGCTCTTTATCGTAATGAAACGGTTCCCTGGTGTCAATTGTACACAGAGCAGCAGCACACAAAAGCCAGCTGTTTCAAAGAGTTCCATAGCCTCTGTTTATCTATATATTATTACGCTAACTCGGAAACTGAAAGTGTATCTCCTTTCCTGTCCACTCGCCTCTGTCTGTCCATCTGCATCCTACGACCAATCACCGATTCGATATAGCTTCTGGGATACAGCGATATTTGTATTGATGACCGCCAGCTTTAAAAACGGCGGATGTGCAAGTCGGATAAGTCCAAATATTCAAAATCCGCCCTCCAAAGAAACGAAGCACATCTGTACACCATAAATATTGAAATTGAACGTGGCTGTTTGCCACCCAGCGATGCCGAGATGGTGTTCGGTTGAATGGGTCTGCCGCGGAGTAATGTGTGAAGCGCCTTGATTGGACATAAGGACTGGACATTGCGCTGTATAAGAACTCACATTGTTGTGTTCCGACCTATGGCTGACCTACAATGGCTACTTACGACTGGCAGCCGCCGAAGATGAGCAGTTGGTGGTCCGAGACCATGGTGCCGGCGTGGGCGTGTCTCGCGTGTGGGTACGTCGGGTTGTACGGGCCGCGGTTGGCGAATTCTGCGGCGGAAACAAACAAAATATGTGGTCACCACGCGCGTCGTCTCGCCTAACCGACTGTCGGTCGGCCACGTAACTACCTACGCCGAGAAGATAGTGTGGCGACTTTGCCGGCTTTTGAATATTAGGCCCTATTCGTGTGGGGCTAAACAATGCTGCCATCTCACGGATACTGGTCGATCCTGTCGTAATCCCCATTTTATAAACAACTGCAAATTTGTATGTCTATATATTTTTGTGTTAGTATAAGTTTAATTTTTAATAGTTTTTATAATACAGCATTGTCTGATAAAAAAAGTATCGTTATTTAGTTTGTTATTTCAAATTCGGCCTGAGAAACAATCAGTGTTTCTACCCTAATCTGGGGTAAGGCTGCCCTGGCGGTTACAACTGCAGCCCATTTATTCCCCAGACAGAGTTGAGGGGCTTAAAAGTGCTGCCACCTCACGGAGCCTGGGTAATCGAGGCTACCCCACGCGTGGTTCATTACACTCTCGTTCTACCCTTCAATGTTGACCGGAAAGGCCACCCGACCAACGCACGACTGTTTGTAGAGAGGTACACAACGTCACTCGGGAGATTCACAAAGGCAGGCTGGTATTTGTGCAAAGACGAAATGGTGACATCTACGACCGTCCCACGGTAACCAGCTCGTGGATGAACGCGTTAGGACAGACCTGTCCTTTCTTTTATTCACTCACAAGGGACGTACAGCTGCAACTAGGGAGATTTCTTTCCCAGTGGAGGGCATGGGTAGATGAGTGTGTGGGTGAATGAGTGGGTGGATGATCGGGTGGATGGGTGGGTGAGTGGGTGAGTGGGTGGGTAGGTGAGTGAGTGAGTATGAGTGAGTATGAGTGGGTGGGTGGGTGAGTGGTTGAGTGGGTGGTTGAGTGGGTGGGTGGGTGGGTGAGTGAGTGGGTTGGGTGAGTGGGCGAGCGAGCGAGCGAGCGAGCGAGCGAGCGAGCGAGCGAGCGAGCGAGTGAGTGAGTGAGTGAGTGAGTGAGTGAGTGAGTGAGTGAGTGAGTGAGTGAGTGAGTGAGTGACCGCGAACTGCATGATTTCGGGGCAGTACTTCATGTTTGAGTTCACCTTGCCCTGGAAAACGACGGTGGTTAGTGGAAATGTTTCGATCAGTAAACCTAATCCATTGGACATATTGCGAAATTCTATCATCAGTGGCGTAATTGCTTACCCATTTCCCAGCCGTGGTCACGTGTGTTGTATGTGTATACGTCACTGTAGCTGTGCTGGGAGAAGCCGTGTGACAAATGCAGAATTGACGAGTTCGCCATAATGCCGCCTGCAGCGCCACCTCGCGGTTCGGGTAAGACTTTATTCGCTCGTTTCAGGCACTCGTCGGAACTGTGTACAGCGATTGGAGGTAAACGGTTAATGCTAACTCATTTCATAATGGTTAATTTTAATGCATGTATTTCGTGTACATTGTACGGGTACCAGTATTATTGTCATCGTTGTTGACGTGACAGTCACACGCATACACGCACGCACGCACACACATAAGCACACGCACACACACACGCACGCACGCACGCACGCCACGCACGCACACACACACACACACACACACACACACACACACGGCAACATAGTTGGATTTACATACGAGAAACATAAGAACACTTACGTGCAATAATTTTGTTTGGTTTGTGTCGGTAATAGTTCCCATAACTTTGTCCTACAAAAATAAAGTTATGCAATCGTACCAAATCATCACAAAGTAACACAATGTAATACAATACGAACAAAGATATGTGTCGCTGTCACGCATAGTTACAGTGTATCTAGTGTCTACTTGGTGTATTTATGTCAACACACAGAGTACTTGAATTGTGAATGTAAACAAAACACCACCTTTACCTCAAATTTACATACTACCAAAGCATTTGAATTACGAAGCAGAGTCACTGTGTGATATGTCGTATTGAGAATGAATGGGGGTAGTCCTGGTGTAGTGGGTGTAGTCCTTGTTTTTCCGCCTTAGCTAGCTTGTCTGCATCAATCGTTACTAAATGAATTGAACGTCTCGTCATGGTTATTTACAGACTCCCCATTAGGTGCATAAAAGTACATGCATACTAGTTCAACAGATGGGGTTGTAGACCCACACGTATATGTAACCCAGCTTTGTTATTCAGAAACACTGAAACCACTTAACACGTTTCTTCTGCTTGCTTCGCTCAACCTATCCCTCGCCCAGTTTAACTCACGTGATGTCGAACCGCCAGATGTCGTTGTAGTAGATTCCCGACGTTCCCGCTCCCGTTGCCACGTAGAAGTAGTTCCCGCTGACGCCGGCGACGGCGCTGTGTCGTGCTGGCGGACTCTTCTTGGGTGAGACATTCCGCCATGATGCTGCAGGCATTTATAGTACAGGTGTATGTATAGGACATTTGTGTTGTAGCCACACATCAACATATCATGGCAACATTTTAGTACAAGTCAGAGCACAATTTCTCTCTTAATGGTTCCTCCCAATTGTAAAATATAATTAATGTTAGGCTGTTAGCCTATAACCTTTCAATGAAAGTGCCATCAACTTTGAAACCTTGATCGACCATAGTCCGTTCTAGATAGGCAGTAATTGTCCGGGTTTTTTCTCTTTGGAAATGATAACTGATTTAAGCCGTCAAATACGACTGACTAATTAGCCTCGGTTACCCAGGCTCCATGAGGTGGCAGCACTTTTAAGCCCCTCAACTGTCTTCTCGGTGTAGTTATGCAGCCGGCCGACAGTCGGTTAAGCGAGACTACTGACCAATGTGCAGCAAACGCAGGATAGTTTGAATCGCCACTGGATATGTCGTCATATACGACGTTACTTCTCAATATGGAGACATTCGATATCACGGGAACACATGCCCAAACGTATAGGAAGAATCTAGAGGCGGTCGAAAAACTCCCAAAATACACTAACAGTTGTATGAGTCATCGCCACGAATGGCATGGGAAATCAACGGCTACGGTGGCGCCACATGTTAATATAAGTATTATTTCTAACCACCTTTTCATGCAATAAAACCGACAAATTGCGTTCTTGTGAACTTGCAAACGTTCGATATCACAACCGTTGCAGTATGATAGTAACATTACGCGGGCCGACCGCAGAGTTAGATCACGAATAATTCCCCATTAGACTAGTGTGTTATATGTCTAAGTATGAGACCGACCTGCGAAGGGATGATAGAGCCACGTGTCGTTCAGCACGACGCCGCCGTCGCCGTCGTCACTGCGGCCGCCGAACAGAACGAGGATGTCCCCGGCCGCGTGGTAGCCGAGGGCCGCGTCCCGCCGTGGCGGAGGACTGCCCGAGCTGTCGTGACGGAACATTGGAACGGTGATTCACGAAGAAGTCTTATTGTATTTTTCTACTTTAAAAAGCGTTTTATAATTATTTGAAAATGTGTTTGATTATTACTGCTGTTTTCCTGTTAATAGCGTATCTTCTTTATCATTGGTGGACTGACATGTTATCCCTGTTCGAAACAAAACTGTGCGTGTGCGTGTGCGTGTGCGTGTGCGTGTGCGTGTGCGTGTGCGTGTGCGTGTGCGTGTGCGTGTGCGTGTGCGTGTGCGTGTGCGTGCGCGTGCGCGTGCGCGTGCGCGTGCGCGTGTGCATGTGTGTGTAGTTGTGCAAGTTTGCACTGAGACATCACTAACAACTTCACTAACCAATGACAATTAATCTAGCACAAGTTATTGCGACCAATAGAAACATGTGCTACATACGTGTTTCCGCTATAAAGAAGCTTCCATTCCAGCTGTGCGGATATCGAAGTGAAGAAGGTTGCCAGACTGAAGAACGCGACGAAATGATTTGAGCACGCCATTCTGCAACAAAAAAGACTGTTTGTTATGGAACTTATACTATTGAGTTTACGTAGGCGTATTACCCACTTGGCTGGTAGGCGTCTCGCCCCGCTAGTGCTATTTTGACCAGTAGGTGTCGTCCAGTAAGCGTGCTTATTGTCACCCACAATTAATGTTGCTAATATGTTCATAAGTTAGTTATGATGATGTAGACGTAGTGGCAACACTCTAGTTAGGGTGAATTTATTGACACAAAGGTAGACGTTAATTTTAACATCACAACCAGGAAAAACACAAAATCTCGATTTCTGTACTTACTTTTGAACATGCACATTAACGCTCTTGCCAGAAGAAAGCGAGATATGGCCGCACTTGACAAACATAATATGTGATATAGCGCGTAAGGCGTTCGTTGGAAAAGTGATATGGGCGTATTGCCTCACATGGGCGTATTACCCCGCCCTACCCTATCGTGAGCGTTAGTTGGCAAGATCAACACACGTTGGACTACACCGAGGGTGAAGCCACCACAACCAATGCTGGAGTACATGCAAGCGTATCTCCATGTTTCTCACAACAAATACACCAGTGCATGTTATGGTGCGAGGTAATACGATACGTGCGAGGATACACATCGTAACCAATATATGAATAAGGCATGAGGGGCCTCCCATGCAGGGCTATTACCAAGCGTTTGGCGTAGCTCAACAGACAAGGTTATCAGATAGTCAAATGCTATGAAAGAAGCCTTGAAATGCAAAAGTCGATAACATTTCATAACCGTGTTTTACATGTCCTCCTTGGCGCGTCGCGTGACGGGCGATGAACATTCAGGGAACCTTCTCCTACCTCTTATGGTCTGCTAAAAACTCTGCAAGAGACCCTCGTTTCTGTCTAGGCATTGTCAAGGTTTGGTGGTACGTCGCATGTAGCGGGTGGTGTCTAAGGCTGGTATTGACCAGTCGATTATTTTATGACGCTTACACAGACTGGCCGACCCTCTGGTCGTTTTGGCCGAAGCTTCGAAAGAAACATAATGTATTTTATGTTGTTTCGAAATTCTCAGGTGGGGAAGGTTTTTTTTACCTGTTCATGTCGGACTTTAGATGGACGTTAGTTGATTACTGGCAACATTACGCGTGTTTTATATTATTATTCCAACCTACGCATACCGTCAACCGTTCAGTAAATAATCTTTTGCAGAAAAATTTCTTCCGTATATGCAGGTATACACCGTCAATTTTTTGTTCTTATAACAGTGGCAAAACATGACAATAAGTATTCTGTTTCTGTTAGAGAAATCGCCCCTGGCAGCATGATAAAAATACAGACAAGTTGCCAGAATTCTCGTCTTTGACAGTTGATAACTCTGGTAAATGTAGCACTCAATATAATAACTATCACTTTCATGATACCACGCACAGCCGAATTGAACCGATAGATAGCGTCTGCAAGACGCGCCTCGCATTACGGGCAGTGATTGTAAGTTTAGCAGCTAATAACAACTCATCCGTCCACGACCGCTGATATTATGAGAAGCCAAAATGATAGCTGTTTGAACATGACGAGGCATATGTTGTGACCACGTCAATTCCAGGCAATTTCGATCAAGCTGGCCACAACATGTAAAGGAGTTTTGGTCTATATTTGCACTGTAGAAACCTGTTCCTTCAACGTGCATATTTGGCACATTCTGTAGCGCTAACCCCGAAAGATCTGACAACATTCTGCTGGTGCGTGCGTGTAAATTAACGGGTCTTCTAATGTGCAACGTCACGCGATATATAGATAGCACGTGACAGCCACGAGCGGAGTTGTTATCTTGATTGTATCTCATAACATATCCATTCGCCGCCTATGTATAGATTATCGGACGGTAATTTCACCACAAATGAACTGTCAGTGGTCGCTTATCGCACATGGCTGACTGGGCCAGTCTGAAAGCAGCGTGAACCCCCATAAGACGCCCTTGAACTTGGCAATTTATATAATATACAGCGATGCACTCATTTGACACTAGGTGGTATATTTTGACTTCACAAAATAACAATGTATTTAGTCATTTCCTAGTAAACTGCACACACGGAAGCGTATAAAGAATTTACCCGCGGGAATTCTCCTGGGCTATCGTGTTAAGCGATAACCAAGTGTGGGGTTATCGCTTAACACGATTAAGTGTTAAGCAATAACCCCACGCAAATCCACGTCTTATAGGAAACAGGTGCCTACTTACTACTTACTACTTATTACTTGCGTTTTGCAATTAGTAAGTAGGCACCTGTAGGCCTAAATTCGTAGTGTGTCGGTGCCGATAAGAACGCCTACGTTGTCAGTAAGTATACAACGTGATAGTAACGACGTTATGGAACTGAAGTGATAATGAAATAAGTGGCATTTTATTGCTTGTCTGGTGATAATGCAAGTCAACAGTATATTTTATTACCGTAATAATTACAAGCCAGAATTGTCGCCGCGCTTGTGATCTAGCTATTAGCAAACCATAACTTAATTACTACTAGCAGGAACGTGCCAACTTGATATGTGCAGTAAGCCACACTCTTTGGGTGTCGACGGTTGAGACCTGATTGTGAGCAGCTAAGATGGATGACTTCAGTTAGTCGCTAATCGACGTTTTATATTTTAACAGGTACATAGGCCTGAATGACGGCTCGCATAACGCGCAGTGGTGGTCGGTGTAAGTCTAGTTCAGGTAATTAATTAACATAAAGTACATCAAACATACCTAACAATTAACTTGGCGTCGGTGGCAGAGTGACCTGTATTTACAGATGACAGTCAGACAATGAAACAACAGGCCGGCCAGACAGACAACGAGGTGACCACGAGATAACTGATCACCTTCTCTTGAGGAAAGCTCACCATCGGCTAGTAAACAACGCGTCAAGCACTGAGTAAACAAACTCATAAATCGAGCTTCACGCGAAGGACACGTCGCCAGAAATAGACGATATGTTTTATTTCAGTTGGCACAGGCTGCAGTGAAAGTAAAACTGCCGTACGTCGGTGTCAGAGGCATGACTCGTCGCTTGAGTCAGCCGCTGTAAGGTCTAGGAACAACACATTTCACCTGCCAAGTCTCTCGAATCAAAATAAGACGTTGGCAGTGAATCAACGACCGATCCACCTCTAGGCATTTAACGTGGGACGTTCACTCGGAAATAACGACATAAATTGCATAACATTACTCACAACAAACCGGCAATTACTATAAAAACATCAACAAGATTGAACAGTCTTATGCGGTCGCCTAAAGAAATGAACGTGATACCATTAAAATTGTGTTTTTTTAGGAATGAAGCCGGAGATCAGGTGTCTGAATAAGACAGCGTCAACATAGAGGTGGTAATAAAGGCAAGTTAAGGCAAGTTCTTATATAGCGCAGTATCCATTTCTCAGGACCGTTCGAAGCGCTTCACACTTACTTCACTGACAGACCTGTTCAATCAGACACCGTCTCGGCTTCTCTGGGAAGCATCCAGCTATATGCTACAATTAATGCGCGAATGCTGCTCGTACACATATCCACCACTGTCTATAGCCAGGTACTCATTTATACAGCTGAGTGAACTGGAGCAATGTAGAGTAAAAACAACTTGCCCAAGGTTTTAACACCGCAGCACAGGACTCGAACCCGGGTTCTCGTAGTCGAGAGTCCGAAGCTCTACCCCTGAGCCACTGCGCTCTACAGTGATTAGTGTGAGATAGCGAAGTCTCGTTCCCTTGCATGGTAAAGCCTCAGGGTTCGTGGGAAAGAAGAAAAGAAATTTCCTGCACTGTACATATTGAAATGTCAATGCATTGCTTCGCCTTCTTTCATACTGTGACGGAAAGGTGCAGATGAAAAGATGAATTGGTTGATATGTTACGTCAGTATGATGTAGCAAGCCTGCTAAGCTGATGATTTCGGGTCTTCATTGGATTGTTTCGGCAGGAACTGTAATTCTAACCAACCAGTTTGTTGCAGCCGAAGCGGTTATAAGCTGCCATGACCGACACGAAAGGTCACCGTGTGTAACAAATTCGTCCGGGATTAGGCCATGGTAATCACAGGTAACAAAGGGAATGCCGCGGGTCACCCGAGTACTGACGTTTTTTAGAAACAGGCACATAACGTCAAGCGATGGACAACATGAGAATTGGAATGAAGAGGATTTGGCAAAGACTGAATGAACAGGAAAGGTACATCAATATCACCAAGATGAAAGCAATTTAAATAAGGAATCAATAAGCCAGTTTGGGCAAAACTAAGTTCTTATTTACCTCGCGGTTTCCTGGCCTTATTCTTATTATGTGTATATTAGACATACCGCGATTAATAAACTGTAAATCGATGTTCGTACTTCAAATATAACGTCTCCATTTTCGTTCTCACATTTCAAGACGAAAACTGAAAAACCCGTATATACCCCTATTTATACAGACCATATAAAATTATACACCAATGTCTATATTATGTATCAAATTGTACAGGTGTGTACAACAGCATACTGAAAAGAACGAAATTGTTTACCTTAACTACGGCAGCGAGACGATCCAAAACTGAACTCCGTCGATCGAGACTCCGATATATACTAAGTGATTTCTAACCTACGCAACCACGACCAAGATAAGAAATGTTTAGATATTGCCAGGTCATGTCCGCAGCCTAAGGTATGTTGTACTTACGTTAGTGAACTATTTGTGCCAAAGGGTGTATTGTTTGATAACCAGTATGAAAGTGTAACAGTTTGGGTGATCGTGCAGGCACACTGCCAATACACCAATCCTATATGTGCGACCAACACCCCGCAGTTAATTGGACATAATCGCAAATCTACGTCCGGATTTAATTTCCGGATATCCCGTTCCGTGGATATATGAACGAATAAGATAGCAGACGACTTGTTGGCGAGGCGTCTTGATGTGTACATGTTCCTTCGTAGGAGTGAACAAGTTACTCTGAAACATTGGGATTGAATGATAGTAGACTTGATGCCGCTATCGTCGTCATTTCGTTCCGTGTTTGCTAAAATTAAGCGCATCCCGACAGTGCGAACTGTCATGCGGGCAAAACCGCTTTCTACATTCTTATTCGTCAATATTACGTAATGATAGTTTAGTATATGTATGCAATATTGCATGACAACGATCCGATATTAAACTTTGTAGATATATAAGCACATTACGGTAAGAACCTACCTTTACCTTTTATTACGAAACATTTGCCAGAAACACCTCTAAGACCTTTTCCTTTTTGACAGAAGTTAACCCCTCCCGAACAATTCCCCGGTCTGATGGGTGACAATTCCACTTCTGTAAATCAAACCAAGCCAGTTTCTTGCCGTTTCTCCCCATGATTTCAAAGGTAGCACATGCATGTGACATTTGCTGCTGTAATCCATAAGTGTCGCGTGAATGCATACAGGTGACAAGACCACTGTTTCGCCTGCGTTGTCGCTGTGCACGGCGTGATCATTCAGAACTACAAGTGTATATCATGTAAGTTCAACCATTGTACAACTGTAAGCTGCACAGCGGTTGTCATTGTGTTTTCCTATGCCGATATCTTCCGGTAAGCCAACGCAAGACCACGGTAAGTACTGCTGTTGGCAAAGTGGCTGTCCACTCAGAAAAGGCGACTGAACTTCGACAGCGGGAAAGTAATAGAGTGACAAAGATCAACAGATCGTTACTATCAATAGATGGACGACATTTCCTAAGTAAGTCTATTCAACATGTAGGGCCTTTATGCGGTGATCCGTGTGCTGTGTATGCAATAGTTAGTCCAGTTCAACACTGGGACTATTGTAATACTGCCCACGTCACGCCGCCGTATTGTCTAGACAATGTTAGAATTATTCCTGCAGTATACGGATATGCCTTGAGCAACTCGCTGACGAAGATAAAATATCCGCAATCTTGACGTACAGTCATAAAGTTGGGTTGCTTTACAACCATAAAAAACCGCAATGACATCAACACATTATGTGAAGGGTAGTAATAGGCTGTGGATGTTTACTTAACAGGCCACTTAAACACAGGTACATTAACTCGTAAGCAATGTTTTATAGAACTGCTCACGGTCGTTGTCGTTGTTTTGATGTGCATGCGAGAGAGAGAGAGAGAGAGAGAAACAGTCAGTCAGTCAGTCAGTCAGTCAGTCAGTCAGTCAGTCAGTCAGTCAGTCAGTCAGTCAGTCAGTCAGTCAGTCAGTCAGTCAGTCAGTCAGTCAGTCAGTCAGTCAGTCAGTCAGTCAGTCAGTCAGTCAGTCAGTCAGTCAGTCAGTCAGTCAGTCAGTCAGTCAGTCAGTCAGTCAGTCAGTCAGTCAGTCAGACAGACAGACAGACAGACAGACAGACAGACAGACAGTGAGTTAATGGATGAGTGAGTGAGCGAGCGAGCGAGCGCGTGGGAGGGTGGGTGGGAGGGTGTGTGGGTCGGTCGGTCGTTGAGCGAGCGAGGTGCGGGAGGGCGGGCGGGCGAGGGACTGAGACGGTGTGTGTATTTGGAAGATGTTAGTTTGCTTTACATCCCATGTCACGCGAGATGACCATTAATAACACTCACCGGAGTGTGGGCATGTCCCGACCTCCCCACACATAACGACAACAAGAGTGAATAGAACAAACAACGTCTTGCGTTGAAAACATGTAGATAACGAGCAACGTTGCCACTTGAAATATATGGGTCGTTACGTGATTGCCAGGGCTGTTGACGCGAGCAAGTTATTGTCAATGTTGTGTAGTCGGGATTTGAAAATTTGATCTCATGGCTGACAAAAGAATGTTTACAGTCCAGTATGGCGTCATACATTGTACCGCACGAGTGGTTCGACATTTTACTGTCGGATATCTACGCCTCATAACCATGTAAGATAACGGTTGGCTGTGTTTACAACACACCCGCAGGTGGCCTGATTAGAAATTATCTTGTACACTGACATGTCACGATACGCATTCGTTAACTGTCGCAATGCGGAAAAATCAATACTAATTTATTTTAAACAGCATCATGTTCCTGTATGATGATGTTTATGCATAGAGTTGTTTACTTTTCTGTCACACCACGCAATTCCTAATGGAGGGGCGATTACATAACCTTGTCCAGCACGCCGCTGTTCGTGGTAATGGGGTGATAATTACATATCATACGTCCTTACCAGGTACACATACGTCTCGGAGGCAGAATTACAACTCCGAATACACGTACGTGGTGTGTGTGACACTGTGTGTGTGTGTGTGTGTGTGTGTGTGTGTGTGTGTGTGTGTGTGTGTGTGTGTGTGTGTGTGTGTGTGTGTGTGTGTGTGACACTGTGTGTGTGACACGGTGTGTGTGACACTGTGTGTGTGTGTGTGTGTGTGTGTGTGTGTGTGTGTGTGTGTGTGTGTGTGTGTGTGTGTGTGTGTGTGTGTGTGTGACACTGTGTGTGTGTGTGTGACACTGTGTGTGCGTGACACTGTGTGTGTGTGTGTGTGACACTGTGTGTGTGTGT
>OZ024857.1:2522078-2562078 GCA_964017155.1 Oasisia sp. SBJ-2009 | reverse complement strand
TTGTAGGTCTAGGTCATTGTCATGTGCGTGTACCTAGTCCTTGTCTTGTCGGTCTAGGTTATTGTCATGTGCGTGTACCTAGTCCTAGTCTTGTAGGTTTAAGTCATCGTCATATGCGTGTACCTAGTCCTAGTCTTGTAGGTTTAGGTCATTGTCATGTGCGTGTACCTAGTCCTAGTCTTGTAGGTCTAGGTCATTGTCATGTGCGTGTACCTAGTCCTTGTCTTGTAGGTCGAGGTCCTTGACAAAGAACAACAGGTGGTGTAGACTAAATATTCAAGGGATTCTTTTTAAGCTATTGTGCATTCGACGTGTACTGTTTCTAAACATGATAATTTCGCATACTTTCTCTGCTACTTTTGTCTTGCAAATCAGTGCATGACTTGGGTGTTATCTGATCGACAGGGTCTACCCTGTTTTGTGGTTAATCCCCTTAACGTGCATCAAATGTTTATATTCATAGTCCGCAAATATACTTTATTCTGTGTTCAAAACAATCTTGTCAGGGTACAACAAATCGTTTAATTGAGGTACCACCCGAAAACACGTGATTTTATTGTGTACCAGCAATGTACAAATAAAACAATTATTAAGATCTTTTCCAGCACAGCGCCGACCACGTTGTAGATTTACAGCAGTCCGTCATGCGGCCCCGTTTCTACGTTATGGAGTTCTCTGCCAGGTGGCGCCACTTTGTTCCACAAACAAACGAGAGCCATATATAAGAAAAAACTATTTTCATTTGTGTTAATGTTACACTGTTATCAGTGTTATGCCATTACCCATAGTAACCAATTGAAGTTATACTCAAGCTAACTTCGGCAATGATGACTCATATATGGTTATCATAGTTGATTGTAGTTGTTAGCTCTAAATTTAACACTTGATGATAGAAAGAACTATGGAGACACACATATATGCAAATCAAATAATTTATTCAGCAAGAAATGCTACACGCTAAACAAAACATGATTTTTATAGATGATAATTACACAAACCCATGATTTGTACTTTTATCTATCTCTGTCAAAGGTAAATCAATCAGACCATTTGTCAATATCATGGTTACTTTTTAAAGCTTTTATTATTTAATACTAAATGCAACTATTATTGTATGTAACTGTCAATGCCACATGTTTGTTCAGTCATTACATATTTAAAGCATTATATGCTTGCACCCATATCTGAAGACACATGAAAGAAATATAATATCACTTGCATACCTACACAGTGCAAATACACGGTACTATCATTTATTCAAAAAGGTCAAAATAACACACCAGTCTGCAAAACTTAACACTGACGAGGGAGCAACATTTGGATGCAAAATTACCTCTATGAAGTTCACATCCGTGGAGAAAGTTTAACACAAATAATGGATGAAAAGCTAAAATGTCACATAAATTTTGAAATAACATGCAGCTACAAACATTGCCAATATACACGATTTGCATGATAATATTATATATATTACATGTTAGTAATTCATATGTAAATAATTGTATAGTAAATACTTCAAAACCAATCCTTACAGTTATTCTGTGTATATTAAATATATAATAAACCTTTGTTATTAAGTTACTATGCCCATAATGTTTTCAATTGTGATAGTTAAAAAAGAAATTATGTTAAATTTAATTACCATATGATTATGCATGCTGGATACCACAATTAACCCTTTCACAACTATGAACTCTACTACATTGTTTATAGCACCTATAGCAGTTTTGCAACCAAAATTATTAACAAATAACTACAGTTTAGTAACCCTTTTTGTCTAGCAACATTTTTTTTCATTTTGATACTTACATTACATAACATTACTGAACATGTACACATTTTTCAGTATACATCTGACTTATACATGAAAGACGTATTCCAATATATACCTCAGAGCATCACAAACATTACTCACATATTTTCAACACAACATAATGATGAATGTGATGTGTTATATTTCACGGCAATTATAAATGTTTCACATAACATCACATAACATAATATGTGACAGCTTGATCATTTTTTGAATAAAAATACATTTGCACAACAGTAACCATGGTAATAAAATAATTCTTGGAAATCATGATAGTGTGATTTTGTGGATAGTGCCTAAGAAAGTTAGTATCATATATTTCCATTTTTAGAATAAAAATAGAAATTCCATTTTCCATGGGACTTTCCACTAAACCATCCTGTCAAAACGTCCACACATTTTTCGGTTACTATGGTGCAAACTGATTATAATTTAATACCTCACTTTCTATTCATACATACCTGTAAATTTGGTTACAATAGGATTAGCAGGTAGTACTTTCTAAGATATGACAGTTAATTAAACTGAGACAAGGAGTGTGCCCTCTTACATCAACATGAAACACTACACATTGTACTTTGCAAACTTACGACTCCGTGTGTGAGACCATGCCCAAAATCACAACAAAACTACCATCATCGCTGCAAGTACAAAACACTAATGTTCTTCACAGGCAATGTTACTACCCCAGGCATCATTACTAGTGGTCCTCATAGACATTGTTACTAGTCATCTTCATAGGCATTGTTACTAGTCATCTTCATAGACATTGTTACTAGTCATCTTCATAGGCATTGTTACTAGTCATATTCATAGATATTGTTACTACTCATCTTCATAGGCATTGTTACTAGTCATATTCATAGGCATTGTTACTAGTCATCTTCATAGACATTGTTACTAGTCATCTTCATAGGCATTGTTACTAGTCATCTTCATAGACATTGTTACTACTCATCTTCATAGGCATTGTTACTAGTCATATTCATAGGCATTGTTACTAGTCATCTTCATAGACATTGTTACTAGTCATCTTCATAGGCATTGTTACTATACATTTTCATAGGCATTGTTACTAGTCATCTTCATAGACATTGTTACTAGTCATCTTCATAGACATTGTTACTAGTCATCTTCATAGCAATTGTTACTACACTGTAGTCATCTTCATAGACATTGTTACTAGTGATCTTCATAGCCATTGTTACTACACTGTAGTCATCTTCATAGCCATTGTTACCAGTGATCTTCGTAGGCATTGTTACTAGTGGTCCTCGTAGGCATTGTTACTAGTGGTCCTCGTAGGCATTGTTACTAGTGGTCCTCGTAGGCATTGTTACTAGTGGTCTAGTGATCTTCGTAGGCATTGTTACTAGTGATCTTCGTAGGCATTGTTACTAGTGGTCCTCGTAGGCTTTGTTACTAGTGGTCCTCGTAGGCGTTGTTTTCACATGAGTCGTTGATGACGTACTTGTTGATGGTCGACATCTTGAGGTTCTCCTCGAGGCCACCGTGGCTCCACCGGTACTGCCGGATCAACTCGGCGACGACGTGAGCGAGGAGGAGGAAGCCGAGGTAGGTGAACCACACGATCCAGATGATCTGGTGGGCCATCGCCAGGAACAGCCCGAGCCCGATGTTGGCGAGCCCGAGGTAGATGGCGCCATGCCCGAGGAAGCGGTGCATGAACTCCCAGACGGCGCGGCGCAGGGTCTTGCGTTCACCCTCCTCTGGCTTCGGGCAGCGACTGTCAACGGATGCATGGATTAATAACCAGGATTGCGGTTAACCGTGGATTAATAATCTGCATCGTTTTACAGATTATTTTTACTTTCGACGATCATAGTTAGTTAGTCAGCCATTCATCCATTTACGTTAATTATTATTTTTATTCATATATTATCATTATTTTAATACACAGTATATTTGTGCTTATTTATTTATGTATTTTAAGGGAACATGATTGTTTTTATTATCAGGAACTATTGTATATTTCATCAAAGTAGTGTATGTTATATTATTATAACTTTAATTTATTCGAAACAACTATTGTAAAGCTCCCCAGAATAATTATTTGGTTGGGGCATTATATAAGAACTACATTATTATTATTAGCACCATATATGGGCATGGGACTTAACCCACCATCTGCCACCTTTTAAAGCCAATCTTCCATCTTCCTTTTAATTTGTCAGGCCATTCCCATATCCCAAGTTTTTTGGCTTAACTCCCACACCAGGCAACACCCCTCAACATACACATGTTTAATTCAAGTACAAATACGCTCTATGATTTCAGCTACAATACTCAAATCAAATACAAATAAATCTACCAGTATCTCATATTTTCTCAATTGAATATGTTAATGTTCCACTGTAGATATGCTCTATTCGTGTAAAAAACACTGATAATCTGTAGAAATGTTTCCCCTGCAATAGATAATGTTAGGCAGGTATGTATTTGCTAATACTTAGATGGTTTAACATGAACATTAATGCAGATCACGCATGGAGGTGAAAGTTGACACTTACATGATGGCATTCATTGGCTGCTGGATGCCGATGATCATGACGATTGTGCCAATGATAGCATGCACGAATGTGACGTGGTCAAACTGGACCGAGATGATGGCACAGATGACCCCAGCAATGGCCAGTAGTAGACCGGTCACCTGTCAAACAAAACAACAACATTACAGTAAAACATAGCTTTATGTAGAGACCCGTCCACCCGTCATTTGGACGGGTAAAAACGAATATGGACGGGCAGAAAAAAGGGTCTTCCAAAACCATAGATATTGTTATATTTATTTATATATGCCTTGAAAGTGAGTGTAAATGGTGTCACATGTGTGTTTGTAGCCCCATTTCAGATCATAAAACACATTTTAAAGTTTGTAAACTGGCTTAACAGTTAACATCCATGTATCCACCAAAACATGTGTGACTGGCAATGATTTATCCTGCATAAAGCCCTGCAGTAAAAGTAAACAGCAAGATATTATATAGCGCAGTATCCCGTCCGCAGGATTCTAAAAGCACTTTACACTTTACTCTCTGACAGATCTGTTCAATCAAACACCATCTCAACTGGTAAGCATTCAGCTATGCTTTATTTAATGCACACAGTGTATTCGTACACATACAGTATCCACCACTTCCTATAGCCAGCTCAGAGCAAACTGGCCTCTAGTCACTTAGCTACTACACATTGTCCAACAAAAAACTGGAACAAACACAAGAAATATTTGTCTTTCTATCACTGTCCATGGCCTTTCTTCAACGATATTTCCGCTATTGGTAGTCGACATAAGACGGCTACCACTAGATGACGACACAGTAGTCATAAGGCAGCCAAAACATCACATAAAAGTTGGCTGATTATGATATAACCCCTCAGAGACATTTTAGAATTCTTTTATAATATTCAGAGGCAGTATTGTTGTTAATGTTTGATAAGGCCTAGATAGGAAATTTATTCGTTTTTGACGATTGCATCAAAACTATATAATAAAACCAATGACTGATACACCAAGTCACATTTGTTATTTGGTAGATTGGAATTTTTGCAAACCGGTTATCAAATCGAGGCGTACAAATGCACAGAGTCGTAGTGCATGGAACCAATAACCAACAGCTCCAATGCATACAAACTATGTTTCACTGATAACCAAAGTATATGAATCATGTTTGAACATAAAATTGTTGATAGCTTACCACACACACACACACACACACACACACACACACACACACACACACACACACACACACACACACACACACACACACACACACACACACACACACACACACACACACACACACACACACACACACACACACACACACACACACACCACACACACCCACACCCACACAATGAGATTTACCTGGAAGAGTCGGTGAAGATGAAACCACAGCGGCTCCCTGTGCTTCATGTGCCGTGCAATGAATGCTCCCCAGGGCAGGAAGAAGCCCCATGCGAGGGCCATGAAGATGCCGTGTAACATGATCTGGGTGAAGAAGGTGGGGGAACAGTCAGCGGCCAGGGGCGCCTGGTCTGCCATGGCCGCGTCACCCACCAGCTCATAGAACTCACCCGTCACCTTCGCCCTGTCGCAACAGCAGTAGTGGCAGTTCAGACTTTATTTCTTCATAATGGGCTACACAAGTTAGTAGATTATATATATATATATATATATAAATATATATACATATATAATATTCTACTTTATTTCTTCATGATGGTCTACACAAGTTAGTAGAATATATATATATATAATATTCTACTTTATTTCTTCATGATGGTCTACACAAGTTAGTAGATTATATATATATATATATATATATATATATAATATTCTACTAACTTGTGTAGACCATTATGAAGAAATAGTCTGAACTATATATATATATGTATATATATATATCTATATATATGTATAATATGGTCTACACAAGTTAGTAGAATATTATATATATATAATATTCTACTAACTTGTGTAGACCATTATGAAGAAATAAAGTCTGAACTATATATATATGTATGTATATATATATATATATATATATATATATATATATATATATATATATACAGGTATATATATATATATATGTATAATATGGTCTACACAAGTTAGTAGAATATTATATATATATAATATTCTACTTTATTTCTTCATGATGGTCTACACAAGTTAGTAGATTATATATATATATATAATATTCTACTAACTTGTGTAGACCATTATGAAGAAATAAAGTCTGAACTATATATATATATATATATATATATATATATATATATATATAATATGAATTGAGAGAAGTATGTTTCTTGGGTGGGTAGCAGATTATTTTTTAACAAATGTACTTACTTTGGAGCATATTTTCTTACAAAACAACCAAATCTAGGAACTATGAACAATATATTCTATATAGCAGATTATTGTAATAAGAAATAATGATGTTATAAAATATTGAAAATTATGATGCAACAGAATTGTGATTGATCATTGTGTGTGTGTGTGTGTGTGTGTGTGTGTGTGTGTGTGTGTGTGTGTGTGTGTGTGTGTGTGTGTGTGTACGTGGGTGCATACATGTGTGGTGTGTGTATAGAACGTATGGTGTGTATGTGTGTGGTGTGTCAAGTATGCAATGTATGCATATTTCACAAAAATAAATCATACAAAATATATCAACTGTGTGTCCAGCACTGTTATTGAAATGCCAGTAGACACGAATAATTGAATACCAACGTTTCTAAATCAATCCCTCCGAACATGTAAACCCCAGTTTGCCCAGTTGCCATGGCAACTGAAGCTCGTCTTGAAGGAATTTTTCCCTGAAACAATGAATATCATTTATCAGATGGATAATTATGACATAAACATTTGTGGAATTTTTGGATTAGCAAAATTACCAATGTGAAATTCAACCCAAGTGAATTATTAATTATTGAAATAAATATATTGCTCGGTTGTGAAGGCATGCATTAAAAAAACTGAGCTAAGTTCCAAATACAAAGACACATATCTTCCTTAATTAATATGCTGCTAATGTGTTTTAACTGACGTAGATTTTTTTAAGCTACATCAGGTATAAAACTGAAAATATAAATGAATAACTCATCAATAAATAATTTTATAATAATATATTATTAACCAGTTGTCAGTTTGCTGAACAGATATGGTAATTGAACTAATAATACTATTAAAATTTCATCTAATTCGAAATGTATCATGATTTAATTTACCACTGTTCTGCGGAGAGTCCATTTTTCTGTGTATGGGTTGAATACACCTATTTGATCAGCAGAGGGCTCCACCGTCTGCAAGGGATCATAAATTATTACATATTTTAATCAGTGAGTCAACTGTTTCGCATGCAAGTTATCAATTAAAATAGTCTGTTTATTACCAAGGTAAAGAAAATTATGTGTTCTACAAATTAAAAGACTTTTAATGTTCAAAATTGTGTAATGATTTAACAAGATTTAACAAGATTGCCACCTAGAGAATCAACTCTAGATGGCAGGTGGACAAGGAAGCCGTTTGGCTTATCGAGAGTCCAACCTATCTATCTAAGTATACCCTGCCCGTCTTAGGTATATGTCAATTTTATTTTTAAACATATTAACACTTCTAGCACCTACACAATCAGCTGATAATTTGTTCCATTCGTTTACTATTCTTTGGGAAAATGAAAATTTTCTAATATCTAGTCTACACTGCTTCTTTGCTAATGCAACTCCATGTCCTCTAGTCCTTCTCTCTTCCTTGACCGTGAAAAAAATATTTCTGTCAATATTTTCATACCCATTCAATATTTTAAAAACCTCAATCTGATCTCCTCTCAATCTTCTGGTTTCTAGTGTTGTTAGACCACATTCTTTTAGACGCATTTCATAACTAATATTCCTGAGTTTTGGTATCATTTTTGTTGCTCTCCTTTGTACTCTTTCTAGCATATCAATATCCTTCTTGCGATATGGCCTCCATGCTTGTATACAATATTCTAAATGAGGCCTAACTATTGTTTTATAAAGCGGTATTATTAGTTCTTTTTCTTTGTATACTATATTTCGCCTAATTAATCCAAGAATTTGGTTTGCCTTCGCTGCTGCAATTCCACACTGCTCTGATACCTTCATGTCAGCACTAATGGTTAAACCTAAGTCCTTTTCCTTTACAGTAGTATTTAGTACAGTACCACCCATTGTATATTGTGCATTTTCATTCCCATGTCCTGTGTGGAGGCACTTACACTTTCCAAAGTTAAACAGCATTTGCCATTTCTCAGACCATTCTATCAACTTATTTAGATCATCTTGTAAATGCTGTCTATCTGCATCACTTTTTATTTTCCTAAACACTTTTGTGTCGTCCGCAAACTTCAACACCTTGCTTGTTACGTCATCATCCAAATCATTGATATATATTAAGAATAAAATAGGTCCCAATACTGATCCTTGCGGTACTCCACTCAAAACAGATTTCCAATTTGAAACCTCCCCATCAACTACTACTCTTTGTCTTCTATCAATAAGCCATTTTTCTATCCAGTTAATCATACTATTTCCTATGCCATGGGCCTTTAGTTTAAGTAGTAATCTTTGGTGTGGCACTTTGTCAAAGGCTTTTTTAAAATCTAAATAGATTATATCTACTGGTGATCCCTCATCTACCCACTTTGTGACATCTTCCAAAAAACATAACATATTTGTTAAGCATGACCTCGCTTTTAAAAACCCATGTTGAGATGTGTTTATCAATTTATTTTTAACAAGAAAATCAACCAAGTGATCTTTAATTAGTCTTTCTAATAGTTTACAAATCACCGATGTTAAACTCACTGGCCTATAGTTCTCTGACTTGCTTCTTGATCCTTTTTTAAATAATGGTATGATGTTTGCTTCTTTCCATTCTACCGGAACCACTCCTTCCTCTAATGCCAAATTGAACACTGTTGCAAGTGGTATGCTAATTTGTTCTACAATTTCCAGTAGTAATTTGGGAGGAATCCCATCCACTCCTGGTGATTTATTATCCTTCATATCTCTTATTTTCATAGCTACCATTTTTGGGGTTACAGTTAGTTGTCCTAAATAGTCACACTCTCTCCCTTCGAACTTAGTCTCTAGTACTGGTAATGTACTAATATCTTCCCTGGTAAACACCGAACTAAAGTATTCATTTAGGTTTTCTGCCATTAAGAATCCCTCCGTTATTATGTTTCCATCACTACCTTCTAGTGGCCCGACCTTATCTTGAACTTTCTGTTTACTTCGAACATACGCATAAAAACTCTTGCTGTCATGTTTTATGTTGAAAGCTATTTTTTGTTCATAGCTTCTCTTCGAATTTCTAATTTCAGCTGTAGCTTGATTAAGTGCTTCTTTATAAATGGCATAGTCTTCTTCACTTCCAGTATGTCTATATGTCTTCCACATCATTTGCTTGTACTTGATTTTTCTAATGGCGTCCTTCGATAAGTGTTTCTTCTTTGACCTTTTCCCTTGTTTTTTCAAGGGGACAAATTTGTCAACGACGCAGTCAATTTCCCTCTTTAAGATATTCCAGCATTCTGTTGCTGTCTTATTCTTCAGTGTGTTATTCCAGTCTATCTTCGCTAAATATTCCCTCATGTCCTTATATCTTCCTTTGTGAAAATTTTTCCTGTACCGTATTTTACTGTTCCGTTCTCCTTTTACTTTGATGATAAAATGTATCTGGTTATGATCACTACATCCCAGTGGCTCACATATATTGACATTATCAACAAATTCCTTCTGTGAGCTCAAAACTATGTCCAACACGTTCTTGTCCCTGGTTGGTTCTAACACATGTTGAAAAAGGAAACTATCTTGTACTAAATTTAAAAACTCTTGATCCTCTCTCCCAGGACTCTGTAGAGATGTCCACTTTATATGCCCATGGTTAAAATCCCCCATAATAATACAGTCCCGTTTACTCACTTCTTTTATAGCGTTGTGCATTTTTTCATTCTCTTCTATGCTTATGTTTGGACTACGATAAACTAACCCAACAGTTAATGTTGAGTTTCCTGTAACTATGTTACACCAGACAGCTTCACATTCTGCTTCTTTTTCTAATTTTATTTCATAAGCCTGGATGGATTCTTTAATATATAAAATAACTCCGCCTCCCCTTCTTCCTAATCTATCTTTCCTAAACATTACATATCCTGTCATTCCTAATTCGGCATCTGATATATCGGGGGTGGCCCAAGATTCAGTTATACCTATTATGTGAGGGTCAATATCTTCTACCATAATGTTTAGTTCATTTCTTTTGTTTACTATGCTCCTTGCATTTAAACAAACACATTTATAACCAAATTTCGTAGGGCTTTCCAGGCTGTTTTTTGCTGATTTCTTTTTGCTGTCTTTAGCTATGCCTCTAGTATTTGGCTTCTCTGTGTATCCCCCCTGCGAAACTAGTTTAAAAAATTGCAACCTGTTCCTCTGTCCATAGATTGAAGCAGGTTCTCGGAGAACACTGCTGCGCCCTTTCCGCTTAGATGGAGGCCATCTCTCACGTACATATCTTCCTTCCCAACAAAGTATCCCCACAAATCTACAAATCCAACTCCTTCTCCTTCACACATCTGCTCCACCAGAGCATTGATTGCCATCCTCTTACAGTTTCTATAGGTTGCTCCCCTTCCTCCGATTACTGGCAAGATTCCTGAGATAATGATCTGTTCAACTCTTGTCTTCTTCAGTTTCCCTACCAACTGTCTGTATCTTTGCACTATTCTAGTTGTCCCCTCCCTGTCTGCATTGTTCGTCCCTACATGTACTAATATCGATCCTCCCTGGCCATGCCCCAATACGTTCTCTACCCTATCTGTCACATGCTCAATCCGAGCGCCCGGAAGACAAACAACAACATCTTCTCCTTTGTTTAACGTCTTGTCCGTCTTTCGCAAAATTGAGTCGCCCATAAAAACCCTTTCTGTTCTCAATGCACCCTCGATCACTGCTTCAGAGTAGCTCCTCCGTTTTGCATCTCCCTGGTTGCTGACTTTCCCCCCTGCCGCTTTCTCTGTTCCTTTCTTTCCTGTCTCTTTTCTTCCTGACATCTTCCGTTTGGTCATATCTACTCTCAGTTCCTTTCTTCCCTTCGTCTTTCCTCCTGTCGCATCTACTTCTATCATCTCCTGTCCCCTTGTCCCTCCCTCCTTCTCTACTGTCACTTTCTCCACTGTCTCCTTCATGCATGGCATGTTTTCTGTTGTTCTTTCTCCATTTGTTTTCCTTGCTATCATCCTCCCTCCTCTCTCCATCCCCTTCACAAGATCCGTTAGCTTAGCTAGCTCTGCCGTCAGACAGTCCACTTTCCAACACCCTAAACATTGGAAAGTAAACCCTTCCTCCGTTGTCTCTGACCAAGACTTTCCGCACCCCGATAAGGCAAAATCCACCAAGCTGTGGCAGTGATCACACAGCAAGTGCCTCCTTGCCTTCACTTGCCGCTTGGAAGGTGCCATAATACGATTGATCAAATCAACTTAGTTTATACCAACTTAGTCTTTAGAAAGACTGTTTGTTTATTGTGTACAGCAACTGCAGCACACTACGTGTTATTAACAACTTACTACCTATGCTACCATGAACAATAATTTTATTCTGTACTGGTACCGTTCCCTAGCGGATACTTTGGACACTACCTATATAAACAGACTAGGGCTTTCTGCTAAAACACTTGCTTATTTTTAATAACAATGGCACCGAATCAAAGAATTATCCTATGTATGCAGCTGTTTTGCTTACCACTTTATCTGTTATATATCATATCAATTTATCAGATTTGCTAAGTTTTGTTTACAATCTTGTTGAAAGCTAGATTACCCTATTTCACCCACTATAAATAATAGTATGCACAAACTAAGGATTCCTACTAAAAAGCTTGTTTATTTTTAATAACAATGATACCTATTCAGAGTGTTACCTTACACATATAGTTGTTACGCTTATTGCTTTGTCTCTTATATACGATATCAAATAAACAGATTTTGCTCAGTCTTGTTTACAATTTGTCGAAGGCTAGATTACCCTATTATCACCCACGTATACTAATTTGTTCAAAAATACTGTTTACTAACTAAATTTAACCAAAACTGCCACTCAATATATGTCTAGTACACCCTTATGAATAACCTTAGCACAAAAATAATACTTATCAATCAATACTTCCGCTTGTTTTTCAACTTTTATACACCACCAAATTCAAACATCTGCATCCACCAAGTTTCCCGCCCGTCTCCATTGTTGTCATCATCATCAGAGTTGTTGTCATCATAATCACATCACTGTCATTATCATAAAATTGTCATCATCACATTATTGTTGTCATCATCATCACATCACTACCATGCTGTACTTACATAAATGATCTGAGTGCTGTTAACTTGACCGCCAAACAAAATTGCTCTTCTTTCTTCAGACTTTATAGGCAACATGGCCAGAGTCGAGTAAATTCTACAAGAAACACATTGTCATTAACAATTTAACACAACGATTAAACTAATCAAACCTTAGAACAGAGTCCTCTGAATTAATCATAACTACTCTTCTCCGCTATGTGGTTATCTCTTGCCTGTTACATAGACCACTGACACTTATCAAAGTCAATGATGCTGATCAAATTCTTGCATTTGTCTCAACACCTATTTATCACCTAGACTATCTCACATCATAATTCATAGTAGGATCTTGACACTGCTGAGCATCAGTTTCTAAGCTACACATGCTAGCCCCCAAAAAGGTCAAAAACATTCATAATGCCCTCTAGGAAACCTGTCTGTGTAAAGTACAACAGTGAAAAACAGTGAACAGAATAAAGCATTATTTCCAGTGCACACTACTAGAAGAAAAGCCTGCGAGATGGTGAGCCAAGTTAACACAGCAGTAACCAGTGATCAAGGAACTATTTATGGGCAAGACAGATGTAGGAAGAATGGGCTGGGGACAGGGAGAAGGAGGGGAAAGGTAGGAAAGATTGAGCCGAACCCTACCTCGCTGTGGCACAGCTGTGCAGCTGTTTCCAGTGTTTTGTCTTCCCATTGAAGATCCACGAGTCTCCGCTGGGACACGGACCTCCCGTCCCTCCACCCCTGGGGAAGGAACACAACAGGTCAGGGAAGGGATAGTTTGGTGAAGTATTCAACACTATCCATGCTGCATGAATCAACTGACATCTTTGTTGAAGGGACTCAAGACATGCGTGTTCAAGGGGATACAGGAGAGGTTTGTTCGAGAGGACATAGGACATGTTTGTTCAAGAGGATATAGGACATGTTTATTCGAGAGGACATAGGACATGTTTGTTCAAAAGCATATAGGACATGTTTGTTCAAAAGCATATAGGACATGTTTGTTCAAGAGGACATAGGACATGTTTGTTCAAGAGGATATAGGACATGTTTATTCGAGAGGACATAGGACATGTTTGTTCAAGAGGATATAGGACATGTTTGTTCAAGAGGACATAGGATATGTTTGTTCAAGAGGATATAGGACATGTTTGTTCAAGAGGACATAGGACATGTTTGTTCAAGAGGATATAGGACATGTTTGTTCAAATGGACACAAGACATATGTTTGACGGAACATAGGACAGGTTTTTTTAAGAAACAATAGGACATATGTCTGTTCTTGATGACTCAGGACAGGTTTGTTCAAGGGAATCAGGTAGTTTATTCATGGGAGTCTCAAGACAGCTCTGTTCAAGGGGGATTCAGGACATCTTCTCTTGGGACCTTGGACATATCTGCTCTCAGGGATGTTGGACATGAACAGTCACTGAGTCATGTATCAAGTTTGTTCAAGGGAACTTCGAATTTTGGACAGGTTTGTTCAAGGGGACACATGGTAGGTTTGTTCATGGAGAAACATAACAGGTGTATTCATGGGGACACACAAAAGGTTTGTTCAAGAGGACACTTAACAGGTTTGTTCGTTTCATAGGGACACATGACAGGTTTGTTCAAGGGGACACATGACAGGTTTGTTCAAGGGGACACATGACAGGTTTGTTCAAGGGGACACATGACAGGTTTGTTCAAGGGGACACATGACAGGTTTGTTCAAGGGGACACATGACAGGTTTGTTCAAGGGGACAAATGACAGGTTTGTTCAAGGGGATACATGACAGGTTTGTTCAAGGGGACAAATGACAGGTTTGTTCAAGGGGATACATGACAGGTTTGTTCAAGGGGACACATAACAGATTTGTTCAAGGGGACAAAGGCCATACTCACGACAGACAGCCGCCAAAGATGAGGAGTTCGTCGCGAGAGATCATCGTGCCAGCGTGCAGACAGCGGGCGTGGGGGTAGGAGGGGTTGTAGGGGTTCAGGTCGGGGTAGTCTGGACAACAGAACCACACATCTCTGATCTGGTCATCTTGTCACAAATCACTATCCAGTACAAGTAAAACTCTCAATTAGATGTCCAACCAAGCAGGATGTAACTAATGTTATTTGCTGTTTTGTTTTACAAGTTGTTTGCAACCATTACAAAAATTATACTTTACTTTCCTGACAGACCTGTTCAATCAAACACCATCTCAACTTCTCTAGGAAGCATCCAGCCATATATGCTACAACATGCGCGGAGGCTGCTCTTACAGATATCCACCACTGTCTATAGCCAGGTACTCATATATGCAGCTGAGTGAACTGGAGCAATGTAGAGTGAAAATATTTGCCCACGTTCTTAACACCGTTCTTAACAGGATTCGAACCCGGGTCCTTTTCTTTTAGTCGAGAGTCCGAAGCTCTACCCCGGAGCCACTGCGCTCTACACTGTCACCTCCTGTCACCTCCACCTACCTCGGAACCACCCTTGCTCTGAGAAGCTGTAGCTGAAGGTGTCACTGTAACGTCCCCGTGAGGCCCCCATGGCCAGGTAGAAGCGGGCGGAGCTGGAGTCTTTGAAGATGCCACCAGCAGCTCCGTAACGGAACTTTGGCTTCAACTGGTCCCTCTGGAGCTGTTTCCACCTCTGGTCTCTGTGACACAACCACGGCCTTGTGAGAGTGCAGGACACCCACATGTAAAATCAGCGGTTGGGGTTTTGTCCGTTGGGGTTTTTCTGTTGGGGTTTTGTCGGTTGGGATTTTGTCCATAGGGGTTTTGTCCGTTGGGGTTTTGTCCAGTTGGGATTTTGTCCATTGGGGTTTTGTCCGGTTGGGATTTTGTCTGCTGGTGTTTTGTCCGTTGGGATTTTGTCCGTTGGGGTTTTGTCCGTTGGGGTTTTGTCCGTTGGGGTTTTGTCCTCGTACCACTAATATGTTATCACCTGAATCTTAGACATCAGAAAAAGGGACATTTGGTCATCCATTTTTTTCTTAATGTTTTTTAAACATAAAAATTAAATGTGTTAATTGGTGGCAGAGTACCTCATCATTTTTGAAGAAATTGGAAAACATCCATTGGCAAAAATTACATTGGCGAAATAACATTGGGTATACTGTATTTTGAAAATATCCAGACATCATTTGTCAAATCCAAGAGACAGGGTTACTATGAGTACCTCTCAAGAATTTGGTAATTTCTTAAAATCAGTTGATATTCCCAAGATATCCTGTAGACATGTGTCAAATGCAATACTAAATACCAACACCAATCAAATGACAGTGTGTGTGCAATCAGTAAAGTAAATTAGTGCATCTCAAATTTATAATTATTTACTTAATTCTACACTACTTCTATACATCTGTGCATGAATTCAAATAAAATTCCCCACATTCTATGACCACTATAAAAGACAATTAAAGCCACGACACTCCTATAGCCGATGACATTTATGTGGCATTAAGGTCACATGACCATTGTGTGGCTGTCACTTGCTACTTACGTGTAGTAGAACGGCTGGTGCTGTGCGGGTAATTCCTCCCACGTTTGTTTTCTGGACAGAAAGAAATACAAGTTACGAGGCGACAACACAACAAACTGGGTATTAAGTTACATAAGCCTATTCTGCAGACAAGCCCAAAATAACTGTCTAAGTCAAGTCATGTCAAATTTCTGATTTATCTTTTCACTGTGAAACATATTTTCCTCAACAATTAACAAAGACTAATGAAATACATATATTTTCAACCACATCTGGTACGGTTGTAAAACACAATTATAATTATTATATTATAGATTAGGCTTTTTATTTTATAGTTTGTCATGCTTAAGGTTTAGATACTGTTTTAATGATGGTTTTATATGTATTTTGCCTACTATTTTGTTTATGTATTTTATGAGTGCTGCAAATTAAATTAATTTCCATTTCTGGACAACACAGTTTTATTGTACTGTACTGTACTGTACTGTACTGTACTGTACTGTACTGTACTGTACTGTACTGTACTGTACTGTACTGTACTGTACTGTACTGTACTGTACTGTACTGTACTGTACTGTACTGTACTGTACTGTACTGTACTGTACTGTACTGTACTGTACTGTACTGTACTGTACTGTACTGTACTGTACTGTACTGTACTGTACTGTACTGTACTGTACTGTACTGTACTGTACTGTACTGTACTGTACTGTACTGTACTGTACTGTACTGTACTGTACTGTACTGTACTGTACTGTACTGTACTGTACTGTACTGTATTGTATTGTACACCTGGCCTAATTTCTTTACAAACATGCATGACCTAGTTTACATGTGTAATGGAGCATAGTGGCACAGTGGGTAGAGCATCGGACCTTCAACCAAGAGAACCCGGGTTCAAATCCCATGTTGCGGTGTCAGACCTTGGGCAAACTGGTTCATTCTACACACTATGGTGATTCAGTCGATTCGGCTGCATGGCTGTATACACTAGTGGATATCTGTGTAGAAATAGTCTTCGTGTATAATTGCAGCCTGTGAGAATAGGGGCACGTATTCACACCTTAGCATGCTAAAGTGTTGACAGCATTATATGTTTGGTATAAATAGTCATTACAAACGTACAGCTAATTTATTTCACTGGCCATGCAGAGTAATGAAGGTGCTTGTTTTTAATAATTTTCTTTAACTATAAATTTTAAAAAGTCATAATGAACAGTTTGGTCAATGGACTAACCGGGGGTAATCAACTGGTTAAGTGTAGTATGAACCGAACGCTATTGTCTTGTGGCATTAGTGAAGCTATAAAGGTTACATAAACACGGCAAAGGTTCACTAGAGTGGTCTCACCTGAACTGTACAGCGTCCAAGTAAACAGTGCTAGCACTCGATCATCAAGCCAAGGAAGATCAGTTCAAAGTTTATTTATTTTGATGTTGAAATGTTACCAGTGGAATACTGTACTCCTGACATTTGGCAGAGTTCAGAGTTACATCAATCCCCACAGATGATGTAGTGGTGTGCTATATTTAGTACATATTTTGGCCTGTGTATGTGTGTTTTTAACATGAGCCTTTCTCACAGTGTGGATGCTCACCAGAAGCACACATTGAAATTCCTGATCTCACCTGAACTGTGTTATTTACTCGTACTTAAGGGACTTCAGGTATAAAATGAAGTTTAACCAAGTCCTGAAATAGTGATCAAACTGCTGATGGAATAGATACACCAAGGATTACGGAGAGGTAAGATATCTGATTATATAGTGATATATCTGTGAAATGATTGTACATACAACTGCACCATATATATCAAACCAAATTTATGTCTGACAACAATTATCCTTACAGCTATGTGTTTCATTGGCAAGCAAGCTTTTTCTGAAAGTCCCCCCAGCCCTCTGGAAAGAACTACTGCCATAACTACTATATAAAAATTATCAGAAACTAGAACAGTCTGTCATGGGAAATTCAAGACTGGTCGATCTTCAGTGGTCACTTTAGTTATGACTCTTGCTTGTCCCATTTACAATATTAGTCAAACTGTCTCATATAATCTTATATCTCTAATAAATAATACAGAATGGGGACTTCAAAGGTATTCGTTTCATGCCAATATTCCACATCACGAGTCCTCTTGAGAAACTAATTTGGACTGTAGTGACTGTATGAGCACCAGCACTCGAGACCTGACACTGTTCCACAAGGACCCTCCCCTTATCACCCTCACAATGGGGTAAATAGGCACAATGGAGGAGGGGTTGAATCGGTCAACGGGATAGTTAATTACCGCATCAACAAACCAGTTATTCCACATGCTGCATCTAACTGCAAATTGCGTGTGTAGTCACAGACACACTACACGATAAACCCTGCATTTAACAATATCGTAATTGCCAATTTATCAACAAACAAACGATAAACACCACACCTAACAATATTCTATTTGCAAATTGCAAACAAACAAATTACAAGATCAATTATCATTGCAATGAAATGTTAATTATTTTGACATAACGGTGTAATGTTACTGCATAGCAAAATCATTGTTAGATTGTTAAATTGTCACACGGACGGACACTCACTTTATGTCGAATTTCCAGATGTCATCGAAGGTGTATTCGACTAAACCATGTCCTGTTGCAACGTAGAATTGCGAGTCCTTCACCCCGGATACTACGCTGTATCTTGCCCCCGGACCTGTCACGTTCAGCTTTGTCCATTTTCCTGCAAGGTCAAGGTTCGTCAAGGTCAAAGTTTACACAAGTCAAATTTTGTGAGATATAGTTATCTCAGTTCTATCTCAAGCAGTGTGAATACCACAACACAGTTACATACAGTGACACTTCATGTAAAACCAGCTTTAGTTAGTGTTCACCCACTGAAGTCTGTAATGAACGGGATTTTTGTGGATTAAATCAATCAACAATGACAACATAATAAGAAAATATACATGTAGGATATAAAAAAGCTCAGTATATGCTTTTTCTGCACAAACAAAATTGCACAAAAACACGTAAATAATAACAAAATTGTAACTACTGTAATAATTAATGTACAGATAAGGAAAAAGATTTCACTTTGAATGTGGCATTGTATGTTAATTGGCATTGGTTTATTTGCTTTCTTGGTAACACCAGTTGTGTAACTGGCAGACAAATGGCTGCTGTTTATATTATTATATTTGATTCAGCTTTTGTACCAGCCAAAAGAGGGCTATGACAACCAGAAGGGACAATTGAAACACACGACATTGGTAGGCTGTAGCTATAACCAGGATTCCCTAACTGCCATGCCAGCGTCTGCTGCTGGATGTAAAACCAGTATCACGTTTGCATCGCAAAAACTTTCCATGGCAATTAACATAGAAGGTGTACATTGCAGTGACATTCATCATAGTCACTGTTATGTAATATGCTACTTTAGACATGTGAAATTAACATGTATCAGGTAACCATATGTACATTGTTTATGGAGACTTTATGCTATAAAGAACCGTAAGTGTGGACAGGCGTGAAAGTAATGGAGTTAAACCAGATATAATGACTGTAATTGATATTAAGCAGATTACTGTGATTTAAGATTTATTAGCAGGGAATAAGATGGTTGGCAGAGTATAATAATGTAAGAATAATTAAGTACCTTAGAATTTAGCTAGCACAAATCTGGGGAAATGTATATGAATAAAGGCGGTGAAAATACAAAGGTTACATCAATTATGACAACATCCTATACCAATTTATAAATACGTAGCAATTTTAATATTCAGATGAGTTTATAGCTGTACCAGTCTTTATCATGAAGCCTCAAATATTTATAAATAACACATCTATCGATCAAACAAATTGAGTAACTCACTTTGTATAATTTCATATATCCACGTGTCACCAAAAATCTTGTTATCGTCACCGCGACCTCCAAACAGAATGACCTTGGAACTGTTTTCATCGTAGCCAATGGCAGCGTCCCGTCTGGCGGGGGGCCCACCTGTGGCGCCCTCTGTGATCAGCCTCCATTGCAACTGACCAATCACAGAGCAGGAGAGGCAGGAGACGACAAAAATTATTGTCCACATTCTGGAAACAAGAGAAAATAAACTCAAAACAAGATCATTAATTTCCGAGAACACATTTAGTGAAATAAGAAACAGCCAGTGCAAGTGAAATCATTCTGGGTAGTCAACACAACTATTGTTTTATGGTATAACCAGCGGAAGAGCTAGAATTAAATTTTCAACATTTGACTAACGTTCTGACCGTGTACAACACCATTTGCTACCGATATCAGAGAATTATTATTAACTAAAATTTAGATGTTAATAAAATGATCATAATTACTAGTAACATATTTATATAGCACAATATATACTGGACTACCCCATTCATAGACATGTCAAGATTAATTAATGCAATTAAATATTGACTAACCACACATATGGTGTAGAATCAATTGGCAGAGATAATCCCATTGTTCACTGCCGTCACACAAATGTTAATCATCTTAGGCCAGGGCAAAATACTGTGTGTGTTTCTGGCTACCCGACTGGCTGACCATGTTACATGTAGCATTTATTTGCAACATATAACCCCCATGCAATATCTAGACATTCTAGATTATGACAGAAATATATTTTGTTGATGTATTACTGAATAAATTTCATGTGACATTTTTTCTCTACTGATCCACATTTCTGAAATATTCATAATTTAGTTAGATTCACATGTATGAAAGACATGTATGAAAGAGGAGGAGCAGCGTTGAGTAGGCTCAATTAACAAGTCTCCATGAGGTGGCAGCACTGATTCTAGCTCTTGTCATACTTAGTCTAAAATCTGACAAAGCGTATCAGACAACACGCGTATAATTTTGGTAGGCCTTTGTGCATGCAGGTAAATGGATCAATCGTAATCATGTGGCAATATAGCTACGTTCATAATTACTATGCTTGCGATATATGAAGCTATATCAGAGATAATGATTAATGATTGTATCTACCCGTGCCTGTCTACACATGTACAGGACATTTACACGGGTGTAGCAGCACCGCAAGTTAATAAAAGAACACGATATCAGACAAAGACTCCTTGTACCATTGTGCTACGTATTCATGTATGTGGTGGAGATTGTGTACAAGACAAGCTACGGCTGGAGAGTACATTCGAGGAAATATTTTGAATCCTGTTTCACTGAATCAAGCCTGTGCTTCCAGATGGGTCGAAACTCACCATTCAAACGATGGTAAATACTCAAGTGATTGCAGTTAAAGTTAACGACATTGCACTCGTTAGCATAACAAACATGGGATGTTTAGATTACACCAGCCACACATGTTACACTAGGCAAGGACACTGCAGTATTTCAAACGGATTTTATAACAGAAAATGTGGCTTTAATGTAGCCATGCATAACAACGGGAGCTATCGTTTATGGTGCCCTCAAGCAGTAAAAATTAAACCAGTACAAAGGTGTAATGCCGAATCAAACCTTTATCACGCTGCCGCCCAAAGAGTTTATGGATGTTTCTATCCCGGAGGTATGCTGGGTAATTGGTGTCAACTTTGTTCTGTATTTTATGCAGAAATTACTAAACACAGCCACCGGACCGAGACAGATGTTTTGGCCATGCCGTGCATGGCTTGCGAGTTGGTTAACATGACACATCCATCAGTAACTGAGCCAGCCAAGAGTGGCCCAGGACAACAATATAAGAGTGTTTGTTATTTGTGTTGTTAAGTGCAGCCACTCCAGGCCTCTGTGCATCTCATTTCCTGGGTCTGCTCATCATCAACATGGAGTCCCTTCTACTTTGGTTGTGTTGCCAGCCTCTGTAATGTTTTCTGGGACCTTCAGACTCAACTAGAGACAGTTTGTTGTTGTAGATGTGGGTAGCTTGAAAGACGGGAAAGGAAAAGTAAAAGATTTAAGATATGGATGTACCCATCACAACATAAACAGGAAGAATACTGCAGGAGACGAGAATAGATGGCAAAGAACCAAGAGAAGAGGAAAACATTCTAGCTGTTAACAATTACCAGCTTTCATCACTGTCCTATCGACTGATTCATCAGTACATATAAAAGGCAAGTTCTTATATAGCGCAGTATCCAGTCCTCAGGACCGTTCAAAGCACTTTACACTTTACTTCCCTGACAGACCTGTTCACTCAGACACCATCTCGGCTTCTCTGGGAAGCATCCAGCCATATGCTAAAATTAATGCACAAAGGCTGCTTGTACACATATCCACCACTGTCTATAGCCAGGTACTCATTTATACAACTGAGTGAACTGGAGTAATGTTGAGTGAAACAAATTGCCCAAGGTTTTAACATTGCAGCACAGGGTTCAAACCCGGGTTCTCATAGTCGAGAGTCCAAAGCTCTATATACCCCCGAGTCATTGCACTCTACATAGTATGTCTCATTCTAGCTCACTTTTTCTAGATTGGTTCATTGGTTCTACCTTCAGTGCTGGCTCTGAGGGTGTTCATTGTTGGGGTACTTGTCATCTTTAGTTGTTCTTTTATATTGTAAGCTGAGACGGGACCGACATCAACGTGATCGCAGAATCACGAGGGGTGCACAGTTCCATCTTCGCACGCCAGGGGTCGCTGCATACGCTGCTGATTACGTCAGTGTCACCAGCAGTACCCCTGGCTGGTCTCTTTGTAAAACTCTGAACTTAATCTCAGCCAATGAAATTTTTCACTGGATCTATGATTCACACCAGGTCAGGTGGCCATAATATAAACACATTTTAGCCAACCATGATGCAGTAATTCTTTATATTAGGATTCGCACCAGTCCTGTAGCCATCTTCAAAATGGGGTGGGTATTTGCACTGTTCTCACGGGTGACACAGTAACAACTGTCAAAGTCAATAATTACTTGGACTCAGCTAACTCCGGCTCTTTGCTTGTGGATCATCCAGGGTTAGCTCTGCCTGGCAGACGTCCTGCATGTACAGTCACCAATAGTGTGCTAGGGGCCGATTTTATGATGCCGCTAAGAATGTTCTTAATGCCAGATTTTAACATCAACTGTATCATGCCAAGTCAAAGTTTTGAACCAGAAATGCTGTAATGTCAGATGGATGATCTAATCACTACAGCGCAATGGCTCATGGGTAGAGCTTCAGACTCTCGACTACAAGAACCCAGGTTTGAGTCTTGTGCTGCGGTGTTAAAACCTCGGGCAAGTTTTTTCACTCTACATTGCTCCAGTTCACCCAGCTGTATAAATGAGTACCTGGCTATAGACAGTGACGGATATGTTTACGAACAGCATTCACGCGTTAATTGTTGCATATGGCTGGAGAAGAGAAGCCAAGATGGTGTCTGAGTGAACAGGTCTGTTAGGGAAGTAAAGTGTAAAGCGCTTTGAGCGGTCCTGAGGAGTGGATACTATATAACAACTTGCCTTTTTTGTCTTTACTACACTGCCGTGGACTCTGACGTGTGTGTTGCCTCTCTCTAGCGAGGACCAAGATGAAGAATATAGAGAAAAAACAAGTCTTTGGAAGTCCTTTCAAACATTAAATTCTACTCTGTCCATGTGATATCCTTGATTAAGATCAAAGATAAAATTTAAAGATCAAAGACAGATATGCCTGTGTGACATTACATTACACTCTGCCCGTATGAGTTGAACTATAAAAACACTGCATGTTATTAATATAATGCATTGTGCATACATTTTTAAACAGATAGACGACATAATGTAGATTAGGTACTCGGAAGTAAAAAAACTATGTTCAAAACATATTTCATTTGTGACCAGTCTGTGACAATCTGCTCATGTCTGATCTTGTCTTGTTGTATATTCTACTAAATGAGCACTTAAAGAGATCCTCTGAAAGGGTATTGTGACAGCTCTCTTTACAACTGATGCATGGAATCAGAATGCGCCCATGCATGTCTGTGAACGACTGGCAATGAACACATGCAAAGAAACACCCCTATTCTCCCTCCCCAACTTCCACCCCTCTCCCAGCCCCCACCCTCATTCTGACTAATTCCTTACTGTACTTTGGTCTACCAATAACCAACAAGAACCTGGTCTAACAACTTTAAATTTATCGACACAATCACAGACTTGCTTAACCTTTCCAGAGTTACATGTGAACATGGTACCTAGGTGGATTCAATTACCAGAGAAATATGTTTGCTGCCAGTAAATGTATCCATGCCTCACATAGTGCATTCAATATAATTCAACGCATCTACGTGCGTGTTGCTGCAGTCACTGGACACTCTTCATGTCTACTTTCCTTCCCTTACTGCAAAGCTGTGGCGATAAAGGGTCATGGACACCACCCCTCAGACGACAATTATCTTCCTCGATAAAAGCCCCTAGACAAACGCCCCCACCCAAATGGAAACTGGGACAAAATTCAGCAGCCTCACATAATGAGTGGTTTGGTCACGCAAATAGTCTGGCCAGAATACGTGTCACTGTCGCGTCACTGTCGCGTCACTGTCGCGTCACTGTCGCGTCACTGTCGCGTCACTGTCGCGTCACTGTCGCGTCACTGTCGCGTCACTGTCGCGTCACTGTCGCGTCACTGTCGCGTCACTGTCACGTCACTGTCGCGTCACTGTCGCGTCACTGTCGTGTCACTGTCGACTATTTCCATCTCGTGCATAGACCAATGTCCCATTCAGTAGTTCCAATACACTCGTCTGCTTCAGTAATTTAAAACTTTGGAATTTGTTACTTCCTCAGGGCTTGGTTTTATTATTATTAATTACATACTTTTTTATATTTTGCTGATAAACTGAATCTCTATTAGCTGGGCTCTTGGTCAAATGCAACCCCTACCTCCAAACTTGGGTGTGACAGAATAATCAACATGGTCATTGTCTAGGCCGTCAAATGAATGATGATGATGATGATGATGATGATAACTCAAACATGATAGAAGTTTACATAATAGTGTAGCAACTGCATGATAACAAATCCTCCCCAAATCCTCCAGCACAGAAAGAGATCAAGGAAAAAACCTGATGCAATCTCATTCTCTAAACTCATAATGCCAAAGCACTCAGTCAAATGATTGTGCATGGGTATTTAAAGACAGAAAATAAGATCTGAGTTTGTATTACAACCTCGAATGACAAATTTTTAAAACATATAGAACGGAATCCTGGCGATAGAATATCATTATGAAACTCCACTAATACTAGCCACTGGAAGCCGGTACTTTTAACATTCGTTTTTAAAGACCTAATTATTGAGGCACCATACTGATCCTATGATCAGAACCATTCTAAGACGAACCTTGCTCGCATAATGGCGTACAAGAATCCATATAGAAGACGTTTCCATACAGTAACTTACTAAGTCCTTATATATATACACACTTTCCCGTATAGAAGTTGTCACCTGTGTATACTGTATATGCAGTAACGACTACACACACACACCCATGCAAATAAACAACTATTAATCCATGCTCACATTAGTCACGGCTAGCAGACCATGCATGAGCCATTACACTCAATACAACACCTAGCACGTTTGCAGTGCCAACGACCCCAATCGTGTTCGTTAACAGCAGACTCAAGTCAGTTTACCTGTAGAGTATCCAAGCTGGTCAACGGCTTCGTGTGTACAGGATCTCTGCGGGATGTCGTCAAGTCCTGTCCATAGCTGTCCACACGACTCACACCTTGCCACAGACGCCAACGACTGCCCTGTGCTGGTCTACTTCAGTGGTAAATGGTCTGCTCCACGCATGACCGCACAATAACACTCCACCGCTAGCTAGGTCAACAGGATTCAGACTTGCGCTGTGGCATTAATCATGCCCGTGACATCACTGCTGCATTGTGTGGGTCCTGGTATGTGCAGTCTATTGCTACCGCCACCACAGGCGTAAGTGTAGGTTGGAGGAGGGTCCATGGAATGTTGCCAATGAGGGGCAGGCAGTTGGGGGTTTCCGGCAAATTTATTAAAGGGAAAATTTCTAAAAATAAATGGATGTTGTAATGCATTTGTCTGTGTGATTTCATGAGTAGTCTCCGCAAGTATAATTATTCTAATTAATAATAATATCATATAATATAAAAATACAATATATAGTATTATTGCTTACAATGCATAATTACATACAAATTAAATATTATCTATGCAATATTTAACTCATGAATGTTTAATTATTTATTATAAACAGAAAAATATTGTATTTGAATATTACTGTGATATTATTATTATTACAATAAATATTATACTTGTTCAAACATAATTTTTTTAAATAAATATCACCAAAGCTGTCTTATTTATATATTATATATAAAAACAAAGAAATTGCACATACCAGTATATTAAATTCAGGCATTCCATGGTTCATGTTAAATTCGGCCCAGTGAATTTGGCCCACAGTCTTTGACGACTTGTGTGACTTCCTATACGAATGATGCCATTCCTAAAAAGGATTATCAGATTCACGATGTTTAGCACTGACTAACAAGGAACAACTATATACCTGCCTATTGGTTAACCAATAAAGTATGGTGTACATTTGTCATGTAACTGTTCAACTAGATAATAATAAAAAACATTCACATAAAAAATGACTGTGGGCAAATATAATGTACACAACATAATTCATAACGGGGTAATTGTGTGATGTGACGTATTTATCTATTATTTATTCCATGTACTGTACTTATTTATTTAATCTTATTTTACAAATTTTTAGTACTTATTATTATATGGTCTTATATAACTAGCTTATATATCCTACCTATTTATTGTACTTTACTTATTATTTATTACTGGCATTTTAACGTATAATTGAACAAAAAAACGTTTATTTTTTAATGTAATGTTTAAAACAGACATTAAAGTATTTTGAATCTTGGAATAGGAAAGACAGACAGATTCTGCAAATAATTTAGGTCACATAAGTAAAAGATTGCCAAAATAAATGTTTATAGACCCTGGATGCAGTTTCACCAAATATAACCACTGGATTTTTGTCACTCAACATTGATTTGCATAGTCTTTTATGAGAGGTTGTCTGGTCCATTAGATTATGTTACATTTATCATTAAATATTAATTACCATCAAGCAGTTGACCATTACCATTGTCATGTGGGTTTGAGAAATGACACCAATTATGAGTCCTCGGGCTTGACAATTGTCCATTTCCATGTGTGGTGTAGCTGTTGTAGCTGTGTGGCTTGTTTTATGTCCAATTTCCACTGGCATATTACAATCACACCAGGTGAAGGACCAATGCCAATGGATGGGCCAGCCCCATGCCACTGGCATGGCCCATGGACATGGTGACGTAAAAATCCAGTCACCAGTGGCAGTGACAGTGTTCATTTTTTGAAGGAAACTAAAGTTTAAAACTTCTTCATCTTCGTTTCAAGGTTTTCCAACTCTCAGTGGCAGTGCAACATCTTCAATGACGTTTTCGACACATCCTAATTCCAGGTGTTCCGTCTCTGTAGTCGCCATGCAACATAATCTGGCTCTCATCGCTATACTCTCTAGTTGATTGATGTCTTGCTCTAGTGTAGATGGGGTCCCAAGCAGCGGAGGCGTGTTACATGTAACATGATAAACATAATGAGCCTTACGGGGGTTACCATTGTGGTGAAGAAAATGGTCTTGGCCTTGGCTTTCTTTGAGCAGTCGTTGAAAACAGAAGGCGAAGATTATGCTTTCGCTGCTGTTGAAGCTGTGTATTTCGAGGGCCCTACTCACAATTATTGTATTGGATGATGAACGACAACGATGTCGATGGCGCTCATCCACGCGACACCAGCGGAGATCAACGGGTGGTGCCACCTGGCGATCGACTAACGAATTTGTCGTGTTTCTTCACCTTGTCGCAAGGGGGCGATTGAGTTCATCATCAAACCGTAATCGAAGTTTTATCGCTCGGTGTTATTTACCTTTCACTTCACGTCGCTTATATATGATGCACTGGCTGCATAAACATTTCTGGACGGTAACAAAAGCGTGCACATCGTGGTAAATTACTGGATGGTTTCATATCACCCTGACTGGCTATTTGACCCCCACGACCACGTCACTGATCTAATATAACACGGCACTGGACACTGCCACGGTTTTGTGCCGGCCACACGTTGATCTGTTCACATTTCCTCTTAATCTAGAATTGAGCTGTTGACGAATGACTGTTAATGGCTACGCTTTAACCGGTTGATTGTCTGTATTTTTTTTATTTAGTAAAGGTAAATCAAGGTAAATCGGACGTGTGGACTTTAGTGGGGGGTTCAGTTTACTTGCACAGGCTTGTTGGCTTGTACTAGTTCGCCGCTGTCGCAGGGAAGACTAATTAAAAGACAGTCTACAATAAATAGGTGAAGTCGGGGCATGTCATACATAGAGAATATCTTAACTCTTGAGGTTACCTTAATTAGGGGCACTTATGCCTAATTGGCACTTATGTACAAGTCGGACCCACCTCAATTTTGCCATTATAACTGTATTTTTGCCAACATTTGATACTTGATTTTGTTAATTCAGTCAATTATAATCATCTTGCGCATATTTATGTTTTATAAACAGCGCATCTTGGCATACTTTTGAGGTCGAAAAGACAGCGCGATTTGTGCCAGTCGCAAGCGCAGCGGTGCATGTTACTGCGCTGTGCACATGGAATGAGCGATAAACAGTTTGTTTATGCCGACCGCACTGTCTTTTTGACCTCAAAAGTCTGCTAAGACACATGCTGTTTATAAAACTAAAATATGCGCAAGATGATTATAATTGATTGAATTAACAAAATCAAGTATCAAATATTGGAAAAAATACTTTATAATGGCAAAATTGAGGTGGGTCCGACTGGTACATAAGTGCCTAATTGGGTTTAGACAATTTAAAAATAATTATGTACATGGTTCCTATTTTCTTATGTTAACTTAGCACTCTGTGAGAATTATAGCCGGAATGCCCCAGTACCTGACTGAATGTCCCAAACCTAGACTAGTCACAATACCCCAATTGCGTTGTTGCAATGCTTCCTAGGCATAGTCACAATGCGGCAAAAGTATAGTGAAACCTATGTACATATAATAGATAATACAATTGTAGATATTGAAACATTACATATTGAATGCATAATTAATATAGAAATTAATAGGTCAGAATGCCCTGGCAATAAATTTTCTATTGTCAAACCTATGCATGGTTGTTGTTCTGTCATATGACAGAACAGCAACCATGAGTGTGGCAGAATCATTCACCAGCAAAATGCAGTTCAAATTATACACAGTATAAAAGTAATACATGTTGCCAATACCTAGAAACAAGTAGAAATGGAATGCAGAAATAGATTACCCATCATAACGATAATAAAGATCAAAGTGGCTATACTAACTGATAAAGAGTTATTTATTTTCTTAAAAACGTTTTCACCAAAATGGGACATTCCCACAAAAACTGGAGCATTACAGCCACTCTGTTTTCCTCTGCTGGTGCACTGTGACTAAATGGTTGGGGCATTGTGACGAAGCAGTTGGAACATTGCGACTAGGCAGTAGGTGCATTGCGACTGGTGCATTCAGGCAGAGGGGCATTCCGACCATATTGGGGGCTGTGACATGCCACATGTATACATGGTTACAGTATTGTTGGGCTTGGTCGCAAGTAGTGGCTGGTGTTGGGCCGGGATAGGTCAATAGATTGTATTAGCACAGATTGCTATCTTTAGGCGTATTGAGTGAGTCGTGTTTCTTAATTCTAGGTACCTACAATCATAGGTTATTTTCTATTCTGCTTGTATTAAACATTGTGCTTATTGATATCTTGCAAGATCTCATGGCTATTCAGTTATACAATATGTGTAATCTTAAGTGTGTGTCCTGTTATTTTCTATTCAGTAAGTAATAAAAAGTCATATAAATATATTGACTGTTTATTACTTGTTGAATTGAAAATAATAGCATATCTATCTCTAGACATCTCACTGCTATTCAGTTATACAATACAAGCAATCTTCTCAAGAAGACTGTTTATATTGTACCACTGGGAACCTCATTAGGTGGTGCCAGGTTGTCACATCAGACGTCATGGTATGGAATCAGAATGAATTTGATAGTGTTTAGATACCTGTTGGGAGCATTCGTAGAAATTTGTATTTAATAATACTACATGTACCATGAAATGAAAGTATCTGTAAAAAATGATTCTGCATGTATGTATGCCTCCTATAAAATAGTTTACATCATCAAATACTAGCCCAAATACTTTGAGTATTGGAATTAATACATTGGGACACAGAGGGCAACACAGGAGATACTCCCAGTCAGAAGTTTTCATTGTTGAAATTTGTAAGTTATAAGTAATTTTGTTGCATAAACTGAAAGAAAAATGTGTACTCTCATGAGTGTTAGTACTAATAATTAAATATATAATTATGTGATTTACCTTCACTAGCTGTGTGTATGTACATGTAGCACTGGTGAGAGGGTAGACTGTTTGTAAATAATATCAACAATAGTATATTAATATACAGTTTACAGAGTCACAAAGGGCACCATTAAAAAGTGTTTAAGTAGCTAGATTAATGTGTATCTACACGTAATTGATAGGTGCATAGTAAACAAGCCTACTGGATAACTTGGGAGTAGGCCATTGACCAGTTAAATATAATTCAAACTTGATAACCCAGAGCATTTGTATGAATATAGAACAATATTAATTAGTAAATGTTTTACCTCTCAAGAATGTTTTTCTCCGTCGTATATTTTGGCTGTCACTCACAGCATTCTTCAGCAGATTGTATTTCACGGTCGTGTCACATGACTTACATCATGTGACACAAGCTGGAGCATGATGTAAGTCATGTGACACAACCATGAAATTCAGTCTGCTGGAGAAGGCTATGAGAGAGAGCTGAAATATATGGAGAAAAAGTTCCTTGAGAGATAAAAACATTTACTAATTAACTAAGAACCAAGAAACTGGATCATTATGTTCGAATAGAAAAACATTGTTTTTCAACAGGTAAATATTGTCTTATGGTTCAGTTGGTTTTGTGATGTTGTCTTAACTCTTAACTGTCTTGGATGTTTACTTGTGCAGTGCAGGTGAGTGAATACTTACAGTCACTACGGTAAAATAATAATCGTACAATTAACTTGTTTTATCCAGAACCTCCGGATTACATAGAGGCGACCAGCAGCAGTAAAATGACCAAGTCGGAGCGAGACAAGAGAGAGACCGCGCCTCCCTCTCAGGCACAGTTGGCTGCCTTCAGTCGCTACAAATGGAGCACCTTCGTGTGCATGTACATCGGCTACTTGATGGCCGTGTTCAGTCGCAAGTGCTTCTCCTTCGTCCTGCCGGCTGTCATGGAGGAGGGCCACATCACCAAGGGGGAGCTGGGTGAGTGACTTGGGAGGGCCCGAATAGGACAGGAAAATACTTGTGCATAAGTTAACAATTTAAAACAGGGACTGCAGACCTGCCGTGGGCTAAATGCAGTGGGAAACACCCAAGGCCAATGTCATAATCGAGCCATAAAACGAATGTTTTGTGTAACTATCGTGCAAATTGGAATTGCCAAAGCAGAATTAATAATAATAAACATAATAGTAACTTGTTATGTGTTAAAATATAAAGTAGAACGCAGTTTGAACACTACTATTTACTAAACATTATTCCCATGCTCAAGAATAAACATAATACAGAATAATAAAATAAAACATAAAACAGAATAATTTTTTTCAGATTTAAGGTAAATGAGAAGATACCGTTACTCGTAGAATGTAATGTTCCACTGGAATTGACCAGTTCACGTGTAATCCTGATGATGTCAACAGTAGACAGGTTTTACTGTACCACCCTTATGATGATGCGCCTCTAGGTGGGAGTATATTCTGGACTTAAAGCACTTTATAAATAAAATTATTATAAATTAGATGTGCTGGTTTATCTGGTCATTTGTTGTCTTCCAGGGATGATCACAAGCAGCCAGAACCTGGCGTATGCCATCAGCAAGTTTCTCGGCGGTCTGATGGTCGACTACTTCAGCGCCAAGATGCTCTTCTCTGCGGGAATCTGTATCTCTGGCTGCATTGTCGTCGCCTTCACAGGTAGGGCGGCTTCACGACAACACAGGTAGAGAACGGTTGCCAGGAACTGCAGTCGAATCACCCCAATCCAACGTGTGTGACCTGCTTGTGTTTATGCGATGACCATGTCCTGTGGCTCCATCTGGTGCCTGTTCTGCTTACTTGACTCTCGTACTGTTATAATGCTGCGTTCTAGTCAACTTGCATTCACCATGAATACAACTTGGTAGTCAGAAACAGCCCAACTTCACCACTGGTGAATTTATTCACAAAGATTCCATCTATAATCATTAAATTGCAATTCCCGCTCCAAATCCAATTCCACATAACAAAAGTTAACCACAACTATTATGCGGGGTGATACAGCGTGTCATGTATGATTTATTTTTATTATTACATAATCATTATATAACATACACACCTGATCACATTATATACGTGGTAACTGTCTTCACATTTATCAGTGTCATCCATTGATTAACTGCTGGGTAATGTTAGAACAGCAGCTTCATTGTCCAACTTTTCTTCGTCACTAAACACCATTGCCTGCACAACAATGCTCCAATCGGTGTGAAAAATATCCTTTGCAGCATCACAACAATATCCCCTTTTTATCAGATGCTCAATTCCTTTTCATTCAGTTACAACTCAATTCATAACATTTCTATTCCAATTCAGTTCATTTTGTTCCAAGTCTTTCAATTCCAATTCCACGTCCAATTGCGGAATTGAACTGGAGTTGAATTGATCACTTCTAATTCCCCAGCCCTTGTTACCCCGGCTACTAACTGTTCCATAATCCTTCTCTTTCAGCCTTTGACTCGGCGGCCATGTTTGCTCTGCTCTGGTTCTGTAATGGTTTAGTTCAGGGCGGTTGTTGGCCCGCCTGCGCCAAAATGCTCAAACAAGTAAGCGACTTATGCGGGAATTATCTCGTGACACTAATAACCTAATAACATTGTTATTATTTACTGTTTTACTTATCAACATTGCTTTGTACTTGTTATGGTTAAGTTTCTTATTTTAAAAATATCTATGCTGGCCCTGATGTGAAAAAATGCACTTTAAATGGTTCTTGAAATATATTGATATCATATATATTGTGCAAAATAAATATATATTCTTACATGTATTATCCCAGAGTTGTTTGAATGAATCCATGTTCAGGTTGTTTAGATGGTTAAAGGAATCAACCTAACTATTTATTACAAATTACCTAACTATTTATTACAAATTACCTAACTATTTATTACAACTTACCTAACTATTTATTGCAATTACAAGGAGTGGTTTAGTTTTGCATTGTAATTCCCAAACTTTATTGAGCAGTGGCCTAATTATAAACTACAGCCACTGGTATTAAAAAGATCATCTGTCATAATTTCAGTGGTCAGAAAAGTCGGAGTTTGGCACCCTGTGGGGCGTGCTGTCTACGTCGATGAATGTTGCGTGCAGTATGGGACCCCTGGTGTCGACCTTCATCACTTACCAGTACGGCTGGAGGACAACATTACAGGCTTTCGGTGGGTCCTTCGTTGAGACTGTAATAACAAATAATTGATTGTTATTAACATTTTTCATTGTTCGATTTCATGTTTTAGAATCGATATTTATCACTTGAAGGGCAGAAATCTGTATTTGAATTCAGTGTTAAACTAAGCAGCTGTTAAACTTGTTGCAGCAATCTTGAATCGACATTTGACTGTAAGGAACAGTTTTACTTCAATTAGCTATAAAAATGTAAGTTCTTGTGTAGTGCAGTATCAAAGTCCTCAGGACTGCTCAATGTGCTGTACTCCCCTGGCAGGCGTATTCAATCAGACACCGTCTCGACTTCTCTAGAAGCATCCAGCCATGCTGCACTTAATGCGTGAAGGCTGCTTGTACAAATATCCACCACTTTAAGTCTTCAAGAATATACTGCTGAAAAGTAATATTTCATGTTTGAAACACTACTGTGTGCTAAAGTGATAAATAAGTTAATAAAAATAAATATGATAAATACAATTGTCTATAGCCAGGTGCTCATTCATACAGCTGAGTGAACTGAAGCAGCGTAGATTGAAAATACTATTCACACGGCAGCACAGGATTCGAACCAGGGTTCTCTTAGTGGAGAATCCAAAGCTCTACCCCGAACCATTGTGCTATAAATTTCAGTTACTCATCACCGCAACGTGGTTGGCGTATGGGGTATGGGCTGAATCGAGATGCTCTTTCTGATTGGTCAAAACAAATTTGAATTAAATTAAACCACAGCTTTCTGTAACCCATTTGAGTGCTGAGCCCCAGAACAAATTGTCATGTGTCATTATATTTGTTGATTAATATTTCTTGTGAACACCAGCGGGTGTTTTCTTTGTGCTACTTCTGCCATTGTCATTCTGTAGTCAGACACAAAAGCTTAGGCACATAATTATAACAACAATGCCTTGACCAGTGTGTTGTATTTGCAGGCACCGTCACGATTGCGACAACGGCCGTGTGTTACATGGGAATGGTGAACTCACCAAATGACGTAGGGATGAAGAGTCCAATGGGGGAGACGGCCAAGACAGACTCGGGTAGGGAGAGAAAGGTGGGGAAACAGGGTTGGGAAAAGGGTTGAAGGCAAACAGCAGGTTATTCAGAGACCCACGAAAAGAAATGGGTTTGTCAGACTGAGAAATGAAAATCGGCAATAAAGTTGTCAACACATGGCTATGTACGCCAGAGGGTTTCAGTGGATAAGCAGTGTTATTATTATAAGGGTAAGTTTAGAAATGCATGCAAAATTATATAATATTTTTAAGTGAGTTAACACCAAGAGGGATCTTATTCCCGTGAGTTGGTGCAGCAACAGAAAATGTCCTAATTCCAATGTTAATAATGACCATGGACACAACAGTAAGTAAAAACAAAAAGAACGGAACTGATAAGTGTTCTTATGGTATAAAGCGACAGTAACAAACATAGATACAACTGTGGAACCAGCTGCCGGATCTGTGTTTTCTAGGCCGGGGACACGGACGTGGCACTTGGCAGGACCTGATTTACAGTCGACTCTTGTGGATTCTTTCCGTTAACTTCATGGTGATCTTTATTGCAAGAACCGCCATCTTGGATTGGGCCCAGCTCTACCTGATACAAGAGCTAGACCAGACCCCATACACAGGTACACTTACATGCTAGGCCAGACCCCGTATACAGGTATATTTGCTTGCTTAGAGATGCTAGATTCTGTTTCTGTTAACATTCAGATAAAGTTGAAACTTTCATTAAGGTTTGGTCTGTAATATTCAACATAAAATATGTTGTTTACAGGTAACATTACAAATTATCAGTTTAGTAAAATAGTAAAAAATTGTCCTTCAAAAATTTCATATAATTTATCAAGTTTGCTGAACATAAAAAGCACAAGTTGAGTGTTTGGGCTGTGATGGTCAAAAGTATGAAAATTATTAAATATATCTAAAAAAGATTATTATAATCACTTGACGGAGATTGCTAAGCAACCTGGTTACATCAATTCTACTGAGTTTGGTTGTTGAGGCCAGTGAATGTTGAGACGTCCCCACTCATTAACCCTCTGTCATTTGCAGCCAGCATATTTGTAAGCAGTTTTGAGACTGGAGGGATCATTGGGTCCATCCTGGCTGGGTATGTCGCCGACAAGCTGGTTGCCTTGGTGAGTTGTGTCCACAGTGATGACAGGCCAGTGATTATAGTAATGTTTATCATTCATTGGTACTTCATCAGCCAATACCTGCTAAAAGGTTCCTTGGTAAAAGCAGTGTGTGAATTTGTTGCATGGGAGAAATGTCTATGGTGGCATTAGATAGATGTTAGTCAGTCACATATCTATCTATACAGCAACCATTTTGCATGTATCTGAAATTACTAAATTCTGCAAAAATATGCAGTAAACGGGGGGGGGGGGGGAGGGGGGAGGAGGGGGGGGATTTGTTCTAGGGGTGGAACAGCTGCAGTCCACCCTACATTGTGGAAAGTTTTTTTGTTTTAATTATAAATGTATCTCTAAAGTAGTTATCTGCTTTGAAAGTGTGATGTAAAATACCGTATTGTAAGTGAATATGGCACTGTGTACATTTTTGTATTTCTGTATTATAAAACGGTGTCTGTCTCTATGGACCCACATCTTTGTCAGTTGTGCATATGTTAGGCTTTAATTTTGCATGTGATCTACCAGGCGCATGCAGATGGTTCGTAGATTTAGACTTTTTCCAAATTGATCTGGAGGAGTGGGGCATGTGGAGGGCTCTATACGTACTGGACATCATAAAACTATGACCTATGCATGAATTCTGCTAGGCTACATGACTACCACACCGGTACGTGTCAACATTTTGTTGCATCTTCACGTGACCAAGCAATGTAATTCTGGGGCACACTGAAACCATGTAGTGGGGGATCCTGCATTTTCCAGAAATGATATTTAAATCTGCTCGTATATTTGTTGAGAGGGCTGTCGGAACCGCACCATGGTGACAACAATTTTCAAAATGTTCAGCCAGTCACTGTTTTTTTCCCAAGCGTCGCTGAGAAAAACCTTTAAAGTTGAATAATGTCTAATGTTTAATAATATTTTATTAATTCATGTGTAGAAGAAGGGGGATGACCTCCGGGGCAGTCCCAGGACGGACGTGTGTATCGCCTTCATCGCTGTCTGCCTCCTCAGTCTCGCCACGCTCATCTACATCCCTCAGGACCTCATCCAGGTGAGAGACAGCGCTCAGGGCTCAGTGCTCAATACTCAGTGCTCAGTGTCAGTTCGAGTCGGGTGTCAGTTTCATTCACAATGTTTTTGCCTGAGTAAAATGGTTGGCGATGTGGTAGGGCGGCGTGGTAGAGCGGAGCAACGAGGTGGCAATTTCAGGATGTTTCAGGTGAGGTTTCAGGTGGCTTTGAGAAACAATGAGATGTCCCACCTGATTCAAATATTTAGGGTGAAAAACAAGGATGTTTCTCAATAGCCATTTGTCCGTTAAGCGGACATTTATTGAGATGACTGCTATTTAAAGGCCTCATCAATATTGTGCATCCCTAAAACTCAGGTCTGTTTTCCTGTAAAGCTTACTTACTAATACTATATTCAGTATTTTGTGAATGGCAGCACCTCATTTGGTGTTCAAGATATACATGTTTAGGCATCAATCTACATTTCTTTGTACAATATACAATTGGCTATTACTGTCATTAATCTCAGCTTGTATCTAAATGCGTGTACTATTGACCAAATAAAATTTAATTCAATAAGATTTAATCCAGTCATGCTCCCTGAATGTTGTAGAGTTGGATCACTGTTGTGGGCTTTGCTCTGGGATTTGGTATTTATGGCCCATGTTCGCTATACGGGGTCATGGCCATTGAAGCCGCGCCAACCCACTTGGCTGGGGCCAGTCATGCTACAGTCGCACTGGCAGCTAACGGTAAGCCTATAAGCGTCTCAGCCAATTCCCCCATAATGCATTTCTTCTGATGTAAAATGCTCTGGGGACCTATTCACTGACATTACTACGGGCATGTGAAACCAAGTTTAATTTATGCTTTACCGTTGATTTCACCCCTTCGATCCTGAAAAGTATTAACACATTTTGAAAACAGTTCTTTAGATTTGACAATGGATTCTTCTTATTAAGGAATTGTGCTTATCAGTGAAATGTTCACGAAATGGTTGCCAGAAGTTTTTGAATATATTATGGTCTTTTCAGGTGGTTGCTTTAAAAAATAACCAAATAATTGATCTACAACATATTTTGTTTAAAATAGTAATTTTCTGCCTGTGTTGTAATAAACTCACATCGACAACAAGCATCACAATTGCTCATGCCACTGTTTACTTAAATTAAAAATTTGCATTATGCAGATTACCCCTAATGCAATTTTACCCAGAATACTTTGCATAGATCCGAAATGAATCGCTCTGCTATGGCTATGTTTTCTATAGGCACAATAGTGCTGAACTCGAAATCTTCCATGGTGAAATTTTAGCTGAACATAAAAATTTTAAATAATTTTTTTAATGATATTTTAGACATATTATAATGTTGATTTATTTATTTAGTAGTAAAGTAATAATTTTTCATTTTCAAGATTTTTTTATATATTATATATTTATTTGTCATATTTCATTTTAATATATGTACCAGTATGTACATTCCTATTTGACATGAAATGTTGCATGTTAAAAATGGCAAATAAAGCTGTATTATTATTTCAGTTGGGGCTGTGATGGCAGGTTTCCCCATCAGCTACGTGGCCAGCTTCATCTTGTGGCGAGGAGCCTTCATCGTTGTAGAAGTCCTCCTTGCTCTCATCTTTGTCCTCAATCTCGTCACACGCAGCCTTGAGTACAAGATTCTCACAACGAGGAAGAAACTCGACTAACGCATAGATTAGTGTAGTTTTATCAGAGTACAGAGCCAGCGATGAGCTGACAGAGATACATATTTTATTGGAATCATAACCACGAGATGTTACTACGAATTGTATAGTTCCAGTTAGAACGACCTTGTCTGTCTCTCATTGGGTTCTGCCATAGTGAAATGGGTGTCAGGTCACAAAATTATAAAGTTGGCTTTGTGCCTTTTTTGTTTCACATGTTGTGAACTTAAAAATAGTACCATATTTGTTGAACATTTAAAAAAGTTTTATTCATTACTAAAATTGAACCATACTTTATAAAAGCAATGTTTTGAGAAAGAAGGTAAATTTTATTCATATTTATCATGTTAATCTTTAATTTATCTTTTAATTTTGTTAGTGCATATATTTAATTTATTTTTGGATAATTGTCAAGGAAAATAAGCTGAACATTGAAAGACGAAAACATATGGTTTACATTTCTGCCAGGAACACGACCATGACGGCTAGTTTTGGCCCATATGTGGAATAGGCCTGTGTGACTTGTATCTGGTTCATTGTGGCTGTTCACAGTTGTTAGTATTTATTTAAATAAAATAAGTTTTTAGACTAGATGTGTTGAAAGTACCATGCCTGCCATACTGTGTTTAAAAAACCAAGACATTTCTATTGTTTCACCCTCAGTAACATGCAAAATGGTATATGAATTGTAAAACTTTCAAATAGTAAACATTAGATTTCATGCAGGCAGGTGCAGGATAATGGCAAATTAATGGCATTGCCCTTTGGTAATTGACAAGCTCTCTTTGTTCCCAGGACCAATACATCATGTGGGGGAAAGTAAAGCCAATTTCCAGCTAATAATTACTACACCTGACTTGACAGTATTGTTCCACTAATGGGAAAAGACAAGGTTGTGTTAGCATTATGGCAGGGATATGGTGTAAAGGCTCAATGTTTTTATGTAGACAGTAGTGGTACAGTATTTGGGTACTCGACTTTAGGGATCATTCATTATTTTTTAGTTGTGAGTACCCAGGTACTACAACTTCAAAATACTGTTGCATTCGTGTGGACATCTGTGTTGTGGCAGCGTATTGCATGGCACAAGGCAAAATGCTCTGAGATGTTGTATTTTATGCAATTTTACAATCTGTTGAATTCACCGTATTTAACATCAATATTTTAATGTGAAGTAATTTACGCTCAACAGATTTTAATTTAGCAATTTTAGCTGAACATAGTTTATGAACAAAACACAGCCTGGAAATACCTCCACCACAGCTGAGATATCGATAAAGAAATTCCATTCTGTGTGACCTTTTGTAAGGGGAATGAGTACCCCACCCCACTAAACCAGCCCAAGTGTTGTGTACTTTGTATATTTAACTGCGTGT
>OZ024857.1:2417078-2517078 GCA_964017155.1 Oasisia sp. SBJ-2009 | reverse complement strand
TCATTCAACTCAATCGACTTCTCGAAGAATGACACGCGGTCAAGTTGGCCAACCAACACACCACCAGGCCTGCAAGCACAGATCATACATCACAATACGTCTAACAGCACTCCTGTATACAGATTTGATGAACATATTTCAGTGAAATGACAGACCTGTCACATGACCTGTTGCTTAGCAACAAGTCCCAGGGGTAGAACTACCCACTAGTCCACTAGTCCGTACACTAGTAAAAATAAGGGCGGACTAGTAAACCTGCCTAATAACTAGTCCGGTTGTCTTGTAAAGGTCAGTGTGTCATCCACCCCACCCTGCAGTAGTCACAGTGATCCTAACCCATCCACAGGCTGGGGGATGTAACTGAATCCAGTGCCAGTGAGCAACTGGCTACAGCAGCTTCATTTACTGATAAATGACATTTTCTTAGGCTTGGCCAGTGGACACCTGCTGTGAAGTTGTCTGGACATTAATTGTAAGATTAATGGTTCTTTGATGTCTACAATTTTCTAGTGTGATATTTCTAGTGTGAATCGTTTTCATATCACTGTAATGTGAGGTAAATTTCCAGAATTATTATGGAAAATTCATAATGGTAGGATGGTACTACGCAATAGACGTTCTTTTTCAATTGCATATTTTCTTAATACATATCATATCTTTACCTTTTCATTAACTACTTTTGATATTTCTGTATTATTTAGTTGTTACCTTTATGAAAAGTGCATTGTTAGTTTACCTGGGTTGCAACATATACTGTTTTTTAGTTTTAAATCAAATTGTAACGACTTAAAGTTGGGTTTTATTTTGCCGGACTAGTAAACCTTTTGGCGCACTAGTAAACTTTTGACTTTACTAGTCCCGCTGTCTAGTAAAATAAATACCGAAGTTCTACCCCTGAGTCCCATCAAACTTAAAATCCATGATACCTATGGGAATCTGTCAAGACATTCTGTTATATAATCTGTTGATAAGCTGGCCTTAAAAATGTCTTTGTGATAAAATACTTCAAACAAATACATGTGATAAATAATTATTTCTTTCTGGTGGAAATAGGACATTTGTAACAAAAATCAAAATTCATCTAGGCAAATAGATGTTTGTGCAACTGTTGTATGACATAACATGACATAACAAACAATGGCCTTGACTACACAGGCTCTGTGAGGTGGCAGCACTTTTCGCCCCTTCCACGGATAACTTTCAAATGCTGGCAAAGTGACCAGACTGTCTTCTCAGCAAAGTTACGCAGCCAAGCGACAATCGATTAAGCGAGACTATACGATGAAAAGGAACTCTGACGGCATTCACCTGAAGGTCGACTGAATGTCACGGCGGACATACTGGAGGGCGACGACGGGGGATCGCGTGCCCATGGGGGTGAGCTCCTGCAGGTGTGTCGACGTGTTACGCATGTCAAACACACGCACCACGCCGCTCTGTAGGCCCGCGTAGAAGTAGGTCGTGTCGTCCGGATCCCACACACACGACCACACCGGCACCGGGTTGGTGTAACTGCAAGCCACCAGGTGGCACATTAGTTGTTGGCATAATCACCAGATGGCGCACATGTTTCTGATACTATCCAGATGTGATATTTGATTGATATCTATAGAACTGAATATGTGTGTTTTAACATATCAATGCAGGGTGTGTATTTTTTACCATATTAATATATAATACCTGGTACCAGGGTTGGGTTGAAATACGTATTTGTATACCAAAATTTGGTGTATTTGTATTGAAAATCACAAAAGGGCGCGTATTTGTATTTGATCTGTATTTGATCTGTATTTGATCTGTATTTGATCTGTATTTGATCTGTATTTGATCTGTATTTGATCTGTATTTGATCTGTATTTGATCTGTATTTGATCTGTATTTGCAAATACAATCAAATACACTTAACAATTACCATTTTACCAACAAAAAAGTAAAGCACGGCCTGACATTAACTGGCTCAGTAGTCTAGACAGAATGTTTTCACACCTGGTCAACTGTGGGCAGGCAACACTGAGAACATTGGCCTACAGTGAAGCTGGTCAAACATTAGCATCAATGAATGAATGGGAAGCCAGGGAAGCTTATCTATAGCCATAAAGGCAGGTATTCACAGGAAGGTGCTTCAAAGAATCCTGCTGTTAACTAAGAGAAAGGAACCAAGCCGGGCCATTATCATCACAGACAGGTATGTTATAATGTCCCGGCGACATCACAACGTCCAAGTGGTCAAACTGCCCACCTCTGGACGGTGGCGTTGCTGAGTAGACTGGTCAGTTTGATGGACTTGTCGACGGAGCAGCTGAGCAGGAGGCCGTCGGGGTTGACCGCGAGGTCTCGGATCGCCTTACTGTGCAGGGACACAAACTCTGACGTCTTGAAGTCCAGCGAGTTCAACTTTGAACCGACACAGAAACAGAGAAGTTATATTCATCATTTGAATCTGTACAACCACAGAAATAGACAGATGATGGAATTATGTTAGTCATTTGAACCTATATAACAGATAAAATGTACGCAAAGGTTTTTACACTTACAGGTTACAAACCAGATATGTAGTTTTCATATTACCATTCAACATTACTTTCATATGCCACAGATTCTGCAACATTAGTCCTGATTATATCAAAATTAGCAGAAATCAAACCATAAGTGACGATTATGCAATGCTGGAGAAGAAAGTGTGGGATTCTGATAAAAACAGGTGTCAAAGGTGAAGAAACAAAATGTATTTAAAACTATTTACATCACGTGTAATTGTAAATGCATAAGTTCTACTGTGCAATTTGTGAGCAACTAGTCTAAGCAAAACATTTTGTTTCACTGCATCCAACAGAGATTTGTATAAAAAATTATGTATATATTATAAACCTTCCAATGTACTCATGTTCCCATTACATGCACGTGTGTGTTTTCTACAACGTTGCAGCAACGTTGCAGATTTTCCCTTGCAGTACCTTCTTGACGCCGTAGCCGGGGAACAGTTGGCTGCAGGAGGGTTGGGAGAGACACAGGGTTGCCAGCGGGTCGTGGTACACCATCACCCGACTCCCTCCACACTGAGGGCAAACACAACACAGGTCAAAGGTCAGAGTCACCAGAAAGTAGGTAGATCAACCAGTCTACGGCTCAGGTCAGAGAGTTTGGTTTCGTGTATTTTAGCTCAGAGCATTTTAGTCTCCGTGTTGGCCTGGTGCTTCTCAGCCTAGAGTTACTTGGCCTAGTGCATATCAACTAAGAGTCTTTCTGTTTAATGCCCAGAATAATTTGGCTTAGTGCATCACAGCCCAAAATGTTGTCATGGTGCATTTCAGTCTAGAGTACTTTGTCATGGTGCATCTCAGTCTAGAGTACTTTGTCATGGTGCATCTCAGTCTAGAGTACTTTGTCATGGTGCATCTCAGTCTAGAGTACTTTGTCATGGTGCATCTCAGTCTAGAGTACTTTGTCATGGTGCATCTCAGTCTAGGGTACTTTGTCATGGTGCATCTCAGTCTAGAGTACTTTGTCATGGTGCATCTCAGTCTAGAGTACTATGTCATGGTGCATCTCAGTCTAGAGTACTTTGTCATGGTGCATCTCAGTCTAGGGTACTTTGTCATGGTGCATCTCAGTCTAGAGTACTTTGTCATGGTGCATCTCAGTCTAGAGTACTTTGTCATGGTGCATCTCAGTCTAGAGTACTTTGTCATGGTGCATCTCAGTCTAGAGTACTTTGTCATGGTGCATCTCAGTCTAGAGTACTTTGTCATGGTGCATCTCAGTCTAGGGTACTTTGTCATGGTGCATCTCAGTCTAGAGTACTTTGTCATGGTGCATCTCAGTCTAGAGTACTTTGTCATGGTGCATCTCAGTCTAGGGTACTTTGTCATGGTGCATCTCAGTCTAGAGTACTTTGTCATGGTGCATCTCAGTCTAGGGTACTTTGTCATGGTGCATCTCAGTCTAGGGTACTTTGTCATGGTGCATCTCAGTCTAGATTACTTTGTCATGGTGCATCTCAGTCTAGAGTACTTTGTCATGGTGCATCTCAGTCTAGAGTACTTTGTCATGGTGCATCTCAGTCTAGAGTACTTTGTCATGGTGCACCTCAGTCTAGGGTACTTTGTCATGGTGCATCTCAGTCTAGAGTACTTTGTCATGGTGCATCTCAGTCTAGAGTACTTTGTCATGGTGCATCTCAGTCTAGGGTACTTTGTCATGGTGCATCTCAGTCTAGAGTACTTTGTCATGGTGCATCTCAGTCTAGAGTACTTTGTCATGGTGCATCTCAGTATAGGGTACTTTGTCATGGTGCATCTCAGTCTAGAGTACTTTGTCATGGTGCATCTCAGTCTAGAGTACTTTGTCATGGTGCATCTCAGTCTAGGGTACTTTGTCATGGTGCATCTCAGTCTAGGGTACTTTGTCATGGTGCATCTCAGTCTAGGGTACTTTGTCATGGTGCATCTCAGTCTAGAGTACTTTGTCATGGTGCATCTCAGTCTAGAGTACTTTGTCATGGTGCATCTCAGTCTAGAGTACTTTGTCATGGTGCATCTCAGTCTAGAGTACTTTGTCATGGTGCATCTCAGTCTAGGGTACTTTGTCATGGTGCATCTCAGTCTAGAGTACTTTGTCATGGTGCATCTCAGTCTAGAGTATTATGTCATGGTGAATCTCAGTCTAGAGTACTTTGTCATGGTGCATCTCAGTCTAGGGTACTTTGTCATGGTGCATCTTAGTCTAGAGTACTTTGTCATGGTGCATCTCAGTCTAGGGTACTTTGTCATGGTGCATCTCAGTCTAGGGTACTTTGTCATGGTGCATCTCAGTCTAGAGTACTTTGTCATGGTGCATCTCAGTCTAGGGTACTTTGTCATGGTGCATCTCAGTCTAGAGTACTTTGTCATGGTGCATCTCAGTCTAGAGTACTTTGTCATGGTGCATCTCAGTCTAGAGTACTTTGTCATGGTGCATCTCAGTCTAGGGTACTTTGTCATGGTGCATCTCAGTCTAGAGTACTTTGTCATGGTGCATCTCAGTCTAGGGTACTTTGTCATGGTGCATCTCAGTCTAGAGTACTTTGTCATGGTGCATCTCAGTCTAGAGTACTATGTCATGGTGCATCTCAGTCTAGAGTACTTTGTCATGGTGCATCTCAGTCTAGGGTACTTTGTCATGGTGCATCTCAGTCTAGAGTACTTTGTCATGGTGCATCTCAGTCTAGGGTACTTTGTCATGGTGCATCTCAGTCTAGAGTACTTTGTCATGGTGCATCTCAGTCTAGAGTACTTTGTCATGGTGCATCTCAGTCTAGGGTACTTTGTCATGGTGCATCTCAGTCTAGAGTACTTTGTCATGGTGCATCTCAGTCTAGGGTACTTTGTCATGGTGCATCTCAGTCTAGAGTACTTTGTCATGGTGCATCTCAGTCTAGAGTACTTTGTCATGGTGCATCTCAGTCTAGGGTACTTTGTCATGGTGCATCTCAGTCTAGGGTACTTTGTCATGGTGCATCTCAGTCTAGAGTACTTTGTCATGGTGCATCTCAGTCTAGAGTACTTTGTCATGGTGCATCTCAGTCTAGAGTACTTTGTCATGGTGCATCTCAGTCTAGAGTACTTTGTCATGGTGCATCTCAGTCTAGGGTACTTTGTCATGGTGCATTTCAGTCTAGAGTACTTTGTCATGGTGCATCTCAGTCTAGAGTACTTTGTCATGGTGCATCTCAGTCTAGAGTACTTTGTCATGGTGCATCTCAGTCTAGGGTACTTTGTCATGGTGCATCTCAGTCTAGGGTACTTTGTCATGGTGCATCTCAGTCTAGAGTACTTTGTCATGGTGCATCTCAGTCTAGAGTACTTTGTCATGGTGCATCTCAGTCTAGGGTACTTTGTCATGGTGCATCTCAGTCTAGGGTACTTTGTCATGGTGCTTCTCAGTCTAGAGTACTTTGTCATGGTGCATCTCAGTCTAGGGTACTTTGTCATGGTGCATCTCAGTCTAGGGTACTTTGTCACGGTGCATCTCAGTCTAGGGTACTTTGTCATGGTGCATCTCAGTCTAGAGTACTTTGTCATGGTGCATCTCAGTCTAGAGTACTTTGTCATGGTGCATCTCAGTCTAGGGTACTTTGTCATGGTGCATCTCAGTCTAGAGTACTTTGTCATGGTGCATCTCAGTCTAGAGTACTTTGTCATGGTGCATCTCAGTCTAGGGTACTTTGTCATGGTGCATCTCAGTCTAGGGTACTTTGTCATGGTGCATCTCAGTCTAGGGTACTTTGTCATGGTGCATCTCCGTCTAGGGTACTTAGTCATGGTGCATCTCAGTCTAGGGTACTTTGTCATGGTGCATCTCAGTCTAGGGTACTTTGTCATGGTGCATCTCAGTCTAGAGTACTTTGTCATGGTGCATCTCAGTCTAGGGTACTTTGTCATGGTGCATCTCAGTCTAGAGTACTTTGTCATGGTGCATCTCAGTCTAGAGTACTTTGTCATGGTGCATCTCAGTCTAGAGTACTTTGTCATGGTGCATCTCAGTCTAGAGTTCTTTGTCATGGTGCATCTCAGATCAAGTTGTATCCACAACGCTGATGGCGCTGGCGTAAACAACCCAAAAATACCAGCTTCTACAAAAACACTGTACTGCATGTGTGGCGGGAACAAGATTATCACTATCACTCTAAGTCATTACTACAAAATAATAAAAACAGAAAACAAAAGAAATAATTTACAGAAACATTGCTAAAATTACCTCAGAGATCTTCACGTTTTTCATCATGACATAGGAAGGCACCAACGAGCCCGCTCGCGCAGAGTAATTGATGACACCAGCGCGGCCCTGGTGGCTCGCTGCTCCGACAGCCCTGGTGACAAATAATGACACTAGCGTAATCCCACGCAGCAATGTACAATCATTATTTCTCATTTAAGAAATAATTTGATAGGAATATATCTTAAAATTAAACTAAACTAAAAACCTAAGAAAATACTACATTCTAAACTAACTTAAATTAAATGGCTGACTTTGACCATTTGTAAATACATAAGTTACAGGTAAAAACATAATCGATAACATTTGCAAACATGTTTTCTTTACAAATCAACAAACACAGAGAGCCGGAGAAACACAAGCCACAGATCCCGCACAAAACCCGAGACTCCGCATCGACGACCACTCGTCATGCACACGTGTGCCAGCAGGTGGCGCCAGTTACCAGGCAGGCATCGGCCGCTGCTGCTGTCTGTCGAGCACCTCCTTGACGACGGCGCACTCGTCCAGCACGATCTGGTACTGCAGCCTCATCTGGGCCATCTCCATCTCGACCTTCCTCCGCGCCACTCGCTCCCGACCCAACTCCTCCAGGGCACGGTCCCGCTCCGTCGTGTCCACCACCTGGAGCAGACCCGGAGCAGACACACTGACACGTAGTTAAGTACAAATGTAAATACTCTTGAGGGACTCAAATACTTTTAACTGCAAAAGTATTGAAACACAAATACATTAGAAAGAATTTCAAATACCGATGTACTTAAAAAAATACTTTTCATTATATATATATATATATATGTATATATGTATATATATAAGCCTAAAGGCAGCTTATGTCGACCAGTGCCTAGAGGACCGGCTTATGTAGACCGGACGTTTTTTGTTGTTGTAAAACTGGAACATTGTTTCTAATACTAATGTTTAACACACAATGAAAGTTCATCAAAATATTTCAATAAATAAGGTATATGCAAAAAAAAATCGGTCTACATAAAACCGCGTATGCACAGATGCCGATTTATGTAGATCGGAGCAACGCTGGAAGCTGCGTATATTTAGTTAGCCTTTTTTGTGGTAGACGTCGAATCTAGTAAACAGTAAAACAGTATTGAGAAATGCTGTAAAATTAATTGCCGAATACCAATGGCAACACCAACATTCAAGGGATCTATCAGTGCGCACAGTACTTCACGGTCATATGAACTGTGTGCACAAACAATGGTACTGATCAATTCAATTGTATTAGTTGTGAACTAACACGTCGAATCTTTATGTAGACCAGTCTTGGTCTACATAAAACAGCGGTCTACATAAGCCGGTCCTATATGCATAATCGGTCGACATAAGCTGCCTTTAGGAGTATATATATATATATATATATATATATATATATATATATACATATATAATGAAAAGTATTTTAAAAAGTATTTGAAATACTTTCCAATGTATTTGATGGACTTTTTCCTGTATTTAGATAGGCATAAATACAGGAAAAAGAAAATCAAATCATATATCGAGATATTTAGTTTATGGTAATTCCTAGTTTATAGCCATAATTAATGCATATTGCTCATACAACGACAGCCAGACCAAAAGATAGCCTGATCACTTAGCTGGCTTTTGAATGTCATCTAACAAGTGCTGCCACCTCCTGGAGCCTGAGTAATCGAGGCTAATCCTGCCATGACTCCTGGTTCATAAATAACTGAAAATTCTTATTTTTTTGTAATTTTTTATGTGACTATAAGTTTAATGTTGAATTTCTTTAATTATATTCTCTTATAAAAGTACATCCTTATTTTAGTTTTCATTTCACAGTTGGCCTGAGAGCCATTCAGCGTGTCTCCCCTCCTCTGGGGTAAGGCCGCCCTGGTGGCAACATCAGCTGGGCATAAATCTACCAGGTGGAGTTGAGGTTGAGAGGGTGAAAGATGCTCCCACCTCACAGAGCCTGGGTAAGCGAGGCTAGTGATGTGTTAGGTTGAGGAAGGGGGTGAAATGGCTCGTAGCAGTAGCTTTAATTGGGGGTAATGTGCTAACTTTGAGTTATTCTAAGTGCATCTCATCCCAGGGCTGAGGGTCACTGTTCACTCTCAGTGTTAACTTCCCCAGGCCAATGGTCTCTGATTTACAAACTTCAGAAAAAGCAACAACCTTTATTTGAAGTTATTTAATTGTGCTTCTCTGTTAAGTTCTGCCGTTTAAGAATGGCTTTCTGTTTCCCTAGATAAATGGTGATCCCACGTTCAAATATGTGATGTGTTCAAATTTATAGTGTGTTGAAAACTGAGTACACATTTTAAAATGTAGATAGTCTGGCTACATTTAAAAATAAGTATCACTCTGACTGCTGTATGGTAATAATTCATAACTCATCAGTAATAATTCCCACATTGAACTTTCAAAATAAAAAATACTGTACGTGACTTATGCAGACACATTATCCTGTAACATATGAGGATAGCTTGCCAAATACCCGCAGTGTCTTGGCGTAGATTGGGCGGATGTCCCTTCGGTTGGTCTTCGTATTGCACTGGGGACATTTTGCCTTTTGGTTTTTCAGCCATTTATCGATGCAACTGAAAACAAAATGAACCACAGAATAGTTGCATGTCTTTGTATGTCTGTCTAGATTGGTTGCGTGACAACTGACAACCCAGAATGCATCAGAATCATTTGAACACAGCTGCTCACACCCACCTCTGTCCAAACAAATGGCCGCACTTGAGAGCCACCAAGCGGTGAACACCAGAATTAGTCCAGGCTTCAAAGCAGATTGGGCAGTTCTACAACAGCGACAGAGACTGGCATCAGTGTCTGTTGCACGGCACAAACACATCTCACTGTCTACTTCCTTAATCCCTGGCTCGTTTCTCTTCCATCCAGCCTCCCTCCCTCTCTCCCTGCTTCCCTTCACTCTCTCTCCCCTGCTTCTCCCTCCCCTCACTCCTCCCCTCTTTCCTGCATTCCCTTCCCCACTTCCTCCCTGCTTTCCCTTCCCTGCTTCCCTTGCTGTCCCTTCCCCACTTCCCCTTGCACCCTGCTTTCCCTTCCCTGCTTCCCCTCACTCCACCTGCTTCCCTTTGCTCCCCTCTCCCAGCTTCCCCACTCTCTGCTTCCCCTCACTCCCTTTCTCCCAGGCTAGCATCCCCTCTTTTGGCTTCCCCCTCTATGTTTCAACTTTCCCTGCTCCCCATATGATCTCCATGTGTACCCCATTCCTTCCTCCCCCCGCTCCCTGTCCCCCCCTGTCCTGTCCCCCCTGTCCTGTCCCCCCGCTCCCTGTCCCCCCTGTCCTGTCCCCCCGCTCCCTGTCCCCCCGCTCCCTGTCCTGTCCCCCACGCTCCCTGTCCCCCCGCTCCCTGTCCTGTCCCCCCCGCTCCCTGTCCCCCCGCTCCCTGTCCCCCCCCGCTCCCTGTCCCCCCCGCTCCCTGTCCCCCCGCTCCCTGTCCCCCCGCTCCCTGTCCCCCGCCCCCTCGCTCCCTGTCCCCCGCTCCCTGTCCCCCCCGCTCCATCCCCCCCGCCCCCTGTCCCCCACGCTCCCTGTCCCCCACGCTCCCTGTCCCCCCCGCTCCCTGTCCCCCACGCTCCCTGTCCCCCACGCTCCCTGTCCCCCCCGCTCCCTGTCCCCCCCGCTCCCTGTCCCCCCGCTCTCTGTCCCCCACGCTCCCTGTCCCCCCCACTCCCTGTCCCCCACGCTCCCTGTCCCCCATGCTCCCTGTCCCCCCCGCTCCCTGTCCCCCCCGCTCCCTGTCCCCCCGCTCTCTGTCCCCCACGCTCCCTGTCCCCCCCGCTCCCTGTCCCCCACGCTCCCTGTCCCCCACGCTCCCTGTCCCCCCCGCTCCCTGTCCCCCCCGCTCCCTGTCCCCCCGCTCCCTGTCCCCCCGCTCCCTGTCCCCCCCGCTCCCTGTCCCCCACGCTCCCTGTCCCCCACGCTCCCTGTCCCCCCCGCTCCCTGTCCCCCCGCTCCCTGTCCCCCCAGACCACTCACGTCCCTGTCATCGTCCTCTTCCTCCGGAGGTGAAGGTTTGAAACGCTTCGGTGAGCGAAAATCTGTTAAAGACGTATCACTGGACGTCGGCAGAACTCCACCAGATGGCGCCACGCTGCTGCTGCTGGCCGGCCCGACAGACGTGACTGGATCGGCCACTCTAGCCTATAATAGTCACAATCATCAGTGACTCTCCCATACGTCTGATCAACACGAAATGACAACTGCATTAAACCTATCATTCATGATTGTTATTGAACACAAAATACAAATACAGCTGTATTACACAAAGTAATACAACATTTCTACACTTCTGCGCGTCTATTCAACTTGTATACATGGAAATATTTAATGTTGGCTACACGTATAACCTTAAGCAATTTTATTCTTTTTTAACAAATCAAATATCTTATTACTCAATCTTACAATGACTCAGCAGGTGCAAAAAGCTTTGTGAGTTGCAACTAAACAGTAAACACTGCCATTTACAACAAACTGACCCACCAGTCCACACGAATAAAACTACAAGTGGGTTCTGCATCATTGGTGTTAATCCCTGAAAGAAAGCAACGTGCATGCGACCAAGAACCAGCATGCTGTTGGTTTCTTCATGCAAAACATTAGTAGAACTTTGTTCTGTGCATGATGCGAAACTGTGTCATAGAAAGCAGATGGCATCTACCACCACCAGCTAGGAATGATGAACAAACAACTGTGATATACTGAAGAGGAGGTTTATTGCGCACACCGTCGATTTTTTACAAATATTTAAATAGGACATTCTTGAGTTAGTTGAAATTAGTAACAATATCAATCTCATCATAATCCTAACATAATTTGATACATTACTGAGAAATCAACATTGAAAACTTTATTTGGATTGCATATTACCCCCAGGGCCCAGAGATATCCATTTTCTAAATGGAGAAATTAGATTTTTTTTAGAAACTGCCATCACAGATTGCATAATGAATTTCATTACTTGGTACCAACACACTTGATCAATATACGTAAAAGTTATATTTAGAGGTATGTAATTGCTATAAACAAATTATTGACTGTAAAAACATCAAGCTGTCATAATCTGGCAGAAATTTATAGTAATTAATGGAAAAAACACCATTTCACCCAGGATTCTGAGCATTATAAATTCTTAACAACAGCCAAACAACTGAATAATAAAATTAAAATGTGACAGCACTATGTTAGATATAGATATGCCCCCCCCCCCAAATGTCTTAGAAGACACACATCATCCTTGCCATGCTAACTACTCACAGGGGATTGCGACTGGGAGACGTGTACAGCCGAACTCATCCCAGGGAGAGCCTTCATCCCATGGGTGGGGGAAGAAGCCGACATCCACATGGGCTGAGTGCTGACGGGAGCTGGGCCCATGGGGAACGGAGGGGCAGCATAGTTGGCTCCCAGACTCGGGGTAGGGTACATTGGGTTGGGGTACGGATTGTTATGAAACGCCCGACTCTGGAACCCCTGGTGGAATGTGCGGAGAATGGGGGAGGGGGCACGAACGGGGGGCGGGGGCAGGTTGAGAAGATGAGGGCGCGTCGCGGCCAGGCGTTGTCGGGGAGGGCGTGGGGTCGGGGTTGGGTGGGTGAACAGGGTGTGAGGACTGAGTGGGGCGGTGATGAAATGAGGGTTGCCGGGGTGTGATTTCGACGGGCACTGGGTGACTAGCAGGGAACGGGGGGAGGACGAACGGGGTGAACAAGGGCTGGTGACGGAGGTAGTGATGAGACAAGGCACCGGTGAGTTGAGGGTGATGGTGCTTGACACGGTGGCGGGGGTGATTGACTGCGGCACGGTGGCGTCTGTGTGTGACTCGGGGGAGAATGGCGGCTTCACCGGGGAGGTTAGCTGCAAGGCAGGACTAGTATGTGAAGTTTGGGGTGGTGGGATGTCACCCTCCTGGGGACCCAGGGTTGATGGGACGGGTATGGTGGCGACGTCGCACGGGGTGTAAGTGTGGGGCGTGCCGGTTGTGACTTCACCAGTCGGCTCCGAATCAGGCTCATCCAGATCTTCTATTATCACATCAATACCGCCAGCATCCTCAGCCACTATCAGCTAGAAAAACAGTAGCCTATAAGTAGCGTCTTTTTACACTTTACACATCAAAGTCCCTTTTAAAGATGACAAAACTAATACAAAAATATGTTATCAATAATAATCTAAGTTACAGAACATTTCTTAGGATAGTTCTTTTTCCTTTTACTTGCAGAGACTTTTGTTGGATACGTCGATTTTCTGAGTACTAATGACAACATTCATCATTAGCACTGAGGAAATTGTCCAATGAAAGTCTCTACAGATAAAAGAAACACCTTGATTTGGATTTGAAAAATGAAAACTCTGATCATTGTCTAAGTTAGATTCACTATCATTAATGGCCAGCTGCTAAAATGTTGTGGTACTGATGTGACAGATGTCTAGAGGCAGTGCCAGTGCAAGTTTGTGGCACAGGAAGACATGCAGGCATGCAAAGTGCAAACTACATATGCAAACAATGAACATGCACAGTAAAGCCCACACACACGTCACAATGATGTACCTCGATGTCCCGCACGGACAGCAGCTCTGGCTCGGTGTGGACCTCGATGACGCCAGCAGTCGCGTCGTCGTTGGGCTCAGTGTCGCTGTCGGAGACAACGTACGCCGGCGGCGGCGGCGTATGTCGCAAGGTCTGCCCATCGTCTGTCGCGGTTGGCCCCGCGTCCATCTGGCTCATCTACGTCCTCGCGCTAGCTGTGAGCACCGGCCATCTTCCTGGGAGCGGAGGTACCGTGTTATCGTAGACATCACATAAATTCTTCACATGGACTGGTTGGGTTTGTTTTGGCTGGGTGGAAATTTGAGAAGCACGAAACATATTATTGACTCCCACTGTTGGCAGAACATAATTACGTGAGTTCTGTTAGATAAGGTCGATGAAGTCTAAAAGAAAGTCAGAGTATCATTGACTAGCCTTTGAGGTAAAAGTAACATTCATGAGACAGAACTGTTTACAGAACCGACAGTTCGAATGATCTGTAATCTCTGAGGTCTGTACTGGAATATTGGACTATGATGGTTGAGCAGTAAAGCATCAGTCGTCTCGAGAGGAATTACATTCAGTCATCCTACAGGCCTACACAGCCTCTGACTGTGTCATTCAGCTCGTCATGCTAAGACATTGGTCTCCCCTATGTGGTGTCTAAGCCAATGAAAGTAAAAGATCCCATGGCATGTGCAAAAGCTGCAGATAATAGGTAGTATATCGGCCTCAATAATTCAAGAAAAGACTTAAAGGAATATTTGAAAAAGAACACTTTAAGTTCATAGTGCTGTTTAGTCTTTAGATTTCAATATGATAATACATAATATGTACGATGAACTAATGACGTAAGTATTTTTAATGTGTGTGCCACTGTGTGGATACATCCTGTGGTGTATGAAGTATCCATCTGATGGCCATCTTTCTATTTTGTGTGCTCACATATGCAGTCAATACTACTGTGGTGTGCAAAGTATCTGTAGACATTCCTTTCATAAATACCTCAACTGGCAATAATCACTGACCCATATCAAATGAAGAAGCCTACATTATGACATGACTGGCTTCTAAAAAATGCTCGCATCCTTGCAGATGGGTTCAGCTTACGCCAGCAGATGGCCTGACTTACTTTGCAGAAATTCATGAGCAGCATTTTGGCACACATTAAAAATGCACTCATGCTTGGATTTAAAAATTACACTCACATTACGTAGACTCTACAACTTTGACAGAACAATATATCCAGTATCCACTTAGACTATTTTGTATAATTAAAGAATAATACAAATGGAAATAAAATGTTATATTTAATATATGCGGAAACACAGACATATTACATCAATGTTATTATTTGTGTAACTCATTAATTAATACTGTTATAATTTAGTAATTATATAATATATTCCATATTCAGTGCCGGATCTACAGCTGATTCGCACGTTGTCGTTGGCGACTAGTGATGGAGTTTTAGCATTTGCAATATGTTACCAGTGCATAGGTTAAGTGCCGGACCTGTAGTTGCTTCATTATACATCCAGTAAGGACCAATGCAACAGCCTATGGCTATGCCACTATATATTGTAATTTGTGTAATCATTGAGAGATTGACATTGTACGAAAACCAGCCGGCTATGCATCTTACAAGATAAATATACTGTCTTAATTGCTGACGTTGCAGCACTTGTGATTTTAGCTTTGAAAATCCGTTTTAGCTTAGAAAGTATCATTATTATTTGATCCAGTCAGTGATCACACGAAACATCGACCTGTCATCCTAGCCCTAATTAAATGATAAGTTATTATATTATCGTTCACATGAAAATATATTGTCATGTTTAGCTAGTAACTATTTCTTGTTCTGAATGCAATTAGTGACTGGTTATACCTTAGGAAGTTACGACGTAGACCGACTTGGAGTCGATGCCATAATAACGTAAAGTCAAATCACGGACTTAAGATCAGACGAGCAGTTTGCGGAAACAATCACGCGCCGAAATGTTTTGAAATTGCAACCGATAGCGTCATACGCGCCCATTACTACAAAGGGACGTGATTCAATATCGACCCGCTACCAGTAGGTGCTACCATTACCCGTGCGACCAAAGAGTACTCTATAAAAGCAGCATTATGCAGGTTGTCTGAATTTCTGTGGACACATATGTAGTGTGGAGTGAGTAGAAATGATGTTTTTGTGCAGCGTGGCATCAGAGCTGTCAAACTATGACAGCTGTCAGTCGGTGCATTTCTGCTATATTAATACAGTTGTCATTTTGCTTGGTGATGTAATCGGGGGCAATACGTGGGTGGTTCAAGCATAAATGGAGGGGTGTAAGGTTTGAAAGAAGTTTGTGGGAGCCTGAGGTATTAAAAGTCCACGAATTTTTCACTGAGCCTCCGTCTATGGAGGGTAAATATACTGTGAAATAATCAATAACAGGACTGATCAAGATTAGTAGGAAATATATATATATATATATATATATATATATATATATATATATATATATATATATATATATATATATATATATATATATATATATATATACGAATGTTCCAATGTACATATTCTTAAAATACCAGATCTTGTCAAACTAAAAACTGCTATAATTAAATGTCGTATATGGTTATACATGTAAATAATGTTGTCGCACCTTCTATTGCCTATAGGTAAACATGATAAGTATTGTACTTCTTTTACAATGATATTGTATGCACTGTCTGTATAATGTAGTAATTGTTGTTGTTGTTGAAAATAAATTTCAATTCAAAAACAAAAAGCAGTATTGATAACGTTACTACGTAACGTTATACAGCCTATGACACGTTTTTTGCTCACACGTAAGTAACACATATAAAATTAATTAATATGACACGTTTTTGCAAATTAAGTATAGGTATGACTATATAGAAAAATAAATGTACATATTATAGACATTTTAAAGTCATCTGGATTAAACTGTGGAACGGACTTTCGTGTTGCTTTCATGCAATAAAAGATCGTGAAAGATGACAATTAATATGCATTTTATTGTTTTTATTTACCTGGGTTTTATTAATGTTATGTAGTTATATATTGTTTTGTATATATATATATATATATATATATATATATATATATATTGTATATATATATTCCTGTGATTTGTTTACATTGAATATTTATATTATGTGTTATTTATATTCTTCGAAGTATATACCATGGAAATTAAATTATTATACTGAAACGTGTCGTCTTGGCCTGACATCTGTGTAGTCGGATTGTCCGACTAATCTCGCATTCATACATATCTGATTCGACACCAGAAGTACTGAACAAATCACTTTATTACAATTACAAGCAGAGAGAGGGATAACACTGATCGACCTCGAGTCTTGTCATCTTCCAAGACCGATCTCTTGGACTGCATATGTCGTTCTATGCATTTACATTGGCATACCATCACATCCCTCTTTCTTCAAAACATAAAGACAAAATAACTAACTTACTAATGTCCGTATGTAAGATAAATCAAATCATTATTCTAACTATTAGCCATAATGTTCGTGTAAACTAGAACACAATTACAGGTCCAATCGTTGTGGGCGTTTCACTCGTCTTCCGGAGCTAGTGTATTGTTCCGATTGTGGAAGCTGGAAACGGACTGACTTCTTCTGGGGTAACACGGAGTTACACGGAGGTGGTACGACTTGCATGTCGTCTCTTCGCGTCAAGTCGTCTGTATCGTCCACATTGTCTTGTTGGAACGTATGTCGTTCAGTCGTCTCACGGAGGTGACGACGGTTACGCCTAAGGACATTGCCTGTCGGAGTCAAGACGTTGTACGACCGCGGCTGTACATCAGTTGATATCACCTTGGCAGGCTGCCAGGTGTCTGTCTGAGTGTCTCGCACACGAACGTCCTGTCCGGGTATTAGCGGTGCAAGTGGTTGCATAGCTCGCTTATCATGGTTAAGACGTTGGATTTCTTGCCTCTCGGCGAGACGACGTCTGATTTCGTCTTTCGACCAGTGTTCATTTCTGATGATCACGGGGAGGTTCGACTTGTACTTGCGGGCATTTAGCATCTCTGCCGGTGACGGTAAGTGGCTGTCGATTGGTGTGGATCTCAACGCGAGCAGTGCTTTCTGCGGGTTGGATCTCGACATCGCTGCCTTCTTCAGGGTATACTTCACCGTCTGAACTTGACGTTCGATTAATCCATTCGATTGTGGGAAGTGTGGGCTGGACGTTACGTGGTCGAAGCACCACTCGGCGGCGAAGTTTCGAAAAGCCTGACTGCTATAGTGTCCACCGTTGTCGCTCACAACCTTGCTTGGCGATCCATTCTCCGCAAACACCTCACTCATCTTCGATATGATGCGGTCACTCGTCACCTTCCCCTCGATGCGGTAGACAAAAAGGAATTTCGAGTAGTAGTCACAGATGAGAAGATACGTGTCCTCTCGTATGGCAAACAGGTCTGTGCCGACAATCTGCCACGGACGTATCGGTAACTCATGCTGCATCAGCGGCTCGTGCGCCTGACGTTTCTGTAACCGTTGACACGCGTCGCACTTCCTCACGATGTCGTCGATGTCCTTGTTGATCGACTTCCAGTAGACACAGGACCTCGCTCGCAGCCGGGTCTTCTCTATGCCCTGGTGAGCCTCGTGCAGTTTGCTCAACACTTCCGCCTGTAGACTTAGGGAATCACCAGACGGTCGCCCTTCATGATAAGACCGTCCTCAACTGCCAACTCGTCTCGGCATGACCAGTAGGGTCGCAACGGTGCAGCTAGGTGGCGTTGGCTATCTGGCCATCCATCCACGATGACGGCTCTCAGCGCACACAGTTCATCGTCGGCCTGTGTCGCCTCTCTGATCGACTGTAGTTTCTGCGTTGAAAACTGTACGAATGACACTTGTATGTCAAGGTCGATCTGCGTCGACTCGCTACTCGGTTGTCTTGACATGGCGTCGGCCAGCATCATTTGCTTTCCTGGCTTGTAGCGTAACACAAAGTCATACGGTTGTACTCGCAGGAACATTCTCTGTAATCTCTGCGGTGCTGCTGCAAGGTTCTTCAAGTTGATCATCTCGAGAGGTTTGTGGTCCGACTCGTTAACGAACGATTTTCCGTAGACAGACATGTGGAACCTCTCGCAGCCGAAGACGACTGCGAGCATCTCACGTTCAATGTTGGCGTATCTCTGTTCGCAATCACTAAGGGACTTGCTGGCAAACGCGATGTGCTTCCCGTGTTGAATGAGAACAGCGCCGAGTCCTCGGCTGGAGGCGTCGACCTGGATGACACTCTCAGCCTGTGGGTCGAAGTACGCAAGGGTCACTTCACGACAGATGAGAGACTTCGTCGCTTCAAACGCTGCGTTGTGAGATTCCGCCCAGATGAACTCGGCGTCCTTCTTCACTAGATCACGCAGGGTTGCGGTTTTCTGCGACAGGTTTGGAATGAATGGCGACATGTACGTGGCTATGCCCAGAAATTCCTGAAGTTGTGCGACGTTTTGCGGTTCTTTCATTCGCTGGATGTCCGCGGCTTTGCCTGGGTCTGGACGTACGCCATCTGCGCTGAATTCCAACCCGAAGAACTTCATGTTCGCCTGTTTAATGTCGCATTTATCAATGTTGAACACCAGCCCATGCTGCAGTGCTACTCTCATCAAGTTGTGCAGATGTTTGTCGTGTTCGGCTTCTGTCTTCCCGAACACACCCATGTCATCAGCAATACTTATCGTTCCGGGGCACTTCTCAAGTATGCAGTTCATCCTCTCCTGGAACACGTCTTGGCTGAGGTTCAGGCCAAACGGTAGTCTTCTGAAACAATACCGGCCGAAGGGACTGTTGAACGTGGTCAGACGCTTAGACTCGTCGTCTAACTGCACGGACCAGTATCCGTGACGTGCATCTAGCTTGGAGAAGATCACCAGCAAGCTTGTGGGTAATTTCCTCCAAGGTCGGTGTTGGGTAGTGCGGACGCTTGGTAGCTGTGTTCAAGTCTTTGGGATCCAAGCAGATGCGCAACTTTCCGTTCGACTTCCTGCTGTATACGATGCTAGATACCCAATCTGTAGGCTCCTCGACCTTCTCGATCAACCCGAGTTCTACCATCTGGTTGATCTCATTCCTCACGCCGTCTTTGATGTGGATCGGACATCGTCTGGGCGCATGTACGACTGGGGTCACAGCAGGGTCTAGTGTGATGTGGAACGTTTCGCGGAACTTTCCGATGCCCTTAAAACAATCTGGATACAGCCGCTGGAGATCTTCCTTCGAGTTCAACGGCGGTGGATGTTCGCTGACTGCACAGTTCAAGGTCACCAAGTTGAGCTTGCGGCTGGAAGGTAGTCCCAAGATCACTGGACCTGGTGTGTCAGCAACAAAGAACTCTGCTTCGTGTGTGGTTGTCTCATGCACACACTTCAGTCGCGTAGTACCGTACTGCCGGATCAATTGTCCGTTGTAGGCAGTTAGGATCGTGTCTCGATGCTCAAGGCTGCCTCGCACAGGTATTCCTTCTGTGTCGATGTTTGACGGGTACATGCGCTGGAACGTCCTCAGCGGCATTACGTTGCCCTGCGCACCTGTGTCGACTTTGACACAAAGTGTAGCCGGGGTGTCAGGCCTGTCTTTCAGCGTGATCCTGAGAGTCGCATATACTTCGTCCCTCTCGACGGCGTTGATGTTGACGGTATTAAAGGCAAGCGGCTCGAAGTTGTCGCTGAGCTGATCGAATCTGACGTCTTGACTGATGGAGTGGACACCACCTCGTTGGCGCTCATCTCGGTTGGTCCTTCGTCTTGACCTAGCTCGGGATCTTGGTCGCCCAGAAGAGTGTGGTCTTCCTCCGGCGCCAGACGTCCAACCTGTAGCCTGCCGACATACTCGCTGCCAGTGATTGAGTTTCCCACATGCGTTACACCTACTGCTGGACATCGATCTGTGGGCGCATGATGACGTCCACATTTTGTGCACGTAGGTGCCTCCTCTCGACGTCCGCTTGGCTCATGTGTTCTCCGCGACCGGCTGACGTGACTGATGCTGCTAGCGTCTCCTGAGAACTGCTGCATGTTGGCCAGTGTTGCTTCATGCGTTCTAGCAACGTCCATCGCCGCGTCAAGTGTTAGTGTCTCATCACGGCACAGTAGCTTTTCTTGCACTTTCCCGTGCCGGACACCCACTACTAACTGTTCGATCAACCTCTCCTCGGTTTCTGTAGTATCACGGAACTTGCATTTACGCGCCTGCGTCTTGCAGCGTGTCATGAATTCGTCAACTGTCTCAGAGCTCAACTGCCTGAATTTTTGCAGATGAAAACGGCTCAGCCTGTAATTAGACTTGGGTTCTATCAGAGCCTGGAATTTAGCCCAAATGACCTCAACGTCTTTCTTATCAGTTTCACTGAGGTCCCACGTATTGTACATTCGCCGACCCTCCTGTCCTACCCATAGCAGGATGTAGGTCACTCGTTCACTCTGCCCTTTTTCAGCAAAGGGCCCACTGAAAATCAGTTCGCAATATTGACGGAATGAACGAAACTCCGTGGGTAAATCAGTGGCTAACGAGTTCATGCGGGGCGGCTCTATACCTGTCAGTTCACCCATAGCTGCCTATTAATGGCAATGTCTATCACTTACACAGTGAGAACAAATCGGAGCTGGCCAGCGTCGACTCGACGGTGCCGCGTGCGTGTTGACCTATTTACGAATGTCGAAAGCGCCGGATTCAACCGTAGCTGCCACCATGAAACGTGTCGTCTTGGCCTGACATCTGTGTAGTCGGATTGTCCGACTAATCTCGCATTCATACAAATCTGATTCGACACCAGAAGTACTGAACAAATCACTTTATTACAATTACAAGCAGAGAGAGGGATAACACTGATCGACCTCGAGTCTCGTCATCTTCCAAGACCGATCTCTTGGACTGCATATGTCGTTCTATGCATTTACATTGGCATACCATCACAATACATGTACAATGTTCTTGTTGTACTCCTATTTTATGATATATTCGAATGATGTAAGATGACAAGACCATGAAATTCAGTCCGCTGAAGAAGGCTGTGAGAGACACCCGAAATATACGGAGAGAAAAAATGATAACAGTTTCTTGATGGATAAAACATTTACTAATTGTGTGGCTATGGCTAGGTCCCGTGCAACTGAGGTTGACCATTCTTCCGCTGCATTCTCTTGTTTCTGAGTTGTAGACATGTCGATCTGTTCAAGTTGTACAGAACAGTCTCGTCCCGCCCGAGAAGACGATTTGTTGCAGTCTCTTCTCACGTGTTACAGAATACGTGGACTTGACGGTGACGTCATTAAATGGTGCGACAAGTCTATATAAGAACCAACAGAGAAATCGCAGTGAATTATCACACATTGTTGTATATGTCGGCTCTACCAGTCAATTATTAATTAAGGCTTCCAATTTGTAATACAGTGAATGCATTTTATTATGGCTAAAAGTCGCTTTCTAAAAAAAACAAGAATTGCCGCGTCAGGTCAACCTTATTAGTTCGGGTGCTTCACATTGTAAACATTTATCTACTCATTATGCATATCATTCTAACCGATCGTGCTTGTGCAGGAAAACATAGCAATAACTTTCTGATAACCTTCTTGGAACCCGGTGTTGCTAGCTGCACGAGATGCATGTGTGAAATTAAGGTTTATATGATATCAGCGTGATAATGGAAGTTATTTTTAGCATCAGAGTGTACAAAATTATGTTTTTGTGCGCCTCGATTCTGCTATAATATAGAGCGCAGTGGCTCGAGTAGAGCTTCGGACTCTCGACTAAAAGGACTTGGGTTCAAATCATGGGCTGCGGCGTTAAAACATTGAACAAGTCTGTTCACTCTAAAGTGCTCCAGTTCACTCAGCTGTATAAATGATCTGTCAGGGAAGTAAAGTGTAAAGCAGCAGCCGGGAGCGGCTAAACCGCCTGTCAATGAAAGCCGACAGACCGTGACGGCCGAACCTCGGCCGCCGGCAGCGGCCGAAGACGAACCAGCGGAATTGGCCGAACCCTGGCTGCAGGTGCCGGCCAAACCCAGGGCGCCGCAGCCGAAGCCACGGCGTGCGACCAAACAGGCCCCTCCGAAAGTGACCATCGACGTGCCCCTCTACTTCGACGTGGACATACCAGTAACGTACAACGACAGTTCGACTGACCTCTCGGCGCAGACCGAGAACGACGAGGAGTCCCCTTCCCCTGACTTTAAAGAGATTAAAGGCAGAAGGATGAAACGGAAGAGAAAAAAGGGCGTAGTTTCGTCCCTCATGAAAAAACATGCTGTTCACTAAACATTAGAATGATTTAATGTACGACTACTAATCATACCATTAAGTCATTTAAAGGCAACAGTTTCCCGGAGCCCATCTGCCTGAACGCCGGGCCACGGAGCCACCGGCAATGCCTACTGCGACGCCAGCCACTGCATTCACTCGGAGGCGTGACTTCGCGCCACGCCGGACGAGGGTGCTGACCGTCCGCTACCAAGCATCGCCAGAGCGAAGTTCCCCGCTCGATCGCCCTCGTCACGGCCCGCTGCACACCGCAACCGTGGCGCTAGCCACACCGTTGCCGGCCAGCAACGAGTCGCACCTCCTTGCCGCTTTCCGCCTTTGTTTCGACGCACGCCGCGCAACCGACGCCGGCAGTTTCAAAGTATTCCGACGAGCGCCGCCGATCGTCGTCGGGCGCCCGCCCTGTAACGCGCTCTCGCGGATCGTCGCGCCCCGTGCCAACCGCCGCGTGCCTCGTTCCAGCCGCTTTTGGACGCTGGCCCGCCGCCGATCATCGCCCGGCCACTCGCCCGCCAACCCGCGGTGATTGACGACTGTCATGCGTCGTCTCGCCGCTCGTTTATTACTATTTGTGATTTTAGTAGATCGGACGCTATAAGCGACAGTCGTTATTCTTTTCACTCTGACTTTACTCAGTCGAGTAAGATTCTTGTTTTACCGGCTAGACGCTGGACGCTCAAAGCGTTCGGGACACTAGTTACTCATCTGGACTTATCTATATTATGAGAGAACGTTGTAGGATGGACAATAGCATTACTATATTGTAATTGAATACCAACATGTTTGACGTATATTTACACTTGTTACATACTATGTAGTATACTATGTACTATGTACATATCCTAGTAACAGGCGCGTATATACGCTATGGGACATCGAGTGCTTATGGTGCTCCTTGTTTTTTGCTCTTGTTTTAATTCATAAATCACGCCTTTTATATGTACATATATGTGAGAGTATGAATAAAACATTGAAAAGACAAAAAAAAAAAAAAAAAAAAAGGAAGTAAAGTGTAAAGCGCTTTGAGCAATCCTGAGGATTGAATACTGCGCTATATAAGAACTTACCTTTTTATATACTTATATACTTTTTATATACTTACTGTTATATATCCTGCATGAAACGAACAGTTCTTCTTATCTCTATTGCGTAAAACATTTGGAGTACTTAGTTTGTCATTAAGTTTGTTAGGCATATAGTTAGGGGTTGAAAATGCTTAAGTCACATAATTATAATGAATAAACAAATAAAATTCAAATAATTTTAACGATAAAAAGCAATAAGTTCCATATTCTAGCTATTATTTATTATAATTTTGTATGTAAGGGTCCTAAGAAATACATCCTAAATAATAATAAAAAGACGACTTTTATTGTAATTGATTTTTTAAAAATGATGTATATCGTAATTTTATGGTACCACTGTACGTGTGTGTGTTCGTGTGCGTGTTGTTATTTGAAAAATTCTTTCTTACCTACCTGCTTACCAACCTACTTACTCTTACGTTCTTTCTTATAACAATCGCGCGTATACCTCTACATTTTGCCGCAAGTGTCTTTCGTTCCTTCATAGCCTCAAACACGTTCAGCTGAAAACTCCGATTTTATTTATCCAACGATATGTTGCTAATCGTATTAAAGATATATACTAAAACATTAAATAAACCACGGCATAATGTTATTGTACAGTTTTGCTAAATCAAGAACAGTTTTAATTTTGTGAAAGAGTATAAAACAACGTGTCTCGCCGTCCGCATTTTTGAGGCTCGACTCGGCCTGGTCAAGGCTTGTGTTGTTTGCCTGACGACGGAGGATTGTTGTTAGAACTTAACAACATGCGTTCTGCTAAACACGCCCGTCGCTAAGTCGTAGGATTTGGTGAAAGAATGGATTACCAGAAGATTGTTCCACATACTGGCGTTTTTATTGGTGAGTGTATTGCTGTTAGCGATTTAGGAGAACACCGTAACGTAATGTTAACGTTATTAGACAGTCACAGGTCAGTGTACGGAAGCGTGACGGTTAAGGTGACGCTGTGACCTAAATAGACTACGGTGTATCTAAATTGGGACACGCCCAACTAGCAGATGAACTATGCACTTTAATCAAGAAAACAGTTTTGTGATGACAACGCTGCATCAGTACAATCATTTGTGTGATTTGAAGAAAAGCTCGATAAAATATAATATGGAAAACTATCATATAAAACAGATTTAAATCTGTAGATTTACTGCACCACCGGCCTCCTCGAGATCTCATTAAACATTAGAAAATATCATTACTATTCCAAAATACACTGTACAGATGTATGTAATAGACATTGTCTGCCACAGTCTGTAGTAGATGCTCCATCAGTCCATGGAACCATTTGATAACATAAACTTGATAAAAAATTGAAAAACCATCCTGTAAAAACATAGTTTACGCCCCCGAACCACTTCTTTTATGCAATAACTGTGTTACCTTGTGATGCATGTGCACAGTCACAACATAATATGAAAGCTAGAGATGGTACAAGCCGCAGGAATGCCTGATACACGCCAGAAAAGGACCTGTAAGAATAAACCCACGCAAGACGCGTAAAATATTGCATTTATGTCATCCAGTCTTCAGTGATCGAAACCGAATCATCCCTATCTTGACTTAGTCTGTGGACTAAGGCTAAGCAGACTTAGATACTGACAGACTGAGACAGACTGACCTAAACTTAAATGTTAATTAAAATATACATGCTTTTATAAGTAGTATATCCGTCTACTCTAGGAGTAGGTATTCCTTACCTTTCTCTGCATTCTTCCTGGGTGAAGTTTCTGATTCTGATCTTCTGTGGTGCAAAACTCCTACTGGGGCATCAGGCACTGGTATTAAAAACTCCTACTGGGGCATCAGGCACTGGTATTAAAAACTCCTACTGGGGCATCAGGCACTGGTATTAAAAACTCCTACTGGGGCATCAGGCACTGGTATTAAAAACTCCTACTGGGGCATCAGGCACTGGTATTAAAAACTCCTACTGGGGCATCAGGCACTGGTATTAAAAACTCCTACTGGGGCATCAGGCACTGGTATTAAAAACTCCTACTGGGGCATCAGGCACGGGTCTTGCAGAATCTCTTCCAACCCTGAATCTAGTCTTCCTTGACCTTCCATGTCTTTAAATATTTCCTCGCTATATGTGTCCTGCATCTCAACTTGGGCCCCCATCTCACACTCTATCTTCATCTCCATGGCAGGCCTTACATCTGATAATACTACATTGTATTCAGTGTCAAATTGTCAATGGATGCCAGGGTTGGAAAAAAATCAAGATTTTTTCGAATAAACCAGATTTTTTCGAATAAACCAGATTTTTTCGATTGAATTGATTTATTTGATTTTTTCAACATTCTTGACAATCATAAGAAATAATGTGTAATTCGGAAAATAAATAAAAGTGGAATATCATAATATACCCAATAGGCTGAACATTTCATTCTTAGCATTTCTACAGAATTAAAGCAAAGTTGTTAGGCACAAATTGAAACTTTATTTAAAAAATATACAGTTAAATCAACTGGTAGTAGCACGCAACGTAAGTATAAACTTAAGATAATCTGAAAAAATCAATGTCTTGATTTTTTCAAGTTGATTAAATCAATGATTTAATCGAGGATTTAATCAATTTGATTAAATCAATGCCAACCCTGATGGATGCATCCCCAAACTCTCACCTGGAATAAACACACCCATCAGATATATCTTTTACTTTCCCTGGTATCGACACCAGACAGAAGGGAGCAACGGCTTACAGTGTCTCTTGCGAAAGACACAGGCAATGTGAGGTGACAAAAATTGCTGAGTTTCAAAATGGCCACGTATGGGATGTCGCCTCGATTGAGTCTGGCACTCCTCCGTGTGACCACTGCTCCCTCTATCGTGCCATCACAACGTGAAAAACAACTGCCAACACAGCCTTTGTCTGATACACTTTATTTTAGTAATCGCCCATATAGTATATAGTTCTAACACCCACACTCCAGTCCACATCAATAAAATAGAAATGGTATAAAGACCATCAATTTGCTTCAACCTCAATGGTTAATCAATTACACATGCATCTAGATAATCTGGATGTTTTTCATAAATTATTTATATAACAATTATAAATGTAAAAAAATAAATCTTGAGCAACAAACAAATGGTTGCTTCAACCAGCTTAGTTATTGTGCATTAACTAATCTATTTGGAAGTATATGTTTCAAGCTGTTTGTAGTGTAGACATGGTACAAAAACAGGTTCTATTTTTTTGCTGAATGGATCTGTGCAACGTAATGTATCGTTTACCGTACATGGCAGGTGCCATACATGTGACATGTGATACGTGTGTTTGGTATGTTGTAGACGCACATTGGCGAGACTTGTTGACGGCGGCTCAACAATGTGTGTTCTCCTTGTCGGACCGCGATCGTCTCCTGGCTCAACTCGAAGCGCTGTGGACAACCAAACACAACCCCAACCCCGTCTTCCCATGTCTCTCTGCCCGCACCGCCCTCGACCTCTTCCTCACGATACAGAACTTTCCACCCGACTCCGAAGTGATCGTATCCGCCATCAACATCCCAGCCATGATATATGTCCTCCACGAACACCAACTCAAGGTCGTTTCACTGGATGTTGACCTTGAAACGCTTGCGCCGAAAATTGAACTTCTCGACGGGTTGCTGACCGAGAAAACCGTAGCACTGCTAGTCGCACATCTATTTGGGAAAATATTCAACATGGAACCGTTTGTGGCGGCGGCGAAGAAACACAAGCTCGTGCTGATCGAGGATTGCGCCGAATCGTTTTGTGGTTTCGACAAGATCGGCCATCCTGAATCGGACATATCGCTGTTCAGCTTCGGCCCGATAAAGTTCCACAGTGCCTTCGGTGGCGGAATCGCAAAGGTCAAGGACATGTGCGTCTACAATAGAATGAAGCGTCTCCACCTCACGTATCCGACACAGTCGCATATCGAGTACTTTAAGAAAGTCGCAAAATATTCGCTCGTGTATCTGTGTATTGACTGTCCGCGTTTCATGAAGCCGTCGCTGTTTGTCTTGCGGGCTCTCGGCATTGAGTTGAGGAACAACATTGTTACACTACTGCGAGGCTTCCCCAACCAAATGATGTTCCGGATGCGCCACCAGCCGTCGACGGCACTGCTCTACATGATGTATCGTCGCATGAGCTGTGTCACCACCTACGACGGCTTTCTGTCGAGCATTAAGGCCGAATACGTGAATGAGAGAATGCCGAAAAACGTCATGCTAGTCGGGGCTCAGGCTGACGTAAAGGGTTACTGGCTCTTCCCGATTCTTGTGGTAAGTTTGTTTCAGATGGTGATTTATTTTATTTTTGAATCTGAATCTAATCCACAATGGAAATGTGTAAAACCCTAAGTTGGAGTTAAATAAGTTGTAATTTTCAGAAATTCTTGTACTTTTTATACATAATTATATACAATAATTTTAATTGATACTTCTGTTATCACTAGAATTATGCTTGGCTTGATTGTGTTGTTGCCTACACTGGCCATTCAGTTCAGCAGTTGCTGTCCCGTTATATACTTCACATCGGAAAAATGGGAAAAGGGATGCACCTTTTCTCAATTTTCAGCCACGTTCTACTTTTACTTCAGATCTTTCAGCAGGGCTTTATGCAGGATAAAATTATTGCCAGTCACACATGTTTTGGTGGTCATGGATGTTAACTGTTAAGCCAGTTTACAAACTTTCAAATGTACCTGATGATCTGAAATGAACTACAAACACACATATGACACAATTTACACTAATTTTCAAGGCATAGCACATAACTAACAATATCTGTGGTTTTGGAAGACCTTTTTAACCCGTCCACCCATATTTCTACCTGTCCATATTCGTTTTTACCTGTCCAGATGACGGGTGGACGAGTCCCTGCACAAAGCTTTGGATCTTTCAATCTTTGCCTTTCCAATCACCTATAATTGTACCTAACAGATTCAATAGCTAATGCCTAACTGCATAACAAAATTCTGGTTCTGATTTGTCACACAGGAGTATCTGAATCTAATCCACAATGGAAATGTGTAAATGTGTAAAAAAGTTTGATTTAAATAAGTTGTAATTTAAACAAATTTTTATACATACATATATATATATATATATATATATATATATATATATATATATATATATATATATTATATATATATATATATATATATATATAATAATTTTAATTGATACTTCTGTTATCACACAAATTATGCTTTGTTTGATTGTATTGTTGCTTACACTGGCGTCAAAACAAAATTAACAAGAAGGGATTGAACCGAACTAGACATTCAGTTCAGCAATTGCTCGCCCACTGCCATTCAGTTAGACTTAACATTGCAAAAATGGGGAAAGAGGTCGAGGTGCAACTTTTCTCAGCCACGTTCTACTTTTTTCCTCAGATCTTTCTCTCCTCTCCAACCACCTATAATTTTACCTAACAAATTCGTCCTCTATGCTAAATATTGGGGTTAGTGATAGTTATAACTATTGCTTAACTGCGTAGCTCTAAGAAAATTCTGATTTGTCACACAGGAGTACCCAGATCAGGTGGCACGGACAATGTACGAGCTCGGGGTCGAAGCCTTCAGGGGCGCCTCCCAGCTGAACGTAGTCGAGCCAGACAGCAGCGGCAGCAGGGGCGCCAAGAACGGTCTACAGGCGTACGCCATGCACTACCCGCACGAGGCAAGATTCATCATCAACCATGTGCTCTACCTCCCCGTCAACAAGACGCTGCCCTTCTTTGAGCTGGATAAGATCTGTGCTGCGCTTGAGATCGCGGTAAGGGCGAGCTCAAACGGAACCGTCTTCGCACCACCGCGAAGACTCCGACCGAATGTTAAGTTTCAGTCAAAGTTATGACAGGCGCCTGATAGAATGGGGTGCAGGTGTGTGTAAAGTGTAACCCACTTGAATGTTTTGCAAAGACTTCACAGAAAAGTCTTGTTGTTAATGGCTCCACAGATGTGTTATAAAGTTACACATTTACCCCTGTGTGAGATCTCGTACACCCCCATCTCAGTACACTGTACACCCTCAGGTGTAGAGTCTGCAGACATCAAGAAGAAGGTGATTCAATAGAAGGGTTATGAGTACTGAACTCATGATTTAACACGTTTGATTGATAATTAAAATTCCAAATATTCTGAGAAATGTTGTAAATATACTGCTGTACATAATATTGAATACACCCGTGACTAGACCAGGGGCCAGTTTTGTGAAGCTGCTACGAAAGCTCTTAATGTTAGTGACTTTTCGGTAAGCAAACTGGAGCTTACACAAACATATGCAGCCAAGTAAAGGTATCATTTTACATACGCTTCATGAAACCAGCCTATGGTTCTCGTGACTAGGTTCTGAACTGAACACTGTTCATTGTCTCGAACATTCCAAAGATGTTACGGTTTTTGTTACCAACAGTTGGCTGTTGTTAAAAGCCTACCCCGCTGTGTCAGTCCCGCTGTGTCAGTTCCGTGCATGCTCAAGTAGATCTGTTATCTTATCAGCATGACTGGCTCAGACGGTCTCAGCGTAATTGCTTTAAAAAAACCATGCCTGTGTATACTCTGTGGTGTCATTATCAGATGTCCATGTTTCACTGGTGAAACCACTCAATATGTTCTTGGGTTTTTAGTGAATGGGCCAGTCTTCGCAGATGACTTGCTCAGATGTTTCAGTTTCCCCACGGTTGCTCAGTACAGGACTGAACCGTCCTGTACCTGACTACAGATGATTTACATCTTTTACATTATAATCTGTTTTATGATTTCTCTAATGTTGTCGTCCTTAAACGTTATAAATAAAGAGTTGACAGTTTTTGGGGTATTATTTTTTCGGAGAAACTGAACGATTTTCAATCTATTGTTTCATATCAGTTTTTGCCTGAAAATCTCATCTGTGGACATGGTACCCTGTGATACATGTAGTTCATTGGTGTCATTTTATTGAGCACACAATGTGTCTCAGTGAATCAACACAGTGATCTTTTTTCCTGTCAACCAGGATTACCTGGTAGTACAGTAGCAGTAGGAGAGAGATATATTTTCTGTTGTTAATAATGAATAGTTTTTTATATGATGCATTTATACAGTGTTCATATATTGATCTGTTTTTTAACATTGTTATTATCACATTGCACATTCCAGTCACCTGTGGTGCTAAGCAGTGTTGGTGACAAATACATATTTTAGTTTATTTTCATAATTATTGTGTTGCTGCAAATAACTGCCAGGTACAGTCGCATTCTGGGTTTTGTTGTGTTGTTGGGTTTCTGATTTACCCCGGTAAATCCATTGGTGCATTGTTCTGTCTTAACAAGACATTGGTACTGTCTGTTACATACTCATATTTGGCATTATCCTGTGATGAAGATTATATATAATTATATCAACACATTATATCAACACATTTTCCAGCACTAAGAAATGACCACTACTCAGACATATGAGTACTGGTAACCACAAACTTTATTAGATTTTATTATATAAACAATTTGCCCAGTCCTCTTACTGCTGTTAGTGTACCACTGACTAAGCAATGAGCAGGTTTATATTAATAAAATGATGCATGTTGTGAGAATCAGAGAATCATTAATATATGATATACATGATTCTAGCTACCAGACGGTCATTTAAATTGTTGTCCAAAACTACTTCAGGAATTGGAACCAAAGGCTGGTTCCAGTGCCAACTCCAGAATCAGTCGATGTGAAAGCAGTGGAATTTGAAATCAGCTTTGTGGGATTGGAATAAGTGGAATTCGATTCAGAAGTGCTTTGAATGGAATTGTGTACTGGAATTGTTTTATTCCTAATCCTCAACTTGATTTAGGTGCTTCATAAATACAAAGAAAATGTATAATTAAAGTTGTATATATTATATATGTATATAAGAATATACATACTTTTTTTCTTTCGGCAACAACATTAATGTTGTAGTCTGTGTTAAACTACCACTTTAACTTATTATAAAGTTAAGTTGGAATCACCATAATTTTGTAGTACACTGTATTGGTGGAATTTCAATCCAAAAATTAGGCACCGGTAGACTTAAATTTGCTATGAGCAGAATTAAAGTTGAAATATAAACATAGTTGGCATCACAATCCTCATAATACAGGTGGAATTGGAGTGGGAATCAGAGTGACTATAGAGTGGGTGAAATTGGAATAATTAGTGGGTGAAATCGGAATAATTAGGTTAATAAGCATCGGCGAAATGAAATCAGCAGCATGTCTGTTATTGTCGCAGTCTTTCAACTGGTAAGCATGTTGCCTCCAGATTATGACATGCTCCATTATTTGTGTGTTCTGGCAATGTGAGGTTTGAATTTGTATATATTAGTTTAAGATATAAATGGCAATACGCAACTGCATAGCAGACACAGCAATGTTTTGCGATAAGTATCATTTGTGTTCCGGTAGTTGATTCATAATTAAAATAGGACATCTATTGATGAAATCATAACCATTTATGTTGATCTACCAGGTCCAGGGTAGTAGAGTGCGACTCTAAAGTGCTAGCGTTTAAATAATTTGCCATACAATTGTAGAAAGTTAAAAACTAGACAGTCAAGAAGGCCCCTCTTATGCAGCCTACTGAGTTACTGGCACAAAATGGCTTGATTAAAGGAGCGACCTGATTGGAAAGGTTGGTCTGATATATAGAGACATGTATATCACCTGGTGTGGTTATTTTTATGAAAATATATTTTGTATTACTCTTGGCATATGATACCAATTAATGAAGTTGGCAAACTTTTACAAGGTTTTAGGCCACACAGATTATGATGCCCTGGTTCGGTGATAACGGCCTGGGTAATTGTGATTTTGGTGTAGAAATGAAAGATGAATAAATTTGTTTCTCTATGTCAGGTGGTGTCTGCGAGTGGCACAATGTCGGCTCCATTTCAGGCACATTACAGGCTCTACTTGAGCAATCAGTTAAACAGTCCGACGATTGAACTGAGCACGTGATGTGAACAAGATCGTGAAGGGAGCCGAAATGGAGGCGTTTGCACTCGGTAGTATACTAGTTACTTCTGCACCTGAGTTTGAATCTCATAACCACAGTGTATCAGTTTCAATGACAGACTGAATAATCATGGTTTTGAGACTTTACATTACTAGTGGGGAGAAATTGTTGCTTTGTTCACGTGTGACACCTGATATTCAGTGGTGTGTGTGTGTGTGTGTGTGTGTGTGTGTGTGTGTGTGTGTGTGTGTGTGTGTGTGTTTTGCTCAGTTGATCAGATTGTGTCACTCTGTGAGTGATCACTGTTTACATGGTGTACAGCAAATAGATTATAGAGCTGATAATACATGTTTGAAATTAGTCTGAGATTTCAGGTTGTTATTCAGCGTTTTTGAAGTTTGATACTTTATATAAAATGATATTCGGATTGTGAATAATATATACAATAAAGTTGTATGGATATTTTGTGCATGTAGTTCATCTGGTTTGATAGTTTATAACTTTGTATTCACTGTATGTGTGCATGTGGTTGCATACATACATACAGCAGTAGATATTAAAATTGTGTATATATACTGTATATTATATATATATATATATACAGCCCTGTTTATATATATATATATAACACATATACACATTCTTCCTTTCCACAAACTATAACAAGGCTTTGTATACGCAGCCATATAGCATCTGCCATCATCAGATCCTATATCAATCTCCCCCATCTTCCGATTTCAGGATCTGACGACCAGAACCCCCGCCTCAGCCCACCCAATAATAATTTGGTCAGCCATAGTAGAAATTAATTCACACACATTTGCAAATGTGTAACCAAAACATGTGCATGTGTTCTTGGAAAATTGGATTTATATAAAGTAACAGAAGACTCCAGTGGTTTGGATACATCTGTTGTATGTATGCCAAGCACAATTTCTTTTTATCAAAATAACCTACAAAGCAGATTTCTGGGGATGAAGAAAAACAGATGGGGTGATGGAATGATCAAATCGGGCAAGACCCCTAGATTCATGCTGCTAACAGCAGAGCTGTGCTCTGTAGTTAGTAGCAAATGGCGGGGTGTGTCTGGAAAGGGTCAGATTGGTCTATGCCAAGTATTGGTGAAGTAAGTCATGGCATGTGAAACATTTGTACAGAAATGTATTGACATGCATTTGTTAATAAATCTGACTGTAGGTCTTGATTTAATCAAATCTGTGTCGAGGCAATGAGTTCTCATGAAGGATTTACAAAAGGTAGACTCAGTCATGGTATATTGCAATATGGTTTCTGGTTGCTAATTTTCCATAGTCATAGTTGGTAATATTTCATCAACAAAACATCCAATCATAGTATAAATATTTTATTTTTGACGTCAATGCAACAACTTGAATAAAGGTAGCAATTCTTTATTTATTAACCAAAGTCTTGATGACGGTAAACCGCCATCAGGACCTACAAATAATCTGTACACATCAGTCATAAGAACAACTGGATAAGCCACTAGTAAGTAGCACATCTGAACATAGGTAAACCTCATATTACACCATTCCTAGGTAACCATTCATTATCGATGTAATTACTCGATCAACAAAAACTGAAAATATTTCCTACAATGAGTGAAAAGAGCCACTGGTGAAACGACTATTCAGGTTCAGAACAGCCAAACTATTTGTAATGTTTAATCAACAAAACTATCGCAGATGTTTTTTTAACAACTGCAGAGCCTTTGTTGCATTCTGTCCGCCGATAACATTCTGATTTTCAAAGTAATCTGCAGAATCGACAGGCTGCAGATATGCTGTGATCAGCATGTATTAATGCTGACCTTCCAAATAATTTACAGATCAGACAACACTTGTGAAGTCTTTCACATATTCATTCCGTATAGATATTGTTGAAGCAAAATATGATTCCAAATGACAGCATGATAGAATTAAAAACAGTTATATGGCAATGAAGCAAACATTAGTTAAGTAAATGGCAACACTAAACTGTCCCTTCTAAACTCCAGAAGTAATGTTAGACTGTAAACTATCATCGGTGAAGAGTAAAAACCACTGGTAATTTTAATTGTATAGGCCATTATTTTATGAGTCATGGATCCAGTCCCCAACTTGAATAAGCCAAACAATCTGGGCAAAATCTATCTTTTTAACAACACTTGTGAAAAACTGAATATTTAGTTTTTACTCTTCCTCGATATTTACTGCGTAGATTAAACATATTTGTGCATAGTCCAAATTCCCTCTACCTTAATTGCATATCAGCTAAGCAGTGTTCTGTGAGTTGCTAGGACTTGAAACCAACAAAACGTGTAGCATTTAACAAGCTGATATGACCAATTATTTGTCCTTAGAACAATGAACATAATATATTTCCTCCTGAATATGTTTCGTCAAACTGCACCTGTATATTCTACATGATGATACATATGATATTATTGTAATGATTGCGATATACAAAAATACAGGAAGTTTTTTACAGAAATAATGTATTTGTCTCAAATTACACAGTGGGTAAGTAAAGTCTACCAAGAGGACAATTTTAATGAACTATGGTAAACCATATCAGATAAAGTATCTTAATCAACATAGTTAAATGTGCTGTACTTACTGTTGGTATAGGTTAGACTTTTCACAAATAGTAAATACGTAGTCTTTCTTGATTTCCAATTGGTGTAAGGTAATAAAACTGGAAAATATGTTTGGATGTTTCATATATATACATATATATTTGTGTGTATATAATATTATATATATATATATATATATGACGATTCTTGTTACATGCATCACATTGTGAGAAATGTATCATTTGTAATCATGATTCCTCGATGTATCATTGACATATTCACTGCCAGTTTTCGTTGCACTGTGCACGTTTACTAACTGTTCGATAGGTTACAAACTACACGATCGACTGCACACCAAAGCCGTTACAGTAACAACAGCTAGCCTGTCTAGTTGACATCCACTGAGGACCCAGGACACGTCATAGCCAGTGTAGACCCAGTTCTAGTCACATCCTTCATAGAAACAAGAAATGGAATATAACAAACGATTTACGAGTTATTCAAATGTTAGTGAAATAAGCATGATGGTTTTTATAAGTTAGTAATTTCCTAGCTGCAGTGAGATAAGTATGTTTTTATAAATTTGTTATTTCATATCATTGAGAGCCCCACGGCTCAGTGTCCTACTAGTGAACTAGTGACGCCTCTCTCTGTCTGTCACCTAGATGACACAGAGCTAGACAAGTACATGTCCTGAAACCACTGGACACACACATACACGGACGCACAGACGCACGCACGCACGCACGCACGCACACACGCATACACACACACACACAACAGCTGAACGAACTTAAATTCCATTAAAAAGGTGTCTGCTCCTTGATCTTAATACTATATCCTTATGACATTACATTTGCCTTCAAAATGCCGTTTTGTTACTTTTAGAAACTTGTAAAAAAAAATCCACAGCACAACTCTTCCAAATGGTAACCAAAATGTGCAGTTTCAAAACATCCTTTACTGACAATAATGCCGAGGCGAGCCAAGTTAACCACAACACCATTTGATTTTCAACATGTCCATGTTTTCAACGGAAGATTGACTTCCTGTTACAACTGACTACTCTGGGTAAATGCGGGTAAAGAAGCAGACATCCTCCTTCTGAAACACGTACACATTCACATTTGTATTCCCTTTTTCATCACAATGTTCCTTACTTTGATTGATAACATGTTGTAACAAAATGCGACGGCTTTGTATACATGATGTAACATTACGTTTCACTCAAAATTACAACAAACTATGAAATTCCAAAAGCACTGACTTTGATGTTCAGACACAAAAACAACTTCAAAGATGACACAGATTTTGTATTTTGTTGTAGTTTAGGGGCCATAAAATCAAATACACCTGCTGTAGAATAAAACGCTACAAGTACAGCTCTAGAAAGATAAATAATAAGTTTTATCGATCAGCTATCCCCAGGGAATGTCAAATGTGCCAAATGGTCTTAAATAACAAATTAAAGTTGAGATTAAATGCAAAATTACAATCTTACAGAAAACATGTAATTGACAGTGACTGATTAACAAACGTAACACATGTAAGAGTGTAGATTATAAAATTTATATACATGTTATATATTTATATATTATATATATATATCTTAACTAGGCATCTTATTATTGCAGTTAAGCTACACTGTACAACAGTTTATTAAAGTAACAAGGCCTGCATATTTATCACATGATTGGCATAGTATTAGTGATATTTTACATCTACACTTTCACAATTAAATCAACCTTAATGATTACCACACACATTTAGCAGATCTTGTTTTACTTTAATTTGCTTCAACATCAATTGGACTGTGGAAACAACTGTCCAATGAGTATGGAAGTATTGATAAACAATGCAAGATGGGAGACAACTTGACCGAACAGCCCCCTACATGAGGCGACTGATCAAAAGATCTCTCATTGAAACCAATCACAGTTTATCCACGATTACATCATAATGCCACAAAGCTACATTGCCTTGTTACCAACTACATTATAATTTTTTATAATGTCAATGATTGTTCGTTCTGCGACTTCTGTCCTTACAGACACACAGCCCGCCCTTCAGCTCTCAAATCACACATTCCATTAGTCTGGTGGAGCATCATAGGGAGGCGCACAGAAACACACTTCACACCAGTGGCAAATGCCTTTGGTATCTAGTTTTCTTGGCCAGCCAAGCATCGTATTATCATCATTAATGATCAAATTCATTTACACGTTTGTTAATCTTTCGACGGCATTAATGTGTGCTACGTTTCACATCGCGTAAGCTGCAGCATGCATCGGAATTAACTACACCCAACGGAACGAAACCTGACAATAAGAAACAACCCAGCATTGTTCCGCATGGCAAAACCTACCCATAGTTCGACGATAACTTGACTGACACACGGCGGCTGATATGTAACAAAATGTACCAATAAATACTGCATACACTAAATGAACCACGATTTAAAATGACCTATGGAGACCATCCCGTTTGCACATGCGTGTGTGTTCATAACCAGTTTATCCTTGTGCGTGTTGTTGCCAAATGATAATAAAATTACTGTTCTGTCAATGGCTCTTCCAGTTTATTTACACCAAACTGAGAGCCATGACTTTTATTTTTTAAATATTAACTGTAAAGCTACACACATCGCACAAGATGAACTGAACAGGTCATTATGATAACCTAACATTTTCAGGACGTCATTTTACACCACCCCTCAATCCCTATATTGTAACATCTCCATGGCAACTGAGATATTACAGGTCACATAACTCCCACTAGCAGCCAATGAGCTACCAGAGCTTCGGGAAGGTCATCTTCATGAAGCCAGGATCTTTGCGCTTGATCCAGTATTTGCCTGTGTATGAACATACCTCGGTCTCAGCCTGTTCTGGGGACCTGAAGCACAAGCAGTCAGTTTGCAATGTGAATCATCACAGGATACAATCACAATTTACACAACAGCACGTAAACAGCTTAGGTTACTACTTCAGCTGTTTGTGTACTACACGTAATGAGTTTCAGGACAAAATGTGACAAATCTATTCTGAAGGTTTTGTGAATACTCTAGACTCAACTTTTAATTTCTTTAATTTAATAACCACTTGTATATGGTGATTGGATACATATAAAAATCAATGAAAATGGCAGCAAAGGGCGAAGTTTCTGATGATTTATTATGCAAAATGTAATAAATAAAATTAAATATGTTTGCTCACATGCACCAGCACACCACAATGGACACAAGGCAGCACTCTAAGACGAGCTGAATGAAAATATTTAATTTAAAGAGACTGGGCATAGTAGCAAAGTGTCTAAAAACACAAAGACAATGCACATAAACACAGCCACTGATAAATAGTGAGAAGTAGAACACGAGGATGACAGAGGAGACGTACAGGAACCACTTGGGCGTGTAGGAGGAGCCGTCCACTTCCCGCTGTTTCCGACGGTCCCGTTGTTGTTTCTCGACATTTAACTTTGCATTCTCAGCCTCCTGAATCTTGCCTTCCTCCAGCAGCCTACAACACGCCTGGCTGATTACAACAGGACAACACACCCGGCTGATTACAACAGGACAAAACGCCCGGCTGATTACAACAGGACAACACGCCTGGCTGATTACAACAGGACAACACACCCGGCTGATTACAACAGGACAACACGCTTGGCTGATTACAACAGGACAACACACCCGGCTGATTACAACAGGACAACACGCCCGGCTGATTACAACAGGACAACACGCCCGGCTGATTACAACAGGACAACACGCCCGGCTGATTACAACAGGACAACACGCCCGGCTGATTACAACAGGACAACACGCCCGGCTGATTACAACAGGACAACACGCCTGGCTGATTACAACAGGACAACACGCCTGGCTGATTACAACAGGACAACACGCCTGGCTGATTACAACAGGACAACACGCCTGGCTGATTACAACAGGACAACACGCCTGACTGATTACAACAGGACAACACACCTGGCTGATTACAACAGGACAACACGCCTGGCTGATTACAACAGGACAATACACCTGGCTGATTACAACAGGACAACACGCCTGGCTGATTACAACAGGACAACACACCTGGCTGATTACAGTAGACACAGCACACATGGCTCACTACACCCAGCTGATTACAACATGACAACACACCTGGCTGACTGGAACAGGAAAATATGCTTGACTAATTACAAGAACACATTAGGCTGATAACAACAGGAACAACAAACAGTCAGCAAGTGATCAGTGAATGGTTTAATTAATTTAGAACAACTGCAGAAAACACACAATATTGTTTTTAATTATGATTTATCCTCCATCCTGTGTGAAACCTGCCCTAGTACCAACAAAAACTACGCTTCAAGGAAACAAACACCTAAAAGACGAGAGAGGAGTACAGAGGCTTCCTACCGCTGGTCTGTCCTGAACCTCGTGTCAGTCGGAGGGTACAAGTGGACCTGGTCCGTGTCCGTCTCGTTGAGTTCGATGGCGAAGCGAGTGAAGCCGTAGTACATCTCAAAGTCTTCTGGCATAGAACCTGCAGCAGCGTCAGAGTCCAGACGTGTACGTAAGTATAACAACTGCCGTATAAACCATCTCAGCAAAAACGGGATCTGTCACAAACACTGGACTTTTCAATCATTTATCAGTGAACCTCCAAAAAACCATGACAATTAAAGAATTTTTTTCATTATTAAACAGATGATGTGGATGTGGCCTGATAACATATCATAAGAGAGGTCCCATTAACTAGAAAAATGTGTTTAATATATCGTCTAACCTTCTGACATTTTAATTCTGAAAAAAATTCATATAGGAAGAACTGTGTGATATTATGACTTATTTAACTATTATTTATTTATTTAGTACATATCATTATTGCTATAAAACTGTCTCTTACGAAAAAACCTTTAATGAAATATTTCTAGCTAATTTTATTTATTCTACCTATTTATTGTACATACAGCTATACTTAATTTATTAATTTTACAGATTTTAAAGCTGATTAATATTAGTATTTTACTGTCATATCAACTGTATCTGGATCACCAATCTTATTACTGGCATTTTATTGTGTAATTGAAGAAAAATTTCCGGTTTTAATGTAATGTTTAAAACGAACAATGAAGACTGGAATCTATCAATGAGTTTGGGGGGTGACTGATCGTGTGCCATCCTGTAAGACGTAACATGCCCACCAGGCCGCCAGACACACTTGGCCGACGGAGCGTTGCCGCAGTAGATGCCCTCGTTCCAGCGGCCAAACAAGTGATGCGCGACCGTGTCGTTGGGGGCCGTGATGCTGCCGTACACCTCATGTCTCTTCTCCGACCAGTAGCTGCTCTGTAGGACAACGAACCGCTCTTACATAGCATCGTACTTAGCACGTCTGGCTGCACTGGATATGTCAGCCCTGGTTTACTACTCAGTTATACACCAGCCTTTATAGCAAGCAATACTGCACCAGCAGTTACACATCTGATTCACATCCAAGACAGTTTAAACCAGGCACTTGTTTACACAGATGGGACTCTAGCAGAAGCTTCAGGGGTTGGGTCTTCTTGATTAAGAGTCTGGCATACAAATTGCTGTGATTTACGACATTTAGAGGTGATATATTTCCAGTTTTCCTTCTTTAGAGGTAGTGGTTGCACTGGGGATTACACATTTACCCCCGTGTGGAGAGTGCTTTACTACCCCAGCCAGGCAGAAGGTTGGGGAAGTAATAGTCTCTTCCAAATTAAGGAAATGTAGTTCTTCTATAGCACCACATCCAAATAATTGTTCTGGGGTGCTTTATAATGGTTACTCCGATTACATAAAATTTACATAAAACATACAATTCTACTAAATACTTCGATGAAATATGCAATTATTCCTGCTAATAAAAACAATTATGTTCCCTTAAAATACACACAAAAATAACCACAAGAATACAGTGTATTAATATAATAGCAATTAATTAATAAAAATAATAAATAAATAAAAATATATGGATGAATGTCAAAATAATTTGTAAAAAGCATGCATCTTGAATGCAACTTGATCAACACTCGTACATTGGGGTAGTTGCAATGTGGATTGAAGATAACAGCCCAGATTCTGAAATGTCATTCTGTGGTAGGATTTGAACCTCCATCCCCTCAAATGACAGACAGCCCAGCACTCTACTGCTGACCATTGCCACTTAGCCACATCCAAGATATTTCTGACTGAGATACACACACTGTACTCAACGTTAACGGAATTTTACTTTCACAACTGTCAAAAATCAGACAAAAACTCAGACAGCTCACTAGAACCAACGTAAAACAAAACCAGTAGAAGCGTGCATTACCTTTGCATACGTCAGCTTGCATTTGATGCCAGACGTCTGGTTCTCGATGACCGCTTCCCCATAGTGGTCAACCCACCGCTGACCACCCAGCAGGTTGTGTATACACGTCGTCACCTTGTTCCACGTGTAGTGTTCGTTGTACCTGACAGAGACAACAGGTCAACTGACAACAGAGACGACAGGTCAACTGACAACAGACACGACAGGTCAACTTACAACTCACAATTAGGGCACAAATAGGTACCAGGAACGGATGGATTCAGGGTGTGCCTGAATCTTCCTGTGCCTAGTCACCCTGTATATTAGCCTCAGTTACCCAGACACTGTCAGATGGCATCAATTTTTTCTACCTCGGGAATTAATGCTCTGCCGATGTTACTGCCCGGGTGGCCTTACCCCAGAAGAGGGTACAGACGCTGACTAGTTCTATGGATGAATTTGAAGTACAGGGTAACAGATTAAACTATACCCTTATTATCAGATAATACTATATTATAGAAACTATTAAAAATTAAACTTATACTGCACACAAAATAAACAGAAATTACTAATTTTCGTTAGTAATTTGTAATCTAAATTTTTTATGTTCTACTTATTATATATGATGTATGTATATTTATAACTTAATTCGTTATCAAAAGCAAACATACATTATAAACAATTATTATTATACATGTAAACCTGTGAATTAATCCAAAACAGTGATGCTGTCTAACGGCTTTGAGTAGTTACACTATGTAACTGTTACATAAGCAAAGGATATTTGCCACCAAACTGTCTTCTCAGGGAAGTTACGCAGCAGAGTAAGAGTGAGTTACTTAAGCAAGAACTCCTGTATGCACACTACATTCATTCAGAACATATACCAGCATGTGACTTACTTTGGCAGCTTCACATTGACTATGCCAACTGGTTGAATCTCAAGGGATTTGCCCCAGAACTTGCTCTTGATGCGAATGTCTACAGCAGAAGATAAACACAACAGTTACTGGAGGGTCGAAACAGTTACTGGAGGGTCGAAACAGTTACTGGAGGGTCGAAACAGTTACTGGAGGGTCGAAACAGTTACAGCGCTTCGCATTTGAAAAACCCAGGCGAGCGGTATATCGCTCACCTAAATATGCAAAATAATTTAGGCGATTTTTAGGTCTGTATTATCCGTGTAGCGGTGCCAATGTATAATCGTATCACGTGGCTGGTTTTGCAAAGCGATTTTTTAATTACACAGTTACTTAGTGTCTTGTGCTTGCGTAAACATCTGTGGTTGCGTATGTACATCTAAGTACATTATTTACTATGTCAGTCACTCATTAGCATTAACAACATTCTTAGTCGCTTCATGAGACCAGCTCCTGGCGTGTTGTAGACTAGGCGATTAACGAAATTAGCGCGAGCGATAAATCGCTCCTTAGATGGGTGATTTATGTGAGTGATAGGGAGTGAGAGCGAGAGCTTGCCTTAAAAATGAAGCACTGGTAATTAAACTAAATAATAATAATAAATAAATAACAGTATTTGTCTACGCCATATCTTTACCAATAAAACCATTCAGAGGTGCATTACACTTTACATGACTATATAGATTACCTTAAAATAAAAAATACAGACGTAGTTGTAAAATAAATAGATCAGTAAAATAAATTCAATATAAATAAATAATATTAGTGTTAATAATACTAAAACTTATAAATAATAGTTAATTATATTACAATTTATAAATAAATAAATAATAGAATAGTTGATAAATAGTAGATATTAAAAATAGTAGATATTAAAAATAAATAAAAGTTATTATATTACAATAAAAAATAAAATAGTTGATAAATAGTAGATATTAAAAATAGTAGATATTAAAAATAAATAAAAGTTATTATATTACAATTAAAAAATAATAATAAAATAGTTGATAAATAGTACATATTAAAAACAAGTGACCTACCTTGCCAGAAGACAAAGTTCTTGGACTCGCAGTAGCAGGAGGAGATGGGGGGGTGGTGGCTCACCTGCTCCGATACAAAGCTCCACCCCTTGTCCTCCCGTATACACTCGTACGTCTCGCCCAGGAGAGGGTTGAATGGCTTCTGCCCCGCCCTGTAGTAGGTGGCAGCGTAGGGACTCACACTGAAGGCTGCCACCAACACCTGGAGGACAGGGAGGACATGGTAGGTACAGACGTCAAGTACACACAGACATTACCTTAACAGTACACTGTATCAGTATTGTAGTGGCATGTTCTTACATAGCCCTGTATACAGTTATTAGTACTGCTCAAAGCACATTACCCGTCTGTGGTAGTCGATAACCCCTTCTGTGCCTTCTGTTTCACACTTTAACCCAAACTTCTGTTTCACACTTGACATAGACATGCCAAGTGTGCAGCAGTCGTGTCAGACCAGTGACACTTGGCAGGGATGTCAGACCAGTGACACTTGGCAGCGATGTCAGACCAGTGACACTTGGCAGCGATGTCAGACCAGTGACACTTGGCAGTCGTGTCAGACCAGTGACACTTGGCAGGGATGTGAAAGAGACTCACCATCCTCTGGTAGGGGTCGTCTGTCTCCGCAGCCTTGTCCAGCAGCTCACTGTACTCCAGCTCCTCACACAGCCGCTGTCAACAAACACATCGTCAGGATACTGTGTATACATGTATATATATATATATATATATGTATATATATATATATATGTATATATATATATATATGTAGCTACACTACTTGTCACATTTGACACATACAATCGGCAAACGATCCGTCTCTTGTGCAGCTCCAAGAGCATGGAACCAACTTCCCCTTACAGTACATTACCAATGTACGAGTGTTGATCAGTTTAACGTTGCATTCAAGATGTATGTTTTCACAGATTATTTTCACATTCAACGATCATAGTTAATTAGTCAACTATTCATGCATTTATTTTTATAAATTTATTATTTTAATTAATATATTGTTATTATTTTAATACACTGTACAGTGCTTATTTATGTATTTTAAAGAAGCATACTTGTTTTTATTAGAAGGAATGCTTGTATATTCCATCAAGTGCCTCACCTGTAGCATGTTGAGTGGTTCGTTGAGAGTGACGGGCATTGAGATCTTCGAGAGGTCCTTGCCGATGTTTCGACACAGCAGACTCCACAGACTCACGTCCCCGGTGTCGGGCTTGGGGGCTGGCAACTTGGCCCTGCGGCCCGTCTGGAGGTCCATCATCTGCAGGTTCTCCTCCGCTGCAGAAACACATTTATTTATTGAAACATTTGATTCATCTTAGCTTATTTAACATACGTAACACTTCATAATTTTTATTTTAAATAAAAAGGTAAAGTTCTGGAGTAGAGCATCGGATTGTCGACTAAAAGAATCTGGGCACGAATCCTGTGCTGGGGTGCCGAAATGTGGGCAGGTTTTTTCATTCTACGTTGCTCCAGTTCACTCAGCTGTATGAATAATACCTGGCTATAGACATTGGTGGATATAGCCTTCGTGGATATAGCCTTCATGCATTAATTTGCTGCATGGTTGGTTGCTTCTCAGAGAAGTTGAGATGTTTGACTGCATAGGTCTACCAGGGAAGCAACGTGTAAAGTGCTTTGAGCAATCCTAAGGACTATACTGCATTATATAAGAACTTACACACAGGAATTTGATGAGCTGTTATTATTATTTTGATTCCATATTGTATGTCATTTACTGTATGTTCAAATAAATGTTAACTCCAAATGAGCAGGACCTTGTAGCCTGTTGGCCAGGAGGGTCAGTAGGGAGGGGTCATCTCAACTGGTCCTACCATTTGTTGCGGCTGTGTTCTCTGTGTCTGAGACGTCACTGGACACTTCCTCTTCATCCGACACCTGACGGGAGAGAACGAGGCAACAAACATTAACCACCCAAAGTAAACACCACAGACAGCAAATGTATGTGGAAGTCTTTATCTAGAGCTCAAACACTTTGGAATCAATTTATCTATTTTGTTCTTTAAATGCACATTCAGAAATTGCTAGCACCTATGCAATGGGTAGATAAGTTGTTCCAGTCCAGTAATTAAAAAAAATTATGGGAATTTGGGAGAAATTAATAAAACAAATCCATGACTACATATTTGTACCGTGTACTTTTTCAGACAGCCAAAAATGTACAAAGAAATTATCATTTTTGGTACTGTATATTGTCTAATACCTGTTGTCTGTACATATTGTGGAGGTTGGATAATAACTTTGTTTTCGGACAGGGCAAATATTTTTTATACTGTATGTTTTGGACAGCTGATGATTGAATTATTGCAGGTGTCTGAACAGTTCGTTACAGCTCACTCTAAGCACACGATTCAAGTGTGAATTGAGTTAAATAAGACGTGTCTACCTCTGAAGACTCGCCACTGGAGCTGATGTTCTCGTGGGCATCAAAGAACTCTTGGACAGAGCCACTTTCCCACGCTCCAGAGGTCGCCACCAACTGCTCATCCTGCAACAGCACACTCAGGGCAATCACTTTCACTTTCTCACACCCACAGGGAACTGTCACAAGCAAATTAAAGGAAAAAAAAGTTAACTGTTTCGTGGCATACACCTAATAGAGTTAATATAAAGTAACAATTTCCACATATACTCAATTTTTTAACGCCAGTGGTTTACCAATTTTTTTTTTTTTAACACCCAGCCATCCAAATACAATGAGCTACCCCATCTTAGACGAAGAATGACGTCACGACGGTGAGGCGCTCTCCACGTAGATTCCCTGCATGGGGTTTGGCTGTTGTCATGAAATGGCTGCAACTCGGCAACGCGTGTAACATGCTGATGACGGTAAATATAAAGTTGTCTATTATTGTTATCGCTGAAATCATCCCATCAACTGATGATACATGTCTACATCAAAGCATTTCTCCTCAAAATGGACCGAGCAAAGTGAACTGTACTTGGACTGGAGGGATTCCAAACAGTACGCCCGCAAATCACCAATGTGAATCCATTGCTTCAATACTACCGGTTGTTTCAACTATTATTGCAACCGTATGCCGAACACTAAGGCATAATTACTCAAGTTTACCATAGATTTAACCACAGATTTAGATATACGTCTATGAGCAGCTGCTAGATGTCACGCCAACTGAACGAACTGTCGAAGACTCGAAGTTGTTGACCCTTAACAACGTCGCAGGAAGCTGACTGGCTTCAGCAGAGATATAGAATGCCGCGCGCTGAATGGCCAAGCCAAGTTAACCCTTCACCGATGGCAGCGTCTAGACCATCGTGGATTTCGTTAGAATTTTTTACTTTAAAGTCACATTCTGAGTAAACCGCTGACGTTAAAAAATTGAGTATGTGGAAATTGTTACTTTGTATAAACTCTATTAGGTGTATGACACGAAACCGTAGCCTTTTTTTGTCCTTTAATGGTAGTTTCAGTAAATCTTTCCCTACCAAATCAACAGGTCAATTTCTCAGCTGTTGAGGACATTCAGTTGGAGGTTTATCCTTGTGTATGCTCGGATGAACTACTTCTTATCTAAGCTTGGACGAGCTACTTCTTGTTTCTGCTAAGGCGAACTACTTCTTTTCTATGTTCAGGCTAACTACTTGTCTATACTCAGATGAACTACTTCTTGTATATGCTCAAACTATTTCCTGTATATGCTCAAGTGAACTAATTATTTAATATACTCAGATAAACTACTTCTTGTCTATGCTCATGTAATCTACTTCATACATATTAAAGACTTCTTTGCTAGTTCCGTTAAAATCTCCTTACCATTGGTGAGTAAAACATAATAATAATAACAATAACAATTCTGCAACAATCTCTATCCTATTTCTAGTTGCAATCTTCACGCAACTATGTGTGGGCATTATTAGCTGTCTGCAATTAGTACCTTCTCCAGCGAGTGGTGCTGAAAGAGGGACTGCGCCACCATGGTGCCAGTGACACTGGACTCGACGTGTATCCGTGACAACCGTGCCTCATAATCCTCATTCCTCTTCTGGGCCTATGACGCAAAAACACCCAAAATATAAAACAATCAGAATAAGTGCTTTAAAATGTATTCGTTCCTAGTTTTGTCAACGTATAACACTATTAGGAATTACACTGTTCAAGCAACATTAAAAAGAAATAATTAACTGCAACATTAGCACAGCACAATGACACAATATGCAAAAGGTCTTAGCAGTAAATTACTTACTTTTAATTTTAGATAATTTTTTATTTTATCAAGTCTATCTGTTACACAAATTGCAGATATGAGTTGAAAGATAATAGTGTTACAAGACACGATTTTATGGGAATATTACCTGTTACAATGATCTGATTTTTGAAAACCTCAAAATACCAACTAAATTTTACAAAGTAACAAAACAACACTATCAAGTGCTGCGGTTACCTCTGAGAGTGCCTGGCGTAGTTGCTGTACATAGGTGGAGCTCGTGGGCACACTGAGATTGTGCTGCTCACAAGCGTGTTTTAATCTTTCTCGTTCCGTTGTCATTGTCCGTTGTAGAGAACGCAACACTTCATGCACTGGAACAAACAACAAACACTGAATGAACACATGGACACAGGTCACAATGAATCTGCTGCTGCAGAATTCAGGATTTGGACTGAAGATTGGAAAAAGAAGTGAACAGCTGTAATATTTTAAAAGAAATATGACTTGCTTATTTATTGCACTTATTTATATATTAATTTGACAAAGTGCTGATTTATTATTTTAATGTCTTAGTATCTGGATCACCAATCTTATTACTAGCATTTTTATGTGTAACTTAAGAAAACATATTTTAATTTTTAATGTTTTACCCCACACTACAACCTGTGCGGTGGGCCTTAACCACCCACCTGTCTTGGTGGTAAAAATATTACCCCCCACTACGACCTGCGCGGGGGGCCTTAACCACCCACCTGTCTTGGCGGTGGTGAGGAAGTCGTCGCGGTACTTGAGCTCTTGGATGCGGGCACTGTGGCCCGACACAAGGAAGTCGTTGGTGACGGCCGACGGGTGGCTCCAGTCCAGCTCGTGGGACAGCAGGTTGGGGTTGGAGGAGCTGAGGTGGACCGAGGACGGCAGACTGGGCTGTGACTCCGGCACCTACAGCGTGACACACAGGGCTTGGAGGACACGTCTCGTACGGCAAAACCTCCCTATTAGGTTCACCTCTGGACTGGGGACAGTGACGTGAATTACAGGATGACCACATTAATGGTGGAGGACACGTCTGGTACAGCAAAACCTCCCTATTAGGGTCACCTCTGGACTGGGGACAGTGATGTGAATTACAGGGTGACCACATTAATGGTGGAGGACACGTCTGGTACAGCAAAACCTCCCTATTAGGTTCACCTCTGGACTGGGGACAGTGACGTGAATTACAGGATGACCACATTAATGGTGGAGGACACGTCTGGTACAGCAAAACCTCCCTATTAGGGTCACCTCTGGACTGGGGACAGTGACGTGAATTACAGGGTGACCACATTAATGGTGGAGGACACGTCTGGTACAGCAAAACCTCCCTATTAGGGCCACCTTTGGACTGGGGACAGTGGCGTAAATAACAAGGTGACCACATTGACGGAAGTGATTTACAATACGGTGCTGTATATAAAAGTAATTTTGGACTGTCCTTAATTGCAAGGTGGGTGTATTACTGAGCTGTCTTAGAAGTTAGTGTACAGTATGCATTGTCAACAAATGCTGCAAATTGCTGAAGTTCCTTTAGAATAGAACGATCTGTAACAAAACTAATGCCCTGATCTGACGTGGATGGTTTCCCTGTTTCAGTCAGTTTTTTAAAATGCTTTCAAAGTTTGTTGAGTAGAGCTAATGACAGAACGTATACTGCATATTTTTCTCATTTGACAAGAATGAATACCATAGGTAAATGTCAAGATATCAGATAATGAATGTGACAGACTCCCGTACATAAATTTTCCAACTTCGATTTAATAAATATCATGCAGTTTTATCAAATTTAAACAAGTAAAGAGGGGATGTGAATATTCCTTGTAGTTTGTTTTAAGAAAGGAATGAACAATTTTCTTGCCCAATAAATAATTTTTCAATATAGATATTGTATGTGAATCCCCACAAAATTATACTCTGTGTCAAGTAGGGATACACTGAGGTGTAATAAATTGTTTTAATTGCAGCTACTGGAAGGTAGCGGTCAACTTTATTGATTATGTATAAAGCACTAGTTAGTTTGTTTTTGCATGAATTTGCATGTTCTTGCCAATTAAGTTTGTCGTCTATATGAAGGACTAGAAATGTTATACATTTTGTTCGCTGAATTACGTTATTTTATATCATTAGTAGTAAATCTTTCTGTTGAGGCGTGAAAATAACAGTAACAGCTCCTTTGCTACCGGTATAGCTTTATGTAGAGACCAGTCCACCCGTCATTAGGGTGGGTAAAAACGAATATGGACGGGTAGAAATATAGGTGAACGGGTGGTGGACGGGTAAAAAATGAAGGAGCAAAACAAGTCTTCTAAAACCATAGATATTGTTAGTTATGCCTTGAAAGTGAGTGTAAATGGTGTCATATGTGTGTTTGAAGCCCATTTCAGGTCATCAGGCACATTTGAAAGTTTGTAAACTGACTTAACGGTTAACATCCATGTGTCCACCAAAACATGTGTGACGGGCAATACTTTTATCCTGCATAAAGTCAGTAAAAGTTACTTTTCATTCACGCCTGTCGTGACTCGGACACTTACTGAGAGCCGATTGACACCACCCTTCTTTTCCTTCTTGCCTGTCTTGCTCAGTTGGCGTTTGGTGGACTTATCTTTTCTCGTGTTGGCCGGAGTACCTAAGTCGGACAGCTGGAGCCACACGGAAACACACAGACGTCTAAGAGTGGACAGGTCAAGAGGTCACAGGTCAAGAGGTCACAGCACGCAGAGCTTTGATGTGAAAATGTTAGAGTCGACAACAGATTTTTACTTTATTTTATCTTATCTCAAACACGCATCTAAATGCATTTAAATATAAGTATGTAAAGACATAGTTTATCATTGAGTTAATGTGACCAAATTTAAAAAAGGTAAGTCTGCATACGTTGAGAAATGCATTCAAAAATATATTGTAATCGAATGTAAAATTAGCACTGTACACGGTACAATGTACATTGCCATGTGGACACAAGGGTTCATTGACCTTACTGACACCGTTTGTCTTCTGTCATCCTTGATTCTATCCACCCACATGACTTGATGGGAACAAAAACATCCTCTACGACTGCATCACAAAACAGATATTAAACTGCAAACACTAAACCCACACATATGATAAATCTGCAATAAACACCATGGCTTCATCTCTGCTGTCACAAATCTGATAAATATGCATATCATTTGCAAAATATCTGTTCGGAATAATTCCAGTCTGAGAAAATGTTAATAATGAGAGACAGTACAGGATGTCGCAAGATGAAAAGTTAGTTGATAAACTACACAGAGGTTAGTGAAGCTGTCTTGTGTGTCAGGTATGTGGCACTCACCCTGGGCAGTTGGTCTCCGTTGGCATACATGTAGCAGGGGGGCAGGGTCTGCAGCTTCTCTATCAGACCTCCCATCTCAAACAGCTTCTCTTGTACTTGGGCTAGGTCTGGAATATGTGGCACAAATATGTGTCTTCAAAATGTTGAAGAAAATTCACTGACAATGTATGCAGCTGAAAGCAATCAAGTCACCAACATGAATCCGAGTTGGATACACCTCCCTGATTTAACAAAATTGTCATCAATTGATCTTGGGGAAAAAGCCATCGGCGTAACAAAGTCACATGTTTCTCAGATACTTCAATTCTGCTACCTTACAACAGCCAAATGTAGACAACGTCTTTAGCCAATATCTTCTTTTCTAGTTTTTTTGCATTTCTGCCCGATTGTTAGATTATTTTTCAATATAGTAGTTTTCAGTATAACAATATTTCATTTACAACACTGCCTTGATGGTCAAATATGTTGTTGGTCTATACTGATGTCTGTGGTGAGAACACAGACTTTAACATGATGCATAAGTCAGTAATTAAACCTATGGAAGTTGAAATGATTATGAAATTTAAACTTCATAGTCATGGTAAAAAGCAAAATTGCTTTTAATTAATTAGACAGTTGGAATGAACAATATCACTACAAGTCACATGTTGTCATGTGACATGAAGCGTGAACCCCTCACCTCTGTTGCATTGCTCTATGCCCTGTGTGTCCATCAACCAGACCGTGACCTTGTTCTGGATACGGTCCATTGCCCTCAGTTTTATACTGCCTCGTCCTCGGTCCGAGAACTGCAGGTCTGGATCGCAACACAAATCATCATGTTCGTATACACAGTCAAATGGTGAAGGTGTTTGTATATTTACTGTTTGTAATGCGTGGACCCCCCAGGTGTCACCAACTGTGGATGTCTCTGCCAACAGCGTTGGGGTAGACCTGCTACCTGTAGGTCGTACACCATGTTGCCATGCTGACATCAACGCTGTGTGCGCACTCAACTGGGAACAGTATGGAGCGTTGGGATGAGAAAACTCAAAATAAGAAAGCATCACATGAACCTGATGTTCTAAATTATTTATCAACACATTTAGTATATTTTAGTACAGTATTTAGTGAATAAAAAAGAAACTTTGTTTTTATATTTGTTTTCTTCATATGTTTTTTTTCATATTTATTTATAATTAAAAAAAAATATTTTTCACATATATATATATATATATATATATGTATATTAGTTTATTAAGTTTTGTATCCTACTTCTACTGTGATGGTACATTCCATATAGAATGGCACAAGCAAAACACGCAAACTATATCACGACTATTATGTGGAAGTGTTCAAAATAATAAATCAATAATAGATGGGTATATTTCTGTTGACGATGAAGACAAGACCTACTTGGTGACACAGGTGACGCGATGGGTGTGAAGTCGTCGGGGGTGGCGACATCGGTCAGCTTTGGTGTTTCCTTCGTGCCGAATGCGATCTCATGTTGGCGGTAGAGCCGGTGCTCCCAGAGTTTGGACACCCACGTGTCAAACAACACCTGGTTCTTCACCTACAGGAGGCAGGTGGGGAGAGAGGAAGATATAGTTTATTTAGTTTGATCATTACCATAACTGCAGTTAATACAAGATAGTTAAAAATACAGGATCGCTGGTCTATGGCTACCTGTATTTAAACCTCAGAAGTTGTTGATATGCAGGAAACCATTATTATAGCGCCATGTATCCAGGTCAAAAACCTAACTCTAAGGCGTTAACAATATAAAATAAGTAAATGACTATTATGATTATACACATTTGTGTATCCATAAAGTACTGTAATAATAGTTAATTGAAAGAAATAAGTACAAATCAATTATTAACGTAAAAGAAAACTAGTAAGAAGTAATATCAATAATTTACATTACTATATTTAATACCCACTAACTAAGCAAACAACGCTTTTATTCTTATCATAGCTATTATAGTTATGTAATTGATTTCCATTTCACAATTAGTTTTGCTAAAGTTGATGTTGCAAAATGTTGTTTTGATATATGTAAAAACCAACACTTACATCAAAAAGGTGATCGAATTTCATACCACATACTTTTACAGAATGATTATCACATATTACAAGTGAACACATATCTTAAATTTAATTTATACACCTTTTTGTTAAATCTATCACATATTTCTTGTTCAATAGCGACATTAAAAATAATATAATATTAAACATTTAATTAATAGTACCTTCAGGTGATAAATCAAGTCTTCTGCGTCGATGTCGATGCGGCGGCCATGTTTTTTATAGGTGAGCACCGACAGGCCAACATCTACAGTGCCATGGAAACGACCTTTGGCAATCTGAAATGCAATTAAAGTAGAAAGATCATTCAGGAGTGTGAACCTTCTCTCGTTAGTAGGGTAACAGGAAGGGAGGCAGAAGTCAGGTTGAACTGTAGAAACTGTAACCATAGTGATAATGTAATTCTAAATAAACAAAACAGTCATATAAAAGAACGCCATTAATTATGACTGTTTAGTTAATTAATTATTTTATCAGTAATGATCATGGTAGTTATCATATCACAAGTTACATTTAAGAGTAAACATGACATGTCCTCCTAGTTATTGTTATTTTTAATATATCAAACCAGATTATTTTTTTACCTAATTCGCTTTTAAAACCAGTTTATGAGTTTACCGGAAGTAAAGGATTTCATATTATTTATATAAAAGGCAGTTTAAGAAAAACATTAAATGTTGCCAATTTATAAAGATTTCTTCCAAAAGAACTCCACTGTTCAAGCAAGAAGAAAACTACTGGCTCGTACTCACATCACTCGATGACTTTGCATATGTCAGGATTCCCTTCTCGATGACAAACCACCGCTGCAATGAGACAGCAGAACAATTAGAGAAGGATGACACACCTTATTCTACACTGGTAAATGAGCTCAAGTAGGACACTATTTGTAAGTTTTGGGAGCAGAAATATGGACGGATTTATGAATAAAACAATGGAAAGATGAATGGACCGGTAGAGACACACAGAGATGTGTGAATGATGGTTGCCACCAGACGGAATAGATGGACGGACGGACGGACGGACGGACGGACGGACAGCATACAAAATCTATGATTTATTAGTTCCTAATGTTACATCCACCATGATAATAACATTCACTACATCACACAGACAATCAAAGATCTAGAAGTACATTTTGGCTATTCTTAGTTTCCCACCAAACAGTTCACAAAAACATTGATACTTTATCCATACACAGATAAGTTTGGTGTTGTGGTTAAGCTTATAATGCCATAATATAAACAAACAGCATGCCTGTACATAACACACGCTGTGCACACACATGGTGGATTTGCTCAATCAGACACTGCTCAATCAGTCCTGTAGCCCACTTATCTACACTGGCCCCCAGGGTGTCATTTAATGAGTCATTATCATTTAACCAGCCATAAACCATAGTGATCAGCCAGCCAGCCAGCCAGCCAGCCAGCCAGCCAGCCAGCCAGCCAGCCAGCCAGCCAGCCAGCCAGCCAGCCAGCCAGCCAGCCAGCCAGCCAGCCAGCCAGCCAGACAGCCAGCCAGCCAGCCAGCCAGACAGCCAGACAGCCAGCCAGCCAGCCAGACAGCCAGCCAGCCAGCCAGGCTCCTGCTTGAAGAGGCTGCCCTAATTGATGCCTTCATCACACACAGCTAAGTCCTGATTGGACCCTTCTCACCCAGGCACACTTGGCTGTGCATCCTTCAGGTTGTTCCTCATTGGTAAATATTACATTTCATTCATAGTTTGCTTTAAATTGTTAATACTAGAATTAATATGTCAATGGCAACTGACAAATATCAACTCCTCACCAAATTGCATTTGATATGCACACAGCAGTGTTCACAATTTAACTGTGAGATATTGTCTCTTCACACAGAACTGTCAATAATTTGTGAACAGCCATTTCTGACAGATATTGCATGCTTTAAACTTTGCTCAAACCAACGCTGCGACAAATCCAGGACTACGCGTAGAGAGTTTTAAGTGATTGCTGGTTTACTGTGAACTCTGGTAGAAATTACCTAATGGAGGAGACAACCGCTCACAAAATGTCAGGAAATACCGACGTTATAAAATGTCTATTAATCAAATTGTCAACCAGTTTCCTGTGTGTTTATGTTTGATATTCTGCACTGTTCACTTCACACAGCACACAACATAAATTAATGTACCGATGCTGTGATGTACACAAAACAAATTACAATAGGACACACACTCCAGATACAAACATCAGCAACAATTTTCACAAAAAGAATACTTCATGAATATTCATGCGTGTTTCCAGACAATTCCACTTCACTGAATTGACACTGCCAAGTGGACATTGGTGACAGTAGCGACCAGCCTCATCTCCTTAACTGTCACAGCCAAAGTACTACACCACCATTTATTGTCTCGTAAACCCACTGCAGAGGAAGCAGGCAGACAGTCACACAATCAGTGACAGGGGGAAGCCATCTGCTGCTAATGCACTGGCTCAGAAAAGGAAACTGCTTTTCTCTGTCATAAACAGTTGCCCTACAAAAACATCTTATTTATGTAGCTGGTCGGTCGGTCGGTCGGTCGGTCGGTCGGTCGGTCGGTCGGTCGGTCGGTCGGTCGGTCGGTCGGTCGGTCGGTCGGTCGGTCGGTCGGTCGGTCGGTCGGTCGGTCGGTCGGTCGGTCGGTCGGTCGGTCGGTCGGTCGGTCGGTCGGTCGGTCAATTTGCACATATTTTACTGAGTACACACCAGGATACTGATTTTATTTACATGCATTATTATTAAATTTAAAGGTATAACATTCCATTATGGCACGCAATTATCACAAAACCACTATACCAAATTGCCCAGAACACCTTGAAACATGTATTAATAATTTCTCAAGGTTTATCTGAGCTGCACCTGCTGTTGTATTCAGAAAATATTAACATTTGAAAAATATTGCCCCTATAGGTTTTAAGAATAAACACAACTTTATAATGGATGATATGCAGTATGTCCAGATGATTATTGTGATGGTTTTAATCTTCTGGCACAAAATGCCCCCCCCACACACACACACCCAGCTCGCCAGAACCTCTGAGGTGTAGTTATAACTCCGACCTATCTTCTGTGGCATATTGATTTTGAAATGTCGGTCGTTTCAATCATGAGACGGCTAGAAATGAATGAGGACTGGAGTGCCAGCCTTCACCCACTCCGTCTATCTGCCTCTCACGCTACACTGGGCCGCCGCTGTCATTACACGTTCTTCGCTTAATATACAGTGTACTTGGAATCAGTTCCACTGGTTCTCTTTCATGAGAAAATGGGTAAACTGTGTATGAATTAAAGCCAGTAGTGAGACAGCAATTTTTATTCTTTCATGTATTTTTTAAATGCACACGGCAAACTTGACATAATTCAGCACAGATGTGAACCAGGTATGAGTAACAGAGATGCCAGTGGTAACTGGGTGGGTTCAGGAGATATTTGATATTAACTCGTGGCCATTTAGCAATCACAAGCCATGCAAATAATTTATATTGAATTTAATGTTAAATGTATTTATAATACTTACTCAGTTTGTTAAAGGTTGGTCATTACAGAAATGTAGACATGATTTGTGAAATTTTCCGTTATCAACTATTTATACAATGTTATTTTTTAAATATTGTCAGCACTGGCCACGAATACAACTTCTGGAACATTACGATTATACAGTTAATGTAGTCAGACACTGTTTTGTTCATCTACCTTGTGTTATTCCCGCAAGGTATATTTCTTTACAATTATTAGTTCATTAGATATATTTCAAATTTTTTCTTGCACACTTTTCACTTTAATTTATGGAAACGTAAAACAGTCCAGAAGTTGTAATCTCTTCTTGCCTCCTGAATGGAAAAATTCATATCAGGAGTCAAATTCATGAATGCACGCCTTATTATATAACCGTATAAAACAAATTCTGCATTAAACGTGGCACAATTTTGCTGGGATCTGTCATGCAGTTTTTATAGTACATATTTTTTTCTTGCAGGGTAATACTGTTGTAAATTTAATTTGTAAGTTCTTGGAACTTGGATATGTGCCAGGTTCAGATGCAAGGCTGATGCAGACAAATGCAATTATACACCAGCATCCTTCCAGCCTGTGAATCAACACTGGCTCCTTCAGAGTTGCACCTCTTAGTCAACAGCCCTTTGAATTCTGCACCAACATCGCCCAGTAAGAATCACACGTCCTATTGAATACTTCGTTCAAATTCCACGCAGTGCTTAGAAACGTGTGCGAGTCGTGAACTGATCAATACGGATGCTTCATCGATTAACACCCCTGAGTGAAAGAAGTGATGCCAGCTGTCTGTCGCAATCACACGCCAGCCAAGGCTTTACCACGGACCTGTGAGCATAAACATTGGCGATGTAGTGGCCATAGCAAACGCTGTGTTGATGTTTTCGGTCAACAGGTGGCACTGACGGGACACCGCAAGTTTGGTATTCGGTGTGTTCTGTCTGATTGTTTTTCCTCTTCTTTTCTTCCATTTCTTGTGTATTTACTTAGCCCTGATACTGCTAGACAGCTGACGAGTCCACAACAGCATACATTGTCTCCTCCATGTTCTTGTTAATATTAATATGAGACTCTGTGTAACACCATATATCTAGGATGGAGATGTGTACACACATGCACACGTGCAGGCGCACGCTCACACACACAATAAAACATTTCCAGAATCATAAGAATCTGATATCTATGCATTCCAACTTAGTTATACTAGGTAGAAATGACCAACAACTTTCTATGATTCCTCCAAAAGACACCTCGACAAATTGTGGTGCAATATATATATATATATATATATATATATATATGTATATATATGTATATACACACATACAGTATGTATATATATATATATATATATATATATATACATGTATATACACACATACAGTATGTATGTATATATATATATATATATATATACATACAGTATGTATATATATATATATATATACATGTATGTATATATATATATATATATATACACATACAGTATGTATGTATATATATATATGTATATATATATATATACTCTATATACATATATATATATATATATATATATATACATACAGTATGTATGTATATATATATGTATATATATATACTCTATATACATATATATATATGTATATATATATATATATATATATATATATATATATATACTGTATATATAATAGTATGCACCATTGAATCCTTACCACTGCCTGTGCCACAGTGTTGTGTCGTTGTGTTCCAGCTGACAGTGGGTTATGAGAGATGACGTGTTTACTGGTTTAGTGGAATGTGACAGTGACAGTCACAAGTGGACATGACTTTGAGCACCAGCAAGAGGGTCTTGAACCCTGTCCACCCTCATGAGTGGTCCGTCCACTACAGCTGGTCATCAAACTGTCTCCCAACTGTACCACTATGACTGGACCTCAGTAAAAGTAACAATAACAATGTCAGCCTAGATATTTACAAACAAACATACATGTAGGAAGGGGTACACTGTTTGTTACAGAAAATATAAAACTATTAAGGCATCAATAAACCGTTTCTTATCGCATAATCATGTGAACCATTTTCTCCAATAATGCCAGAAATGTGTTCAAACCAAACACTTGATCCACGTTTCTTATAACATTAAAACCAGCAACGTGATCATAAGATCTCGCCTATATACCCCCCGAATACACACATTACCCCATGTGCCCACCAACCCACCCCCTCACCTTGTGCCACCCCTTGAGGGGCCACTTGCGTCGCTTCATCATCTGGCCCTCGTACTTGTCGGGTTTTGTCTCAAACTTCTGCTCCCCGCGAAGTCCCTCCAGTAGCTGCCACTCCCGACTGCCATGCTTCAGGTAGAGCCGCTTGTTGCCACCAGAGGGCGGCTTCGACTCGATCGAATCGGTCTGCTCACTCTCCATTGAGTCCTCGTCACTTTCATCCTGCAGCAAATCAGAATTAAAAAAAATTATTATACAAACTTAATTTATACTTTATAGTATAAATTTATATTATTGCATACTTTATAGTATGCAGTAATTTCAGTGTAAAAACCTGTTTTTTTAGGTGGGAAATATTACTTGTTTCCTTATTACTTTTTATTTGTTAATAACATTAATACTAAAACTTTATTTTGACACCATCAAATCCGGGACGTATGTCCCGTTCACGGGTGTGTACATACATGTAAATAGGTAGGAGGAAATAGTCCTGCTTGAGAAAAAAGATCAACACAATTTGAGTGGAATAGAACATTTATTGGTTTTCCATGAGCATTTTTTTCACTTTTACACAGACAATATAAAGTGTTTGTAGTTATCTTGTCATCTTCTGACTGGTTGCATCAATCATTCTTATTACTATTTTTCAGAACTTTAAGGTTATTTTTGTTACTACCTTGTCACTATTAGTTTGGCATAACTTGCATGCTGGGTGAATAACTGTTCTGGCACGTGCACTTTAAATAGCTTCATAAAAGCATAACCATCATGTGCAAAAATCTGCCATTATACTGAGTTGAAACGAAACATAAAAGGTCCCATTATATTTTACTGGTACAAATTTACTACCACATAATCCAGCAAACTCAGCCACTCCCCATTGCAGGCATTCTCTTCTCATTTATAATGACTGTTAAATCAGGATACACTACAATCTAGGATTTCTTAATTGGATAATTAAAGACGCCTACTTGTGTAATGGGGATAATTAAAAGTTAGGTGAGTGACTCCACTATTATACGAACGCCAACACAGTTTACTTCAAGAAATAAATCAACCCAAGCCTACTTTCATGTTGCCCGGAATGGTTCACTGCTGTAATATGACCGTCCGCTTAAACAGGGCTGAAGACCTTAAGTGCCTATCACTGTGTGCGTGTAGGTTCTCTAAACCACATGCACGTACACTCGGACACCTGCGACGAGTGTCGTGACACTTGCAGGGCCGTTGTTCTCCCAGCCAGGACATTGACACGACACAGACACATACCAACTCAGACAATTTGATCTTCCCACACAAGCACGGCTACCATTAGCTAGACACGGCTACCATTAGCTAGACACGGCTACCATTAGCTAGACACGGCTACCATTAGCTAGACACGGCTACCATTAGCTAGACACGGCTACCATTAGCTAGACACGGCTACCATTAGCTAGACACGGCTACCATTAGCTAGACACGTGCCGAGAAGTCAAGAGCCCGTGGACCTGGGAACAATAACATGACTGCGTAAACTTGTCTTTTATGATTTGTTGAAGGTTTATATATATATATATATATATATATATATAATTATTATAAATAAAAACATTATATATATATATATATATATATATAGTTTTTATTTATAATAATTTATTGCATTTCTCTGCACCATAACTCTATCAGTATCAATCCTTCAGAGGTGCATTACATTCCTCACAATTTAAATATTGATGCATATTTTATTCGCAATACTGAGGTTTATAACTACACAATTTATGGGAATATATAAACTTAAGTGTCTACTGAAGTGTACATGTGTGTGCATGTGAGTGACAATACCAGCACACTGAAAACTTATCCATTCAAACAATTTAAGTGTCAACAATTTACCTGAAACAATCTATACAGTGTACTCTAACACTTGGGACTCTTGGCTCAAGTACAGGAATGAAATGTAAACAAATATGGTACCCAAACTAAATCTAAACAAATGTATTCCAGGGTATGGAAGTAGTAAAAACAAGAATTACTCAAAACTGTAGACTGATTTGGTATTTAAGACATCGATACTGTAAGTATCATATATTTATGAATAACTTAAAGGTTACAAAATTATAAACGTTTATGGTAAATGATTTATGAATCATGCAAAAGACGAAGATTAAATATACTGGAAAGAAATTACAGTAATGTGCAACCCCAGCAAACATAAACAATCACATCACTACCTTTTTGTATCCAAAGAAACAGTTAAACAGATGTTCAAATTCTGAGTTATACTATTCCATCTGTGCTGATGATCTCCCCCGCACATAGGATGTAAAAACTGTAACTTTCGCATACCACTGCTATCATTCATAGACATACGTGCTAGGATACACCTTAGAGCCAGCGTTATTTCACCATTAAAAGTAAACACAAACGGCAAGTGTGACGTTTCCCCCACCAGTGCACAAAACACCTGTGAATGCAAGCATGCAAATTAACGGTAACGTTCACCAACCAGTGCATAGAACACCTGTCTAGGTCGTTTGAACCCTGTCATCACAGGTAACCGATGCCCGTTCGTCACCCCACACCACCCTGCAGGCAGAGAGACCCCCAAACAAAGGCTTACCTCCACACAGCTGGACAGAGGTGCACACGATGAGAACACCGTTTCCTGAAGTGTGCCAAAAGCCAAGCAATTGATTATTTTCTGTGCTTACCCAGTGCCCCGAAGGCTTACAGTTCCCGCGAGAACCGATAGCTCTGGTAGTCTGTTCTCCTGTGCTCCCCTCCGAGGGAAGCTGTGAAGTACATAATAGATTCACTGTGCGCAGCCAACAGACCACCCTCATTTCCTCTGTGCCTTTTTAAACCCCAAAACTCCCAGGTTTACACATCCGCAGAGCCGATTACGAAGGCCCACCATAACATCAACAACACTGTTTAGACAACTAGTGCACTTACACGATGACGAATCAAGTCTGTGATTATTCCATAACATGCTACATTTTCTGGTTAAAATCTGTGCTTTTCACTCGATATTCCACATTTAATAGAAGAAATTTATAACTTTCGGCATTTTAAATAATTTAACTGGCATATAGCTTAGTTGTTCTAATCAAGTCAATTTCCAGAAATATGCATAACTCACATTAACAAAGATTAAATCTTAAAAGTTTTTATCATACCATTCATGTTTTTTTATTACTGCTGCAAGTTATGTAAAATGTTACCAACTGATTAATAGACAAGTGTATTTGATTTTGAACAATCATACCAAACACATATTGTTGTGAACCATCATTTATCATCCAGTAAACCTTCAATTAATCCACAGGGAATTTAGAAAAAAGTTACTTTTTTTCAATGGGGTCAAAGATGAACCCCTGAAAATGTACATAGTTATTACATACATACATACACATCACCCACACCCACTCACCAGCTTGATCATCGTTACACAAAAATGACTGCCGTAGTACTAAGTACAGGTACTAACTCCATTCCTTGACCATAATTCTGCAGCTACACAATGATGCATAGAATACTAACTAGCCACGGCCAGACACAACACCACCAGTACACCGGGGCTGAGAACGACAGGCAATGTCTCTATTGACCACAAAAGCATAATCTGATTTACGATACAGCCGGTGTGTTGTGTAAAGTAACGACTCTCATTCCACCAGTCCACGTAGCTGCAGAATGCACCACTTAATCAACTAGAATGTTGGCAATTTCCTACACGAAGCTCTTCTAAGTCGCTGACATCCTAATTCCTATTTGCCGGTAATCTGCAAACGCAGTAAATCTACCTGCCCCAACACACTGCAACGTTATAAACACGACATTAACCCTTTGACACCAGTCCATGTTGAGTTCATCCAGTCCTGGGGGAAAGACATGAATCAACCTTCTCCCTCATGTCGGGTAAACTTTTCATTTCCGCATATGAATGATTAGATATATCCCAGAACTGATAGTGCCATGTATTTTAACAGTCTTCACGCCTAAGTTGGCAAACTGTGTGCTCTGGCAGTGTGCTTGGGTTAATCACATCAGACTAGCGGAGATTGCGAGGATGGACTGTCTCAAAACGGAATGATTAGGAAGATGTCAATTGGGCACATAAAGTGATGAAACAGCAGTCTATTAGTGGCTTTTCCCTGCAATGAGATGAGTGTGGCTGGTACAGATAATTATGTCCCAAACACCGAGTGCAGTGGCTAGACCACTGGACTCTCAATCGAGAGAGAATCCAGTTTAAATCCTGTACTGCCGTGTCAGACCTGGGGCAAGTCTGTCACTCTACGTTGCTCCAGTTCACCTGGCCTTGTGAATGAATGGCTAGCAACAGACAGTAGGGGATATTTATGTACACATATGTGACTAACAAAATCGGTCGGATTTCGGTAACTCTGACAGGGTCTTGAATCAAGACCACTATGCCCTGTGAGTGTAAAGCTTGGTTCCATTTTCCTGTGACAATCATTGAGATTTCTTGGTACTTGGCAGATACACTGGGCAGACCTGTCTCTTCCCTGCAATGTTGGGTGAACCAAATTTTGAAACGGCAATGGATGGACTCAAACATCTGTGCTACCCACTGACACGTCGACGCAAAGCGTGTACAGCGCAGTGACTCAGGGGTAGAGCTACGGACTCTCGACTACGAGAACGCGGGTTTGAATCCTGTGCTGCGGTGCTAAAACATTGGGCAAGTTTTTTCACTCTACATTGCTCCAGTTCACTCAGCTGTATAAATGAGTACCTGGCTATAGACAGTGGTGGATATGTGTACGAGCAGCCTTCGCGCATTAATTGTAGCATATGGCTGGATTCTTCTCAGAGAAGACGAGATGGTGTCTGAGTGAACAGGTCTGTCAGGGAAGTAAAGTGTAGAGCGCTTTGAATGGTCCTGAGGATTGGATACTGCGCTATATAAGAACTTGCCTTTTTTGCCTTTACTGTCTTGACACGTCCATGTGGGGAAGTGTTTGTCCCCGATGTGGTGAAGTACCAACGTCACACCCTGTCACTCCCACTCCCTGCCACGTCTCGGTACAAATTTGTGACAGACACCGTTTATTAATGAGGGGACAGATCATATTTAATCTTATCAGACCACACCCATTATTCATGTGTTGAAGATGGATTTGCCTGCTGCAAATCCTACGTAACCCGAACTCGGCCAGGCCTCGCCATCACAGGGTTAGGTAGTCTGTAATTGGTTTACAATGTCAAGTCATCAACAGACGGATAAGTGCACTGAAGGACTAAGGAGGATAATCGAGGTCACCAAGGTGAGGCTTCAGGTGAGGCTCAAGTAGGGAGTGGTCGTTGCGTGCAGGTGTGTCGGATTGTCGATTGAGGGGACATAATTTCAATTCCACCTGCCACTGTTACGACACTTTCAATTTAATTCCCACAGCCAATTTCATAATTTCATTCCAACCGCCTGAAGAAATACTGTGTGATAATTGTGACAGGGAGAATGCTTCAATGAAATGAACATGTTGTTGTCAAAGCTACACAATACATCAGTCATATGACAGAAGATTTGTCACTGTGGCTCATACTTATGGGCATATTCATCCAATATATCTGCACTGACAGCTTCTTTTATAAGATAAATTTATTATCGATCACACAGCAACCTTGACTCTACTGCAAAAGTTGATCTAACAGATGGTGGTGGATTCATTGGTGGTGATGTCACTTCCAATCTGGCTATCAAACACTGGTGAGAAATGATGACGGAGACCATACCTAACGTAGTCTTAAAAGAACTCCCATCCATATACAGGATTACAATATCCAACCATCAATGAGCAAATAGTGAAACTGGACAAACAACAATGAGGGAATAACATGAACAACTTTCATGAAATTATTCCTCCTGATGACACGACAATGACAGACCATTAACATTCTTTTAATATAGTTATATACATATATATATATATATATATATATATACATATACACACGCATATATATACATATATATACATATATATACATATATATATATATACTTGTTCAGCTATCATGCTCTTGCCTTGAAGTGACAACTGTTGTCCCAGCGACACCATAATATGTACAGAGAGTCAGAGACATTCCCCTGATATTTCCTTTGAAGAATCCAACATGCCTATCAACATCGAATCTACGAACAAAGTGAAGCAAAAAGAGCCTACAAATGAACCAGACATGTGATATAACACGACAATCAACTAGCAAGTTGCTACTTTCTGTAACACCACACATATAAAATGGTATATGCCATTTTACACTGATTGCTGCTCCTATGACAGATGCTACTTATCAAGCAGACAACTTGTATACAACTCAAAGGATCAGGTGGTCCCTAATTGGAATAACATTTCAAGACATCAACAGATTGGCTGAGAGGGATAAGCCATGTCAAAGAGACGAGTCTTCTGGTCATGCTAAATTATACTTGTATTTCATACAGACGCCGGAATAAATAAATAACTGCTTTCTTAAATTAACCTAACAGTGAAGACAACAGGACAAAACTCAACGTCCTAGTGGAAATCAAGGAACATGGCTTTCATTTTTCTCAGTGATAGCAGATGCATCGAACATGACAAATATGGCCAAATGTTGGTTTTTACCATTGTCAGCAATCTTTTTTCCGGACTGGACAAATACAGCATATGTACGGACCACATATTTCATGGCGATTCATATGGACCGTGTAATGAAAATTCCCTGGTGAGGCAGCACAGGGCCGGCTGATACCTGGAGGATGGCGTGAAGGGTTCCCCTGCCAGCTCTCGGCCAGCCTCGCTTAGCATCCTTTGTGAAATCACACGTCTTCTTTATTGATTTCACATACACGGTTTTAATTTCCCATGGTAATATTGCAACCTGCTAATTACTACCATTGATTTACTGGGTAATTGCAGTGGTCATACGTGCATCCCTGTGCATGGTCACCTACTGCACAGTGGGGGTTTCTCTCTCGCACGTACTACAGGTAAACAGATGGATGTGTGTGCGTGTGTGCATGCGTGTGTTTGTGCACGCATGCGTGTGTTTGTGCACGCATGCGTGTGCAAGTGTGAAGTGACGCATGTTTTTAGTTTATCTACACCATGTCTCACTGCGTAGTTGAGCAACGTGTGGCATTGTAGTGTCTTATTCACTGTATTGTTATTCATTGTACTGTTATTCACCTTACTGTAACTGTGGTTCACTGTACTGTAACTGTGGTTCACTGTACTGTAACTGTGGTTCACTGTACTGTAACTGCCAATCACTGTACTGTAACTGCCATTCACTGTACTGTAACTGCCAATCACTGTACTGTAACTGCCAATCACTGTACTGTAACTGCCAATCACTGTACTGTAACTGCCATTCACTGTACTGTAACTGCCATTCACTGTACTGTAACTGCCAATCACTGTACTGTAACTGCCGTTCAATGTACTGTAACTGCCATTCACTGTACTGTAACTGCCATTCACTGTACTGTAACTGCCAATCACTGTACAGTGTTCTTCATCGCAATGTGCTTATGTCAATATACCATATGTTATGTGCCTTAGGCTAAGTTCTTATATAGCGCAGTATCCAGTCCTCAGGACCGTTCAAAGTGCCTTACACATTATTTCCCTGACAGACCTGTTCACTGAGACACCATCTCAACTTCTCTGGGAAGTATCTAGCCATATGCTACAATTAATGTGCAAAGGCTGCGCTTACACATATCCATCACTGCCAGTTACTCATTTATACAGCTGAATTAACTGGAGCAATATATAGTGAAACAACTTACCCAAGGTTTTAGCACTGCAGCACAGGATTTGAACCTGGGTTCTCGTAGTCGAGAGTCTGCAGCTTTACCCCCGAGCCATTGCGCTCTACAAATGTTCTCTGCTGCCAGGTGTTCTGCTTTGTTTATACTGTGTATACTGTGTTTTGTATTGTACAGTGATCATCATAGTACTTTGTTGTACAGTGTTTGTAGTTGTTTCCAACACTTGGCAGGGTTCTATTAATTGACTAGTCTTTTTCAGAACGTTTACGCCAAGCATACCGTTCTATGCCGACACTGAGGGTGGTCACTGCCAGGGTGCTTGTTGTCCTCACTGGCTCCTTTACATCCAAATGGACATGGGACCGACATTAATATGATTCCCCGACTCACAAGAGATATACAGTATAGTATGTATTAATATTTGTGAACAGCATAGCTAATTGAGAAAACTCATTACCATGTTTTTATGACATTTATATGATTAGCTGTGCTACGGTCGCATCAGTGTAATTACACCAAGGTATACCGTGGCATACATGTTTTGTTGATAATTGAAGAAAGCAGTTCGCTTCTTTACTGCTTATTGTTGATTGTCTATCATGACTTGTATGTATATATCTTGCATTTGTATTCAATATTATTTTGGATAATCAGTCAATAAAGCAATTGTGTTGTTAATAATAAAGTGAGTAAGGTATAATTGTAAATAATGATAAACAAACCAGTCAACTATTGCATATATACTGTATCAGGATAACGTCTACTATCATAACAGCATTCCCATAAATTTGATGAAAATTCCAAGAAAACTTAACTTCCATTCTGTCACATTTACCTTTCGAGGATTCGCCAGGTAAGTATCCTTAGAGGTGAGTATCCTGACAGGTGAGTATCTTGACAGGTGAGTATCCTAATAGGCCTGCACCAGGGATAACACAAGGTCCAACGTTAAGCTGTGACCAGCATGTTTATCATAATAACTCCGCCGCGATGCCAGCCCCCAACGTGTGGCTGCGTGGATATTGAGTACCAGCCAGGACTCCATCGGCATGTCATAATTACCTTCCTGTCGTGATTCGATTCGATTCGATTAGCTGATCTGCGGTTGGCCCAACATGTGCTTAATGTATAATGGCTGCATTGCTTGGACGATGGCTTTCAAAGCATCTGCGCCATGAATCGACGAGTGACACAAGTGCTTGCCCCAGAGCGCCGTCGTGTAGTAAATATCGCAATAAAGTCAGTGAGCATTGTAGCTATTAGGCAATAAACATGTTAACACACACGTAAAAGCACAACACAGTATGGATGGAGTAATGGTCAGCCTGGTCATACACCAGTGGTCATTACTTGCTTATTTCCTTCCCGCGGCATGATCTCGACAGTGCCGTGATCTCAACAGTGCCGTGATCTCGACAGTGCCGTGATCTCAACAGTGCCGTGATCTCGACAGTGCCATGATCTCGACAGTGCCGTGACCACAGATGAAAATGTCATACATGCAGTAGCAGGATTCTTCTTCGATCAGAATTGTAATTCTGTCTAGGTATTGTGAATAGGTCGTTATGTTTCTGCAGTAACATTCTACAGCCAATAGCTAAACTTACAGAGTGGTTCACCATTCATGCATGGGTTTTATGGTTACTGAGTAATATATTATATTCATTTGGTTGTCACACATTCGGTTAAACAGGTTTTTCTTTAATACTGTATAAAGCATGTTTAGATTGATATATGTAGTATAACAAATATATTACATGAATACTATGCTTTCATTATTTTATTTTCCTAATGGCTATATGAATTTGTAAGCCCTAAAGATCTACACAAATAATTTTATTTAGACTTACCGCATGTTTTTAGCCAATAATAATTTGTATCTGAACACGTAGAGCACATGTGTTATGGACATAACACATAGAGCACATGTGTTAAAAAAATTATGTTTTGTATTATCTGCGAACTGATAACTGAACTACTTTTAGGTTTCCAAATGCATACGTTTGTCTCAATACTTTTTATAATAACAATAATTAGGTAACTTCTATTGCACCTAGATCCTTAGAAACCGAGCTCAGACTCAGAGGAGCATCAATACAAAAGGGTTGATCGATCTCTATTAGTCAATAAACAAATCCAGTTGTCATCAGATTGATTGCTAAGCCAGGGAACTACAGTGGATATGCAAGCTTGTAAAGCTATGTCTTTAAATGATGGCGGAATTTAGTAATACTTTCAACTGATTTAACACTAGAAGGAAGCATATTCCAAAGAGAGGCGGGGCACAGCAAAAGCCCTATTCCCAATACTACCATTGACGTTAGGGGCAAAAAGTATTGACCAGTATTAACCGAATATTACGCATTAACCAGTAATACATAAGAATTATATCAATCTTTCAAACATACACTCTTGTATATAGATTAATAAATGGTTATTAACTGGGTCACAACTGGAGGGTGTGGTGGATGTATTACTGCGGTACTATATCACACAGGAGGGTTTAGAACCTTGGGCTATTTCTGCCATGCCTCACTGCCTTGGTCGACAAAGCTTTATACGGGGCCTTTACCTGTAATATGTACTTGCCCAGTCAACTGGTATGATCGCCTATAAAGCCATAAAATGATGCTAGAAGACATCACCTAACTGTGTTCACTGGTGATATTTCTTGATTATTTCCTAGTGACTTTCGCTGGTCTCCGGACGCAATTCCTGCTGAACAGAATCAATAGTGGGCTGCCGAGCTGATTCAATCATCTTGTTGCGTCTGCTGCCAAATTTACTCTGTTATCTGGGGCTCAGGGCTCAGTCGGACGCCTTTCCCTTAAAAGAGCGGCTATATTTGGCCGGGCCAGCACGTGCAAAGATTACCGCGTTCGACCCGTGATGAAATTACAAACACAACGTTACAATCTGCTGCAGTGTGGTATGTATGGAGATGTGTTTATATGCTAATGTGACCGTGCTAAAACATATTGCTATTTCTGCTATAAAAGTGGTAAAAAATACCTTATTGAACTAAGGTATTGATGAAATGTAAAACATGCGTTTGGTCATTTGTAACACAGCTGCCATGAGATGGCATATGAGGTTGTCACAGGGAGCAATTATTTATTACATTCTAGATGGAATAAAGATGAATGAGAGGAACAATTTACTAAGAGAATAGTAATAAGTATCATCCTACAAATACAACCCCTTGCCACAACAAGATGGAATATATCTGGGACAAGTAAAAGACAATAGTAAACAATGACTGCATTGCGAGCAGAATTTAGTTTACTGTATAGACAACAACACTGAGGTTAACACGTTGACGGATGTCCACGGACATGGCAATGGAGCTGGTTCTCAAATGGACTCAAAGAAATCAAAATAACAGTAATTACTGAGGTGACAGCACAGTCTTGGTATTGAACCCCACCTAAACTCCTGTGTATGGCTGTCCTATGTTACATGTGGTTCACTGATTGTATGGCTGTGGTTACTGATAATCCTCATTTCCAGATAAGCCAGATATAGTAAAAAGGCAAGCTTTTACATAGTGCAGTATCCAGTTCTCAGGACCGTTCAAACCGCTTTACACTTTACTTCCCTGACAGACCTGTTCAGTCAGACAGCATCTCAGCTTCTCTGGGAAGCATCCAGCTGTATGCTACAATTAATGCGCAAAGACTGCTCGTATACATATCCACCACTGTCTATAGATAGCATTTTCTCTGTTGGATCGACAGTTGAGCAGACAGCACAAGTGGCCTACAAATGTTACTGTGGTCTTGTTGTTGCGGCCAGTCAACATATGTTTACATCGGTTCATTGCACAACGGCTTACTTAGCTGATGACCCAAAAGTAAACAAATCTGGGTCTTTTTCCAGCTGGACTGACGCACCTGCTGTTGTTAGTGTTATCTTACAGCAGCTGGCCTGTCATCCTACTCTAGGTGTGGGTGGGTCACTGAGGATTCTCCCTTTCACTGAGGCAACCTTCAACTGTTCTTATCTGCTGGATCTGTTCAAACGCCTTAGGTGAGCTGGATCTACGACAATGTGAAGTACCAGCCTACCAGGTACGTCATATGACCGGTCTATCACCCAGGGTGATGTGGCAAAACTTGGGGTCTATTGACCATTGATGTTGTGGCATTTTGGCTTACATTCATAGCTTTATGCAGAGACCCATTCATCATGGAGTGTATATGGTGTCACATGTGTGTTTGTAGACCATTTCAGGTCATCAGATGCATTTAATTTTTTTAAACTTAACAGTTAACATCCATGTGTCCACCAAAACATTTGCGACTGCAATTTGGTCCTGCATAAAGCCCTGCTTACATTTAATTCATATTGATTACATTGCTGTCCTGACTCTTAGACAATATGTGATGTAATGTGGTAGGCGTTAGAATATCAACTTCTTGAAAAGTATATTCAAATAATGTGATCTTACCACTAAGCATGACTGTCTTCTTGAAGGATTCGGGATTGTATATGGCATTTTTGCTATCACCCAATACACAGTATGTCGAACTAGTAAGCAGGCGATATCCCTTCAATGTAGATTTAGTTTTTGTATGTATTGCAAATGTATGAATGAAAATTCATTTATCAAAAAGAGCTCTAGTAACTAGTCTATACAAAGGATCCATAGGTTAGGAATATTAAAGATTCTTGCGCACTATAATAATATACTATATATAGGTAGGTAAATAAAGCTTCCTGCTTGCTATATATAGGTAGTAAAGTAGGTAGATAAAACATGAACTCTGGTCACGACTGCCGATAAATAGCTTCCTTATTCATCAATATTAAAACAATGCTGACACACAACGGAAGGTCCATGCTAACTGACCAGTAGATACAAATTGGACTGTAGTAAATAATTAAATTAGAGGTATTAAATTAGATGTATGTATGTGAACTTTGTACCAGTTAATATTTTCAAACACTATTGTTATAATTTTTGATACAAAACTATATGATGAAATACTCCTAATGTACAATAGAAACACTAAAGAATCCAATGACACAAAATATGTCACCTCCACACGTTGACAGAGTTTGTGGCCAGCTGTGGCCATTCAAAGGACACAGGTTTAAGACAGGTTTGTGTTTAGATTCTTACGGTTTTCATGAAAAAATTACATGCATACATGCACAGGATTGCATGCATGTGAACACATCGTATATTGTGATTAATCTAGGAAATACCAGAATCGAGCAATTTTTTTTTCAATTATAAGAATGCAATCAAATGAACAAGACACTCATAGAAAGGCTGTGACACTCTCAACAATGTCTTGTGATATATCACAGTCACAGCTTTGCACCCAGGAATGAAATACATTGTCTGTAAACCAGGCAATGTGGAGGAGTTGTAAAACTTTAGTGACTCATGTTGGTGCCACATAGAATTCCACTGTTTGACGCTGCCCCCAACTACGAGTAAGTACACTGATGTCATTATGACACGAGACATTACTACAGGTCTTTGTACAGCTATTGCACTATATGTTTGCCTGAAGCTTTGTTAACAGTAGGCCAACAATGTCTCCTAGACACCATTGAACTTGATGGTCTGAGATTAATTAAGATCAAGCAAGATTAGGTAAATGTCAGTAGCAGTCTGTAAAGAATAAAGACTTCTACATAATGCTTCCTTCAGTGAGTGTGTTGATGAGATCGGCAGTGCATGCTGACACAATTTATATAATTATTCTATCTTTTAACACAGGCATTTAGTGCCTTCAACAAAGGTAATTTTCTGTAAGTGCCTATAGACACAGTGTTAGACATCAGGCAGGTTCGCCTTCATGGCATCTCAACTTAAACTATTACGCAGAGAACAGTGATGATTGTAATAACAGATTGTAATAATCCTAAGAATAAAATACCTATCGCACCTATCCCTTAGCCAAGACTTGCAGCAAAGGAAAGCATCAGACAATCTCAAAATTGAGAGTTACCACATTTGTACATAAGTAGTCAATGGGAGGATGACAGTGTCATGGACACATGTGGGTTGGTACACACAATTGAGAAGTGTTACAAGTAAACAAATATGAAGGTACCTATTATGAAACAGCCAGCTGGCAGTCAATGAAGACACTGAATTATGAATTCCCATTACGGTGTGTTACGCAAGTCATTCACTACACCCACCCAACAAGTGCCACGACTTGGTGTGTCGGTCGAATAACTTACCATGTCGTACCATTCTTCAGTGTACACACAGCGTACATGTCCAGTGACACACACGGTAGAGTTCTGTGTACTCCAACATACAGACTGAGCCACACGATCAATCACAAAATATTCACAGCTGTACTACGTCCATTCCCTGTGAGATCTCTTCACAATTGCTCTGTACAAACGTCCTCCTTAATCCAGGTAAAGTCACCACCTGGTGAGTGTGTACGTTAGTGTGTAAGTGTATGTGCCGGCGTGGCCTGCCCCCCCCCTCGGCGTGAGTCACATCAGACCCGCCGATGCGATGCGATGCGTTGGTGCCAGCCGATTCGCCGGTCAGATTTGTTGATACAACAACACCTAGCACTCGTATCATTCACTCACTGCTGCTGACGTTACGCCTGGTTCACCAGCACTGTTACACAAATCTGTAGGTATGAATGTTTACAGGGACCAGCAACAACAGAGGGTGGATTAGGAAGAGGAACACCCCAAGTTGTTTCACCCCAGAGTTCCCAGTGCAAGTGTGACAGGGGCAAGAACCGAACAAATTGTGGCATTTATAATAGTTATTTGCAGCATGATTTGTAATAGTAACAGTCACAACTGGAAGAAGGCATCCAATGGTGTTTTCACTGTGCATGCACTAATAGTGTGCTACTGTAAACATATTTTGTTTTAAATAATTTTTTAACAACATCATAACACTGTCTATCTATAACATTATATATGTACATATATATACACATTCTACATCTATAATATTTTAGATAAATTATGTTATTAATTATATATAACTATAATTGTATTATTCAAAACAAATTTCATAATTACACAACTAGCAATGTTCGACTTATTTCTACATTTTGACCACCATCGTAGAAGTAAGTCGAACATTGCTAGTTGTGTAATTATGAATTTTTTTCTAATAATATACTGCCAACTTGATGAACATTTTCACGAATACAATTGTATTATATACATAGCTACTTACACATATACTGTCAGATAGTAATAATAATGATATAAGAATTTCCTGCAACTTTCTCTTTCAGAAATAAAAAATAAAACAATGATGAACTTAACATTTTACCAGAGTAATTTTACCTGAATAGATCTCAAACAGAGGTAAACATAGAAACTACACAGCGGGCAAACTTCAGCAGTCAAGAATTCAATCTACTGACCACCGCCTTTGTGCACAGCATCATAGCGCCATGGTCCCACGCTCCGGGCCGACCGTCCTGGAGCAGAACTAGAGCAACCACCACCAGCGCTACCATGGACCGGAGCCTCACCATGGACACCACCTCAGGCACATACCTCCTCCGTTTGTGGCCCTAAACCACCTCCGTTTGTGGCCCTAAACCACCGGCACCAAACGCCACGCTTCCCCGTGTGACCATTGTGCAATCAATGCAGCCTCTCTATCAATCACCCACCCATGTCCTCTGACAATTCTCCCTCTGCATATGCTGTACGAATACATTTCGGAAAACGGCCCCCAACGGTCGCACACATGGGGATCTCGAGCTCAGACCTTTGTTCCCAGACCTTTGAGGATGCTGCCTGACTCATTCAGAGGCACAGGTGGCTACGGAGGACAGGACAAACATGTCACGGTTTGACGGGGGTGGGAACGTCACAAGAAGGTCAGGAATATGTTGGTGCTAACTCAATTTAAGTGCATCGATGTTCATGCAATGCAGTCTGGCTAGGACAGACCATGAGCAGAATTGACTGAAGTGCTATGTAACAACAGGTAGGAGAATGGAGTAAGGACACCTAGTGATGGTGACAATACATGACAATACCTCATTATTCACACTCCAGCATGGGGTTGTTAACATGACATGTAAACGTGCCTTGTTACAACATCAGCAGACTACACTGTAATAGGTGGTCACAGTGATATATTATAGATCAGTGTTGTGACCCAGACCTGTCATTTGACAAAGTGCCCAATTAGGAAGTCATTAGAACAAACATGTCTATCACTATCATGTTAATGATAAGAGGTTAGACTTCAACAGAAGTCAGTGACAAGTGGAGTACAAAAAGGCAATGAACTTTGCCATTGATTATTTTCACAAATGACACACCCTGTGGCATTGACAACACACACATGCACGCATGCACACATACACATGCACACACACATGCATGCACGCACAAATGCATCTGACAGCAAAATCTCGGTAATAATACATCATAATAATGATTATGTGATATTGGATTTGCAAGTACTTGATTGGTGTTCTAAACATTACATTTCCATCCAGTAGCTGAATGCACAGCTACTCTTTCTAACTGGTAAATGAAGTAGCCGTACAAATACATCAACAAATGTCAAATTATTATATTATACCATGGATCATCAATGATGTACTGATATTCTAAAATACAGACCGATGCAAAGGACTGATGTGTATCTTTTGTATTTTCTAAATAAAATAATAAATTGTTGGTATAACGGATGCTCTATTATAAACTGATACTGATTTTCAGTATTAGTTTTTGCAAAGTTGAAAGTAAACAGTTCGATTTCCCCAGTCACTGGTTTTCCAAGCAAACTGAAACTCAACAGTTACGTAGATGACATACCTTTACGTGTACATGATTGTCAAGATGGTGCTGACATGTAGCGACAAGGTATTGTGTTAATATCTTTACAAATATTAGTCTCAAACTTGCACAATTTCTTTACAACAGTCAAGAATCATTATTCACACTTTTATTCCAATCTAAGACCTTAGGTACAAATTAATAAACATGGGATTCCCATAAAAACTTGGACACGTCTTAAATGTTATGCACCAGTACACACAATTGCTTCAAGTAAACGGATCAGAAGATTTCCTTCAGGCAAAATCATTACCCCGTAGTTCTCCACACATCCATTATTGTGACATCACATCTACTGCCATGATATATGTAAATTATCTGTCAAGCCATGAGCCATTTCAGTGTCTATTTAGAACAACTAGTCAAAAAAGCCAGCTTGACAATCTCATACCGAAATATGCACCAATAGTTAATACTGTAACAAAAATTGAATTATGAGGCAAGTTGATTAGCGACTAACATAATGCGACAGAGCCTATAGTCATAGATTAGTTTCCTAAATGATTTACGACCGACTCTACATATCAATTGATCATCACCATCGCCATGCCTGAATAGACTGATTCACTACGGGCAATAAACGCACTTTTTCTTCTCTGTGGAGACCTGGCACCCTTAAGGACAGCTTTCATGTTTCCCATTTATCTTACATGGTTACTTTACATCTATGCAGCCATTTACAAATTTAATATACAAGGAGGTGACTGTGGCCACATATACTTTGCACACTTGGAGGATATGTCAAATTTCTAAGCACTGTGTTAAATGTCCACACTTTTATCAGCCCCTGGAAATGGCACTTTAGCTCAGTGACAAATCTAATAAAGGTTAAAAACATCTCCATCAAATGTGTTTAGAAAAATCACCAAACGAAGCTCACATTTTCAGGGTAAGCTAGTTTTTAATGCATATTTTGACATATATAAAAAGACAGTGCATGGTAAAAGATATTTGTTCATCTGACATGGAATGACCACATCTAAACATGTACATGTACTATGTGTGAAGTACCGTCAATCAATAATTATGCTTCCTTCCCTACTGACCGAGTCATCTGAGCAGGCCTAATCACAACTTCTCCCAAGTACAACAACTGTTTGTTTTTTACACTAACCAGGAAATAAAATATAGCTTTCTTGTAGTGAGCAGCAATAAACCTCTGTGCAAAGAGAATCACACAGACAGAACATCTGAGAACACTGATATTGACATACTCAGTCATCAAGGGTGACAACCAAGATGTGCCTGCCACTGCTAAGTCTTCCGCACCTAATAGCATTTCACAAAACCAGGCTAATCCCATCACATTCACACCCACACGCTCCGCATGATGCTGGATGTAAAGTGTATTCGTGTGACATGCCACACAGAGAACATCAGGCATAACACTTGACATGTGTGAGGAGTGGTGGTCACCCGGTAGGGGGGGGGGGGGGGTTAATCTCACCTGCCACCGTTTTGAAACTTAGGCAATTTCGTTCACCTCACATTGTCTGTGTCTTTCGGAAGAGACACTAAAAGCTGGTGGTCCCTTCTATCTGGTGTCTATGCCAGGGGAAGTAAAAGATCCCACACAGAGGGTAAATGTGTAACCTGTAGTGGACTCACTAATTCTAGAGATGGACAACTCTGAAAACCAGCTCGACAATACTCTATAGTCATAAACGTGGCTAACATAGAGTGATGAGCTAACCATGAGAAGAGAGGAGATGCACAGGCATGTGTTAACCCACGATAAGCATTTCAACACGCAAACGGCATCAAAGTACAATCACCTTCAGGGTCACGATTCTGTATCAGAGGTACTGACATGTTCTTTCTACGACTCCTGTTTCCTTTCAACTACATTTGAAATGCAATGACATGTACTTAAATATAATGATAACAATTTGATAACTGATCAAATTAAATGTACTGATTAAAGATTAACAAACAAACAACTTGAAGTATAAGCAATAAACACATAGATTGGTTCGCATCTCCAAATAAACTAGATACATCCTTCTGTGTATTTCTAATAAAACCTTTCGTAAGTGCTCAACTTTACTGCCAATGCCTGCTGCTATCAATCATGCAAACATGTCTATAGATTCAGCCACTTGATCAGATTCAACATGATAATTTACTAAGCTCTACGACAGAACAGGACGTGCTGTGCCAAGGTCTCATCCAGGCTGGCTCTGCAGTCTGTGCAGTGAACAGCAAAGAGCTCATTCAGCGACTCCATTCCTGTGCTCTGACTGCTCGGTCACGTACTATTACTAAGTACAGACTGCTTTGAACACTGTGTTCATCACTCTCAATCACTCAGCCCTTGACCGGGACAAGTAGGTGCCTTGCCACTCACAGTCTGCATCATTCTAGTCTGTCTTCTGTGCTGTGTAGCAGTCTATTTGGTAGACTAAAGACCCTTTTACACTTCGAGAAAGATAATTTGAGCTATGCTGTGAGAAAACGGCTGGAAAGCAATTGAGGCAGGATTAGTTGTTGCCAAAATACTTGGGTTAGTATTTCAGGAAAACAAAATAAGACTGCACTGGTTTGATGATACGTGACACTGTACATTTAAGTCATTCTCATGAAATGACGCTGAATTAGAACTGCTCGAAAACATCCGACACAAGGTCAACAGATACCCCAACAGTAGCCCACAGCAAAAATGATTTAACACCTAAAATAGCAACATTCATAATAATTGGAGTGTTTCAACACACAAACTTCACTCCTTATACAGAACACTGCAGTCATACGTAACTGGAATTTGTCATGCAGTGCCACAGAACAGCATAACACCCTCACATGACCAGGAAAAATGGGCAACATAGATTCAGGTGTAACATTTTAACATGGACTGAGATAGCCAGAGAGTGGCTGACTCCAAGAGACTACAGTAGAACCCAAGTGAGCTGCCTGGAAGGATGACAACTACCGTAAATCCTGTATTACTAGCCGCGGCTACTATTACAGTAGTGTGTAGCCGAAATGAGGACGAAAACGCAAAAGTTGGGGTGCGGCTTTAAATACAGTAATTTGCCGACATAAATTGACATTTGGGTCACAGAATTGTCTGTATAAACGTGAAAAACTTACCGAAGTATCGAAGCCGGTTTTATAAATAATACATTCTGATAGCATGGTGAAATTCTGGTGTTTTTTATTCCCGTTTTTGTCCAAATCCACGTAGTAATATTCCGATTAAAATATATACTGTGTCGTAATTATAAATGCATTACAATAATGAGTGTTTCAGTTATTCATTTATGATCATTATTAGCAAAGCTATAACTTTTATGAAACACATTAAAATGTTTTCAAATTGCGTGCGCTACGGCAGTATGTCGCACGTAATTAATGGTCTTGGCTCAAAGTCGGGGTGCGGCTTTAATTAAGGGTTTTGCCGATATCAGACAGCGTGGAAGATATTCGGGATTTAGGTCAAAAGTCGGTGTGCGGCTTTAATTAGGGGTGCGGCTAGTAGTACAGGATTTACGGTAGGCTGGTTTGTGTATGCAGACTGTCTAGGGTGTGTTTACATTCACTTACTATCCATCTATCATTAGTCATGTGTGCTGATTGATACGCATGTATATAGTTTACATACCAGTGATACCACTGTTGATTCTACACACATCAGAAAGTCAATTAGCAATAGTCCAGTGGAAATACCTGTTTTTTCAACTTATTGGTAACTCTCACCGTAAATTTGCTAGATTCTGGATTCTAAATAAAGAAAGAATGGACAATAGCATCTGAAAGGAGATAGGCTTCATATATATACACAGTTAACTGCTACAAAGTTAGCATACTAATTAATAAATATTACAAAGCAATTTTAATGGCCAACATTTCATAATACACCTTATTAAAAGACTGCTGACCATACGTAGTAACAACGTCATTTTAACATTTTCAGCATACCACACAGACACACACGTGTCTGCCATTAAAATGCTTTTGTAGAAAAAAATCAAAGGTACTTCAGTGGCACTTTAAGTCTTCAACTTTCAAGCGGATGATCTGAGTCAAGGACAAGTGTACATTTTGCTGCAGAAACAACAAAGGATCAATTGCCATGGCAACGACCTAAGCCCAGGTAAACATAATTCAATCGCGGATGTAATAAGAAAGTGATCTGTATCTGACAACACTGTGTTAATTATAGCTGCCATTAAACATGTCTCCTAGTAGAGCAGAAGGTGGGAACAGAAACCCTTGATAATTACAAGTGTCAGGCCCAGCTGCTAATGAAGTTATGTTATGGCTGGTGTATCAGTCCACAGACAGGTTGGCTGTTTCATATCTTACACGCAGTTTGATCCAGATGATAATATGCTACCTGTAGCTGTTTGGACTATCAAATAATGTAAGGATAATAATTTACGTTACTGTTACTATTACTGAGCTTGATGCATTCATCTTCAATATTTATAATCATATTTACCAACAATTTGTTTTTTAAATTGTTACATCATCACATTTCTGTCAGCACACATTCTAATGTTATATATAACTATATGTAGATGTTTTAATAGTTACCTGAAGAAATGTATCCACAACACGTTGTACACTGCTTGCCTTTTCTATAATTAAGTACTATCAACAATGAACATCTGTAAGACTAAGAGTGACACATCTTAATAATTTTAGTAATAAATAAGTTATGCATCTTATCAAAAGGGGCCCTCTATATAAGAAGTAATCAGCCCTGTTACCACATTCTTGAAGGCCACATTATAGGGGACATCAGATTTATTTCTTATCTGCAAAGCAAAACCACACCAGTTTCGCTGGCCTAGATTGTTTTGCGTACAAGCAAATTTAAAATCACACTCATTTCCATTTATGCCATATTTAAAATGGCACTCTGCAGTCTATGCCAAACAACTGAACCAACTAGATCTATACAAATTGAATTAATTCATCTAGATACAGACCATACAGTGTATCCTCTTAAGCTGATACTCTTAAATACAGAAATAATTTGCACTGCTACGATTTACATACACGGTGGTCTATGACAGTCTGCAAACAGGAAAACTAGAAACTGCATCGACGTGACATGAGGACTTCAGACAACGTGCAGTCATTCCTTGAAGACACTTCCAGTGAAAGTGTCATTAGAATGATCTATTGATCGGAGAGAGACTGACAGAAAGAAGAACAAGACCCATATCATCACTTCATCAGAGAACGTTTGCTGATTAGGCTCCATATAACGAAACGGTAAATGCCTTTGAAGAAGCTGGACACACTTCCTGTTCGTCGCAGGATGCGGAGGCTGGTAACAAGACTTGCTCAAGTCATCTGGCACAATGAGGTCATTGGTGACATGGACGCTGGAGTCGACACAGGAAGCTTGAGGACAGGTGACATCCAGAAGAGAAACAGGCAGGTAACAGCTAAGAAGACCACCTCTGTTGGTTGAATTTTGACATCGCTCTCTCTCTCACCACTACCGAATTCACTATGTAGTGATTGAAGATGTGCAAACTGGTATATATATATATATATTTATGTATGTATATATATATATATATATATATTTATGTATGTATATATATATATATATATATATATACATATATAAATATATATACATATATAAATATATATACATATATATATATATACATATATAAATATATATATATATATATATCTTTTCTTTCTGATTTAAAACAAGAACTGAATTAAATCACTCATCGTCTGTGAACTAAATCCAGTCGATGCATTTCATGTATACTGTACCTGCAATATGCAACAGTGCAACAGTTTCACAACAATAACTGTCTACATACATGTACTAAGTTTACCTAGATGATGGTCCAACAAAGACAATTGATGAAAAACATCAATAAATCAAACACAGACTCTATATGGATCAGTGGACATGACAGTGGTGTCATCTCTCAATGACTCTCATCAACAACACCGTGCTATAGAACTAGAAGACAACTGTCCCTGTACTTACTGTGTCAACATATGAAGCATTCTTGTTGTGACGCTGACGGGAAACTGGCTTTGAATGGTTCTCACGTTCCTTTTGGTGGTTGTTCATAAGAACTGTCTTTTGGTCAACACTGTCCAGACCTGACGACTTGTTCCCTGATGACCGCTTGGACATAAGGGGCTGGTCAGTATGTGCACCACCAGGGTTTGCCATCAGCCTGGAGAAGAAGAGCACATGGTCATTCAGTGGATGGTGGTCAAGTGGAAATATATATAAAAACACATCTCTTAAATGGAGTGTGTCTACTGCTATCCCCAGAATTAGTCAGCATGGTAATTTTGCTTTGAAAATTAAAACTGGATGTTTTGTTTACTATTTGAACAACAGTGAAAACTGTGAAACTGTGAATGTTGTTATGAGCTTAATATAGTAACTAAAAACAGTTTGGCAGGAAGTATACATTTAACATTTAACATGAAATATTTATTTATGTGTCTAGATTTATGTACAGTGACAATATTAGGTATCATAGCTTGAGTCTTCTAACATTACTTTGCACGTTATGAGCATTCTAAATCTTACAAATGTTTGGACTAGAGTATCGCTTGGACATGATATAAATATGCTGTTTCTTCAGCTTTTCAAACAGCTGAGCAAGTGGTCAAACTATTACATATATATTGTAATCAGATAAGAACTTGCCTTGTTTTAATCATACGTTATTCATAGCTGGATATTCAAGGGTTGTCTAGATGTAACAGTTGTTCTCCATTTGATTCATACGCAGTATCCACAGCAGTGATTGTAGGCAGGATCTAGCCGAGCATGCATTTACCTTGCAGATAAGCACTGCTACAACAACATAGCGTGATTAATTTGTCGAATTGTTTGGCTGCATCAATTGCACCAGATAGCTGACAGGTCTATCACAAGACCAATAGCTTCCGGTAGCACATCCCAGTAATCCCTCTCATATCCTGGCTAGACAACCTCAAGTTACATATAAATAACAAATGTGCAGAAACAAACACCCCAGACTATGTATTTGCACATGACTATTAGTATTATATTCATAACCTTGGCCTCAAGTAAATTTAGGCCAAGTTGAGGGCATCAATACTTGGCCGTGACCTTTATAGATTTGCTGATACTATTGTACCTGGCAAGGCAAATTTGACTATTGGTAATTATTTGCATTTTATGGCACGGTGGCCACATGTCAATGCATATATAGGGCAGGAATATCATAATGTATTTATGAGTAATTGATCTTGTCTTTTGTATTTTGAAACCATCCGTAGCTGCGAGGATGCATAATTACATTCAAAGTCCTGCATAAAATGACATATATGTACAGTGTAATGGTACCTGCAAAGTTCCTTAATGAACTCATCTTTTGACGACGGAACTACAAACCGTTGCATATGAGCTTTAAAATGAATTGTTCTAACTGTTTACTGGAAGTGTTGTTAATGTGGGCGATTTTTACAATAATGTAATTATTAAGTGTCTATGTTGTGATTGAGTTTCTGTGGTGTAAATGTAACTTAAACTGACACTTGCAATTTCACCCAATCCTGCCACCAGCCTCGCTGGCGTGCCTGAACTACATTACACTTAGACAGTGAACCAGAGGAGTCACTGAGGATCTTCTCCGCGGAGAGCCACAGGATCTTCTCCGCAGAGAGCCGCTAGGGATGTCAACAGTTGGAACAGCCCTTTGACATAGCTCATTACCTTTATTAATCCAGTTGTCATTAGACGAGGACACGCCAGCCCATTAGAAAGCACCTCCTTACATGGGACTGTCTGTCTGCACTGCACATGGCAGGAGAGCGCTACACCCAATCACAATTGATCAGACATGGCTCATGTCATCCCAGTTCAACACAACAAGATTTTGCTGGCTGTAAACAACAGTAATAAGGTACACACACAGGTGGAGGTGTGCTCAGGTAATGGTCATCTAGTTTCTCCTTGAAACACGCATGGGCACTGTGACAAGGTAGAAGACAGCATTTAAGTCAAGTGACTCACTCTTTACAATGTCAATGTAAAACAAGAACACTGTGGGGACGTTTTGGTTATTGTCATGATATGGACAAACCAGACCTGACTGGCATATATGTTGACAGAGAGTGACCACTAGATAAATATATAAAGTATGCTGTGGCACAATGGTGACATGACAAACATGGCCCGTGAAACAAAGTCAACAATAGCCAAAATAATGTCCTATGCTGACACTATTATCTGTGTCAAACTCATTAATTCATCATGACTCTGCAGGCAAAGTCAAACAGTCATTTTATTCACTTTAGCATGCTGGCAAGATGCGTGCTGCTGGATAACTATTGTTTTTGCATGCGGGTGTGAGTGTGCATGTGCGTGTGTGTGTGTGTGTGTGTGTGTGTGTGTGTGTGTGTGTGTGTGTGTGTGTGTGTGTATGAGCATGCATGTGTGTATGAGCATGCGTGCGTGCGTGCGTGCGTGACCATGCATGTGTGCACCTGTCACTGTACGATGTAATTCTGGAACAAACTAAAACAATGTAATGCAAATTTCAAACATCTCAGCATGGAACACTACCTTTTTCCAGAAACAAGATTTAATTCTGCTATGATATATATTCATGGAGGTGGGTTGGGAGCTTCAGGATAACAATTTTTATAAGTTTCATACTGTGGCTGCCTTTTATCCCCAAGTATCGCTGGGTTAGTTTACTCAACTAGTAATTTATACAACGTAACATTCACATACATTGTCAAATTGGACAGTTCAACCGAAATGTCACAGTCCTCAGAGGAGCCATGTATCAATAACAGATCAAAATGTGTTGACCATAATTGGGAGCATTAAAAATGAAATGATAATATGACTCTCAACTCATTTTTTCCACATGGTTTGTCTTATAAGCTTTCCCTGTGATATACGACAACTGTAAATGACAGTGTCAACTTCATGCATTCTGACTATTATACATAACACCAATGGTAATGAGTTTCTGGAATTCAAGAATGGCAAGCCATCACATAGCTTGCTTGCTGCATGTGCTGGCACTAAATAATGCATGTCTGTATGCGGATGTCAGCAACATGCTTTGTACAGATATTGTTTACCTGGGCTATATAGGTTAGCATTACATTGGTTTGCTTCACAATGACCAATTTACCATATTATTCTCACCTTAATTATTCACAGATTCTGCAACTGGCTGATAATCATACAACCAGTCGAAACAAGTCAACTAGGCCGGACTGCAGTGCATAACACTAACAGCCAGCAAAGCTATCATCTATTATTTAAGCTATCTCCAATCTGTGTTATGTAATTTCTCGTAATAAGCAAACACAGACGAACACGTATTCACGAATGTTTCATGTTCTAAGCTCTGTGTCCTGGTAGGGCCATGTATAGTAGAGTAGGACTTCATGGACTTGAACTTAGAACCGTGAGCCAACAAAGATGCTCCGCCTTATGTAAACTAATGGCTTAACTTGAAAACATGTTTGTGTTTTACTGGCATCAAAATCTCAAGTTTCAGTTACGCAATGAGGTTGTACCATTCTGTGTGTACAGTCATTACTTTCCCATAACCTGTAGAATGTAACATCCTGTTTACAAAACTGTTGTTGTTAAACAACTGCTGTTATATCAAATTTAGAGGTCATGAATATGGATCCAGAAATGCAACATTGCATCGTTTCTATTTTTTAAAGTCAACATTGAGCATTCAACAATATTTTATTACAAAAAAGCAGGTCAGAAGAATACATGCTAACAGTAATATTTTGTGAAACTCTTGTTCAAAGCTAATGGAATACATAAGTACTCTGTGCTGAAATGCTTCACTATGATATGCATGTGCCCAACACTAATTAACAGGAATGACTTTCTAATGAAACCATGCAGTGAGCCAACTATTCACACGGACCGATGAATTTCATTACTGACTTACAGTAACCTAATACAATGTATGTAGAGTTTGTAAACATAAGAGGGCAGGCTGAATGTAAGCATCATGGAACAGTCAATCTGAGTGACCGGCCTGTTAGCACACTCCTAGTGAAACCATAACTGACGTGCCAGTGGCATATTACCAGGCTGAGGTCGATTCTAACCGGTGAACCCGTGAGAGAGGTTGAGCTCTCTGTCATTTACATGACGGAAGGTCACTGATGTTAGGCCTGTAATTAACCTGAACACTTGTGTTTTGTCAGCAATTGCTATCCGGTATGGATAGTTCATGGCACTAGACAGGCAGTATACCATGGCCAAGTTGTACATAAAATCCATCTGTGTCCATATGAGATTTACAGTTGCTTATATAAATTTATTGATCTAGTGACACAGGTTTAAGTACAAATAGAAATTAAATGATACAAGTTATAATTTTGTATGTCTTAAATATATGCACATTTGGCAAGCACATGTATATGACAGTTAGCACTGTCCATACCATTACAAACGTTGAATTTACTTACCACTGTCTGTTTACCAACTATCTACAACAAACTGTACACATTAACTCTGGATCATTATTACTGCTTCTAATCTGCACAGAGACCTGTCTATTCCGAGTATTCCTCTCTTTCTGTGTTCATTTGACAATTTGATACTTAGACCACCGGCTTCCAACCTACTACCTGGTAAGTGGTGATACAGCGACATATTTCTCAACAGTTATTTAATTACTTGTTTTTTAAACACATGTCTTTTCTGAAGTGCCTTTCTCGTGCATACTTGAGACAAATGAGTGGAGATCTAATCACCAGATATATAAACACTTTGGTGTTCCAAGATGTAATGTACCAGGTAGTAACTATAATTTTTTAACCTACCATTTATAATCATGTCCCAAAATTAAGTGTTACTGCATTTGTGATGATAAATTCACTAAAACATTTTAACATTCCCACTTGACTATTAAAGTAGCATTTTAAATATACATGTGTTAACTACTGGCACCCAACGCTAAGGATTACACTTGAGTCGAGTATAAATTCCAGGGACAAGTAACTGTTTGCTAGCATAAGTTCCCTGGGTGAGTAGCTATTTTCCACTCAAGATCTGGCTGTTATTATAAACATTAATTGAGTAAAATAATTATGCTGCGGTGTCAGTTTGCTTATGGAATTTGTGTTTGTTTATTTTATCCTTAAGGAATATTGCAGGTCAACACAAGAATTTGTACTGAAAGTTCACATTTTGACAATGTCACCCAACGGGGACTACCTGGTAATGGTTTTTTTTTACGGGGATGAGTAATATATTAAAGGCCAACAATGGGTATCTTTTTAGTTTTGACTCCCGCCAGGTACTCCTGATGGATAGTCATACCTTCATCATCTTGTAAAAATGTATAACATTTGTTGGCCCTGTGTGTTCCACCCACATAGCTTGGCATGCACCGGGAGAATAATGTACAGTTTCCTGTCTCTGTTCCATGATATGCCTCAAACCTGTCGGTGCCATGACTCATGTTTATATGACCTGTTCAGATTGTATGCATGACTGTAAGTAAGATGTCTTCCCACCTAAACATGTATACTGTACATTGCAGTGACTGCAGTCAATACTACGCACAGGTTTATGGGTAAATTAGACCAAGATCAACCAATCTTCAAACTCTAAAAACCAACAACATGACGAGGTCATATAGAAAGTATTTTTTATCTGCTCAAATGATCCTGTTTTTGGGTATCGCAGGTCAAATGTCAAATTATGTTATCTATACTTTTTATTTATGTGATCTATCTAATTTTATAATGTAGTTATGCATCTATATTTTTCCTTTCCAACATTTGATAACTTACTTTCTTTTCTAATTTATCAGAAGCTGAGTTACAGATGTTTATGTAACAGTCAGTATCCGAATCAAAGTTCAGTGACCTATATCTACTGACCTAGTTTTTTTTATAACTTGCAGTTTTCATATTCTTATAAGCCAACAAATGACATGTAAATTTCCATAAAATTTGAGTCAGATGAATCAAAAATGGCACAAATGTTACAGATTTTATACTGAATGTGATTAAAATAAACAGAAACTGTGAACAAGAATTACACCGCATAAATTGTATAGTGAAAGTGTTACGCTAATGACACCAGGGTATACTTGTCTATTTTAATTCCCTGAATCCTATTTAACATTATAACAAGGTAAGCCCTGAGGGACATTTGACACATGTGCAAAGAATTAGTGGCAAAATGTTGTTACTTTGTTTAATTGTTAAAATAATTTTTTATACTCCCCACGTACACCACTGTTCTAGATTGAAAATGACATTTATATTCGTGCATGTTCTTTGGCATTCAGATTTCCCCCCAATTTATTATGTAAATAAAGAAGTACTGCATTTTAATTGTTACATTGGCTCAGCGCAGTGGCTCAGGGGTAGAGCTTCGGACTCTCGACTACGAGAACCCGGGTTCGAATCCTGGCTGCGGCGTTAAAACCTTGGGCAAGTTTTTTCACTCTACATTGCTCCAGTTCACTCAGTTGAATTAAATGAGTACCTGGCTATAGACAGTGATGGATATGTGTACGAGCAGCCTTCGCGCATTAATTGTAGCATATGGCTGGATGCTTCCCAGAGAAGCCGAGATGGTGTCTGAGTGAACAGGTCTGTCAGGGAAGTAAAGTGTAAAGCGCTTTGAACGGTCCTGAGGATTGGATATTGCGCTATATAAGAACTGCCTTTACTTACATTCTCACACGTTTTCATGCTAATTAATTGATCACAGGTTCACTGTTTATACCAAATAAAAAATTTCAGTTTGCTCAACTAGTAGGCTATTTAGTATTTACACAATGAGAGTATTCAGTCATTCAGTAAATTTATCCTAAAACCCATCCTAAAATGACAACATGCATCTGCTCTTCCCAACGTGACCTTCTGGAACTCTTCGGGGAGAGAATAAATCATACTCTGTAGTCTGTATCCCGATAACGCACAGGCGTATACTGCTTGCAGTGTTCACATGGTATGTTGTTAATAATGTCAAGAGTGTTATTGCCATGCAATAAGAAAGGTTAACCTACTTGGGCTACAATACCATACAACTGCTATCAATTCTAAAGGTTGCCATACCGATACTGACTAATCACATACTTTAACATACATTAATTTATACCACTCATGTCATTGTCATTATTTTGCTACAAATTATTATGTAAACTGGCAAGGAATTTATATTATTTAGTAAGTAATTGTTTTTCGATTTACTAATTAGTCTAAGTTTTTTAGTGATGCACTGTAAACATTTTTTTTACCGAGTCTATAATGATGTAATTTTAAAGTTAAATAGGTAACATTTTAAAATAATAATAATGTTTTATACACTTACAGTTTGACACAGCCTGCTGTTGGTGTTCGTTACATTATTACATACAGTAACCACGTACAGTCAATGACACTGCCCACGCCAGACCTTGGGTTTGACCGTCGAAGTATCACAACTGTCAAACAGTCACGACTGCTGATACTGAGTGATACTGCAAACTCACTGATCCGTGACGCTTAATCAGACTTCAGGCTGAGCGGCCACGTCAACATTCAATGCCGCCAGCTATTTGTTTACACCGGGCACGCATAAACGAAGACTTGCGAAGTTTTTATCATATTTACACCATCGTTTCCCATGAGAACTTCCCACGCGCTAGTGACAAAACTGTCCTGCAATATCACACGAACTCCACCGACCGTGCGAACTCGATGGCGTTCTTCGATGTCGCGACAGCCATACCTTGCTATGCCTATGCCAGTTGATGGTCCGTCGAGCGACAATAAATAATACCTGCGTTTACCCGAGAAACACTTACCCGATATTAAAACGTCCGTTAACAGATCCGGGCAAATTCCCTTGCGTCCCCGCTGCTTATGTGCGCTCGGCGGTAATATATACAGCTACGCTTCTCTGAATCTACACATCGCTCCGTCACACAGCCACAACCGCCATCCCGCTGTTGATAGCGCAGTGGTTTGTGGGTATCTTCGAGCAGACGACCGGTGTCGTGAACTTGATCTGCATTTATATCGTCCCCGTTGACCTGTGTCATGCTGTAGCATTTACTAACGCCCACTAACGCGTGTCACTAAAGGATGACTCAAAAATAGCAACTGTTAGTGTTGCGCAAAAACTGCCCGTCATCGTCAGAAAATCTAACCACACCCTCTTCGGCTCTTGCTACGGCCATAGCCCATACCTTATGCTTATCATTAGCCGCAGGGGCTCCCTCCCTCCCAGCAGCAGAGCCTGACAGCCTTTTTTGCCCTAGGCTATGCCTAGCCCTAGACATGCATACATTGACTGTACGGCATCCAGTAGGCCTACTTGTAATCTCTCAGTCTGATGAAGTTTATTTAGAATACATGGAGGGTCGATGGCTCACTTTGTAATTTTCCAAATATAATTTCCATATTGCAAAAATAGAAGCAGAAAACGCAGAAGAGCCACATAAAAATGCCCTCTGTGAATTGCTATTTATCTAACCCGACCACTACCAAATTGTCCGTGGCAATCTGAAGGAATGCATTTGGCAAGTCTCATCCCTGCCCCTACCTATTATCATTATTACAAGCATTTCTAGAGGCCCGTATCTCCAGGCCAGCCCATTTATAGGCATGTACACTACCTATTGTTATTAACAAGTTACCATAGAATTATCATTATGTGTGGGATGGACAATTTACGTATCATATATAATTTGATAACCAACTTCACTATAAACCTACAAAAGAAAATTATCAAAATAGTTTTCAGATTTACCAAGTATTGCTCATTGTGATAACTTAGCAGAGGACATTATCCAAATACCCGTGCATAACATGGTTAATATCCATTTAAATGTCACGATATTGTTATTAATACAGCAATAAACAGCCATTATACATTTGATGGAATACTGACAATGTTGTAGTTTGTCTAAATGTCAGCATAGCTAAAAAGATGTACAGCTGACAGTTGTACTCGTGTTTAGAATGTCACTTCCATTTGTTATGACAGTTTAATTATTAAACAAATCTATTTAGAATGCTATCTACTTGCAATGTAAATCATTGATTAGCAGTCAGTCATGTCAAATGAATTACCTGGTACAGTGAACATCTTCTAGGTAAGGAATTCAACATTTTAATTAATTAAAAAATTACATTAGGTATGTTCACAAGCTTATTGAAACAGTCCAACCATTTACATAATTTCAAAGTGTCAAATGACTGGGGAAAAACATATACAAAACATAAAATTTGCATCTACCAATAACTGGAAATCCCTATTATGGTTAACCGAGAACGCAATTTTAAATGTTAAAGGACAAACAAAGTTAACTTTTACGTGGCATACACCTAATAGAGTTAATATAAAGTAACAATTTCCACATATACTCAATTTGTTAACGCCAGCGGTTTACCAGAAAAATATTTTTTAACTCCCAGCCATCCAAATTCTGTGCGCTACGGCTGCTACCCCATCTTAGACGAAGAATGACGTCACGACGGTGATCGAGGCGCTCTCCACGTAGATTCCCTGCATAGGGTTTGGCTGTTGTCATGAAATGGCTGCAACTCGGCAACGCGCGTAACATGCTGATGACGGTAAATATAAAGTTGTCTATTATTGTTATCGCTGAAATCATCCCATCAACTGATGATACATGTCTACATCAAAGCATTTCTCCTCAAAATGGACCGAGCAAAGTGCCAAACAGTACGCCCGCAAATCACCAACGTGAATCCATTGCTTCAATACTACCGGTTGTTTCAACTATTATTGCAACCGTATGCCGAACACGAAGGCATACTTACTAAAGTTTACCATAGATTTAACCACAGATTTAGATATACGTCTATAAGCAGCTGCTAGATGTCACGCCAACTGAACGAACTGTCGAAGACTCGAAGTTGTTGACCCTTAAAAGCGTCACCGGAAGCTGACCGAGATATAGAATGCCGCGCGCTGAATGGCCAAGCCAAATTAACCCTTCACTTCAGACCATCGTGGATTTCGTTAGAATTTTAGACTTTAAAGTCACATTCTGAGTAAACCGCTGGCGTTAAAAAATTGAGTATATGTGGAAATTGTTACTTTGTATAAACTCTATTAGGTGTATGACACGAAGCCGTAGCCTTTTTTTGTCCTTTAATGACATCTACTACGAGACTAAAACATGCAATGATCACACGACAGCAGACGCTTGTTAATTATGTGTTTATTCAGTGACTAACATTATACAAGAACAGAAACAAGAAAAGCCTAAAGTACTGAATGGGGGTTACTTGTGCAGTTGACAAAACATACATTACTAACATTTACCAATGGGTTGCCTGCTTGGGTGACTGTCTGACAACACAACAAATGATACAGCCCAACCGAATACCCACTTGCGAGATATTCATAGCCCTTGTGTTAATAAGACAGCGCGGTAGTGTATCACAGTAACTCCGCACTGATCCAGCCCGCTTTGCCTAAATACCACACCAATTGCTTAAGCACACGTAATCACGTTCTGCGTGCTGAAGCATAATAGCGCATTTCATCACATATATTCATCATGCTGTATTTTGAGGTGTCACAAATCATGCACGATGCATTCGAAGCAATACGGTTTACAAATCAATTCAACCAATAAATCTTATCAAAAATAATGCATCCACAAAATATGCTAATTGCCTGTGAATTGTAACATGCTTCCAGAGTGACTGACTGGTTATGGCAGATGGACATGTTAGGTCCAGCCATCCAGTGGACAGAACATGTCGGCTTCCTTCAGAATAAATCAACAGAACACCTGACAAAACCATTGTTAAGTAACATGCATGCTGGCCTGATAACAGTTACTAAAGACACATACACACAGGTATGACTAACATGTACATTTAGTTACACTGGTAGTTGTAGTAGATCAAATTATGAATGGCATCTTACAATCCAGTTAATTTCTTGCTCTTGTATCAAAATTGTTATGGTAGAGGACATGCATGCCAGCCAACTTTATTGTTTATGCTACTTCACATTTTAAACGGGGGTTTCTTTGCGAAACGAAAATAAAATAGTCAACCAAGATGCGGAACTGTGGAGAAGTCTCTTTTCACAGCATCAATGCAGGTGTATGCAGGTTAATTTAGACGTCAACACCATTTAACACATAACTATAAATATTGATTTTTTTAAATACAATTTATCTCAAATAGCATTGTGATTTCGTAGAACTACCGTGATCTAGTGAGATGTTTGAAGCCATGCGCTGCATCAGGAATACAACAACTGTGCTTTACTTCATGGACACTAAACACTATGTTTTTTCCCCACTCTGTGCAGGCAAAAGGCAAATGTCAGCTACCATGTGAAACAAACATGTCTAGAACGTTTGTCATTTGGTCACTTCTACTGTCATCAAACAGCAGCATCTGTCACAAACTCACTGAAATTGCAGGATTCTAGCAAATTAATCTACATGTATTGTGAAAAGCCAGAAACCAGTAACACTCCAAACAGTCATGATTTCAGCCATCTACATTGCAAAACCAGCTTCTGCCATCTTTTACCAACAGCGATTGGCACTAAGTGCCAAATGTGCCGATTTTTGATGGCAGTACGGCGTTTGTGGTCGAGACTAACGTTTTGTAGTGCGTACATCTCACTGAGTGAGAGAACACTGGTACAATGTCACAAGCAACTCCCCTTCAGGCTTAAAACACAAGAAGAAAAGAACAGATAAAAATAGGTTACACCGTGATAACTGGTGGGTGGTTGCGGCATACGCCACCGCCGAAAACCAACCAAAACATAAATGATGCTAAAATATGCAGATCCATCTAAAGCACATCTCTACATAAAACAGGTCTCCATACATAAATAACACATTATGTTTCGGCCAACAACATAACCACGGGTTTGTCCGCCAGTTTACGAATTGTCGTCCGTCGGTGTGCACTCTGTCCAGGTGGGCGCGCCACCGTCATTGCATTCAGACCTACAGGGTGTATTCTGCGACTATGTACAGCTGTAGCCATTGCAAATTGTATACAATATATCTCGTGTCACAATGGCTTTAAAGAAAGGAACTTGGAGCCCCAGGTAGCCACGTCATCTGCGGACTCATGTCTGCGCCCGTCACTCGTAAGACACGGTCACCAAACCATGTACGACGGTGACAGGCATCGCCAACTGTCACAGTTTGTGTCACACGTCATGCAACTTGTCAGGGCAGACACCGAGACGTTCTCTCGTGCTAACCACTGATCGACACATCAAATACGCTTGTGGTGTATCTACGTCCACTCTGTGCTCTCATAACGTCCGAGCATCGTCCGTACGTACGCACGCGTGGCAAACACAATGATACTGCTGCGTATACCGTACATGACACCAAACACATCGCGGCCCGTCTGTCGTCACGGTTCTTCTATCACAAGCGACTTAGGACGACGACATCAAAGTCAGTCCAGTGTTACAACAATACGCGCCCGCTGCACTGGTGTCGCAAGTCCCACGCGAAGCGACAGCAAAATTCGACCGCAAGCCGAAGCGGAAATCATCGCTAAATTTGGACAGGCACCCGATGACCCAGTGTATCACACCTGCTCGATGCAGCCTGGTCTTGTTGGCGCTGGAGCTCTCTACTCTCACAGTAGGTGGGTTCTTCAACTGCGGCACTGTGTTGGCAGTGACGTCGCTCCAGGTAGAGCAGTGACGTCGCTCCAGGTAGAGCAGTGACGTTGCTCCAGGTAGAGCAGTGACGTCGCTCCAGGTAGAGCAGTGACGTCGCTCCAGGCGGAGCATCACATCACATGTGCCGGTGGCTCGAGTTCTTCGACACGCATGGCCCAGTGTTGTTCCGCTACGTGTCTGGCTGTGCCGTCATGAACGTGTTCGGACTACGCAGGCTCTCCAGCTCTTTAATCTGTTGCTGGATGAACAGCACCCTGAAACACACAAGGTCAGAAGTTTGTGTCCAGGAAGCAAACATTTCTTGTCTTGCTTCGTACAGATCCAATGTTAGTTCAGTCCTAAATAACAACAACCAGAAATGTTGCAGAGCTAGTTTTAAATTTTTTATACAACTACAAGGACAGAGTTTACATCATCAGAGAGTGTTTCATTCATCTGCACTGATTTGTGACACAGTTGTTAAGTTAACTGCAGTGTTTAGAGGTACAGGCAGCAACAGCTAGGTCAATAGTAGCCTCATTCATCTTTCAGTGGAACACCTACGACAAAATATAACTAATATTCATATCAGCTGAATATCTAGCTCTGCTGCCTATTATGGTTTATCCAAAGCAACAAAATGCATTAGCATGTAGTGGTGCCATCTGTTGCATTTATGACTGACTGTATACTGTGATGCCACCTGGTGGGTAATTCAGATGCAGGCATAATTTTGCTAGTTGGTTTACAATTGTTGCCTATATGCATTCAACAACAACCACATTATTGAAAGCTATTTCCCCAAGATCATGTCAGAAGACAACTCAACTACATTTGTGTACACGTTTGTGATACTTATAACCTGATGTCTTGCAACAGTTGTTGTACATCATTCAATTCCTACACTACTGCAGCAAAACCAGTCAAGAATTTCTTTACATTCATTTACATTCAACATCTTAATAGCCACCTGGAACCGCCAAAGTTATAACAACAAACGTTATCAATAAGTTTGCTATTTCTAATGTATGTTCACAGAAGTGCACACACCTCTGTTCATGTAACGTTGACTGTATCTCTGCTATCCGCACTAGTGACCGTGCCCTCTTCAGTTCGCTGGACACCCACATGCACCGGTCACTGGACACATTGTGTGCCTCTTCACACAGCCGGTCAGCCTGCAATGGACACACCTCAGTCAATAGCTCCACTCACCAAAGCCAACAAGTCAACATTTCAATCAACTCAATACACCCTTGATTACAGTACAATAAAGAAGAGCGTAACAGAAAAGAAGAAGACCAAAGACAGCATGAAACAAGATCTTTGGGGAGTCAGTGTCTATGGGTAAGATCACTGCAACACACATTTTAAGTATTCTAATAAGTACAGCAAAAGCTATCCAGTAAATATGGACCTCATCTTGCATATGAGCAAAACAGAAGAACATTTGTAAGTTCTATCAGAAACTAGAGCTCAAAATGCTATCATGTTGGTGACTGCTTTACACAAGTGTCATACCTTCTTTTGTTTCAATTCTAGCAATGAAAGAATCATCTACTGTTCTAAGGAAATTTAATAACATTCCTACAATTCCAAGTCTGTCTTTATTCACCAAAAAATTAAGAAATAATTATACCAAACTATTGTGATTCATTTCTCGTCTCATCTCATCACCCAAGTTCATTATATCTCCACTTATTACTAGAAACAGAATCAAGACAGCAAGCGACCATACCTGTTTCTCAACTTGGTCCCCTGGCCAGCCAGTCACATGACCAGTTAATTTGCTATCATAGTAGTTAGCGAGCGACGGCGTCAATTCTACGGTGTCAGGTTTCCGATGAGACGCTGACAGCATGGTGCTAATAGACATGTGGCCCTGCGTTGGACTGTCCCGTCTGAAACAATGAGTACATCATCATGTAACTTGTTAAAATATGCATGGACGCTACCGATTATCTACTCTAACTGGCAGATATCTTTTATCCCATTTAGATAGTAGTATGGGACACAATTTTTTTAATTAGAAATCTATTATTTTAAGTTACATTATGTACGATTGTTATATTTGCATAATAAGAGAAGTGTTTTTGTTAATGTGAAAAAAGCAACCAGTTAAGAGATAACATGACAACCTTGCCATTCTTTAAATATAATATTACTTTGCTGCGGTTGTTATTCACCGTTGTATAACATGATTACAACCATATCACCCATGATATTTTATTTACTTTGAACAGAAGAGTGGGGGGCATACTGGAAGAAGAACAATACAATGCAGAGACAATGCCTAGATAGAACTTGAAATGATGAACAGCTGAGAGTGGTGGAGAATGACAGAGGACCACAACAAGACTGGAAGAGACTACATGACGTGTCCCCTCACCCCATGAGGGAGTAAAGGAGACAAAAAAGATCACTAGCGAAGATACTCGTTGAAGAAAATCATGGCGGTGTGACTGTAGTGGAATGGAACCAACGGTCGCCCCGCTAGAGCAAATGTCTCACCTGGCAGACTTGCTACTGTGTTCCGAGTGAGGACTGTCCCGTGACCACTCGTCGTCCAGCTTGTGACTCATGCACACGTTGCCCGCGGGCGCATGGTCAATGTCGGGCGACTGTAGGGGCGTGCCGTCAGACTCGGGCGATTTACTATCAGCTGTCACAAACATACAATGTTTAATCAAGGTCCATACACATCTGGACATTTGAAATTCAAGGCTATTTGAAAAATAAATATAAATTTTAAATTTTAACATTAAATTGTTTATTCAACTAAGAAAACAATGGCGCCGACCACAATGAAATGCTGATTGCACAAGTGCACAAGTTATTTTTGTGCATGGGTTTTTCCTTTCCTGGCTGTTATCCATCACTACAATTGAGTCAAAACAATATTTTATTGACCACAATTAAATTCAAGATTTTTCAAGAATACTTTGTAAAATTCAAGGATTTCAAGGCCTTGATTTTGGTCCAATCAAATTCATGGCTTTTCAAGACTTTCAAGGCCTCATACGGACCCTGATACATGCATTCACAATAATTTGTTAGATTACACTTTCAGAATATCTCTACTTCTTCTGTTTGCCAGGTGGCTTGGGCATGGTAATTTACAAAGCTTCCTCTAAAATTCCTCTTATTCAGTGGTTAGGTTCTACCTCCACATTTACTAGGTAAGGGTTGAGAAAGCAACTGCAATATGACATAATTCAGTCGAACAAAAACACTAACCATTTAGGTTCTGTTGTAGCTGCTGTTGTTGCTGCTGGATCTGCTGCAGCAACAGCTGCTGTAGCTGTCGCTGCTGTTGTTGTTGCTGCTGTGCTAGCAAGGCTTGCTGCAGTTTCTGTAGTGTTTCAATAGCTGTAGAGAACAAAATGCAATTTTCAATTTTGTGAAATTCCATTACATCTTTCACATAATTATTTTCCTATGCAAAAACATTTAATAGCAGAAAGTGGGCTATATTTTACTAACTAAGCACAAGTAATCAATACTTCAACTTGTTCCAGTAGGATTAGAGGCAAAACAACAACACAACACATGACTGTGTCTTGCTGAGAGAATCCTTAATAGATAAGCGTTACACAGAAAAAAAATCAACTACTTCCATGTTATATGCCACCATTGCAAATTGCATTTAACCGTTATCATACAACAATGAAGTAACTTTATGCATAGTTAGACAAGACCACAGGCGGTATCCAATCGTGTGCTACTATTCCACTGTCGAGTACAATTACAGCAGAATGCAAGTACCAAAGGCATCATTTCATTCTTTTTGCAATCAATGTGAAATGTATTTATATTTTGCAAATTCAAAGTCAGGGACAACATAGTTTATCATTGCAGCCATTTGCTATGCGGTTTCGAAAGAACTGAACTTTGAACACGATGATCACATCACGATGCAACAAGGTAGTATGACTAGTATTTGCGGCGATGATTAAACTTGTGCCGTTAAAAAATCAAATCACTGCTTCATCAGCTAGAGCATTACGTTTATAATAAAAAGCAAACCAACCTTGTTGTGTGATTTGTTGATTGTTTTTCTGCATCAGCTGTGACACGGACGACGACTTGTCGTTAGATTGTGATATTGACTGTAACATCGCCATGCTGGTTGGTGTGACTGACGCTGACGCCGCTGATGACGCAGGCGTGTGTGGTGACACTGACGGCATCCTGGTGATGATGGGGTGCCTATGATGTGAGGGCGTGTGACTGAGGTAGGAGGGTGTTTGACCGAGGGAGGCACACCGTTGTTCCATCATCGACTCCTCTGTCGGCGTACTGCCTGGAGAGATGTCCATGTCCTCCATTTGCCGTAAATCTGAAATAATTGCAGGAGTGATTGAGCTTGTTGACAAGTAGACAGATCGCTCTTGCATTATGTGACTTACATGTGCCATCTGGCATCAGGGATTTATGCAAGATAAAGTTTTGCCAGTGACCAGTCACACATTTTTTGGTTGACACATGAACATTATACATACAAGCCCATTGAGATGCGTTTCATGACTTCAAATGAAACACATGTGTGACACCCATTTTCAAGGCATATACTTTTTGAAGAATTGTTTACCCGTCCAGTGATATCCGTCCAGACCTGGTTTACCCATCCAAATGATGGGTGGACGAGTCTACATAAAGCTATGCATGGCATCAGGGCTTTATGCAGGATCAAATTATTGCCAGTCACATGTTTTGGTGAACACATTGATGTTAACTGTTAAGGTAGTTTATAAACTTTCATCAAATTGTGCCTGATGACCTGAAATGGGGCTACAAACACACATTTAACACCGTTTACACTCACTTTCAAGGCATAAGTAACAGTATCTATGGTTTTAGAAGACCTTTTTTTGCTCCTTCATTTTTTTGCCCGTCCACAACCCGCCCTCCATATTTCTACCCGTCCATATTCTTTTTTCCCGTCCAAATGACGGGTGGACGGGTCTCTAGATAAAGCTATGCATGGCATATTATTTGTGCAAGTTCTGCAGTTTACCTTTTAAATTTACTACCCATCAGGGTAGGGTAGGGTAGGGTACAATGACTACAATCAGGGCTTTATGCAGGATAAAATTACTGCCAGTCACACATGTTTTGGTGGACACATGGATGTTAACTGTTAAGCTAGTTTACAAACTTTCAAATGTGCCTGATGACCTGAAATGGGCTACAAACACATATGACACCATTTGCACTCAATTACAAGCCATAACTAACAATATCTATGGATTTTAAGACTTTTTGCTCCTTCATTATTTCACACATCCACCCACATTTCTACCCGTCCATATTCGTTTTTACCAGTCCAAATGACGGGTGAGTGTTTTGCACAATTGAAGATGCCAAGATGAAGAAAGCCCAATGACTACAATGCAGGACTCATCTTAGCAACATTTTTAATGTGTGATTAAACAGTGATGGTACACATATATATCTGGTTGAGACCACAATTAGATAGCCTTTGAATTTTTATTCAAAATGACGTTAAATCTTAACCAATCCTAACAGTGCTGCATACATGTGTTGCTAGTATATTCAAATTAATTACCAGTTTATCTGTAGTGTTCACACATTTTATGTTTTTACTAAGTTCACTGTTGTCCCCAAATTAAAAGGCAAAATAATTATCTTCAACATATATTATCAGAAGCTAAGACAAAATCACAAAAGGATATAATTATCAAGTTATATTAAAATAATTATGAAGATATTTCCACATGTTATCCTTCTTATTCATGGATTCCCCTTACTCATCAATGTGTACTTAAATAAGCATGGTACCCTTTTATCACCCACCGTAAGCCCTGTGGTGCATGGCATAGATTACCCATGGCGCAATCACACATTTAATCCATCCAATATATATTGAAAGAATGCCCATCAATATGGATCCACCTCTCTCTCTCTCTCTCTCTCTCTCTCTCTCT
>OZ024857.1:2227700-2416878 GCA_964017155.1 Oasisia sp. SBJ-2009 | reverse complement strand
GAATTCACATAGTGAATTGAATATATTATTTTGAAAATATTATTTTAGAATGTAATATTTAGTGGTACCAACCTAGTATCGTTGTTTTCAGTCTTACTATAATTATGATTGTTCAAAAACAACCAGTACTTGTGTATATTTACACATGTATCACTATGGTGATGGTACAGTAACTTGTATTGCAAAAATTAGTCAAATTTAATCCTTTTCAGAGTTTTTCCAGGTTGTCTGGTATTTATCACTATTTGAGGGTTTTTAACAAGATGGTATTTACCAGGGTGGGAAAAACGTACCAACCCTGCCATGGTCACACTTGACACAAAGCTCAGTGATGATCTAAAGTCCACCTAAATTACCAAACTGTAGTACTGTAGAAACATTTTGCTCATTGTCACATCTGGATGCATAATCAAGTATGATGAAATGGTTGTACTGTGTAGTGTATGCATGCATACTGCATAGCCAGCCTCTGTGTCAGTTGTATTGTAGATCTACACAACACTCTATTTGCCTCTTTCACTACCTCCGGTACTACTAGTTTTCTGTACGTGTAATGTTTGGCTTGCATAGCCTGTTAGAAATGTACATGGTATGATTTCTTGCCTTGTTTGTTGGTAGTAGCAGGTACGTATCACCACCAAATGTGGCACATTGAAATCATCTTTGGGAACCAAACAGTGATTGAATGGGTGACGCTTATCAGAATGCACATTTGATCTATTTTCACTTCTTAAATAATTATTAGGCATAGTATATGCTTGATAAAATGAATACAGTATGTACAGCAGATTATAATTTTTATTTGGGCTGAACTACCAGAAGTGGCAGATTGTTGTTGCAGCTTTTTCCAGTCCAATTGTGGGTAAACAGACAATTTGCAGTATGTCCCCCCCCCCTTGTAAACTTGTAAGCTGGTAATTATATAAAATGTAATCCGATAAAATCTAAAGAACAAAATTCAAAATAATGTCCATCAATACATCTACATTATACACCAGCTTATGACTAAGTGCAAAAAGGTGTACATGTGAGGGTGGTATTTTTTAAATCAAAAAAATTTGATTCAATCAAGTTGTGATGTCAAAATTGTATGTAGACGACAATAATTCACTGTTGTACATATCTGTTGTAATGTGCACAGGAACACAATGTTTTACTCATGTTCAGGGAGTAAAACACACAACATGCCGGTGACTTATAACATTGAAATTGTTTAGCTGCACACTACACACAATTTAAAATTCATGATATATTATAAAGTTTTATTTTTAAATTGGCTTACATTGGGCTCCCGCTAGCCAAATTAACAAATTAAAAATACTTTGGTATAGTGAAGGCTTTTAAAATGTTGTGAATATTAAGTCCGTGGCTTCTTCTTCGAAGTTAGCAACAAAAGCTATTTATCTGTTAAACTTGAACAAATCTACCATACCGTTCATGTTGCCTAACAATTAAAAGTTAGGTATAATATAGTCACATAATAATCCACTAGTGGGCATAACAAAGTCTACTCCTGCTATGAAAATAAAAATGTTTACCGACTCATAAATTTTCTTTTGAATATCCAGTTGACTGCATTGCATGCTTTAAACCTCTTGTGGTCAGAACGCCCGAAACTACCTAACGCCCAAATCAACCCAAGTACAGAGGCACATTTAAACTGCATACCACAATATTGTGTCATAAAATAATGGCAATTTATTTCAGCAGTTTGCACGTAATAATTTTGAAGTTTCATTGGCAACCATCAACATTTTGTAATGCAGGCTATTTCCGTGGCTTTATAGCATCAATTGCCATGCGGTTTTGTAGTTGAACTCCATTTACTGTACTGCTTGTCATGATCGTCACGCAGTGAATATATTTTCAGCCAATAAGATTAAATTATAACATTTGCTGCAGGGATGAAAAACATGGAAGAACACACAAACTGTCTGCCAACGATTTGTATGATTAAATGCTAATTTTTGAGCGGCCTATTTTGTTATGAACAAATATTAACCCTGCAGGTGACCAGGGCCGAAAATTGGCCCAAATGCACCTGCCTCTGTTATAACAATTTTCATTTCCATCACACACGAATTTCCATGACACGCGAAAATTTTGTATCATTGGATAGCTGACAGATTTTTCTAGATCATGTATATTTTTCATTGCGTAGATTCAGTGACAGATTCTTTGCAGTCGAGTTTAAAAAGCATGTGATACAGTTGCTGCCCATATTTGGGAGATTTTACTATGTCCAGATGAATGAATTTACGCATCCATTCATAAAGTCGACACCCCCACACATTCGGTATCAAAAGAAAGCTCTGTGAGTGGCCAATCTGCCAAAAATAAACCACGTGGGTTCAGTCCATTCAGCCAATCAGAACCGTGATTTCAAATGTAGCATCATTGACCATGCGAAGCCAAAGTTGAAGACAAAATGGCGGCGCGGTAAACAAATGTTTATCCGCTTCGCAACTTTCATTTGGATTATCTCAAGTTTCTGCGTTGATATTTTGACAAAATGCTTGACAGTATTCATAAACAAGGTTATTATATTAGTTCACGTAGTTTGATTGACTTTGGAGGCGTTTTTGGGGTGACAATTCACCAAATTAGCAGCGCGACATTTCTCCGACCGGACGCGTGGGTTGCAACGGTAACGAGCGCGGCCGCAATCGGCCGCCTTGAATCAACGTATGTTTATGTCGGAAAAAGTCATAAATATCATAGTTCTCAACGGATTTGTTTCATTTTTGTTTTATTTCACAGCTAATATATGAATCTACATTTGTCTAAATGATGAAGTATATTCGTCCACACGATCATTTTCTGGCAGCAGGATGAAATGGGTGTTTTTTTTAGTTCAATTTCAAATACAAATATCCGCATGATTTTCATTTGTTCTACATATATTATAATTTTATTATAATAAAGCAACCGTTTAGCGTTAAAATGATGCATCATATTTTTATGACCAATATTAGCGAAGTTATGATTTTTATTGGAACAGTATGCTACAGAGGATTATTCTTGGTCACCTGCAGGGTTAACGTGCGGCTCGATGATGTGGTTGGTGTTTTTTTTTTAGCTCCGTTGTAATTATTTACATTGTCATTATGTCAAACTTCAGTAATTCAGACTTTGATGAAATTTTCAAATTGGGTTTATAACGAACGCTGTCATCGAAGGGGAACGTTTTGCAGTATGATTACGCATTTGAAATATAATGCTGACTTACTTATTCTGCTGGGATGACAGTTATGATCGCGAAGAAAGCCATTTTGTATAAAATGTGGAAAAAACCTACATACTAATGCACTCACCAAAAACAAAATAATTTCAGTTTTTTTTACCAGACATGTAATTAGTTGTATATGTTATAGTACAGTAATTTATTATTATTTCATATGCAGCAAGTATCCATAAATTATTAATAACAAATATTTTATTAACCCTGGGACCGGCCATGGCCGATTAATCGGCCCTAGACACCTTCCCGCATAAACACATTTTTCGTTTGCGTAATCAGTAACCGACCCGCGCACATTTGGTATAATCGGGTAGCTGACAGATTTTTCAAAATGGTGTATATTTATTCATGAGCAGTTTGAATGACAGCGAGTTACACACGGCCGGACAAAACACGTGATAAATTTTATGCCCAAATTTGGGTGGTTTACTACGCCTGCCGTGACGAATTTACGCACCCATTCATAAAGGCCCGACCCCCGCATACGTGGTACCAATAGAAAGCGCTGTTCTTGCCCAATCAGGGAAAAATAAACATGTGAATGAAACTGGTTCAGCGAATCAGAAGCAAGCTTTCAAACACCACGTCATCTTCCAGCCGGCGAAGCCGTAAACAACAAGATGGCGGCCAGTCGCGTCGAAGGAGTTTCCAGATGCAAACGTTTACTTCGGAATATCTCAAGTTACCGCGTCTATGTTTCGACAAGACAACTGACAGTATTCAAGAATGTGTCTATTATACTAGTTCAAATAGTTAGAACAACTTTGGTTGCTTTTTTGTGTGAAAATTCGACCATTTGTCAGCGCAACATCTCACCGGCCGCGCCGCGGGTTTGCACCGCCGGCGAATGTACCAGCAATCGGCCGGCCTAAAATGGCCTACCGCGATGTCGAAAAAAATTCGTCAAAATAAAAGTTCTCAACGGATTTGATTCATTTTTGTTTTCTTTGGGAGCTAATATGTATGGCTACGTTTGTCTCACTGGAAGTAGGAAATGTGTCCGTTCAGTAATTATTTAGGAACGGGATAGTGCGTTTATTTTCCCCATATTTTTTTGGATGACGTTCAGCTAATAATATCACCGTGATTGTCTGACATAATAGAGATAATATAATTTTATTATAATAAAGAATTCATTTGGCAGTAAAATGATATATAATTCACATTTTTACGATTAGTATTTGCAGAGTTATGATTTATATTGTAACAGCATGCAAAACTGAATTTTCGCTGCCCGGTCGCAGGGTTAAACAAAGTTGAAATATTTCAATAATGAATATTAATTTTTATTCAAACTTTGATAATTCATATTTGGATAATAAATTTACATATCTGGCACATATACCTGTACATGGGTATTTACAAAAGGAAGTAGTACTACAGATATAGTGAAAAATTTATTTAAATCATACCAGAATTTATTTATTTGCATTTATGTAACTCAAGTATAGCACATGATGTGCTCACAACATAGTTTCTCAATTTAATTCATTAGCAGGTATTTATTTCCATTAATCTGGCCTTGAGATGGTTAAACAAATACAAGATTACACCTGAACTAGACGATTTCTGAAAACAACAAAGCATCCTTTTAAATGATCGCCACAAGCAGCAAGTGCCAAGACAAAGACCTGTCGTCTGTTGAGGAACAGGATCAAGTCTGCAGAAGTGAAGAAGAAAATAACATCTCATTTCACTGCTCTAACAGGCATTAAGAAGAGGTTTCAAGAAACGTATAGCACCTGTTAGCAACTTGTTAGCAATTGTAAAGTTAGCAAATTTTTTACTTGCACAAATTTTATCCTGCCTAAAGCCCTGAGTCTGGAAATAGTGATGCATGTAATCTAATTTCATTCCAAGATTATGTTCCGGCTACATAACAAAGTGAATTTAGTCATTTATTTTGGTTTTGCCAAGTATAAAAAATCATGTGAATTTAACCCATTTTATCCGGAATACGATTCTAGTCGTAGTTACCCTTTTTATCCGGAATACGATTCTGGTCGTAGTTTGCACGGCTTCCCCGCACTCTGACGTTTTGGAATCCCATTGGCTGGTTAACACCGAATGACGTCAGTATATCGGGATCACTAGGAAACCCATATTTTTCAACCAATCAGTGCCGTTCTTTGGGTATTTGCCGTCCAAAGTCGGCACCCCCAAGCCAAAGTGAAATCAAAGATGGCGTCGAGTCGCAAAGATCGTTAAATGTTGACGTATTTCGAAGGATAACTCCATTAATTTACTTCATACTGTTGATGACAAGAAGGCAGACACGTGGATAGCCGATATAAGATGGACGGTTATGGTATTTGATGCGATATTTGTCCGTGAAGACATACTTTGAAGCCATCGAAGTGGGGTCGACCGACAACGGCATTCATTTTCGCTCACCGCGCACCACGCCGTTTTTTTTGGCGCCAAACAAAGTTAAGATTATTTCCAACGATGGTAACTACTTCATCAATAAAGTGACGTTGAAATGTTGACCAACGTTGTTACTTTAGAGTACTTATTTATTAGTTATAAGAAATAAGCCACAAAATTATACATCGTTGACAGAAAATATTTCAAAAATTTGCATAATTCCGCTCAGCGGCGCCACACGTTGGCGATTCAATCGACTGACATGGGGGTTATTACAAACAATTTTACATTATGAGATTATTATCCAAGATATGTGGACAAGTTGTATACGTTTGTTTTCAGCAGAGAGTAATGCATAAAATAAAGTCAACTTGCTCATTGACATGTTGTCTCCTTCTTGGCGAAAATGTCAGGTGAAAAGTAATGTGACAAACCTCAACATAGGTTTGAATTTATTGGGCATGTTTTGTCATATGCCACATAAAATATATATGATAAAACTATGAGTTTGTCAATGCGACTTGATAGTTTATTTTATCTACTTTCTAAAGGTATATCACATTTAAAAATTGATTGAGAAATAATAAAGTTATGTCCATTTTAAATGAAGGCCTGTCATTTTTTAATGCTGACAGATTGATTTGAGGAAATGATCAGGAACTGGCTGCAACTCGTCTGCACTAGCTTCAGGATAAAATGGGTTAATTTGTACTAAGGCAGCATATGCAGTTCAAATTTTTGGTATGTGCATTCCAATGCCATTATTTTATTTTGAGGTGATGTTTATCCAACTGATTTCATTACTCCTTTGTATTTTACTCTGGTATTCTGGTGAAACTTTTCCAGTTTTGGGACCTTGTTGGACCCCAGCCCAGGGGTCTTCAGAATGATTCAATTTAATTTAGATTTGTAGTGCATACATATTATATTCTGAATGGGGTCCCTAGATTTGGCAGCTAACATGAATCAGTGGATGCAGAGTGACGCCTTAACCATAGCTTTATGTCGAGACCCGTCTGCCCGTCATTAGGACGGGTAAAAACGAATATGGACGGGCAGAAATGTGGGTGGACGGGTAAAAAAATGAAGGAGCAAAAAAGGTCTTCCAAAACCATAGATATTGTTATGCCTTGAAAGTGAGTGTAAATGGTGTCATATGTGTGTTTGTAGCCCATTTCAGGTTATCAGGCACATCTGAAAGTTCGTAAACTAACTTATCAGTTAACATCCATGTGTCCACCAAAACATGTGTGACTGGCAATAATTTTATCCTGCATAAAGCCCTGGCCTTAACTTTGTTGGACCTTTGACCCAAAGTATTAAAATCACATGTTTAGGATTGTGGTGGTCGGTAAAACTGGTCAAACCAATCACTACCCTCAGGGGTAGTTTTACACACCAACCTGACCCTAACACAGACCAAAAAGTGCCAAGTATGTCTTACCTTCATTGTCGTCCCTCCGTCCTGCCTGCCACGCCGGCTTCACACAATTATAGTCTCCCATACTGCCGTCGGCGAAGCCACCGCCACTATTAGTCCGTCCATACTTGGACCAGCCTTGCACCTGCGGGTTCGTATTCCCGTCCCACCGACTGCGGTGTTCCTGATCATGTCTGTGTGTATCCCCCGCCCGGCCATGTCTACCAGCCCCGCCATTGTTCAGTGCCACCCTATTCGCAGTCATTGCCGACGCGGTCGTCGTCGCTGCCGACGTACACGCTGTCATGTGATTCTGAAAGCTGCCGTCGTACTCCGAGTGTCGAGGCATCTTCCTAGGCGTACTGTCCCTAGGGTACTGTTTAGCGCCGGCCACCGAGCCGTTGTTGTTGGCTGCGGCGTGTTGTTTCTGCCGGTCAAACACCGGCTGCGACTGTCTGTGGTTGTTGTTGTTGTTGGCATGTGCTGACGGCCGCTGCTGGTCGGCTGACGGCCGTGCCGATGTTCCCATTCTGCTGTCACTTGTGGAATGTTTCTGCTGTTCATTGTGAATTGCTGCAACAAACGAAAACACTCCTGCATCAGACAGCAATCACAGCAGAACATCACCAAACCATTTAACAAGTCTGGCCAGATTCTACACATCTAAGAAACTTTTTTAATCAAATAAACAATTCTGCAAATGTTTTATTCTGAAAATATGGAATGCAAGAACTCATCCTTGGCTATAATTGTAAGTCGGACAAAATGGCAAATGCTGTAGCCAAATGGACATAAATTCAACTGACCTTTTGCTGCAGCGGACCTAGCTGAGTCTTTTTCCCTCGATCGCCCCTCCGTAGCTTTCCTACACGACAGAGGCACATCATGTATCAATACATTTTAGAGGTTATTGGGATATACATTGGAAGACACCTTTTGTATCTAAGGTATGTCAAAGAATAGAAATGAAATGCAAAATGTAACCACAACAAAAGCGAACGTGTAGGCATCATTAGCACTTATTACAGGCCTTATAATGAACAAGAGTAGTGTATCTAAACATGTTATGAGGATAACTGAACTCCCAGTGACACACGCACGCACGCACGCACGCACTCACTCGAGATGGTCATATCCACATGACAAAATCTCGGGAAATCACACATACATTGTTACTATAAATTATCAGTCAGTAAGTTCCAGCCCATGTCCACAAAAGTTGCTCTTCCCAAAGGTGCTATAAGAAGTCAGAAAGACATTTGGCCAAACTTACGCTTCCACCCATTCCTTGGGTCTCTCCCACTGCGAGACTTCAGTGCGACAGTTGTAGAAGTAACCCTTCCCCGATGAACTCACATGTTCCGACCAGTCCCCAAACACACGCACCGCCGACTTCTGTACCTGTACGCAGAAACAGTGGAAATGAGGAAAATCTAGTAAATAATCCTTACTAATCATTGACATTTTGTAGTAACATGGATATGTATCATTAGTTAGTCCTACTACCCGTTATTTTGAAGAAAACATTCAGTAGGAAATTGTTGAGATAGATTGTCTAACTAAGTCTTACTAATAGTAAGTATTAGAAATAATTTTTCAACGAGGACTGAAAGTGACTACTATGCTTACCTCAGACCTGTGATCTCTCTCCCTCTGATCACGGTCTTTATGGCCATGGTGATTCATCCGTTTAGCATCCGCCGGCGAATTATTAGATACTGCAAATAAAATGAGAAAACATGCTCAATTCTGTGATGTATTAAACAGTTGATTGGAGATACCATCCATTAAATCTTTACTTCGTAAAGTGCCCCAAACCACTCACCCCCTCAAACATGGCATCTTCAAATCAGCAACCCACAGCAGGGTGTAAAATAAGAGGGTTGTCTAGTGTCTACCCAGCAGAGTCCAGACAGGTATCCTTTTTAATCAATATTGTGAGTTTGTCTTATGAATGAAATGTTGTTTTGTGAATTATAGTCACTGCCTAGCCTCGCCACAATAATTACTTAACCCTTTAGACCTCAAGTCAGCCAAAGCCGCCCCAAGATATTATAGTCCTATTCCAGTGGCACTTTCTGAAGGATACTTTTGAAACGCATTCAACTTGAAGAATATACATATTGGTAATGCATTGTGGATATTTCTGGCCACTGTTGCTATTCAAATTTTTGGAGTTCCACGCATTTTATTTCAAATTGCCGGTTTTTGAGTTGAGGTGGTGTCGGTTGGTCCGAATCATTTGACTGCAGTAGAATTCTGCCAAAGTGTTTGTGATTCAAGCTGTTTTTTCAGACATCGAATATAAAACTTTGGTCAATGCTTCATTTCAACAATCATTGTTATTGTTGTCCAGGAAGTTCATCAGTTGAGCTCATTTTGTAAACACACGTCTATTGTCAAACATGTTTCCATTGTATTCGAGTATATGGAACATATATCTAAGGTATAATAATAATAATACTGGTGCCAATATGTAGGTAATTTACTCTTTCAAATAAATACAACTTATAGCAGTAAGAAATGAAACCTAAAAAAGTTACATCACGTAATATGTCAGGTTACAGTAAAATATTAATATACTGGCACATCTGCTGCTTTTTGGTCAACTTTTTTAATTCATAAAAAAGCATATCTACATCCAAGATAATTACATGCCCTTTAAAATAATGTTAACTTGCAATAATGCAAATTCAATAATAAAAGACCTATGCCCCAAAATCGGAAACCCGTAATTTTTCAGAATCTGAGCTAGTTTTCTGAGGAACCAGGACCCTTATGTTAAAAATGGCTGAGGTCTAAAGGGTTAATTGGGATTTTCTCTGGTTATTTATATTAGATGACCACAAACACAGCCAAATTGTACAAATGCAGCAACAGAACCGTTCATCAACTAGTTGTTTCAGTCAAGATGGAGTTAACTACTTCTATTCCACTAAGCCAGCCCAATGACTAGAATGCGATTGGTACCAATAGTGTATGATGTTTCACCATACAGTTGTCCAGAATATTGTCTATTTTCCACCTACATGTAACAATATATCTTTAACCAACAGACACCACAGTCGCACCATTTTAAACACATTTAAATGAACATAAAAATAAACATTACTTGCAACAGCTTAAGACCACAGGCAACTTTACAGTTTAACATGGCTGCAACGGGTTATTGACTCAATCATCTCCCAGCACACAAGTACATATTAGTCAGTGTCATGCAACAAGAGGGCTGGGAGCTTAGGCTATAGGGTGGGAATGGATATGGGGTTGATGAATACACAGATCACAGCAGGCTCTACCACTCCGACAGCTAATTCAGACCGACACAGACAAAACGTGAATATTTAGGTTTTTGGGGAAGCCTTGATGTGTCCTTAGAAAGTGTCAAAAAGAAATACAATTGTCTTGTGCACGGTGCATTACCTTAATATATGTCTATGCAAAATTACTGAGAAAAAAACACAATAATAAAAATTAAAAGTTGCAACATGTTATTTTATTATAAGTAATCATATTCTCTAGCAATAAAAGATGTAACAAAATTTTACGGGAAGCCAATCAAAAAGAACAGGTCTATTACATTTCAAATTCATTCTTGTGTCAACATAAAGCCTCTGCTCTGCACCTGTTGCTACAGCAAGACTAAAACTGACATCCACATAGAAACTACAATAACATAAAAACTATTCAAACTGTCTGCGTAAAACAGGCAACATATTTGTAGACAGCTTTATCTTTATATCATCATCACTATTACAAAATTAACTTGTGAAGATGCCTATCCCATAAGCGTACCACCAATGGAAATTTGAATGAAAAAGCCACAAACTACCTGCAAGGAGTCTGTTTCTACAAACTATGCATGTCTGTGAAACTGATGCAGATACCCTCCAAAAGCCAGCCATAAGACAAGGGTGACACACCATCAGACAGGATGGAGAGTCACAGACAGACCACCACACAGACAGAACATCACATAAACACACTCCTATGAGTCCTGTCATTCATACTTATAAATGTAAACAAAACCATGCTCTTACTGGAAGCCTTACTGGGCACCACATATAAAAAGCTTAATCCTATAGCTAAACAACGTACATTAATTTTATACAAAATATAGAACCCACCTTTGAGTTTTTCTTTGGCTCGGTCGGCCATCGCTGATGAACGGTTCTGATACATCGGACTTGGCTTAGCTCCTGCAGGACTGGATTTGTAGCCTGGTGACTCCCAGCTGTTGCTGTTGCCCCCCTTCTCCCCAGGTCCCCCACGATACTTGTCATTGTAACGACCACCAGACGGGCCTTGACTCTTCGGCGTGGCACTTTTGTCCTGCACACACAACACAGTGGTACCAGACGCATTCAGAAACCATAACGATCAGCACTGCAGTTTAAGTAGTTGCCATCCTCAAATTTAGCATTCTCTTGTATGCGTAATAAATATTCCGACATTCTTATTTATTTTAAAAAAAAATGCCTCGCTATACACCTCTTAACTGACACTATACGTTCATTACATTTAGATATTTTCTCTGGCAGAAAATGTTTAAGCAGAGCGATTGTTTTATTGGGGTAATCCAATTTATTGATCACTGAGCATCTCCTCTCTGATGTCTAAAATGGCACCGTTCATAACGACAGTCATGTTTTCTGTGAACCTTCCGATGGATTTTTGATCCATAGTGTCCGATTTGTATTGTCTGATTTGGTGAATCAGCCAGAAACCTTAAAGCTCAGTAAGGTATTATTTTAAATACAATTACTGATGCATACACCATCCGCTATATATAGCTGGTGTGTGCAGCACCTCAGTCACAGTTCAACTGGCCGTTTTTTTTACCACCCTATATTATTATTCAGCACTGTACAATTATTACATCTGACCAATTTGCCACCTCATGTTTGTTTTGCATTATGCTTTAATTTGCCTTCGAAACAAAATTATGGTGCATGGCAAAAACAACCATGCCTTAAATGATAAGGCATGGTTGTTGTTTATTCAACAATCCACAAAGTCACCACCAATAGTGACTACCAAATTCAAGGCGTGCAGTTGCACACACTAAGGTGACATGTTTTACTTTATATAACTAGTACAGAATAGCAAATCATGATAGCACACTAAAAATGTAAACATGCCAGCCTTGCAGTAAAACATGATATTGTCATAAGCTTGTTTTAACAATGCCTGTTGGTTATCATGTTAATACATATGCATATAAATGTCAAACATAGCAGTATCAGAAGTTGTTCAAGTGTTGACATTATTATCAATCTATGAAAATTAATAAATATCAACCAACTGAACTCTTGAAATTTAAATTATGAATATACATAGTTTTACAACACACAATTTTAATAGGCCAGATTGACAACATAAGACCACTACACAACATCTGAAGTGTGAATATTGCTAGATCTGAATGTCTGGATAAATATAGATTTAATTAATTTCAGCAAACGTAGCCACCAACATTAGATAAACAGTAATTTAACCTCTGGACATGTAATGCAAGGTTATTTCAAAATAATGTTAGGAGTTTCATTTGTTTTTACTAACTGCCCCATTATGGTGACAACACATTTGTAGAACCAAGTTTATACCAGCTACTACATTCATGTTTAAAATTATATTATACCATTAGCTTTTTGCTTGGGAATAGACGGTTACTTTTTGTTAAACTGTGTAGTCTTAGAGTTATACCTGGTGATGATGTTGGTTATTAAAACTTGACCTTGATAATTTTATATTTACACAACTTATTGACAATTTGCTTTATTTAATTTGTTTCGTCCTTATAATAGTTTATGTGTCCATCTGATGGACACTGTTAGGTGACGATCATTGAAGCATCTGCCCTCTCCTCACAACTTTCAGTCTTCAAACTGAGTGAAGTTGAGGAAGAGAAAGTCGTTGTTGGAACACCCAGTGTCTTCACCATGGACACTAACCTCAAATGGGTGGACTTGGCCTTTTTCATAATACCTACAACAGATAAACGTTCTGATTTACAATTAGGTTTTGTGTGGGTATAAAAATATTTACATCTCTGAACTGTTCGGCCAAAGTGACAACAAAACATGGCGGATTTGTCAAATTGTAAGCTTAAATTTCGTCGACACATTTGGAGATCTTTACCCATCATTGAGTCTTGGAAGTTTCCTTGCATGCATTACCATTAATGCTAATATATTGGGAATAACTTTCAACCAAATCGTCTGATTATATTTGGTGCAATTCCCAATATTTCGTCTATAAATTCATAACCCTCTACATCGCTGTGCCGACGCCATCTTACATACGGGTGTTCGGGTTACCGGAAGTGAACGAGTGTCTCCGGAAAAATTAGCATTCCCATTACTAAAGTTATATTTTTATGAAGTAACACCAAATATTAACTACTTATACATGTACACTTTCCTATGTTTCAGATTAACATACTCATGACTGGCAAAGTTCCTTTGATCGTATTACTAAACGGCAGCCCCACCCACCCCGTCAATTTCGTTGACCTACATTCCATTCCAGCGTTGGCAATGCCAATGACATGCGAGTCGCAGACGTAGCATTGCAATTTAGGGAACACTACTAATAGTTGTAAACTGTGAAAACAAGGACGGGATAGAAATAGGCAATTTAAAATTATTTAACTTAAACCGGGATGCAGGATAATAATCTTTTTAGCATGCAGCCTGTGACGTACGTCACGAACGCTGGACCAGGCTGAGATTGAGTTATGCTGAACGTCGTAATTTTCATGATCCATGTCATGTCTCATGATTTGGCTGCTCATTGTCATTGACATTGGCATTGGGCATTGCGATGACCCGGTGTAGTTTGCTGGTAGATTGGTCATTGATAGTAATGACACTAAGGGCAGTGTGTGTGTGTGTGTGTGTGTGTGTGTGTGTGTGTGTGTGTGTGTGTGTGTGTGTGTGTGTGTGTGTGTGTGTGTGTGTGTGTGTGTGTGTGTGTGTGTATGTGTGTGTGTGTGTGTGTGTGTTTGCGTGCGTGCGTGTGTGTGTTTGCGTGCGTGCGTGCGTGCGTGCGTGCGTGCGTACGCGTGCTGAAAGCGCACACACTGTCCAGACACTCAGAGTCATGCAATTTTAGCCAAAACGCAGGGGCTAGATGAAATATTTTGTCGATATAGATGACTCAAACAGTATACCCACCTAAGGCTGCCAACTGAAAATGAAAATTAAGCAATTCTTCATGGGTAAAATTTTGGCATTTTAAAGAATTTTTTGCGTGGGTGATGGATTTGGTTGCATAGGATTATAGTCGGAATGCCCAATCGAGTGCCTGAATGCCCCACTGGCCACTACCTGAATGCATAAAAACCTCTAGTCGGCCTTCACAATCATCCTCACCAGCCAGCGGTCGTTGTCCTGTGCTGTTGTACCCCTGGCTGATTGCCTACGCAAACCTTGGAAGTGAGTGGACTTGAACTACAGTGGCAGTTGACTTTGCCAGTCTCTACTGTATCAGCCGTTGGAACAGTGCAAATACCCATGCACCCCAATTTGAATGGGGATCTGTTTTAATTAAATAAGTTGCCCACTTTGTCATTGAAAATAATACCAATAAAGGCTGTGGTTGGTCGAAATGCCTTCCATGCAAGCCGTTCGTTTTGTTATTTGTATATAAAAAAAAAAAATTGTTTTGACAATTCATATTGCTCAAACTGAATAAATGAAACAGATCAAGTCTCTGAGTTTGGCCATTTTTTGTATGGTATTTGTAAATATAAATGGGCCTAGAGGCTCTGCAGACAATATAACGAGTTTGTAACTATGAATGAAATGTGTCTTGGTCAACCATATAGTCACTGTTTAGTCTTTTCACCATAATCACCTAATTGGCATTGTCTCTGGTTAAAAACTAGAAACACCAAACTATATGACTGCAATGACAAGACTGGTCATTGGGGGTTTTTAGTCAAGAAGATGAAGTTATCTATTTCACTCAGGTAGCCCAGTAAAGTGTAGGATGTTTCATTCTATATTTGTTCAGAATATTAATTGTATATGTTTGTAACAATATACGAGAAGCACCAAAATAAACTTGACTTACATTTACAGAAAAACAATAGTTATGAAGAGAGAGCTGAATTAAACCCTGTAAACCCTGCAGAAGCAGCCTGCCACAGATGGAATACCAGTCAGGTTACTTAGGTATGCTTTCCATGCAGGCCACTTGGGCTTCAGTTCAAGGCAGTGGGCAGTCACCAATAGACAATTATCAATTGGCCATAGTTTCTGGCAGGCCACCTAGCCTCCAGGGTTGGGGTTGAGGCAGTTACAAATACACAAATGCTGTCCAGACAGACACAGGCAATATGTGGACATGTCGCTTTTTTGGAGGTCCTGAGATGCCCTAAGAAACATTGAAGCAGATACAAATTTCTTTTTTACTACCTATAAGACACGCCTACCGGGGTAGATGAAATGTTAGAGAAAAGTTACCCAAGAGTTTTGAAAAAACTTACAAGTTTTAGGCCTTCAGAATGATCCAATCACATAAATAGTTTTCTTGTGATGTAGCAGTAGTAAGGTATGTCTATGCCAAATAAAACAAATTATCCTCATTAGTCAATGGTTTCTGGGATATGGGCGCTAACAGCGCATGGCAGACACAAAATGATGCCCTAAGTCCACTATTTAACAAGAGGCATGCTTCGATTAAGTCCAACTCGCAGGTCAGCCAGCAGTTTATATATATATATATATATATATATATATATATACAATTACTTCACAAACCACTGAAACTTGCTGGCATGCAATATTGTTGACTGAGCTCATCTTCAGAGTTTCACTTGGTGATACGCCAAAGCGACCTGAGACATAGCCTGATTAACAGCACCTCCTGGCATGTAAGGATACATTTATGCCAAGTTTTTGGACAGTAAAAAGTGGATTAACTATATATTGTGTGGGGGTGTAGCTATTTATAACATATCAATTTATAAGGATTTATAAGGTGCCTACTGCATTGCCATACATGATGTCACTAATTCCCACTGGGCATAAGGTTGTCATCATTTTGTTCCACAAAATTCCTTACACTATTATTATTTATTCTAGTTAGTATTTATAAATAGTCTATTTTAATATTACAGTTATGTATTAATTTCAGTTAGAATAGACTGGTACTTTTTCAGTTTAGGCCAGCACCTAAAAAACAAATCATGAAAATAGCTACTTACACCCATCATCATATTTCATATCATGCTCTACTACACTTCAGACTTGTACTACAATTGTGCACTTGTTGCAGGATAAAAATTAGTTTTAGTGATAAAATGAGCAACAAATTCACTACCCGGTAATTGTTGCACATTAACATTAATTTCACAGAAAATTCAGGTAGATGGTGCTACTTTATGATTTGCGGGAGATGGTTGTTTTGATGTCGAAGAAGATTTAGTATTAGGTTGAAGGTACTTTTGACAAGATTTATATCGGGTGTTTACACGCATATATAAATGGCGGAGGTAGCATAAGTCCAAAAAAAACCAACAACATTACCAGTTTCCCGTGATGAAAATAATTTGTATGCAAAAAATGAAAAACAAAATGTTTATGTTTCATGAGTAGCGAGTGATACACTGTATACATCATCACTGTGTCGCCATTGGTGAAAAATGCTTTATGTAAATTTATAGTTATTAGTCTAGTCTAGTTTACCTTTTTATATGGATGTATGTTCCGAGAAAAAAATATTGAATTTTCGACATTTTAATTGATAAAAGACAGTAATTTTAATATTTTGATCACATCAAAAGATAATGTGTGTGTGTTGTAGTAAATGTACGTCGTGGCTATGTATATTATTTTTTTTAGAAATTTGGTGTCTAACTGTAACTTAGAAGTCTTAGTCAGTGTAACTGTAAGTGGCTGTTTTCATGTCCCCCCCATGCCCATGGGCACGGCCGTGTGTGGGCCTAAACTGCGAAAGTATACCCACCCAGCTAGACTACAATGTCTACATGGTGAAAATCTGAAAGAAACAGGAAATTTGACATGGACCTAATCTATCACACGGGCGATAGTTGACATTCACAGACCTGTGTTTACATATACATGTACAGAGCCCAGGCCTACACTACGTGTACAGTACAGTGGCAGTGCCAATGGGCAATGCCAATGGATACAGTCAAACACACAGTCACACACACGCTCACACGGTCACGAACAGCGACGGTTTCTTTTCTTTTGATATAACAACACAACTGCAAAAATTACATAAGTTATGCAATACAGTAATGCATCTTGTCATTAGTACTCTGTCAGACGGAATACTTACTGTAAGTATACTCCATCAAGCCGATTTCAAGCAATGCAAAACGTGCCAAGTTACCTCGGAGATGCAGACGTATTTTTACTCGCGTAAAAAACTCGTCCGATTCACATGTTGTTAGTTAGTTTAATTGTCGCCAGGTGTCGAAGTAGTACATTTCCATCCACCAGGTGGCAAGACTGTATATATGGGGTCAGACCACGGTTATTTTTCCGAGACGTCCTAACCGCTAGAACTGTTTTCCACGCAAAACTAGTACTACTGGTTTATGATTTTAATAATTTTATCTGGCCCCTAGTATGTTTGAGCTAGCAGCTTGCAACGCACCAATTATGTTCCGGATCTTCTTCCATATAGCGCCTAGCCTCGATATGCTGTGGATACAGGCGGGGGAACAGGAAACAAATGTTTTTTTTTGCATTTATGTCAGAACATGCAGTAATTAGTGCATGTAATTAGTGCGTGCAAAAGAATAGTATAGTTATGTCTAAAAAGTGGATCGAATAATGAAAAATCTGGGTTCTTAAAAGACTGTTTTGAAAGATCAGTCTACGGGGCCAACCTCTTACAGAAACACCACTCAGTCTTTTCTGTGAGGTCCATATATTCTGTATGACACCGCCACTACGCGAGAGTTGGCACATCGGCCGCGTCGTTATGACGTCACAATGTCTGTGACGTCTCCAGACTTGACGCCATCACAACGACGCGCAGCCGAACGCTAGCGAGAAACTCCTGTTTCGTTGGAGTAATAGTACGTTGTGGTTTTTGGAATTTCGCTTTCGATATCGGCTGGAGACTTATATCAATGGGATGATACAATTGCGAGTGCGTATGATTTAAAACAAGTCATATGAATGCCGTTTTACATCATATATTTGCAGCATCTGAGCATGCCCTTTCCTGAAACCGTCATAGGGGAGACCGGGACTAGTTGTAAAACGGGTAAGTTGTAACAGGGCTTGTAGATAAAATTGCTAATGCAAATTATTCTGAAAGACGACAGCTTGTGTAATATCACGTGAATTTGTCGAGAAGCCATAACGTTACGCCATTTTAAAAGAAAAAAGGTACTGCGGTACCGGGGTAACAGTTTAGCACACCTCATATAACTCATTATGCCACAAATATGTAATAAGTGGGGCATTTATTTATGCACCAGTTATCTGCGGGAGATATGTGGGGACCCGTTGGTATGACAACAGTTTAGACCAGTTAAGAAACTCCCCCGCAATCCTGAAATGTGTTATTTTTGTTAACACTAGCCCCGTACCAGATTAACTTGTAACACTTTAGTAGGACACATCATATAACTCATTATGCTACAACTATGTAATAAGCCAGGCATTTAATTATGCACCAGTTATCTGCGGGAGATATGTGGGGAACCTTTGGCATGACACCAGCTTTGATCGGTTAAGAAATCTAACCGCAATCCTGAAATATGTTGTTTTTATTTCAACTAGCCCCGCTCTCCCCTATCCTGTTAGTCTTTCCTGTAAGCAATGGATGAACTGTATCTTACGCATCATATATAAAAACATTTGAAATAGGGATGAGAACATAATGACACGTGGTACACCAGAGACAAGTAGCTTAATGACTGACCAATGCTAAGCTAATTTGGCTAGTGCAACTTTATGGAGGTAGGGCACTTTATTTTTTCAAACTTAGCCATTGGCTGTAACACAAGTCCCATGTGTAGTTGATTTGTGATCTATATCCCTGCTTGAATGTAATGCAATAGATTTTTTTATTTCTGTTTGGTTGTGTATAATATGGGACAGCTCATTTGTGAAAAAGGACTGTGTTCTGCGCGCAACAGGATACTATTTATGCTACGTGTTTGACCTGACGTTCATTACATACCACAAATCAGCACTATACATATGTGTCTTTCATAACGGCCATCATTTGTGAAGCTGAGAACCTCCTTTATGTATATATGTGTTGTTTTTGAACAGGCAAATGTTTACGATTTAAAAAAACCCGGCTTATTGCAGAATAATTATATTTAAATTGCAATGTACTTGTTAACTTGGATGTTTTCAGGATAGATATGGTGTACACATTCGGGCACTGGGTTCCGAATTCTTCTTCTTCACAATCACGTGGTTACTTCTGTTCGCGCATGCGCAGTTTATAAGCGTAGATAAAACTGTTTTAAATTTTCGGAACAGTTTATCAAGGGGGTTGCTTTTAACCCCGACTTCAACTGCCGCTTTGACGGCCATGAGGGTGCTGGCCGAGATTTTGTACCATAGACGAATGGCTGAGGGTAGACGGAGTGAATGTACGCGCTCAACTTCACTCAGCTGTATGAAGCAGTATCTGATTACAGACCATGGTGGATATTTGTGCATGAATAATCCTTGCGCATCAATTGAAGCGTGACTGGATGCTTCCCAGAGAAATCGGGGTGGTGTTGATCGATTGAACAATTCTGCCAGGGATTAACGTGTAATGCAATCTCAGCAGTCCTGATGATTGGATACAGCGTAAGATTAGAACTTACTTTTAATTTATTAATGTATTGTCTTACTTTTGGTTCTGCCCCATTCGCCCACCAATAAAACGTCGTAAGCAGACGTTATGACGAGACGAATGCGAGCATTTATCAACATCACAACCCCTATCCCCTTCTGCCATCAGTGACTTGAGACATTACTTGTTTGGGACTGAATATAAATTAAAGAACATATGAAATTAAGTATCCAGTTGTGGTTTCTCTTCCACGTTGATTCACACACCAGTACATTGAATACCGCATAAAGTCTAACGACGTGATATGGACTGTTAATCCAGCAAATGAATGAGGGGTAATTAATATTGTATATTGCAATTAACATCGAACATATTGGCGTAGGCACGTAATGAATGCATGGGGTTGCACGTCGGATAGTATCAACAGTTGCTTTTCTCAGGCTAGAACTCTGAAGACGGAGTGTGTCCTGTTGGATATTTGTTCCATTAAGAACTATCAGCTCCACCACTTCTATGCGATATTTGTCTCGATACAGTCATTATTTGCATGTGCTACGGGCTATTCCAAAAGTAGACAGAACGTATATTAGCTATTATACTAAGACAGTTTTTGCTATTGTCAAGGATGGACACGGAGCGTTGGATTCCCGTATCACAAATCTTTATTTACACAGAAGAAGAAGAAGACCCTGCCCACAATCGGCGTCAGGATACAATGTACATCACAGGCACATAACTGGGTAATTCTTCAAGTAAAATCATGCTGGCACTCTTATCGTACTTGAAAACACGTGTGGCTGCTTTCACAGCAGCAATTCAAAAAGACATATCATTCCCGCGCCAACCAAATCCCGCTCCCGCACAGCTAATAACACAACAGCGCCCTCCACGGTTGATTACCACCAATCAACCACCTATTTAACCAACAGATGGTGCCACCACTATCCAAACTCCATTAATCAGCCAAAATACCCAAACAGCGTCATGGCTGTCCATGACATTTTGTTTGTATCCGCCCACGGATTACACCACTACCAAACACTTGTGTACCAAAGGTCTCACAATAAACACAGTAAAAATAAAAAGACAGTAGTACACATGATTACACTCACTGGTTGGTGCGGGCAACCCCCGTCTCCACCTGGAGCAAACCCCATTACACTTTGAATGAATGAATGTTTATTTAACAACAGCAACACAGGAATATACAACATAGTATGAAAAATAATACAATACATAATGGTAACGACAATACAATATAATATCGGTGCTGTTGTTAAAAGGACATAGCAGAAGTCATATGACTTGTAAGGCGCTATGCCCTTCTCAACTAAAATGCGTAATAGTTATAGTAAAAGTTATGAGATTTAATACAACCAACAATAATATTTTTTTTTGCATTGTGTTAATTGTTCATAAATACGAAGAAAGTAACGTCGACTTTAAACTTTTTTTAAATTGTAGTAAACTTGGCAACTGTCTTATATTACTTTCAAGACCGTTCCATACGTGTATTCCTCTGACAGTAATTGACAGTAGTCTATGGGTGGTGTTCGCTTTTTTAACATAAAATAGTTTAGATTGTCTGGTATCATACTTGTGTACGGCTGCAGTTGGTTCAAAGAACGCCTGTACACGACCTTCTAAACAGTGGTTGTTTGCTTTATAAAGCATAACCATAGTCCTATGTGTAATTAAATCTTGAAGTTTAAGAATTCTTGAACAGTGAAAAAATACAGATGTATGACCATGGTAATCAAGACTATATATTATTCGAATAGCTTTTTTCTGTAGCAGAGAGAGTTTTCTTACTCTAGACGGATACGTATTTCCCCATATTTCACAGCAATAAGACATATATGGTTCAACAAGTGATTGGTATAACGTGCGTAATGATTGAATATCAAGAACATCCTTTGTTTTATACAAAACACCTATGCTTTTTGATACCTTCGTTTCAACCGTTTTTATCTGCTCTCTCCACGTTAAGTTTTCATCAATGACTACACCAAGGAATTTTGTATGTGACACCTGCTCAATGTTCTTTCCATTCAAAACAATGTTTACTGTTGGTCTAAGTTGTTTTTTATTTGTAAACATGATAAAATTGGTTTTGTTCACATTAAGCGATAATTTATTAACTCTGAACCATATATCTAGTTTTTCTAGTTCGTTATTAACTGTACATGTTATATCCACAATATTCCTAGTTGAGTAAAAAATGCTAGTGTCATCTGCAAACAAAATAATATTAAGCAATTTTGACACTTCACACATGTCATTTATATATAAAATAAATAGTACTGGGCCCAGGATTGATCCTTGTGGGACTCCACACTTGATATTCTTTAGCTCTGAATTACTGTTGTTATAGCACACATACTGACCACGATTGGCTAAATAACTTTTAATCCAATCTAGTGCCAAACCCCTTATTCCATAACATTGTAACTTACTTAGCAGTATTTTATGATCAACGGTGTCAAATGCTTTCTTCAGATCAATAAAGACCCCGATAGTGCTTTCTTGTTTATCTATTGCTGAAGTTACCTTTTCGACAAATTCGGTTAACGCTAATGAAGTTGAGTGATTACTTCTGAAGCCATATTGCCCGTCAGTCAATACGTGATGATTTTCAATGAATGACATTAACCTTTTATTAAATATTTTTTCTAGTATTTTGGAGAATTGGGGTAACAGTGATATAGGTCTATAGTTAGAAAATTGGAGACGATCTCCTGATTTAAAAACAGGAATAACTTTTGCCGTTTTCATGTCATTTGGAAATATTCCGGTGATTAATGATCTGTTAAATATATAGGTTAAAGGTCTTACAATTTGCTTTATTACATGTTTAACAGTTTTCATGCTGATTTCGTCGTGTCCATACGAAGTCTTACTTTTGCACCCTGACACAATTTCGCTTACTTCTTTCTCAGTAACGGGATACATATACATTGACTCTGATACCTGGTTTTTTAGAAAGTCAGTCGGTTGTGTTCCTTGGCATGGCTCTATACTGTTAGATAATATTGTACCTATGTTAACAAAGAAGTTATTGAAATGATTAGCAATTTCTTCGTTGTCTAATGTTACTCGATCGTTATCAACAATGAATTCATTTGAATGTTTTGCTTCCGACTTTCTTTTGCCAATTATAGTGTTAAGAATTTTCCACGTTTCACTAGCGTTGGCCTTACACTCTTCCAGTTTCTGTCTATAATAGTTCTTTTTTTCAATACGCAAGATTTTTGTTAACTTGTTTTTGTAGTTTTTATAGCGACTTTCTGTTAACAATGACCTTCTTTTTAGAAATGCTAAGTACAAGTTATTTTTTTTAATGCAAGCATTTTTTAGGCCTCTTGATATCCAAGGTTTTTCCTTCCGTTTAGTGTTGTTTGTATACATTCTTATTTTGACAGGACAAGCATTGTTGTAGGTGTTACTTAGTATTTGCATAAATTGCAAGTATGCTAAATTGGGATTACATTCGTTCAGTACAGTTTCCCAGTTTGTATGGCTTAAGTCTTGTTCAAATTTGCTTAAGGCTTCATCGTCCAATGTTCTGTTATACTTCACTTTTTGATCATTATTATTGGTCACGTATGTACTATTATCACACAGAACGAAAATTGGCATATGATCCGTAGCATCGCTTAAAACAATGCCGCACATTTTGTTTCTGCATAGCTCAGAACAAAAAATGTTATCTATTATAGTTGCAGTCGTGCCTGTTATTCTTGTTGGCCTGGTGATCAAGGGATACAATCCAGAACTGAACATTTGATCAACGAAATGTTTCGATTCAGTTTGTTCTTCACAGTGTAATAGATCTATATTAAAATCACCACATATGTACACCACTTTACTGGTAAGATTTCCTAGTATATATGATAAATTTTCATTAAATTTGCTAATGCTAGTATTCGGTGCTCTGTATATACAGCCGACATTGATTTTTGAATGTTTACTGATCTGTAGTTCAATAAAAATACTTTCGAAACATTCATCAATCGCATATGATACGTTCCGCAGGCATATATTAGGAGATTCACAATTCCTAAGTAGAGATTCGCATACAAATATGGCAACACCACCGCCTGTTTTGTTGTTTCTGGAGTTGCAGTACAATTTGTAACCTAAAAATGCGTCATGAAAATTAGTTACTTCATTTCCATCCCAATTGTTTTCTTTAAACCAAGTTTCCGAAATTGCAATAATATGGAACTTATACTCTAGTTCTCGAAGAGTGTCCTTAATCTTATTTAAGTTGGCTTTTAGACTCCGGGCATTGAAGTGTATAACACTTAGATTGTTTGCCCGATCAGTACCGCTAAAGTTTGTTGAAAACTGTGCAGGGGTGAAATACCTGCACTGTGTAGGCAAATCATTATACAATAATATGTCTATTTCGTGTTCGTAAAAGAGTTCAGTATGTACAGGCATTATGAGTGTTCGTCGTTTAATGATTTTGCATTTACGTGCTTTTAATCACGATCTCTTACCACCAACTTGTCAAACGACAGGTAAGCGATCTTCCCTTCTTCGCGTGCTTTCATCATTTTGGGGAGAAGTTCTTTGCGTCTCGCCATAATTCTCTGCGAGTAGTCTTCGTTCACATATATCCCACGAGGTCGTTTTTTCTTGGCCGCCGCAAGCACGAGCTCGCGGTCTTTGTACTGAGCGAATTTGACCACGATGGTCCGGGCTTTCGATCCGGTGCGGCCCGTTCGGTGTGCCCGCTCGATCGTCATGGCGCGTACTTGAGTTTCCGGAAGTTCCAGCGATGTTGTCATTTCTCGGCGCACGTTTTTTTCCGCCTGCTCCCAGGTTTCGTTTTCTGCGTCCGGAATGCCGTCGAATCGCAGATTGCACCGTCGGGACTGGTTCTCCTGGTAGTCGACGGTGCGTTCAACTCTGGCGATGGTGTCTTCACAGTCGCGCAGTTTTCTTCCCAGGTCGTCACCGTTGTCGTTTGTTTGCTTCGCAGTGAGTTCGTCTACCTGCGTCTGCGTATATTGTAGACTGACTCGAAGTTCAGTCAGCGAGGTTGTTGTTTCCCGCATGAAGTTGTCTACCCTCCGGTTAATCTCGGCGATAGCGCTCTGCAGACATGCCTGGAAGGCGTCTTGCTGGACCTGTAGTAGCTTCTTAACAAAGGCATCGTGACTCCCGGTGTCATCCGCGTCGATGTGAATGTCACCACTCAGGGCCTCCGCTGAACACCCACTTGCAGCGGACTTGGTCGGCCTTTGTTTCGGCATGGTGGTGTGGCTAACAATCAACGTGAGTGACACGCGATTAGCCTGTAACGGTCACACTATCGTTGTCACCGCTCGCTGCTATTGTTCTTCGTAGGCACTCAGAACTCACAATGTGTCACCGGGGATGGAATTTACCGCGCCATACAGCCAAACTGGGCGATATTTCCAGTTCTACCGATAAATTGTACGAATTTTGTCGTTTTTCACTGTCGGAGTTGTGAACTTGTTCACATATGTAAAATAGCAGGATACTGTTTTACTCACTTGACAGTCGGAATGTCTATTATACGCGTACAACTTATCAAATCATGCTATGTAGTGGAGCTCCGAAAACACACGTCTTATCTCATGTAACCGCAAATATCGAGACTTTCATAGCATTGAATATAAAGTACATAAGGTCTAAACCAAAATGAACAACATAGCAAAATTAAACATGCTAAATGACGCGGGCGACCCCTGTCTCCACATGGAGCAAACATCATAACCATTTTCACACTACCTGCAAATAGAAGTATAATTTCCCCTGGACTATATCTCAGCCAGCAAGGTGACACCCATTGCCACAACTATTATTGTGTCAATTTACCTTAGCCTGGGACCAATGCCTTACAAGCAACACATTGCAGTCGAAGGTAGAGAAAAGCCATGTCCCGCTAGTGCAGGGAACTACCAGTGAATTTTTACATTATGCGATAGTGGCAAACGCCATGTCCCGCTCATGCAGGCAACTATCTTCTATCTAGAGACAACACAATGACAACCGAATAGATAGTGACAAACGCCATGTCTCGCTCATGCAGGCAACTATCTTCTAACTAGAGTCTTCAAAATTACAAACGATAAGATAGTGGCAAACGCCATGTCCTGCTCATGCAGGCAACTATCTTCTAACAAGAGACCTCAAAATGACAAACGATAAGATAGTGGCGAACGCCATGTCCTGCTCATGCAGGCAACTATCTTCTAACACTGTGTTTAGGAGATATATACAGATTACAGACCTGGCAAGTTCTACAGACATGCAGAGGTGTGCCACTTCCTGCACCAACGATAAACGTTGGCCTTTCTTCCAAACAAATTATATGGTTGTCTCCATGCAGCCAGCCAATTCCGATGTTTTCTGCTCACCTCTGCCTCGCCCCTCTCACATTCCAGCCTCTCCACCTGGCTTTGGAAGAGCTCCGCATCCACTTGAGTGGTCTCACAGAGACAAACTGTGGCATCCCTCTTGCTGCAGACGGCGGACAGATTGCTCTGCAGCTCTGCCACCTGTTTGCAGAACTGGCTTTTCTGCTCACCAAGCTCCTCACGCATTTCTCTGAGCTGCTCCACCAGGGCTCCATACGCAACTTGATTGCCTTTCAACTGGCTAAGCAGTTGAGAATTCTTACTGCTGGCCACCATCACATCACTCAACCACCTCACACGTCGCAACCTCGCACCGCTCAACCACCGGTCTCATCACCTCGCACCGCTCAACCACCGGTCTACCTGTTGGAGCAGGTGGGGCCCAATCGAGCTGAAGGGCATCCATAAACACTGCCACTAACGCAGCATGGGACTTTGCCAATAACGCCGCAATTTCCTCGTCCGTCATACTGGTAGTCTGTATAAACTACACGACTGTGCAGCAGGGTCTTCTGATTTCTTTTTGCTGGGCGATCCCACTTCCGGACACCAGTTGTCAAGGATGGACACGGAGCGTTGGATTCCCGTATCACAAATCTTTATTTACACAGAAGAAGAAGAAGACCCTGCCCACAATCGGCGTCAGGATACAATGTACATCACAGGCACATAACTGGGTAATTCTTCAAGTAAAATCATGCTGGCACTCTTATCGTACTTGAAAACACGTGTGGCTGCTTTCACAGCAGCAATTCAAAAAGACATATCATTCCCGCGCCAACCAAATCCCGCTCCCGCACAGCTAATAACACAACAGCGCCCTCCACGGTTGATTACCACCAATCAACCACCTATTTAACCAACAGATGGTGCCACCACTATCCAAACTCCATTAATCAGCCAAAATACCCAAACAACGTCATGGCTGTCCATGACACTATTACATACAATATTGCATTCAATGTAAAATATGTTTAACGAAATCAAACAATAAAACAAGATGTATTTATTCAACAATATTTATATTGCTTAAGGCGTATACATAATGTAGATGTTGTGTGTGTTTGAGTTGTCCGTCATTTGATAAAAAAATTAACGGTTATTCAAAGTAAAACCTATAATTCCGGTTAACTCTAAACATTAGCTATCTGGTCGTTAGTAATATAATAAAGTTACAGCGAACGGATCAACGCTACGATATTGACATGTCTCCCACCAGTTTCTTTATAATGCAATATCTTGCATGTGGTTATATGGTGTTAGACAGCGAAGTATGTAACTTCGGTATTAAGTCAGCCTCGATTCTACTTATGGCAGTGAGATGGGAAGTTGAGATCATATTCACAAAGGAAACATCTGTTGCCATCATTATAATCATCCCAGGTGTTCCACCCGAGTTTCTGGTTCCATATGTAGCAGTAGTTGCCAGCAGTATTGTCCGGTTGTCCTGGTGCCCAAGACGTAAAGTGAAATGGCTGCCCGGTCGCCATCCACCTCCAAACTCCCGTAGCGTCTTTCCGTCCAGACGTGTGAAACTTTACTACACATGAGCCATGTGAGTCTGAAAATAAACGTGTTTTCAACGAATTTAATACGTTTATGTGTAGGTGCACAAATACGCATAACAGATGCAAACATGCATACGTAATTTGGTTCGTGTGAACTACATGCACACTTGCATACGCGTAGACGAGCTCCGTTTGTGTGAGTAGTATATATTAAATGCCGTAGTGTTTTGACGAAGGTATGCCAATACACGATAAGAGTATCACTATGTAAGCCATTTAACTACGATCACGCGGCACCATTCTTCACAAAACAAGACCATTATGCCAGCCACTACATATTCGCAAGTTACTGTCGCATTAGCAGAAACACAATTTTCTACAAACATAATGATTGCAACTAAACGTAAGCATAAATGAAGCATAGCACACACACACACACACACACACACACACACACACACACACACACACACACACACACACACACACACACACACACACACACACACACACACACACACACACACACATGTGCGTGCCCGTGCGCGTGTGCGTGTGTGTGTGTGTGTGTGTGTGTGTGTGTGTGTGTGTATGCAACGGTCATACAAATAACGCATATAGCGTTCTGAGAAATTGTATTATTCAGTTACAAATCTTGTAAGGGTCAACTATTGTAACATCAAACGGAGAATGGGTAAATTTGGCTAGGAATAAAAATTAGGTGTATCTTAGTGAGTAGAAACTACTGTTTGCTCTTAAGACTAACGTTTTATGTAGGAAGCCACGAATGCATTCTCTTCTGCAGACTCGATTGAAACAAGGTCCATCCCATCCCTGAATGACCGACAGTACGTCCTCGCAGCCTCCCATCTCATCGCCTTCCGGACTATCCTGTAGCACGACTGGTTACCGTCAGGACGCTTTCGACATCTGACATCTACAATACACGGACATCTAATATTCTAATATGTGGACGCAGTAGTGGTATTGGTATTGGTATTGGTATTGGTAGTGGTAGTGGTAGTGGTAATATTAGTAGTAGCAGTAGTATATTATAGAATGAAGAACAGTAATAGTGTGTGTGTGTGTGTGTGTGTGTGTGTGTGTGTGTGTGTGTGTGTGTGTGTGTGTGCGCGCGCGCGTATGTGTATGTGTGCGCGCGTGTGTGTATGTGTGTGCTTGTGTGTATGCTTATGTGTGTGCTTATGTGTGTGCGTATGTGTGTATGTACATGTGCATGGTGAAACTGCATACTGCAAAATCACAAAATGGGCTGGCACTTTTAAAGAATGACTTATGGAAATGTTGTTAATTATCGCATTATGTGACAGATATAATAAATAAATAGATAGCACATTTGTGTTATTTACTGAAGTTAAGTAAACTTTACGGGATATGCTATCGCCTGTATCACATGAATAAAGACGAACATTCTCCAAACTGTTTCGTTTTTGGCAATTATTCCAGGAACCTCGTGTATACTACCCTTTTTTAACGTGTTGAACGTGTTACACTTCAATGAAGCAATACAAAATTAATAATTACTCTCCGGGTTCGATCCCTTTCCACGGTCTTCGGTCCGTAGCAAAGTGCAATGTATCTGCTCAAGGAGCCTATTTTCACGTCCGCATATTTTCTCTTGAGTTTTGCTGATTTTCTGTATCGATGATAGCATCTTCTCCATACGTTGTAACTGCTCGGTGTAGTAGCCCAGGCCTGTAGTGGCCTGAATGACGCACACCACCAAAATGGCCAGTGACATACGTATGCAGCTCGACATTTCTACGACTGAAAAGACGTCAGGCGAATGTTTTCAGTTGACTGGTTTGCTGGAAAACGAAATGACGGGGTGTGAGTGAAGACGCTCATCAGATTTGCTGTTCCAAAATATACCGCTAGTAGAAAACAGTAGTTACGCCTCATATATTAAATGATGTTAAATCTAACTAGACAGACACAAGTCGTACGCGTTAGTAACTTGATGAACAGTTGTCATTCTCTCACAGTGACTCACGTACACTAATAATAATATATTACTACGGCTGTGCTGGATGTACGTGACACTTAATTTCCCGCCACACTCACCTGTACGTGTTTGCTGACCGACTGCCCGTCTCTGAATGAGCTACGTGTGGCTAGGCCTGCTGAAATGCACCACACCTCTTGCACTAAGCAATTTAATGCCAGTCTGACATGTTGTAGTTGTAAAATGGATCGTCTTTGCTCCAGTGTCGTAGTCTCCATCAAAATATAGAGGAAATTTCCACTTTTTTTGTAAGGAAATGTTTGATAAAGTTTAGTCAAGGATATCCTTATTTGGCCGGTGCAGCGAAATGGTCAGCAAAGGGAGTGTTCGTGTGATGCAAATCTGGCATTTCCTACTTGTCGCATAAAAATTATGTCAACCTACGTCTAAAATTTACGATGGCTAAAAAAGTATTCCCTGTTGCGCCGAATGAGGACAAGGGAACGCCTGCAATTGATAGTGTTGAAGAAGCAATACCTCTTACCGTGACATATTTGAAGAATGCGGTGCTATACAATAACAGTCCGGCTCTGTCAGAATATCTGTGAGCTTACAACACGGTGTTATTTAGATAAAACAAGATCACTAACACCGTTGAACTTATTACACTAAAACGTGTTTTTTTCGTTTACCCTATAAAATACATAAGCATATCGGGCACATTTTGGCAATATAGACCCATGTCAGCATGACATATGTCAGTTTTACAATAATATAAATACAGCGTGCGGGCGTGCGTGCATGCTGTGTGTGTGTGTGTGTGTGTGTGTGTGTGTGTGTGTGTGTGTGTGTGTGTGTGTGTGTGTGTGTGCATTTGTGATTTATTTTTAGCTCTGGTCGGTTGTGTTTATCTTTGTTGCATCCAGTGTCATAATTAGGGCCAGAATAGTGTTGAAATTTCCAGTTATTCTACGGCAACGTTTTATAACATTTAGCCAATGATGTCCTTATGTGGTCGGGAACGTTATCTATCATTCCATTCTTGTCGCGTGCAAATAAACGCAAACACACTCATAATTTATCATGGAAAAAGACGCAATTCCATGTATGATGACAGAGACACAATTCCACGTAACGTGACATCGCATTTGAAGTATACGGGGTTGCAGCAGTAGTCTGGCAGTCTGAATTTATGTAGACATATATCAGACAGCGGGTAATAGAAACGTATCACAAAGCTGCTACTGAAATAAAACAAGTTTATGGCGCTGTTGTGCTTGTTGCATTTGAATGTAGTTTTATTTCGCACATTCCATTGCACATTTAGTTTGTTGAAAAACTATTCAGTGTCCAGTAAGTTTATTGACGTTTACATACATTTTGTATGTAATATTAATTAATATAATTACTATCAACATACGAGAAAATAGCAAAAAATTACGTGTTGATGTCTTTCCAGAATAATATTAAAACAAAAACTCAAGATGACAAGCTAAACGACAAGGCCTGTTTCTGTGTTGCTGTTCATCGTGGAAGTGAAACCGCATGTCTTTGAGAGGTACGTTCGTTGGTATGAAATCCAACTGTCGGCCTTGCAACTGATATTAGTAAATTCAAATTACCATATGCAACAACATCAGTCCCTTGTCCGACTATTTAAACAAACGTAAGCGTTTTGTTGATTATACATACTGCTGACATTGTTTAAACTATTTACATATTCCATTTGTTCACCAAATAAACGGATTCGCAGAAAACAAAACGAAATGATAAATAACTTTCAACTTTCCTACGTACCTACGTACCTACCAACGTACCTACATACCTACCTACCTACATATATATATATATATATATATATTATAAGTGTAGTAAACTGCAGTAACGCAGTAACGGAAGCCTTCCTTCGCGCTCATGGTGTGAGTGCTGCCACCACACGGAGCCTTGGTAATCGAAGCTAGTGTAAGAACGCCCTGGTAGCAAATGGCGTAAGACCACCAAAAAGTGCACGACCGCAGAGTACCTTATAAAAGCAGCATTATGCACGTTGTCTAAATTTCTGTGAGCACATATGTAGTGTGGAGTGATTATAAATGACGTTTTTGTGCAGTGTGACATCAGAGCTGTCAAATTACGACAGCTGTCATTCGGTGCATTTCTGCGTATTAATACATTTGTCATTTTGCTTGGTGATGTAATCAGGGGCAATCCGTGGGTGGTTCAAGCAGAAATGGAGGGGTGTAAGGTTTGAATAAACTTTGTGGGAGCCTGAGGTATTAAAAGTTCACGAATTTTTCACTGAACCTCTGTCTATGGAGGGTAAATATGCTGTGAAATTGTCAATAAGAGAGCTAATCAAGATTAATAGGAAATGAAGGAAACGTTATAATGGTCGCCTATGGAAAATGCAAATGTGGTCTTACGCCAAATCTCTGCCTGGTGGCAACGAATTGGCTAAAAAGTGCTGCCACCTTGCGGCGTCTTGGTAACCGTCAAATTCACTTGTTGCTAGTTGGTTTCGTTATCGGAAGGTGTTGTAGTAGTAGTAGTAGTACATTTTCAACCACCAGATGGCAAGACTGCATACATGGGGTCAGACTGGCGTTTGGTTATTCTTCCTAGACGTCCTAATCAAGCTGGTGCTGTTTGTCATGCAAAACAGTGAACACATTGGGGGAGGCAGGCGAGGATTTTCCGAGAGCAGATATTCTTCCGAGTGGAGGACTGCTTAAATTACACAGCTGATTTCAATAATTTTATTTGGCCAAGAAAAATGTTGACCTAGTAGCTTGTAACGTTCGCACCAATCCTAGTTTGTGATCAGCTGTTAAGCAGGTGTTTTTTTGTAAATTAGTTTAACTTGTCGTCACGGCTCAAGTTTAATGGCCCTGGACCCGTGTTTGTCTAATCATACAAAACAAATTATCAAACAGATTGCAAGATGGCCAATAAGCGTTATTTGAGTTGGGGTACTTTTTGTCATCATCACTGTTTATTTGTTATACATGTTGTTGCAGATACTCATAGTCATCATTATACTTACTCCCTGAGTAAAAAAAAAAAAAATTGCTAGACTTTTCTACACATCTTTCTCTATATCAAACTGAGCTGCATTAAAACGCTGTTTTGGTGTTACAATACTACTGCTTAAAATGACAAAATCAAATACAAAATCAATCCAGCACAAGTGGCTACAAATAGCATTTATTTCACAGGAACATTTCTTAATTACTTGCTCAAACAAATTCAATCCATTATGACAACAATGCAATACCTATTAAAAGTGTGTCGTTAGCAAAAAAGCATTAATTGTAATAATTCTTACACACAGAGTAACATTCTTACATCTGGTAGCTAATAATATATGACAATATGTAAATATTCTCTGACTGTCGCAATAATTAATATAAAGAGTTGAATCCTAAACATGACACAGAATGTCACATTTGCTAGACATTGACCATGAGTTTTATGACACATTATTATTTAATTTTGATGTTTATTAAGCTATCATAAGGAAATTAGACATAGGTGCCTCAAAGCAGTATCTTAATAATGTAATTATTCCTTCAAATATATATTCAAACAAAATATACGAAAACGGTATTCGTATCAGGCCAAATTAATGTATATATGGGTTTACTATTTGTAAGAATTACACCTGGTACATTTCTTAAGTTGATGGTTGTTAAAGAATACCATTGTAATAACATCACAGCCATCTCCATCAGCTTACTTTAAAATAACAACCACATTCCTCATTTATGTTTCGACAACATTGTGATGAGAAACCACAAATTATTTTTAAACGTCAATCTTTGCATGCGTCTTAACAAGATTGTATTATTATTGAACATGAAAATGCTTGAACGTGAAAGGAATATTATGGAATAATGCAAATAGTCATGTCATCTTATCCATTATCATATACACAAACAGTAATTAGCAATGACTTGGCATCTAGCACAAAAAAACACCTGAATGATGAAATGACAAAATCATATTGACAACTAAATTATAAGTTGAACCAGTCATATCTACAAATACTGAAAGCACTTGAAACTGGGACTTCTTTGTAGCTAAGTTTTGCACATATTGCTCTTCACCGACATGTTAATAGTAATAATATCTAGGTCTCTGATATGAATGGACAAATCCATTCTTTTGTCTATCAATGAGGTTGATTATCCTAGATTGTCACATGTACAGCTGACGATTTTCAAAGGTTCATATATTTTTTCACTTTTTTTCTGTGCCAGTTTTCAATAACATAAGCCTGTAATTTTTGGAATATAAAGTCCCCAAACCAAACAACAAGTACTTTATATTACTGCACATATGGGTGTATAATACAGCGGCCATTTTACCTGTCATTTATATTTTCTTACTGAAACTTTGCCAGTTTTTCCACTCTTGAATATAAACAATGTGCGCTTCATCAGCTTATTTATAACGTCACAAGAACCAGCCATAGGGCAGTTTGACATTGCACGGATGATCTATACGATATATATATTGCACATGAAACACAATCATGTCAAGCACAATCACACCAAACAAATGTGCGAGTAATGTTTACTGATAGATAAAGATAACCTGCAGAATCTACCATAACAGAAGCACAAATTCGGACATACTTTTCAATGTGCACTAATGCCCTCACCTACAGTCGAGAACTGGCTGGCAGTCATATCTCAGTTGAAAGGATCCAGCCTTTACGCAATCATCTTATTTACATGAGTCATAAATCCTGTTCTACAATTTGGCTCTATCGTATAGCATGCCAAATTTGCTATGGTTACATATGGGACATCAAAAATATATATCATACAAAAATACACAACACAAAATAACACACGTATGAATGAATGTCTGCGCAGTACTTAGTACACAAGCAATCTTGTAGTTGTAAGCCATGTTCAGATGTCTATCACGTCACATTTCAAATTAGTTCAACAAGCACCACCAGCAATCAACTTAAACAAAAACACAACTGTAGCCTCTCTTACAAAACGTAACATGCTGCTATGTGACTTGTTGCATAAATATATATATATATCCTGTACTACACGGTGACTACTGCAACTGCCTCAATGTACCATCTGTCAACGGTTCATCTCCCATCTGACCCCTACAGACTACAAAAGCACCTCGGTATTTTGGGCCTTCTTAAAATAATCCTGATTTTGTCACCATGGTAGCAAGAATACTTAATTCCTCTGATTCAGCAACACACATAATTTTGTAAACTTATATATATATATATATATATATATATATATATATATACTCTTAACAGCAGCGCACAAACTATTATATGCTATTGTTTTCTACAATATATATACAGTATATATATATATACAGGTGTATATATAATATATATATATGGATTAACATAATGTGATTGATTACCCTCGGTATATGCATATATATATATATATATATATACATATAATCAATCACGTTATGTTATTCTAACAAATAGTAGTTACATAACATGGCACATAGCAAACATGACAATAATCCTAGATAACAACAAATCAACGTAATCACCAAGTAACAGAACTAATCAGCCAGCCAATAACAAACGACTGCTGCATTTACACCCGGCCTGATATCATCACTCAGCACCATCTATTTCAAGCACGCCCATAACAATAATGCATCGTTATTGTAGCTGAGTCACCGGTAATCCGTTCCAGTTGCCTAGCAACAACACCGTTCCTAGCAATGATAACAAAACACGATAAAACAGACCAGAACGACTGATCCATGAACATAAATGCAAGAAGCTATATACATTTTTATTTTGACTTCTCATTTGAGTGCAGTACCAACACAAACACTTGCAACCTAGGAACCAAGATTCAAATATTACTTAGAGAAACTGTTATTACCCACACTATGTAGCCAGAAATTCCACTAAGGCTGAAACCTTATAAGGAACTAATAATATAAAACACAAGCCCGTTTTTAGTTGGGTTTTTAACCCGAGACATAAGTTGCAATCTGTTTTACCAGAGTGCTCCAGCCACTGATAAAATATTGCAATGCTGATGTGTTCAACTTCCTAGATTATTTTCCTGCCCACCAACCGTTCTGTATCTTTTTCCTAGAACTGCCAACTGCGGTAGACACACTTAGCCCTATCACATTCACCTCCCAGCAGCTGCTCAAAAACTCTGACCTACATCTGCGTGACCTACTTCTGTAGCCTAGACCTGTGTCACTGGCACCCTGGCCAAGTATACCAATCTGTGTGTGCGTGTGTGGTCTGTTTCATATGCACTGCCCCTGGACTTCACAGCTCAATTAAGATTCACTTAAATTCTACACATCAAGCAACTAATTTTAAATAGTTTGACTGCCATGGTTTTACTATTTTCAAACATAAATTTTTAAGTAAGTTGATTCATAATGACGTGATGATATACATCCCAGCTAGACCCAGATGCTGAATGAGTCATTCCCAATACACCTCGACCTATTTATTTTGCGTAAACTAACAAAACACAGTCACAGCCGGTAGCCTGACACCAGATTGTTACACATTCAATACTATTTATAAACAATAATACACGCTACTGGTACTTATTATTACTGGTACTTGCAGAGTGACAGCTTGGATACAACCGGGGATTGGCTAAGCCCCCTTGGCTCAGCTTTACAATGGCAATGGCTGTTAACAGGAAGTGAGCCAATCCCTCCCCGTGTCCATGCCCACTTTTCACGAGGAGGATGCCACTTATTTAGATAACCTAAATTATAATTAGGTATTACTCATTTCAGAATTTAGCTTGGCTACGTTTTCTGGATGAAACTGTCAAAATCTACAGATCTGCAGTCACATATTTTGGCAGGCACATTTTTTGTTCATGTAAGCTGTAGTGTAGGGTTTCTCTATTTCCACAGGGGTGAAATCGAGCACTTCAAACTGAGCACAAAGTGGGCTCGAGGTGTTTTGATCAATACCCTTTCAAATGATCATAGTGGGTTCATTGCTAGGAGCCGCGTGGGATTGTTTTCAATGTTGTGATAGCTGGAAAAATGACATATAGCCACGGGGGTATAACTGTTGGGCATCAGTGTCACTTACACACTTAGCTTCTATTGGAGGGGGCAGGTGGGGGGGGGATGAGAGGGGGGGGGGGGCTGAGGCTATCGTGGGAACAAGATAACAGTTGCTCTTTGTAAGATGCTGGAATCAGTGAGAAAATAGCTGATGACACAAGAATTTAAACAAATGATACATTACAGTTACGTTACAATTCTGGATATTTCTCACCTGATGTTACGCAATCATAAGGGTTGGGATATAGTAATTATAATGAAGTAGGTCGGGTTTGAAACAAAATTATAAAGTAAGGAGTAAACATCTATGATAAATGAATTGTCACATGAAACTATTCTGAGAAGTGACACATGTTTCATCCACACACAGGACAGGATGTTTTGTGGTGGAATTTAAATGGCTAAATACTGAAATGACTCAAACCATACCTCACACAAATGGAAAGTAGTGAACAATTTCTGCTGAGAATGTAATAGAGACAATTCTCGCTGACTAATAATGTTGGAAACATACTGCTGGTAGATCAGCACGTCTTATTAATGATTATGGGTTGGTGTCTTTCATCTGTGTAATAAATTCACGCTAGCCCAAACTATCCAGGCAGTTAATTCATCGCAACATCTGGTTTGCGACTTAGGCCAAACAGGACATCAAAATGACGTGAAACAGCTGCCTGACTTTGATGGTATATACAAAAACTATATTTCATTTTCTTCCGAGTAATAGTTTTCTACTAAGGCACAGCATACCGCAAGAAAACACTGCATGTTTTGTTCCTTGCCATACATTCGCCTGCAAAATGCCGACTATTCCAGTATCCTGAAAGTATGTCCCACGATACACATAGAAAATATTTTACAATTAATTCAAAAATAACCTTCTGTACATACATTCAAATATACGTGTTAACAACCATCATGAACGACGGCACCGTTTTTGACCAATCAGAGATACACCGGTGGTCGCGCCTGACTGACGGCCATGTCAATGTTGCCATGGTTCGTTCCACAGGTGGCTGCACCCTGAAACGTGCCACCGAGAACCCCAGTTCCGTGCTCCTGTTCAATCACACCCACGGGCCCAGACGGCGGACAGAAGTTGGCCGAATTGCCAATAGATGCCCAGCTCGCCGCACGGACATCCTTACACTCGTGGATGCCTTCGCCTTTCAGTCCGGCGTAGTCGTAGTCTTTGACGGACTTGCGTTTCGAGGCGAGGTGATCAATGACTTGTATCGGCATTCCCGGGTGGTACTTCTTGATGTGCTGGTTGCAGTTTCCACGCAGCGCTGTGCTGTGTTCACAGTACCCACACTGGTAGGGTTTGAGACCCTGAAAACACGGTGCTCTCATTCATCAAGTAGTTAAGTCATTGGGAAAGTTTTCAGTGTGTTGGTGTGTGTGTGCTGGCAGTTTCAGATCAGCAATTTTAATTTGCACATTAATAACGCAATTATGTACATTAATTAAAGCAACTTCTCTGTAAATCCCATTAAAAGTCTTGTATTATAACGAATAAGAAAAGTATTTGTGATTGTGCCAGTGCCATGATTAATTGTGAATTCTGACAAGCATTTTCATTTTTTTTTACAATTTACTATCACTGATAAACGTTTATGGCACATTTTATATATAAAGTATTGATTTGGGTTTGGTATTATGAACCTAAAATGTAGAAGAGAGACAGAGGAACACAAGCTGTAGTGTCGAATTATACTATTATCACTGATAAATTATATTAAACATATCATTTGCAACAAACAATGTTAATTTATCCATACATTATGCTTATCTGACATATAAAAAAAAAATCCGTTATTAACAGAGCACAAAAATGGTATCAACCAAGTGGTATTTGTAAATAACTGACGTAAGTGCAAATTAACCATTACGTAGCACTATAATTATTGTGTTTGAGGCACTGTCTAAAATACCAAGTTCTTCTGGTTATATAACATGGCACATAACAGATATGACAATAATCGTACACAGAGTTCCATGAACTTGCCATGTTAATGACAGTCAATGTAGAGCAGGGCTTTATGCAGGATAAAAATGTTGCCAGTCACACATGTTTTGGTGGGCACATAGATGTTAACTGTTAAGCCAGTTTACAAACAATAAAAGTGTCTGATCACCTGAAATGGACTACAAACACACATATGACACCATTTACACTCACTTCTAAGGCATAACTTATAATATCTATGGTTTTGGAAGACCTTTTTTGCTCCTTCACTTTTAACCCGTCCACCCATATTTCTACCCATTCACAATGGTTTTTACCCGTTCAAATGACGGGTGGATGGTGAGATATATCTAGACAGAACCCAGCACTGTCTAAATTACCAAGTTCTTCTAGTTATATAACATGGCACATAGCAGACATGACAAAACCCTACACAGAGTTCCATGAACTTGCCACGTTAATGACAGTCAGTGCCGAGGCCTACTCACCGCATGTGTGTGCACGAGCTTGACGTGGTCTTTGAGCTTGGAGCGCACCTTGAAGCGAGCATCACAGATGTCACACGTGTGCGGTCGGTCCTCGCTGTGGTACTTGAGATGCGTGCGCATGCCCCGCCGCGTCGTGTACGCCTTGCCACACAGGGGACACTCAAACTTCTGAATACCTGCACCAAGAGCGAATGTCAAACGTCAACTGAGTCTGGAACATGTTTTATGTTGTTTGGAGCAATCCGAGGTAAACAGGTTCATGTGTTGTGTTAATTCTCATGCATGTGTTGTGATTGGCTGTGACCCACTTCCTAAAAGATAGTTATCCAAAATGTTGATGACTGAAAAATAAGAAAGCATTTTGAAAGAATTTTGATGACTGAAAAATAAGAAAGAAACACTTGATCTAACTGTATTTATTACCGAGTTTTAAAATATTATCGTTATTTTAACGAAAGGTGCAAAACTGTAATTTTTAACCTGAGAAATAATCTGTATTAGGAATGTCTTCCAGTGATTCCACAGGTTTTTCAAGAACACTGAATTCTAGAAAATTCTAAAGCATAAACTACATTACGAACAAGAAAATGGAATGGGAATATTTGTGATTACATATTGCAATGTTTACCTGTATGCATGGCTTCATGTTCCTCGTACCGATTCCGGTCAATACATTTGTACTCGCAGAACGGACAACTGTACACCCGGACACCAGGGGGCGCCTTGCCGTGCTGCGACAACATGTGAGCTGCGGAGAATGCAAATGTGTCACATAAAATATCAGAATATTGCTCACTGTTAGCATATCATGGCTGAAAGAGAGTTGACAGCTGCCAATATTGGCCGGGCCATAAAATTATGTAAATTATGCCCACTCAAAACATATACCGGTACACTCCCCTTTGAATCCACACTATGTTAAAAAAATTGTAGAATTGTAACCATGCATTTACAAGGGCTGTACTAATTAAATATGTATACAATCATGTATACCATATCATATTTTAATGTCACATTACAGATTACAAAATGAGTTATTGCACGCATTTGGCTCAAAGCATTGCAACGCATCTTAGTATGACCACATGCAACTCAGTGAACTTACAGTGGGTTTCATTTGTATACAAATACAGGTGAACTGAACACTATGATATAAGATGTACAGTTAATACTAACATTCAAGGTAGATAACCAAGGTAGATAACTGAAATATATCTTCAAATATTGAGCCATCGTTTCTTAAGACTGTTGTAAACACAATTCAGGAAGTCCCAAATGAAACATTAGTTCAGCGACTGGTTTCACTTGCCAGTTGAGTCTCTGGTGCAACTGACCAAGACCACAAATCAACAAGAGTGCATCAGTACGCAGGTAAGTCAATCTTTGCTGATACCTTGGACGTCTTTCTTGCGAGGACTCTTGAATTCACAGACTTCACAGCTGAAGAGTTTGCCTTTGCCGTGGACCTTCAGTTGGTGGGTCTGTAGCTTGTAGCTGCTGTCGAAGATGTTCCCACAGTCGGGACACGTCACCCTCTCCGCCTCCACCACCAGGCGCTTCGTGCGGTGGGTGCGCTTTATGTGGTTGTTCAGTTGGCTGAAGCAATCAAAGAAACACTCAAAGATGGGGGCTTTGTGTACACAAGAGAGAGAAAGAGAGAGAGAGGGGGGGGGGGAGAGGGAGAGCGAGAGATACAGATAGAGAGAGATAGAGAAAGATAGAGAGAGAGGGAGAGAGGGAGAGAGGGGGGAGAGAGAGGGAGAGAGGGGGAGAGAAGGAGGGAGGGAGAGAGACGGTGGGAGAGGGAGAGAGAGGGGGAGAGAGAGAGGGGGAGTGATGGAGAGAGGGAGAGAGGGAAGAGGGAGAGAAAGGCAGAGACAGAGGGAGAGAGAGAGGGAGAGAGGGGAGAGACGGAGAGAGGGTGAGGGGGAGAGGGGGAGAGGGGGAGGGAGGGAGGGAGAGAGGGAGAGAGGGAGAGAGAGACGGAGGGGGAGAGGGGGAGAGAGGGAGAGAGGGAGAGAAGAAGACAGGGAGAGAGGGTGAGAGGGAGAGAGAGACGGAGGGGGAGAGGGGGAGAGAGGGAGAGAGGGAGAGAGGGAGAGAGAGAAGGAGGGGGAGAGGGGGAGAGAGGGAGAGAGGGTGAGAGGGAGAGAGAGACGGAGGGGGAGAGGGGGAGAGGGGGAGAGAGGGTGAGAGGGAGAGAGAGACGGAGGGGGAGAGGGGGAGAGAGGGAGAGAGGGTGAGAGGGAGAGAGAGACGGAGGGGGAGAGGGGGAGAGAGGGAGAGAGGGAGAGAGGGAGAGAGAGAAGGAGGGGGAGAGTGGGATAGGGGGGAGAGGGAGAGGGGAGAGGGAGAGGGAGAGAGGGAGAGAGGGAGAGAGGGGGAGAGGGGGAGAGGGAGAGGGAGAGAGGGAGAGAGGGAGAGAGGGAGAGAGGGAGAGAGGGAGAGAGGGAGAGAGGGAGATATCGAGAGAGAGTGCGTGTGTGGAACTCTAAAGTAACACATTAGTCATTATGCCATACAATAATAATAATTATAATAACACTTATATGGCACCATATATCTAGACAGAACCCATTCAGCGGCACTGTACAATACCAATGTCATAATACAATATTATTACTATACTCATTGTGAAGAGCAGTTTATTGTTTAAAATTAACAATTCAACACTGGCTGGAATCACACGCACTGAACAATTTAAGGATTTGTATACAATTAACACGAAACATAGTCGCTTTAATCATCTTACAGTGATAACTTTTATATATATAATTGTTTTTGACAGATTTTGAATTATCATTATATTTACAAGTTTATAGTGAACTCATATCATTTAATCATACCGCCATTACAGCTAGCTAATTATGTGTTGCCAACCGATCAAAACAAATCCAGAAATCCAAGCAACCACTGGACAATTTTGGTGCTAAAGAAGCTGCCAGCTATCTGTCAGCCAGTGCAGACGTTTGACTGAGCAACTGGAGTCTCTTCAGTTGAATGGACGACTGGGTTTCTCATTAAAGCAGCAGTGCACTGCACCAAACAGGCTGACAGTGCCATTAATTACAGTGCAGCTGCCAGGGTCTGTCATCGGCCTGGGCAGGTATCAGGGACAGACAGAACATCTGATGCAATAAATTACCTCAGTTCATTTCAGTTTATTTATTACTAAGTTAGTAACACTGAAATTATGCCACACTGAGATAAAAGTATTACAGTTTATATGAATTACACAATATGTGTTAACGTATACATCCATCATGAAGAAGGTGTAACTTTGTACCCGGTAATGTTTTTACGCCAGGTTTTACGTGTCTAGAATAACATTTTAGAACTTGGAAGAGCCATTCAGCTCATCCAGACTGGTTGGACCTAGCCACCACTTGACAATGAATCACCACTTTGTGTCTACAGAGTAGAGACTACCACATTCATAGCTCAGTATATTTTGAATTTGTGTCATCTCAGTTTTCGCCCCCACCCTATTCTTGCCTTCACCTGTGGTGTCTGTCTACTGTCTACACCAACAAACCACCCACAGTCCACACCCACAGTCCACACCCACACAGGGTCATAGACATCACTCTATCCTTGACAATAGTTGAGTGGCTTTAGCCACCCCCATCAGTTACAGGGTTGTGCTTGACTAGTTGACTATACTAACCCTCGTAGATAGCTCCTAGATGTAGTGGAACTTTGCTGAATTAAATTAGTATTGGCTTGCTTTCATGGCTGACTTCATAAATGTTACCAGTCTTACCACAGGAACCATGCAAATGCTTTTGCACCAATTCAAAGATAAAATCCAGGACTACGTCATGCAACATGACTTACATGAGCCACAACTGGCCCAAGTCCCCACCCAACCCTTAAATCAGTCTCATGTGAAAGACAACAAAAAAGTTAATGGTTGGATTCAGATTCAACCAGACTTCCATGTTTCTATACGGTGCTACTCAGCACCCTAGGAGTGAAATAGGAATTATTATAAAACACTGTCTGTTGTGTTCTATCTAGTATAAATGTATTATTTAAAACTATTTAGTATGTTAAACTACATTTTATTTTCCTTGGATAACCCTATATGCAAGATAAAAAATTTGTCAGCCCAAAATATTGTCGTAGACACATTTTAAAAGAATATTTGACTTTTGAAAACCTTTTTTTACTCAGCCAGTCATATTTCTAGTTTCTACCTGTCCATACCTTTTCATTCTACATTGATAGCTGGCTGGATCTCTACATAAAGGTGTGACTAAAGCTGTGATGTTACTGCCAGATTCAACCGGGCCCAGATTTGGCATGAATCTGCCGAATCTGGGACTGTGACAGCAGTGGGCCAGGATTCTCCATTGTTACTAACATAGCTTCCATTAGCAATACTTCACGTATTCCAATTTATGATTGTCATTACACAAATTGTTAATACAAATGTATGCACTATACCTATATAGATGCGTTTTGAGGAAACTCAACCCAGTTCTGACGTATATCACCAATACTATGTCACTGTAATGTCAAAGCAGATAAAACGAAAACTGCAGTTGCACATGCATGCAATATATGCCTTTTACCGAATCTGGGCCCAGACCCCCCAGCTGAATATGGACCTACGTCACTGGCGCTTACTTTGAGGGCAACATTGTTTAACAGAAAGACAAGGTGAACTTACCCGAGAGAGAAGTAGGCCTTGGTGCAGTGGCCACAGTGTTTCGTCGGCATGCCCATGCTGTGCCGGTGGTACATGTGAGAGCACATGTAGTCGACGTGTTTGTTGGTGTAGCCGCATCCATCCACCAGGCACGTGTACGACTTCTTGCTGTTGAGCTTGAGTCGCGAGAGGAGCCTCGTGTTTTCCGCCTCCTCCTCCGCAGTTGGTGGCCTCCCAGGTCGCAGTGCCCACACCTCACTGCTTGTATCGCTGAACGAATTATTCGAGTTCTCCGACGAGCACGCTTCAGGACACGGCCCACCGGCGCCATCTGTCGGTGGCTCCACCTTGCAGTTCGCAGCGTCGCTGCTCATTGGGGCGTCTCGTGGTGTATTGATGATGTTGCACACAAGGTAGTTGCTGCTGAATTTCGTGTGTCGGTCCGCCGAGCACGACTCAAGGTTGCTGCCTTCCGAAGCACAGTCACTGTTATCGTTATCCATTGACGCCGGCGATGCAGGACTACCGGCGCCATCTTCCGTTTTCATTGCGTTTGTGTTTTCCACATCTTCGCCATTGGCCAGCCGTTTCAGGTGCGGACACTCTATCTGCACCGTCAGGTCAGCTAGGGTCATCTCCGGAATCAAGTCGTGGTGACTCGGAGGTCGCTGTTCTCCAACTGGCTTCCCCGGCAAAGAGCAGAGTCCACCAGTGTCGTCAGGTACACACTTGCCGATGTTGTCATTACCACAACAATTCTGACCGTGATTCGGTTTCATCAGTCGCACAGGTTTTAGATCCGGAATGAACACGGGGAGTGTATTAGGCATTGTGTCTTCCCGCAATCTCTTCCTGCTTCCGATGTCGGCCACTAAAGGCATAATTTTTCCACCGGGAGAGCTGGGCTTCCCGTTGAAAGGACACGTGGCCGGCGGCTGTCCCAACGACATGTCCCTAGGTGTAAGGCTTCTGTTGGTGACGTCACCGACGTTGACACCGCACATGTTCATGCCAGTCGGTGATGTCAGTCGTCCACCGTCCAGCAGCTGTTTGTTCGACATCACATTACCGACTTCATTCAGCACATTTGTAGCACCATCAGCATTCACCGGACGCATTTCAACGTCGACTGACAACATGTTCTTGTTGTCGCCACCAGACGGCGGCATCAGTGCACTGCTAACGGGAAAACTCGAGCTCTGCGCCTGCTCCAAACCGTTCCCACCATTATCGATAGATATCGGCTCTAGAATGTTACTCACTGGGCAGACATTTGTTCCTCCTCCTTGCATATTAGTCACGGGACACACACTGGGCTTTGGCGTAGACATCGGCCCACTGCCAGGGCTCTGGGGCTTCGAATACACAATCACAGACTGCCCACGTCCAGTTGCATCGTCACTTTGCCTCGGAACCACTCCGTTTTTATAAAACTTCTCCCCACAATACGTGTAGGCTCCGTGAATCGCCAGCGCATCCGCGCCGATTTTCAGTTTCTCAAATTCCTCGATCGTCGGCGGTGTCACGCCGTAGATGAAATCCAGCACCACCTGGAGGACGTCGCCACGGACACCGTGCAACATCAACTTGCGATCGGCAAGCTCGTCGATGATCGTCGGGATGCGCTTCACAAAATAGTTGTGGAAGACCTCGCTGCTGGCCGCCAGCACCGGGGAGTGGGCCATGTACATTATGTTGTCCTCCGAGAAGAGCGTGACGTCACACAGCTGCCACATTTGTCGCATCGCATTCAGCTTCTCCCACATCTCCTTCCAGTAACACGTGGCGCCACGAGGCAGTGCAAGGCACTGCGTGTCTGTCGCCATTGCCATTTCCGATGGACGGAGGAGATGGGTGTAGCTATTTATGATAAGGACTCGTGAGGTCAGATCATTGATGTCTGCATTTCTTCCTCAGCACTGAAACGAAAATGATTGAATACTGTAAACATGTCATAGAAATAATCGACACATGATATAATATATGATGCTGAGTACCTGTCTATCAACTGACACAATCAACGTTATAATTTGTTATTCAACGAACCTACACATTTGATGTGGAACTGTAGCAGCACTTTGAAGAGTATGAAGTGTAAATTATTATAAAACTATAATTGTCAATATACCGGTAGCTCTATGCAATAAACATAAAATGTTTGTGTACATTTAATTAGACTGTAATAATAATAGGGCCAATTTATAAATAAATTGTCCAATGTATTTAAGATGGAAGACCAAAATATAGATGGAAACACAGTGTAAAGCATTAAAAAGGCAGACATGAATGCAAAATGTGAAAGACTATTGCAAAAGGCCAAGAAAGATTTTGAGAAATGGTGAAGAGGGCGGACTGCATTCAAAGGGGTGCTCACCCTACAATTATGGAAGCTAGAGTTAAATACTTTGCAAAGTTAATTGCATCTTTGTCTGTCGTTAAAATGAAATGAGGTCATTTTATTTTGCATTTTATAGGATCCATGCTAAGTAAACTACAAATACGCTTGCATTGTATACAAGGCAGCTATATAGATGTGTAAATATGCTAGTGTTGACTCACTTGTAAATAAATCAAGGAAACTGATAGGCCCTAATCATCAGATCTTGGTTGTGCTCAAGTGATAAAAATAGCCACTGACGGAGGAACATCACACTGTATCAGTATGCATTATCCTTAGTTTACCTATTGCAAAGACTATCTTCTAAGTTTGTATAAAGATATAGTACTACTGACAAAATAAACTTGTACTGTTTGGAAGTCAGACAGTGAGAAGACATTCATAACATAAGGAAACACTCCTGTTCAGGCGTAAAGATTTGCAAAAAGATATATGAGGCACTGCCTCTCTTGTGTACACTATGCTGTGATTATCAAACAGTAAGAAATGCAAAAACGACATGTCAAGTACACAGCCTAAATAATAAATGAACGACTGCACGCTAGCTGCACCACGGTCGATTTGACGTCTAGTTGAAGTCTTGCATATTGTGCCTGTCATACTTACTTTGCGGAAATCTCTGTCATTACGCCGGCGAAGTTCTTGAAGAAGCATTCGCCAAAAGGTGTACGGATACCGTCCATATATGGTAGCGCGAACTCCAATTATCATTCAAGCGGAACCTTTAACTCCGATGATTCATTTCCCGTTTTTGTTTACTTTTTAGCAAATCTGTCGCCGAAAGTCAGGCACGGCACGTCAGGTAAGCCGAGAACCCTGGGTCGGTCTGTTGTTTGCAACAAAATGACAGAAGTGCAATTACCGAGCCGTCGTGACAACTGCTGAGCGTTAACGTTGGATTTTAATGCGTCGCTTTTCCCGCATAACTTAGATGATTAGGCCATGACTGAAACGCTCCGCGACCCAGAAGAATGATTGACAGTCGGGGTTTGTTTTACGACGATACGCCGCTTATAAACTGCTTATTTGATATAGCCAATGGCGCAACCGTGCATACTTTCTGGCCGCCGTCCAACACTCGGCGCTCGGAATTCCACAAACATAGATTATTCGTCAAATCGGTGTATATTATAAGTTTCTTTCGTTGTCTTATAACTATCACTGACGCATGCTCCCGGTGGATATGATTAGCCTCAAAAGCATGCAGATAGAGGGTGCAAATAGAGGTTTTGGAGAGCTTTAAGAAGATGTTTGCGAGATTCATGGTTTTGAGCTATTCATGCAATGCAAATGGACCACTTGAATTTGCCTGGGCTGGGGGGCGAGTGCAACTGTAGCTGCTAAATATGGACGTGAACGTTGTCGAGAAATATTTTCAAGACAACCCCCACCCCAATATCCCAATGTCACGAGCCGATGCGATCAGCGGCGATGAACAATACTTCAACAGCGTCCGTGTCATCTGAGCTGGGCGGCCAACAGTCGAATGGTGAACGTCTTATTCGGCGCCAATGCACGTTCCCAAAGAGCCCCAACCCTCAATCAAATACGGTTGAACTGAAGGCCAAGTTCAGTGCCCCCAGTCACCGTATCTCCCGCCACTGGATCCGAACACGAGGGAGGACAATTGGGGGTTTCAAGAGGGCGCCAGGGTGGGTTTTTGCACAAATATAAACGGGGTTCATTAACGTATGTTTTGGAGAGCCTCACGATGTGTTTTCGCCAGTCTCACAGGGCACAAATCCTGATAACTTGAGACCCCCCAATATTCACTATGTTTCGACAATAGTGAATAGTGAACATTGACATTTGTGCAATATATAAGCATAAGGGGCGATGTATTATGAGTTTTTATCTGAAGGGCAGAAGCTGGACATTTCTAGTGAACTTTAAGGAGCGATACCGCTGGAGGTAAGCCTTAGGAAGAAGACGCAGTTGCGTTTATATAGATGAGCATAAGAGAATGGATGCCCACACATTGGTCAGATCCTAAATATACCGCTGCATGCATTCGTTATAATTATTTACTAATAAAAAATGCGGTCTACGCTATAGTAAATTTACTAATTAATCATCTACATGACGCCCATGTAACATGGGCGTCATGCAGAACCGGGAGCAGATATGATGTGCTGAGCCTACCCAATATTTTAGGAATGGTACCTATTTTAAAGAAGGAGGTGGATTACGATGGGTACGCTCAGCTCTGAAAATACGAGCGTCGGCAAAAATCTTCAACGGCTCCTCCCGCTCTCTCCCCCGCCATGTGTACTGATGTCATAAGCCGGGCTAGGCGGTGCGACACATTCAATGTAACGACAGCTAGTGGTCTAATCCGTACCGTGCTGTCAAATCATGTTCACCCTACATATAATTGTTTGAGTACTTTCAGCCTTTATTTTATTATTGTCATGACTAATTATATAATAATAACCCAGTTTAATATTATTTATTTCCAGCGCAATATGCAAAAGAAAGCAACATATATATATATATATATATATATATATATATATATATATATATATATATATATATATATATATATATGATATATGATTTAATAACGGAACAGTTGATTAAACGTAACTAGACAGTTATTAGGGCCTACGTGACCATTGCTAGCTTCAATATAGACGCAGCTATCCACGGGTCCAGCCTAGGGGGCACATAATGCCTAATAAATCATTGACATTTTCCTTTTACATTTACATCTTAATGTGTCCTGTTGAGTACGCCTTCTAGAAAAAAATGAACATTTGAAATGTGAAGTTAGGCGTGACGGCTATGAAAACTATCTACATCCTCTCCTGGCTTCCGATATAACGATCCGACCGCGCGACGAGTCGGGAGCGGTACAACATAACGGACCCGACGAGCTTCAACAAATGCAACTGGAAGATTTTTACTGCGCTATGCCAACCGCGCAAGCCTGAGCTGTTAGCCCTAGATAGCTGATCCCCTATGCAAAGCGTGGACTTTAACTGAATCGAGCAGGCAATTAACATCGCTAGTAGCGACTGAATCATTCGTGAGAACAGCGCAAACCCACCTCCCATTTGAAGACGGATAATGCATGTCTGAGAATTCCAGTGTAATGACCCGTTCGCCAAATTACACGAGCAGCTGAGCGGTTTTGTATATTCGAATAGTTGCTTCTACATCCCAAATAATTCTTTCTTGTAATACGAGCAGCGTATGGCTGAATTGTTAAATTACCAACAATTATCACATGACCGGAGGCCAACCACACTCCTTGACGGCGACTACACTAGCTGAGCTTATATTCAGAGTTTTGCAAATGGATCAGCCAGATACTGACGTAATCATCAGCAGCGTCCCCTGACGCACGAGGATGCGCTAAGCCACACTGCGCTAAACTACCGCCACTGCCTGCGACTTGATCACATTGTTTTTACACAAAGGTGTTTTTATGTGTTTTGGCTCTTTAATAGACCTATATCAAACTCCATTCCTGCATAGCCACGTAAGAAATACAATTACGATAACCAGGGGCGTCGATCCGGTTTTAAAAGTGGGGGGGGGGGGGGGGGGGGGGGACGGGGGACCAATTTATATACACATATATGTATGCATAATATATATATATATATATATATATATATATATATATATATATATACATATATGACATGTATAATATATATGTATATGTATATGACCTGAAATACACATAAGTATTTTTTAAAATATAAAACATAATTCATTGTTGGTCTGGTGCTAATTCTAAACTAAAAAAAACCTTTGTTATGCTATTTATAATTGTTATGTCGACAACATATATTTGAAGAGGGGCTATGGCCTACCCCAATCACTGAACATTTGGGGGTAGACTTTGGACCGAATATTGCTTGCCTGATTCATAGAGTGACAAGATGTAGAGATTACAGGGGTCCCAATCCCACCTTTTGGCAAAGAAATTTGTCTTCACTAAAATGCGATCAAATTACACAAAGTGCATAAATCCTCTGGTTCCGCCGCAGGCGATATACATATCCATCAGGGCGACCAGACTGCAATCCACGGGGTGACAGGGCAAACAAACAATAATAATCTATTATGTGCTTGATGGCTATATATCAATACAAGGGTGCAAAATTACAGAGCCCGGCATGATGAATATTTACTGGACTTAGATCAACTTGCGGGCTGCGACCAACTAAGCAATTTATCTAGTGATTTTCCACTAGGTAGTCGGAAGTTTAGTTCTTATTATTAATTTTACTACTAGACCGATGTAGGGTTTTTAAAAGAGGGGAGTGATCAGTCTCGCTATATATGCCTATAAATTTGTTTTATGAACTGAAAAAGTATAAGGACATTTCCTATGCTGACCACCCCACGGCATGAGGGGTGATCAGCGTCCCCCTCGTCCCCCACTGATTGATGCCCATGCTGTGCCTGTGTAAAACTTCCCAATCCAACATTTTGGTAAAGAAATTTTCCATAACTCAAATGGGAATATGTTACACAAACTGCAGGAATCCGCCGCTTCTACCGTAGGCGATAAGCATCAAGCAGGCGAGGGGCGAAAGTGCAACACAAATTTCGTCATTTAAAATGTGTTTGGTGGCTAGAGCCTATTAATAATTTCAACACAAGGTTGATAGAGCCCGGCAGCGGCTTAACTTTTTCCGGTTTTTATAAACTTTCCGATTAGCCTTTCTGCGTATTCACGACAAATTTAAAATCATCAATGTGCAGCGAAATAACAAAGCATCTTTGGTATAAATGCCACGGGCTGTACGATAACTCTACTGTGAAGAGTTGTCTAAAATTTCGCTCAATACATTAAAATATTACGTTTGTTTAAATAACTATCACGGATTATGGCGCACTAACAGCAAAACATGCCTCAAAACGTGTTTGCCTCGTGCTAATTTGCGATAAATAACTTTGCTGAACTTAATATCGCGAGTTTATTGCCTAACTTGCCCTATGTAGCGGCTTTTAAGAGAGAGGAGTGTTCAGTCAGGCGATATGCCTCGCAATTTTGCTGAACTGAAAAGTGGGGGGACAATTCCTATGCTGTCCCCCCACCCTGAAAAGTGGGGGGACCTGTCCCCCACGGATCGACGCCCGTGACGATAACTTACTTACTTACTTATGCCTTTTCGCTCGCTCGGAGCATAGGCCATCGACTAAGGAACGCCACTGTTTTCTGTTTGTGGCCATCTTCTCCACTTCTCCGTGACGATAACTGCACTTACTTATTCACCTTAATTGCAACGCATGTGTGTATGTAATGCTATGTATGTGTATGTATGTATGTGTACATCTGAATAATGACGGGAAACCTGGGCAAGTTAAAAGTTGTTCAGCATAAGTTATTTGTTACGGAAAAAATGTGATAGATACATTATGCTATTATTGGCTATTATTACTTACAAAAACCGTGCTGATCAACAGGATGGAAATAAACATACGGTTTGTTACGCGCTTATGTAATATTGAGCCGCATATGACGTTGGATAGCCAGGTGATATAACAATTACGATATAAATCTAGTAATCAGAGAGAACAAACCCATTACGCAGCTAAATATTGTAATCTGGGTAGTGTAGTCTGAATTATATGATATGTATATTAACGCTAATATTGTAAATAAATAAATATTTTGTTGACATAAGCGATTATTTATAACCGACGCCATATTGCCTTATTTTTATCTTTTTATCGTGCGTCAAAATTTTGACAGCGAATCTGGGTGTGTGCATCGGACGGTGGTATGTGTTAATTCATATTTTAGTCTAAGGAACTAAGTAAGATCCCTTACATGCTTGCATGGGTAGTTCGAGTTACTTGACTGGCGAAACCAAAGTGCGACTGCGGTAGTTCTCGAATGGTTGTTGCCACCGGGCAGCGTAGCCGGTAGGCGGGGTTTCATACACACTGCTTACGATGTCGCAGGGGCGATAACTCGTGGAAAGCCTGAAATGTCGTAAAAGTTACGCTAGTTGCGTTTCACGATTCCGCTCCATAGTTGCACTTAGGCTGCACCATGTATTTAGTAAGCGTAACTGTACGCCAGTTGAAATATTTACGTGATGCTCCCCAAGTCTTTGATGCTCCCGACACGCCCACTCTGAACTTGGTCAGTCCAAAGGTCAATAAAGAAATCACTGGATATCATGCTGTCCATGATATACTTATGTAATTTTCAGTGAATAACTGTAGAATCTACTCACTCATCACTCTTCTAGTATACAGCCCCCCTAAATGTAAATGACTTTTAATATTTACACTGGATATCCTTTATATTCATCATAGCTTGTCATTTGCTATACGAACGGCAAAGGCAGCAGCTAACGGGACAGATGAGGCAAGAAGCCGGCCCCTGCTTGTGAAATGATTTTACTGCACCACCTCTATTATGGACTGTGTCACCTTTAGACGCATGCGCACAGTCCCATAACAATGATCAAGACAGAGCTGGCACAACAGGCAGGAATGCCTAAATCAGCCAGAAAAGGACCTGTAAGACTGTAAGACCTAAAGTGAAAAAGGGTGTCTACAGACACCACACATACAGTGATTCCACACTGTGACCTAATTAGGTCAATTCTACATCAATTTGTTAACGCGAATGCTAAATTGGTCTCATGAAACTGGCTGTAAGCTACACTGAATAGTCGCTGTTAGCTGTGACCAGTACTCCAGTAGACCGCATCGCATAATTGCTCATAAAGTTACGTGGCTTTATGAAACTGGCCCCAGATATTTTAAAAGATGACTAGATTGACAGTGGAACTGAACCATTATGATCATGTTTTCCACAAACATGATCCATTTGCGCTCGCCTATCCGATAATAATCATATCCATTCAGCTCAGCTATGAGGTGTTGGTTTTAGCAATTCAGAAAGAACAGGGATACAGAAATAAGAAATTCAGGTCCACCTTTGGTTACCCCGTCTTCTTCTGTATATTGTAGAAGCCCCCATTTCCAGGTATCGTTCCACAGCAGAGGTAGGCTATTTTTGACGGGATGATGGTGTTTTAAAATATAAATAAAAAATGTTTGCCAAAATTGTATTAATGAGTGCAAACAACTTCCATCGTTCAGCATAATCCCAGGCATATATGTCACAAAAGTGTTGCGTCAACTTAGTGTACTCACCTTGGATGTTCAAAGAGCAACCCATTTTGCACCAACATAGATTGCTGTCACTCACTGCAGTAACATATAAAACCACAGCGGTGCGGGATGATGCAAGTCAGGTCTCTCTTTTGACCCCAGAAGTGCACTAAGATGCAATATTTTATAACATAAATATGCCTGGGATTATGTAAAAGAATGGAACTATTACATCAATGTATACAATTTTGGCACAAATTTAATTATAACGATAACATTTAGGGGGGCTGTATACTAGAAGAGTGATGAGTGAGTAGATTCTACAGTTATTCACTGAAAATTGCTTAAGTATATCATGGACAGCATGATATCCAGTGATTTCTTTATTGACCTTTGGACTGACCAAGGCGTTACACACGTCCTGACAGTCCTGTTTAACTGAGCCTCATTGTGACTTCTCTGGGAAGTTTTCAGCCATGCTGGACTTACTGGGCAGCATAGCTTTATGTAGAGACCCGTCCACCCGTCATTTGGACGGATGAAACCTCTAGTGGATGGGAAAAACATACAAGGAGCAAAAAAGTCTTAGAATCATTGTCAAATGTTGTCAGTTATGCTTTGAAAGTGAATGTAACGCGTGTCTCTGTACTTGAGTTTAGGTCATAATTACACAGCTCAACTTCAGGGCTTGTGTGTGTATATATTTATGTAACATGAATGTGTCTAAAAAAAAATTATTCACAGAAGTTAATCACACAAACATTTCATACAATTATGTTGAATAACTCACTTATTTGGCTGAGTGAACTAACGTAAATAACGCAAATTGCAAAATGGCATTAGATTATGTTGAACATAATAATCGTAATGGTGACATTTAAATAGCACTGTTCCAACATTCGTTGCTCGCAGCACTGCATAAAAAGTACTTTGTTGATGGCCCAACAGTCTACCTAACATTAAACAAGCTGCCATGTTCATATAATGCAAAAAACACCAAACACATTGCAGTTGACATACATGTGCTTTGACATGAGTGACTATAAATCGAACAAGTTGGTTGAAGTTGCAGAAAACCTGTTTTCAACGATTTATGTCTACGTCAACAAATGGTGTGTACCGGTACTTACTGTTATGGTGTGCCAGAGCTTCTTTGAACAGCTTAATATAACTTCCAAGATTGCTTTTTCCACATACTTGGCCAGTATCAGTGGGAATCAACAATGGCTCATTGATACAGCCGGAAGACACTGGAAGTGGACAGTGTTTGTTGCTAACATCTAATCTGTGAATAGTTTGTCATTTGTCATGAGACACTCAAACTTGAAAGTCATTACCCAGAAGAGTATTTGCATTAGTACTTGTGCTGTAGTGTTTAAACACGTACTGTTTGCTGTTGTTCAAATGAAACTTGTTCACCTTATTAATTATTATGCAGAGTACCTGTTAGGCACTTTGGAAATATCCTTGACTGATGCGTATTGTAGAGATACGGCGATAGTGATGAATTTATACCAACGCTCCACTCTTTCAACTCTAGTGTATTAAGTACTGATGCTGAATACTAAGAACATTAAGACGTGCCTCAGTGCTTGCTGATGTAAACATTAAAATGTGTGGTACACAGGTAACGGGTTCATTGTTACTAAGCTGTAAATAGTTGATTTAAATCCCTCAATATAAATTAAGATTGATCAGTTCATATTTCACATCAAGTCCTTCAACTCATTTGTGACAACATTTAAATGCTATGCCAGACGCTTAACCAGGATATTTTCTCATTTTTCTGTAGACCAAAGTAATGTTTCAGTACTGATATGCTATGTTGTTAAGTATAAATGCATCAGCAGACTAACATAAATTATATTTGATAATTTTGTATTTTTGGAATAACTTTTATTTAATAAATTTTTCTAAAAAATAATCCAAGACTAAAAATAAAGTCAGCCACACATATTCCAGAATTTTGAATTTCCAGTTGTGAAACTGATTTGTGTCGAACGGATCAATTAAAGTTCATTATGAAAGTGACCCCCAAATCTGGAACGTGACTGGACATGTGCTTTGTACACGTGTCCACTTGTAAATATGAAGAGCAGTCTTAGTAATTATATCTCAGTATCTAATTATATCAGTGTCTGCCATTCTGAATTGTTCTGTAGCTGGTGCTGGATGTTGATGTGATGACACTGCATTATCTTCAGCACAGCCAAGACAACTTGAGAACTGTTTCTGTCAGTTCAGGTGCCTAGATTCACATACAGGTCACTATTTCTTCGATCAAGGTGTTTACTTGACATCCTTTGTAGTTTGATATTTGCATCCATTTGAAATTAGCACAGTGAGTTGTCACAGTACATTCCACGGAGTGATAGCACCACTTGAGGAGGTGGCACAGTTACTGGCACCACTTGATAGCGGTGCTCAAGCGGTGCATGTGTGACTTAAGTGATTTGTGCATGGCATAATATGTCCTTGGCTAGATCGAGCACACTTTGTATGAGGTGAGGTGAGGTGGGTAGGGTTGTAACCCCAGTCCCCAAATATATCAGATAGGATAATGAAAGTCTTGGCATATGTATGGGAGGTGTTCTACCTTGTGGAAATTGTGTGTTACTTACTTTTGTTCTTTAAAACCTGTTACATTGAGGAAAACTGGTATGACTAAAGTATATATACCCCGGTAGATATCTTTCCAATGTTTCAAAGGTTTAGGCGTATGGGAATTGATCTTCCTCCGAGAAATGGAATGTCAGACTGCATTGAGGTTATAAATCAATGTACAGAAAACCAATACAAATGTGTTCTCAGTTTGTTTTGTAACACTTAACTCAGGGACAAGTCTAGTTACAAGTGTGCCATATTGTGCGGCCCGCTGGTGTTGTTCGTATGATTCAACTCTTTGGATGCACTTATTTATATATATAGTCAACATTCCGGTCAATGAGAATGTTTAACTTTGCCAGGTGTAAGTCTTGTTAACATCAACAGTGACGTGGTCAACATCACTCAAGGATCAGTAATCTTAACAGCGAATCTCAATGGGGGACTTTTGGCGTTTGCACGACTAGATATTTGCAAAATGATTTTGGTATTGAATGAGAACACTCACTTCTGCTGGAGAGGCTGTGTGTTGACAGATGTGTCTCTCTTTTTACTTAACCAGTTATCTTTAACATGGATGTGCCAAGCTGCTAGCTTAATTGACTATCACGACCCAGTAATGAAGGTGTGAACGTGTTGATCTGTTGACTTGCTGCATGATGGCGCCACTGTAGTTGGGCTTGATCTAGACAGACCTAGCTTGGACTCTGTGCCTCTTGAATGGAGTGTCAAGTCAGTAGGACAGACATGTCATTGAGCAAGAGAGAGGTTCAGTGTTATGATATGCTGTGTTTTATGGAGTTTTAGCCAAGTATAAAACCATTTGCCTGACATTAGTGGTAGGTCAATATTATAATAATATTGTTTGATAGATTAAATCATTAACCCTGGGTAATACTAAAAGTATCTTCAGTTTTGGTGGCCAAACCAGATATAAATGCACCATTTCATAAGAATCATACACATAACAGATTCAGATGGGGTACATAACCGTACATTTAAAGTGTGTACATCATCATATTTATTAAAACTTATCAAGCAGGTTGCTTCTTCTGTGACTGAGAATAACCATTTAATTCTCAGTCATCAGTAAGTAGCAGAATATGAGAATGTGTCATCTGACATCGTGTTTGCATTGCAGGTTAGACTGGCCGTAGCGACTGCCTGAGCATGGCGTGCACGATAGAGCGTGTCCTCATGGACGCACGCATGCTTGTCACCCGACTCAAAGAGCATGACAACTCGGCTGACAATTTGATCACTCAAACACATACGCTCTACAAACGTGTAGATGCCATGCGGCAGGTTTGTTATTCAAGTTTTTAATTTAGTCAGGTTGCTGTCACAAATTGTATTACTGAAACATTTGATGGATGAATGGAACCCATAATAAAAATCATGTGCTTCTATTGAAATCATAGTCTCAATCATCATAAAAATGCTGATGACAGTGAAGAGACTAGGCAGTGACTATGATTCACCAAAACACATTTCATTCATAATTACAAACTCATGATATAGTAAAACACTTCATAGCCACTTGTTTGTTCAGTCATCATGTACAGCTGTACAGTGTAATAGGAAACCTAAAATGATTATCGTAGTTTGAGAACAATACATCAGTGGTGGGATGCACTGGAACACGTGTCTAATCCCCCCAAATAACCACGATTCTGGGTTACTTTTAAAATCTTTTCTACTAATGTAGATACCTCCTCATCTTTGTTGTCAGTTTCCGTTGACTAAATCCTGGCTATTATGGCATGCAACAGGACCAAGAACTACTTCATCAACTGGTGTCTGTTCAATCAAAAGAACTCAGTGACTCTTAACAAACTTCCGTGCATGCTGATATGGATATGTGTAAAATATTGTAAAGCCTTAATTAATTTTTTAGATCTATTTATTTTAATGTTTTAAACTATTTATTATTATTTAATAAGATTACCAGGGTAGTCAAATAATCACATAAAATATGTTTTAATGTCTTAAATTATAAAAAATTAGTTTTATGGATACATATCGTATATTCTCTACATTATAATTTATATTTACGCTAATGTCTTAAATTATATATTATTTGAATTCATTTTAACAAATATACTTTGCATGTTTTATGTATCCATTTCAATCTGTATGAATGTCGAGAGAGTGAAATAAACTATTATTATTAGTAGTAATCGCAACTTTGTTTCCCCCAGTACGAGGAGGACATGAATGAGTTGAACAACATGGCGCGCCACCGGCCCCGCACCAACCTCATCATGGGCCTGGTGCAGGAGAACACACAGATCCGAGAGCTCCAGCAGGAGAACCGCGAGCTGAGACAGTCGCTCGAGGAGCACCAGTCGGCTCTCGAGCTCATCATGAGCAAGTATCGCGAGCACGTCGTGCGACTCACGATGGCCAACCAACTCGACCTGTCGTCCAATGTCACCATCAACAGCGCTCCACCAGAGGTGTGTATATAACTATGTCCGCTGGTTTTTATTCAGAATTGTAAAAATCTCACTTCTATTAAAGGTGTTGTTTTAATGAATATCATTGATAGTACCGAAAACTATTTTACAGTAATTTTAATTAAATGCTGTGTATGATGCCATTTTTGTGTATTTTTACCATCTTGTGTAGGATGATCTCCATAACTAACCCTGCTGGTTTTTATTCAGAATCGTAAAAATCTCATTTCTATCAAAGGTGTAATTTTACTGAATATCATTGGTAGTATCGAAAACTATTTGACAGTAATATTAATTAAATGCTGTGAAGATATATTCGTGACAGCATTCATCACTCCCATATCATTCTGAATGTTCTAACAATCATAGGTTCAGTGATAATTTTGGTAATGTTTCGACCCATGTCTCCTAATAAACAGAGATACTGATAGTTTTCTTAAGTCACCTAGGAAAAAGTTAGCGTTTCGTGGATGTTTTGTGACTAAACAATGCTAATCTTGTGTCCATTTGTTAAAACCATGTTGTCTAACATACTGACTGCCTGAATGTTTTAACAAGGCAGAAATCATGTTTGAATTCATGTTTAAAAAAAATGCCACGCTGGCAACCGAAATCTGAGAAGACCGTGCTTATATAATTCTGACGAAGGTTGTTGCCATGACGAGGGAGGAGTTTCTTATCTCCTCATAACTGGATATGAAAAATTCTCCTCCCACTTTAGTGTCAACATAAAAACGTCAATTAAAACAGATTTGGCAGTCGGTGTGTTATAATATTTACACTGTATAACATGGAGATGTTTGAAGGGAAGAACTTTTAAGCGATTAACAGCCATGTTGATATTCCTAATTTGGCATTGTTTGAACTTAACGTGTGGTTTGCGTGGTCACCACCAGGAGGTCGAGGAGAAGATCAACAAGATCTGTGAGATGGCGAGTGTGATGCGGCGGGCGATTGAGATAGACGAGGAGACAGAGACCCAGGAGCAGGAGATGATCGCTCAACTGCGACACGAGAACGTGTCCCTGCGCCAACTCATCCGCGACATGGACTCCAGTCAGTGTCACGTCGCCACGCTGGTCGACGATGACACGCAGACCGACGTGACTGTTTCGTCGGACGCGGTCACTACTTTAACAAGCAACGCAACTAATACAGACTTTGACAGCGCAACAAGTAGCGATAGTAAAAATACAGAGAGCAGCAGTAAATGCACCACGGTTGACAGTCAGGTGACTGAAGTTGATAGTCCAGATATCAAAGGCGAATGTCGAAATACAGGCGATGTTGGAGGTGCTGAATGTGACAGTCAGACAACAGAAAGTGACGCTGGGAGCGTGGCTGATTCCGGTCTGGGTATGTCAATATCCGAGTCAGATGTCACTGTGACAACGTCCACGGATAATTCCACTGACAAAAAGAACTCGGCTAATAAGGCGTAACAAGCTGTATTCGTATTAAAACTTCACATTTCAATGAGATTGTCACGATGAGATTGTCGTTATATTTTTGTTTGTTGAATGTATGTAGCTTCTTTCTGTTTTTGTGGTGCTAACTTAATGTGGTATAATGCCAGTGTCGAAATGGGTAAATGTCTTCTTTCAATTTACTAACTTGCATCTATTAAAACACCAACATGTTCCAACAGGTAAAAATGTTTATTATAAATATGTGAACATTGTTGCCTCAATTGTCATGAATGCACCAGTAAAGGTTTTATACACAACTTGCAAAGATTTCACCTGATCAGCTCAATCTGTTAAGCAAATTAAATAATTGCATCCGTATTTTTATGCGAAATAAAAACAGTTCATCTGCCATACATGTAGGTTCAAAGCAATTATGCAAAATACCCGCGTATTAGTGTTTTAAACACTGCTATGCATTAATAAGAGATGGAATGGATGACTTACCAACAGCAATGATAAACACAAACATTAGCCCCACCAGTGAATTATCAGAACAAACGCCTAAGATATACTAAAACCCTGTACAAAATTACGAATCCAGTGTTAAATTAATTTGGAGATTCTGCCTTGGCCACCGCTCTATGTTGGATCAATCAGTTCATCATGACGCACTGCCGCAGGCTGTCGGTGCTGCCAAGACGGTGTCTCCCTCTGGTGTTGTCGGTGGGCAGCGAGCAATGGCTCTTGCTCATCATCACTGTCTATCTGTCCACTAGGTGGCGTCACCTGCAGGCACGGTTGTCTCGCGCGCCGTTGCTTGTACAAACGCCATGGGCACGCTGGGAATTCACGTTGTCCTCTTTCTCGCCAAAGCTGTAATTCAGACGGAAATCCTTTTTAACTGTTAATCATTTTATGATAGCTTGTTTTTTGTATTCTATAGTTTTGACTTGGATTGACACAAAGTGTGCAAAGATTTTTTAAATGCAGTGAATAAAACAATGGATCCTTGCTGTAAGAGGATGTTTCATTGAAATTCTTAAAACCTGATGCGGTACATTTTGTTTCTAATATAGGATCAAAAATTAAAATTGTTTCACTAATATTCCATCTAAACCATGGACAATAAACACACTCCCAGAAACGGCAATTTTGAAGGATGACATTACGCCACTCTACCCACCATAAACAGCTACATTCCACTGTCCTAGCTAGATTCCGGATGCTTGCCAAACATTTACCAGTATCAAAATGTATATTTTTATACACTGTTCCATTGAGTTCCAGTTGGGAGTTGTAACTGTGGAAACCACAGGTAAGCAAAACATTGAACCCACCTGTGTGACGACCCCACCAACTGCCAGCGCCACCCACACGCTGTAGAGAGCAATGTCTGAAACAATGATGGCGTCAATAGTGAGGCAAGGTTACGTTACTGTTGGGAGTATTCACGAAATGAATTGGTTCAATATGTGTCTAGACCATCACTATATAATATGCATTACAATTCATCTGTCATGTTAACAATAAATTTGTTATAATATAATATTTTAATAATGTAGTTAAAAGTTGTGTGTTTAAACGTGTTTAATTTTAAGTTGCGGTATTTGAAATCCCATTTTCTGAAAGTTTAAAATCTGAAATTAATACCATCAAGGAGGAAAACCAAGTATACTTAATGGTGTTTTATGCCAGACACAAAGAGTCTACATGTATATACAAGCAAAATTAAAAATAAATAAAACACAAAGATACAGAAAAAAGATATAGACACACATGCAAGGCTGCTTACTCAAGCCAAATATTTTTTGGTAATGATCGGGACAACCCTTACTTTTAAAGAGCAAATATTTTCCCCTTGGTCTAGAGACAAATTTGTGACGTTATCTTGCGTTCCTGGTCAATTAGTGCTGATATGAAAGTATCAGAGTGGTGCAGCATCGGGAAACCAAATTCTTGGCTTAATTAGGTGAAATTATAGTGTATAAGGAAAAAGAACTTATAATACCACTGAACAAAACAAAGAATATTGAATACAAGCATGGAGGCCGTATCACAAAATAATACCAAGACCTAGGGATATCAGTTATGAAATGCGTCTAAATGAATGTGGTTTAACAACATACGAAACCAGAAGATTGAGAGAAAAAAGTGTTTACAATATTGAATGGATATGACAATATTGGCAGAAATATTTGTTTCTCGGTTAAGGAAGAGGACATGGAGTTACATTAGCAAAGAAACAGTGTAGACTAGATATCGGAAATTCTCATTTTCACAAAGAACTGTAAATGAATGGAACAGATTATATCAGCTGATTGTGTAGGTGCTAGTAGTGTTACCACCACAGTGTTAATATGTTGAAAAATAAAATTGACATAATATTATATCTCAGATGGCGGGATACAGTTAGATAGCCCTAGATAAGCCAAAGGATTTCCTTGTCCACATGCCATCTAGAGTTGGCACAACTGATTTTGGAAGACATGACTATTTGTGGCTAAATTGCCCGTAAATATTGTCCTGATTAGTTGCCAATTTATACCGAAATATACTGATAGATAACCAGTCAGCACATCCACTATTACTACTACAGGCAGTGCAACCCCCTCTTAGCCACTCCACTCCACTTAGCCACTGACACCCCATTCCTGCGTTGATGAATTGTTTCTTTCCCTAGTCTGGGTTCCCCCCCCCAACCACCACAGCAGCCACGGCTTCATTTACTGATAAATTGCAAGGAGTGAATAATTACATTTTCTTAGGCACGACCACTTGTTATGAACTTGTCAGGACATTAGTTTAAGTGCCAGCAGTTCTTATCTCCGTAATACAGGAGCAGTTTCCATGCTACCGTAATCTGAGGTCAATTTCCGTAATGATTACAAAACATTCGTAATGGTAGGCAGCCCTGCACATGAAATTAAAATGGATGGCTAATTAAGAAATTATAAATATACATACATAAAATATGCATATACACACTGTATTTAAAATGTGCATTCATATAGTAGAGTAGAGTAGAGTAGAGTAGAGTAGAGTAGAGTACAGTACAGTACAGTACAGTACAGTACAGTACAGTACAGTACAGTACAGTACAGTACAGTACAGTACAGTACAGTACAGTACAGTACAGTACAGTACAGTACAGTATACAATTGTGTAATCCAACATTTATACGCAGGACTTCCAAATTGTATAACCGCCTCAGTATAAAAGTAATTCACAACTGGCTTGTGATGTCCCCGACCCCCCACACAGTTCCCGGAGACAAACTGCACCTGTCTTTTGCAAGGGCACCACTGTGAGGACACTGGTGTAGTCCGTCACCGTGGCCTTCCACACGGACACCGCGAGAACGTAGCGGACACTGCCACCCGCATACACGTCCAACATGACCACACAGAGCAGTGACCCAACAACACCACAACTCAGGATGTGTAACTGGTAATCAACAAAGTTGGCATTGTAAGGACACTGAATACAGACATTTATTTTGGGTAACACACATAAACCCATAGGCAAAAAAGATGTAAATTTAAAGAGTAAACGTGACGGGTATATTAAACGTAATTACGAAATAAATTATAAGAAATAATTCAGTAAATGTGCAGAGATAGAGTACCTGGTAGTCACCATTTTACAATACAGAATTACTCTGCACAGTGCTCATAGTACAGTAAATCAGGAATCCAAGTTACATTTTGGTCTTGCAAACATGATTTACAGTCGGAACTATAAATCAAGTATAACTATTATTTATGTGGGTCTTGTGAACTCCAATAAACACATCACAGCTTTTAGAAAGATGCAATTTTTTAACACATGTGATAAGTATGGGACACAGATAATTGTTTGTTCACTTGTGGACCCTATAGAATAGAGCTGGAATGATACACCTGTGCAAGGTGTATCACAATACACACCAGATACATGATACACAATATCTGTATTGTGATACACTGCAATACATGATAGCAAAACAGTATTTGCACTATCTTTGTGAAACAATAAACAACCAGAACAAACGACAAATGTCCATGTAATGATAAATATAGATGCAGTACATGTATATAACTGTATTTTATGTAAATTTATATACATTAATTAATTTATTTATGTAAGTTTTATGTAAATTTTTACATATTATTTTCAATGCGTGTACAATTTGGAGTGCATAGTCATGAAGGATGCAGTATCGTTGTCTTGTCCGCATGAGCAAATAGTCAATGTAGTCTAATGTATCGTGATATGTATCGTATTGTGACTTTGTATAGTGATAAGTATCATATCATAAAAGAAGTGTATCATTTTGGCCCTAATCCTTAGCAGCCTACTACGGAGGTTGATTACAGGTGTTACAGTTTTTGCAGGTGTTGCAAGTGTTACAGGTGTGACATGTGTTACAGGTGTAACTGAGGTGTTACAGGTGTAACTGAGGTGTGACAGGTGTGACAGGTGTGTTACAGGTGTAACTGATGTGTTACAGGTGTCTCCTATGAGTGTTGACACCTGTGAGGACTCACCAGTCGGGGTGTTCTCAGGAAGAGCGCTGTCAACACCAGAATTCCACAAGCAAATATGATGCCGTAGTCATAGCTGTGTTGAAACAGTTCGAAGTTACCTACAACGTGCATGCAACATTTAAAGGACAACAAATGGCGATCAACATACAACAAAGAGTTAACACAAATCACCCATTTGCACTCAACATCAATTTGTTCTCACGGTGGTACGTAAAGATGAAAGTGAAAAATTATGCCAACTTGTATTCCGAAACAGTGATTGACAATCTGGGAAGAGAAGAAGAATTTGTTTTATTTGACTCAAACATTTTATTTTACTCATATAATACATCCATGACACGTAAACATAATGCAAATACAAACAAATTATAGCCTTATGGTAAATATGGTGTAATGTTTGGTAAATAACAAAGTAGTGAGGGGACTCCTCTAAAACAGCGGTAGTTGCTATGCAAAAGCCATCTTTTAGCAGGAAGTAGGAATCTGTGATGTCAATTTTTCTATCCCAATGGTGCTGTCTATAATATTTAAACATGTGTCTTTAAAACGGTTATTCTAGTAAATTACTCTGATCAATTACAGTTGTAAGTAAATTATTAGTTTTCAGTAACTCTTACATGTATACCCCCAGAATGCTTTTCGTCTTCCTACTATTTATAAGCCTACCACTCTGCTATATATCTGGCGTTCCTCGTAATTGTTTATGTTTATGTTGACTACATAAACCAGAATTGGACGTTAAGTTGTTCGTTTTACCTAGTTATTCCTTAAATACACACAGAGTAAGAGTTCACTTATCTTATCATTTTTGAGCAGAACTTACTCTTCAAAGTTTGTTAATGCTAGCTGAAGTGCAACCTTTTGTAAGAATCAGTGCACATTTCTGAGAGCTCACTGACCAAGTGGTGTGAGGTTGAAGGCGACACTAGTCAGGACATATCCCATGTCAAAGCCGGCGATTAGAACTGACACAATGGCAAAGCCAACAAAGACCCAGTAAAGCAGCCACAGGATGCCTCCAAGTACACCAACACAGACGCTCAGTCGGAGACAGTCTGGAAACAAGAGATACTGATGTAGCATCAATATATATATATATATGTATGTATATATATATAATAATAATAATATAATAATAACAACTTCTTATGCATCAATATCCTCGAAGATCAAGCTCAGCGGCGCGACAAAACCAAGGGATTAAGCAAACGTGTAATTGTGAAACAATGCGTGAGTCGTTAATGGATGTATGGATGAAGGTGATAGGAAGCTTAAAGAGATAGGTTTTTTTAGATGTCGGTGGAATGAAACTATATTACCTTCTGATTTAACACTGGCAGGAACAGGAAGCGAATTCCACATAGTTGGTGTGGCAACCGAGAAATATCTATATAATGCATTCAATCGCACATAATTATAATGCGGTAGTCTGGGACATGTTGATTCGTTACCGAGCATATTCCACCAAAGGTGCTATCACCATGCCATCAAACCAACCAAAGCCAATGAGCTGGTTGCATGGTCTATGTGTGATTTATAACACTTATTGAGAGTACCAGCCAAAGTCAATGTGTAACTCAGTTTGGAAATAAATTAAGAACCAACACGCCTCGTCTGACGATGCGATCTGAATAATAATACAATACTGCTGTCGCTGATTTAAGATAATAACCTTGCTCTCAGCAGCTGAAACATACAAATGAATTTACCCACTGGCGAAGCTGGCAACATGTTAACATCTACATGACTTGTATATGTACATATACAGTATAAAAATGTAAGTTATGCAGGACTGCTTAGGACTGCTCAAAGCACTATATTAGCACACTTTGCTCTCTGTTCAAACAAGCTCCATCTCGATTTCTCTGGGAAGCATTCAGCCCAGAATTCGAACCTGGTTTTGGTTGACTGCTGTGGACCTATAACGCGCACTGGTGTCATCACTGTCATGTGACATGACTCAAATGTTGACATGAATGATCTGAATGTAGGTTGTGTCACTGGTCTCTGTTCATGGCAGTTTTATTCTTGGGTCAAGAGCCCATGGTCACTGAGTGTCCAGTGGTCCAACAGTGGTCTGCCACTCTTGTCGGTTTGTCTAAGTCTGCGTGTTCTTTGAACCTCTGGCTGAGTGATCTCTTTGTTTCACTGGTATAAGTGAGGCTGCTGTAGTTTTCACAGGTATCACAGAGAATGTGGTACACGGTTCCACAATCTACAGGTGATGGATCAAAACATCACAGGTTTCCAATAATATGCTCCAAAATAACTGCTAATTCCTACAATATAACCAAATATAACAGCTGATGAGAACACTATTTTCCAAGTAGATTAAGACTTACTTGAGAATTCCAATTTGCTGAACGCTGCTACAAGTATGAAGCTGATGAGGCTGACTGACAGATAGCCAAACGTGAACATTGCTGAAACCAAACAAACTCAAATTACACAAACAGTGAAACAGATTAATGAAATTAGACGTTTCACAACTTATCTTTAGGTATGTTTATCTTTAGGTATGTCAACAGTTATTTTAATTTATTGTAATTCTAAATAACTGTAAGTTTTTCCGTAAACTGTTGATATTGTCTGACAACATTCCTCTATTAACCAATGAAACAGACCTACCTGGTGAACAAAAGACAAGGTAAGGACATAGATGTGAATGGATAGATGAAAGAGAGGGTGCTTAATGGCTCAACCAAAGGTTACCCGGTACTTTATACATGTTTTTTACTATATTTTTACTGTTTTTTTAAATAATTATCTACACTCATAATAGTGAACCTAACTTAGAAACTTATTTATGTTATGTTACATATCTGCAACTGTTTATATCTACAGAACAAACACTGATATTATGTACTCAAAGCGTTTTAATGCACTAATTTGTCTAAAGTACCATTTTATTTACACTACTGTTTATTGGAGCATTTCTGTTCAACATCGTTGCAGTTACATTTGTTGTTGTTGGAATAACGCCCTTTAAAAGAATCACGTCTCATGTCACATGACTTACCAATCTTGAAGAAGCTGTGGCCCGCAAAACAGATAAGAAGTCCAAGAATACCAAGAACTGTCAGAAGTATCATCTCTGTCACATCCACTGCAGACAAAACAACATTTCTATATTATATTTATATTGCAATGAGAACCAATAAAATAGAAGTACCAAACATCCACATGTCATATTTACCATCACACTGGCAACAGTTTAAACCATGGAACTGAAAGAATTAATCTGGTTGGAGATCTCTGAAAAATGCTTCTATAAGGTTCTAGAGGTGTGTTTAATTGGGTGACCAACTTTATAGCATGATTTGAGGGAGCTGGGTGTGACACTTCACCCCATCACTCTTAGCCTCAATTACCCAGGCTCCGTGAGGTGGCAGCACTTTTAAGCCCCTCAACTCTGCCTGGGGAAATAATGGGCTGCAGTTGTAACCACCAGGGTGGCCTTACCCCAGGTTAGGGTAGAGACGCTGATTGGTTCTCAGGCCAAATTTGAAGTAACAAAATAAATAATGATACTTTTTTATCAGATAATGTTATATTATAAAAACTATTTAAAATTAAACTTATACTAACATAAAAATAAATATAAATTTACAGTTGTTTATAAAATAGGAATTACGGCAGGATTAACCAGTATCCATGAGGAGGCAGCATTGTTTAGCCCCATACGCATAATATTCAAAAGCCGGCAAAGTCACCAGACTGTCTTATCGGTGTAGTTAGTATAGTTACGAAGCCGACCGACAGTTGGTTAAGTGAGACTACATCACTCTGTGCCTTCATAACAATAAAAGGAAAATGGCTGCCAGAGTTTGCATAGTTTGAGTTGAAAGAGAACATAATGGGGTATGGTTATAACACAAGTGCTTCAGCAAACACACGAAAACATCCTCCAGACCCAGTTCTACACTAATCAGTACTTTTACAGCTGTACAGCTGCAGTTCTGAAGACAGTTTTCAGGTGTTTGTTGTAGCACTTTTACCATGATCATGCAGTATTCATACATATGTTTAAACTATTATGTTAAAAATGTCAACATTTTCAATTGTTTTCCATTTTGAAGGTCATAGAATGGAGGACAACGTTCATGCATTAAAAACTAAAATCGGATTCACTGTCCTCAAATGATACTTTAAAAGTCGTCTGCCCACTTTGCTCAAAAAAATCCTTTAGCAGTTTGGTTTCAAAATCAGGAAAAAATTAGAAACATATTCCAGACGTGCACAAGAACAGAGAAAGTAACTAATGTACCGCCATTCTCTTAAAATTTAGGCTAAACATGTATAATCCACAGGATATAACTGAAATAATATAATTGTAAATGAAATAATGTGTACTGTTTATGCAAACATGTAAGTGTAACTTTCAATGAAATATAATTGTAAATGATTTATATTCTCCCTGGAACAACACTTGAACATTTCATATTTTATTTTTCCTGTCCACGTGCCATATACTTCCAGCCATGTCCCCAGCAAGTTGAGGAAAGACGAATAGGAGGAGAAAGAACCTGGTTACTGGTTACTTGTAATGAATTCCAGTCTACAGTGGATTCACCTGACTTGTCTTGCTCTGTGTAGGTAGACACCGGCACATAAAGACTACTGGTGGAAGTGTTACTCTGGCGGACTATTACCCCGTATATGACTCCCTGTCGTGGGAATGCAGTAAAAGCCTGTCTCGTCTTCCCGTGCAAGTAGGTAATGGTCTTCATCTAAGGGAAATCAAACAACATTCAGTTAACACTGTCAGGAATACACAACGATACATTTTTACGAAAACACACAGCACGGTACTAAAACTTTTAAGACTACGTATTAAAAGGAATCGCACAAGTGCAATTGTGGTTATTTCCAGTATTATGTAGGTGAGTAATGAGGCTGAGTCATAAAACCTCAAGAAAACCATAGCTGTGACGGGAGGAGTGATAAATTGATGGGAACTACAGCAAGAGCTAACCTCAACCATGAACAGGGCAATCATTCATGACAATGATAATAATAATGATCTACATTTTAGCACCATATCCACAATGTTCATAGTGCTTCACATAAAAGCAAACAAATCAACCGGCAATCAGTTAGATTACTATTATGCCTCAGAATAAATCGTACACTATGTCTGTCTAACCTTCATCATGTGTTTTGTGACACCTTCGACGGTCAAGAGGGTTTCAATCGTGTCCAAGAAATGTTTCTCGCTGTGGTCATTCTCGTCGAGGAAGTGTACGTACACATCATACTCCAGTAGTTTTTCTGCAGTTGGACTTTCACACAATCCCACGTCAAATCTGCCATTTCGCAGCCCTACATTTGCGTACTGAAACTCGACCACACTCTGATGGTGGCCGGGCAACAGGTGGACGTTTGGGTCATTTTCGAGGGGGAACTCCATGTTGCACCCCCCGGGTAAGGGGTCTGAAATTTGAATAACACAATTGTAAAACATCTGACATGTTTAATCTTTGTTCCTAGATAAAGTTGTTTTTATTAATCTGGTACTTTGGAACTTCACTACTTTCAGCCTAGGAAATGGATCAAAGTGACCTGAATAAAGAGGTGACCCTATTGGCAGGAATAACTTTTGATATGTTACTGGTACAAATGTAACAGCCTGGGTGACCTTAACTGAAAGCTGACTGCATTATCTAGGTGATCTTAAAACAAAGTTCACCTGTATGATGGTAAGAGACGTACTGAAATAACGATATCAGATTAACTGTATATTATAGTTATTATTATGTTCTATGGCAGCACACATTTTTAGAACTAGATAACTAACATTGTTCACAAATTATAAATGTTGCAGTTTTGTGATTTCCATAATGAAACTGAAACAGTTAACTTAATGTTACGTGGTAGACTAATCAGCCAGTATTAGTGCCTCATTAGTGACTCATATCCTACAGAAATTCCTAATTAATTATCTATATTTTTACCTGTTTTAGTGACTGCATTTTAGGCAAATAGCTATATTTTTACGAGTTTATTTTGTATTTAGCACATCTTTCTATGTATATGTGCATATTTCTGTAAAGCGCCTGATAGAAAGTTTTAATAGATCATGTGCTATATTTAAGTATTTATACTGAATATTATTCTAAAACTACTTCAAGGAAACAGAATAATACAGAGGGACATACTCATCCTGCATTAATGAAACAAACTGTATATTTTGTATAATTCACCAACAATGTCTGCTTTTTACTCTGTGCTGACCTACCTCCCTTGGCATACGGAGTGACCACCATGATGACATCGATGGCTGTACTGCTGGATGATTTCATGTACCATACGTGCGACTCTTTTGTGTCGTTCCGCATAGAGACCACGCCAACATCTCTGCCGCTGACTGCATTGCCATATGTTGCACGTTTGTCGAAGGACACGGTTACATTCTCAAACCGAGAGTGAACTTGGAACAGAATGAAGCTTGACCGTGTCAAGCCACGGCTGGTCATGGTCACACGGAGAAGACGTTGTGGTTGCAGTGTCCATCGCGTGGGAATTCCAAGCACAATGTTCACATGGTCATCCTCACCTAGACATCAAATAAACTCTGGCAGTTTCACCACTGTGTAAGCACTGTGTACATCTGCAATAATGCGGTTCTGAAGCATATGAATTATTAAGTGACAATCCGTAGATATTATGGTAATATTCAAATAGCACATTTATCTTCTCACTGTTTTATTTTCAAGACCGTGAAGAATGTACACACAAATCCCTGGTTATCGTTCATTCTTCTTTCAATTATTTACGCCTGCTGCTTGCTAGTTTATAATTTGTAATAATAATAACAACTGTTTCTGTAGAGTATTTCACTATGATTTAAATTGTTTAGTTTAGCAAACACTATGTTTTTTCAGTATAACATTTCAGTTTACGAACGCTAGTTAACACTGTAACTGCTTTCCAGTGGATGCTTGTTGATAGTGGTTTAATTAGACTTAGACTGTAGCCAACTTAGGCGTAGTCAAGTTTGTGCACCTATTTTTGATATTTCTTAGTGGTTAAATTTTGAAAAACAGTTTATGAGTACTCTTAACATTTTGTCAAGTTATTAACTGGACATGGAAAGCCAACCTACCTTTAACGTTGATCAATTTAGTCATGTCTCTTGTTCTACACTGGCATAAGTAATCTTCCAGTTAACTAGCTTAAATTATTAGGGCCTTTTCAAAATTGTTTTACCACCTTTTTTCGATGTGTATGTGTTCAGAATGTCATTCTACATAACTTCCTGTAAAAGAAGATCTAATTTGTTTAATCAATTTATATCCATCAAATCGATGTAAACAAGCTGATGTATCACAGGGCGTGAGCATGCAGTTAGCTCATCCCAGACACATCAGGACCACACAGGCGATGTCTTGCGATTCGCATATATGTCCGATTCTTTAACCTAAGGCTATATCATAAATCTTATTCTGTATAATGTGGATTTATTTGTTTTAAGTTGAAAAAAAAAAATATTGTAATTGTTTTTACTTCGACTTCGCAATGCACACGCAAAACATCGCCTTTGCAGTCCTGATGCTTCTGGGATGCGCTAAGCTGCTAACTGCTCATGCCTGTAACATTGCCTTGTATACATCGACTCAACGACACTAAATTCATCTAAATCATGTACACTTTAACAAAAATAATATCTAACTTACTTCTTTTTACAGGAAATTATCTGAACACATACACATCGAAAAAAAGGTGGTAAAATCGTTTTTAAAAGTCCCTAATAATTTAGGCCAGTTAACTGGGATATTGCTCTGGCTTAGCTAGTCTTATACTGTTGCACTAAGGCAAACTTAAGCTTGCACTTTTATGTTATTATTTTTATAAACATCTAATTCTAAATTTAACATATTATTATAATTTTTTAATCAGCACTACCCAGCACTTGAACATGCGCACACCATCCCTGAAATCGTCGTCATGCTTGCCGGTAGTGGATTATTGGAAGAAGAAGACGTCAAATTAGACAATGACGTTGAACTTTTCATATCAATCACATGAACTGAAGTGAAATCGTGACGACTCACCACCAGCTCCAGCGAAAGTCGTCCGTAATATGAACAACAGACACACCACACGCAGTCGGTTATACAGTGATAAGATAGACATTTCAAATTAATCTGTTACAGCGAGTAACCGGCTGTCTTTAGATGAGAAGAGTCATTTGTTTTACGGCGTCATTTGTTTTAGCGGCATCTCTGGTTACGACGACATTGTGTCACGGGATTTGCTGCCAACATGCCAAAGCTTCCTCGTCAAAAACATCCGGCGACTACCGCGACACCTACCGATCAATAGTGAAACTGAACCAAGAGGTGACACCTGGTGACTATAACAACATAACAATAATATTATTATACAGATAATAAAACGCCAATGCGAAATTTAAAAGCAGTATGATCAAATCGCAATTTGTCTTCATTTCGCTGTCACATGTTCAAAGGGTGATTATTTTGGTCTCATAAGAAGAGTTGTGTGATTTGCCAGATATGCAATGCCAATAATGGGCCCGTTTCACAGAGCAGTGCATACTTGTAAATGGTGTCTTCTGGCCTACAGTACACTGGAATGCGCATGTCCAGCATGGTCGGCCTCACTCACTTTGGGTCTTCAGAGTGATGTGGAGCGAGTACAAACACGTGCTGTGACATCATATACCCGAACACTCCCTATATCGAAGCATTAGCGAATGCACAGCTGACTTCTCTGAAAAAGAGACGGGCGCGGTTATGAAGATTTCTTCACACAAATCGAACAGCCGCAGCTCAAACTGGATACACTACTTCCAAAAAGCAAGGGTTACAACACATAATACACGATGTTGTACCCGATATCCTTTACACGGAGACAGAATAAAAAACAACAGGACCAAGTATATAAGAACTGTTTAATTATAAACTGCATCCATGGCCCTTACAAAAAAAACACAATTCAAATACCAGTGAATGGTACTTGGGGGTATTATGGCCAAGGGTATTTGAATGGTAATTGAATGGTATCTGAATGGTATTTTGATGATATTTTGGATTCAGTGTACCGTTCAATGGTATTGAATGGCATTTATAATTACCACAAAGAGTACCACCGAGTCCTATTGAAATATTATTGAATGGTCCAATGGTACTGAATGATACTGAATGGTATTAAAATGGTATTCAATGGTATACCGTTGGCTCTTTTTTGTAAGGGCAATGTGCCAATGAGAACATAACAGCCGATTAGGATCAAAGTAAATCACATCTTAGGTTATCGTGAAAGTTGATTTCAGCGTATATATATATTCGACACACTCAAATCATGAATTAAGAAATGCAAAACTGTTCTATGCAACGTGCGTGTGGACATGACATGACTTAAGCACCTGCAAGGAGTCCGGAGTAGAGAACACACCAGTCGCCGCAGCCTTCCACGTGAGGTGGTCAAAGGTGCCCGTTTTTTGTGTAGACGCAGTGCAAATATTCGTTTGTGAATAGCACTGTTGAAGATAAATCTTCCAATCTGATTTATTTTCTTTGTTGCTGCTGTTGGCGCGACCCGGTGATTGTGTGCCCGCGTTACCGTGTCGTGGGAATCTCACTCGACCAACCTATATTAAACTCTTCGTGCGTTGCATATCACGCACTTGTGTTATTATAATATAATTCGAAAATGTTTAATGTCTGACTACATGTATTTATTGAAAATGGAAAAAACCACCGTGGCAGCTACGGGAGCGATTACCAATAATGGTGTTTGTAGCAGTCACCCCGACCCATCTTCAACAACCTAGCTGACAATTCTTGGTTAGGATATTGTATTTTAAGTACATTGTTAGTTAATTATATTATCTTTACTGGATTCAGTTGAGATGATAAGCCGTGCTGCACCGTGCTGTCAACATTTCGAGAACAGTTGTGTTATTTTTTCTTGATGTTGCACTTGGTTGCGTTCGCTAAAGACACCCTTACAAAAATACCATTCAGATACCATTGAATGGTACACGGGGGGTGGGGGTGGGGGTGGGGGTGGGGGTGGGGGTGGGGGTGGGGGTGGGGGTGGGGGTGGGGGTGGGGGTGGGGGTGGGGGTGGGGGTGGGGGTGGGGGTGGGGGTGGGGGTGGGGGTGGGGGGTATTATGGCCAAGGGTATATGAATGGTATCTGAATGATATTTGATGATATTTTGGATTCTTTGTATCGTTCAATGATATTAAACACTACTGAAATATCATTGAATGGTGCAATGGTACTGAATGATACTGAATGGTATTCAATGGTATTCAGTTGTATCCCATTGGCTCTTTTTTGTACGGGGTGTGTTTGCAATCAAACGAACTCACAGTAGGTGACTCTCCTAATAAACTATGTACATATTCATATGGATATATATGTATGTGTGACAGAATAGGAACGATCTATGTTATATACTCACATGATTGCAACTCAACAATATGATCTCTGGCAACTTTAACGAACCGATCAGGTCGTAATCATATTGTAATAGTTCGACACGGGAGACTGGCACTCTTGGAGTCTCGTCTCGCTGCATGGACCTCCGTCTCACCTCACGTTACATCACGTGTCTCGTATATATAACAGACAGGTTCCAGCTTTCAATTTCACCCGAGAAATGTAAAGAGGGTTACTCCTGATTGAATGATACTACTACATTATTGATCGCGCGTCGCGTCGCGTCGCGTGAAGTAAGATCGAGGGAGGTTTCAACGAGACGAGACTCCAAGAGTGGCAGTCTCCCAAGTCGGACTATATACATGGCAATATGATTGCGAACTGATCTATTCGTTAAAGTGCTCAAAGATTATTTTGTTGAGTTGTAATCTTGTGAATAAATGACATAGATCGTTATTTTTCTCTCATAACGGTGTTTCATTATCCTTTACAATAAATCGTTTGTAACAGTTTACATCCACTTGAAAGTTCCCCACCACTTCGTTTTCCCTGGAAGACCCATGTTGATATGCAACTCTACAGCGTACTGTGCACTTAATTTAAACACACATTAAAATAAAAAATGAAAGTTCTAAAATGAACCGACAGTCACAAGAATGACAGCATCATCTAGGAAAAGAATCATTCTCTGGCGAACGAGGTGTACATCTTCACCGGAGCAAAGGTTTGTTCTGGATACGGTTCGGAACGACACAGTACCACCTGCTTTCCTTTGTTGTTGGAAAGAAAGATGGTGTTAAGCATAATAATTGTTTATTAGACACTTTCCCCAACATCAATATTATGAATACAAAATATTAATAGTAAATACAAATATCTCAAACTTACGTGCTACGTTCTATGCTGTTAACAAATTAATAATTAGTACTCCTATAATAACCCCACTAGCTACTGGTCGGAGGTCTGGACAGACGACCAAGGAACAATACTGAACCGGAGCGATTGTCTGCGATAACGAAGAGAAACGGGTGATTGGCTACAAACTCCTGCTGGGGCATGAAGAACGTGCACCTGGCTATGACAACGACCGCCGTGGCTGCCGCGGCCTCGCTGCCCTCCTCCGTCACGTCAATGAACGCCTTGTGCACGGCCCTCGACACGTACAGCTGTCGGCCGCCGTCCATGCCCGACAGGTCGGCCTTGTCCGCCGCGAACAGGTCGCCCATGCCGAGGGCCACCAGCACGTCCTTCAGGGGACACGTCTGCTCGAGGCGGAACTTGGGCAACGAGACGTCGACTTCGACGGGACGAACTGAAGAGACAGCACGAAGCGCCTGTTGGAGGCGGTGGGCGGTGAGGTTCTTCTCGAGCGACTCGAGGCCGTCCAGTTGACGCGGCAGTAGGACGACCATGGCGAGACGGTCGCCGACGTACGGCAACTGGAGGATCTGACAGTTGAGAGTCGAGTCCACGCTCAAGCGGTACTTGTCGTGTCGGAACATCATCTTCACGTTGACAGTGTTTTGGGCGTTGACAATGAAATCCGAGTCGTGGGTACCTCGGGAGTCGAACTTGGTTTCCCAATCGCCCTTGAAGTAGACGGCGTTGACGAGAACCATGGCCGTGAGGCTGTCAATAGAACCGTTTGGAAGAAGATCTTTGATCTTCTCGGCCGTTTGTTCCTCCACCCATTTGTTGATCTGCAGTCGGGATCCACCAGGGTCGCCGTCAAAGTCGTACAGCGCTGCCTCAGCCCCGTAGTGCCTCCTGGTGGCCGCGACAAAGTCATCAAGCAACTTGTGTTGGCGGCTGACGAACAGACGGCTGGCTGTCCGCAGAGTATAAGGCGCGTTCGACTCATTCAGCGCTGTCAGAATCTCACCGAAGGCGGCGTGTAAGTCGGCGTCATACAACACTTCAAGACGGAGAACCTTCTTCATCATCGAGGCCGTGTCTCCCCTGGCCCCGAGGTACATCATAGCGAGCGCGGCCGAGATGGACAGAGGCGACACGAAGATGTTGTCGCCGGGTGTCATCGTTGACAGCTGTCGATATACGTCGAGGGCGAATGAGACATTGGCCGCCGCCAGATTGACGACGGACTGCGTTTGTTTCGACGATGCCATTGCGTTGACGAGGACGGTGTCAGAGTCTGTCGCCTGAAACAGTATCGAAACTCGTTAATCAGACCTAGCTAATTGTCGTCATTTATAAGGCAAGGGTTTCATAATAAACTATAGCGCTAGTTGCTTGAAATGAGACAACGTCGCCCCGCAGTGCTCTTTGGGCACATAAAATAAAATGAAGACTGTACAAATTTAGGCATATTAATTATTAATTACTGCTACCAATGCATTCCTTATTTGAGCATATTAATTAATCTGTTAAATTTTCTTGATAGATCTTGAATGAAATACTGCACTACTAAACAGCGCATGCAAAGCTTTCAAGGATGCTGTCAGGTAGTCAAGACGACCTGGAGAACCAGTGTTAGAAATGACCCGTGTTACAACTGCCCTTGGTTTCCACTGCCATGCTAGTCTCGGTGAGGTGGCAGCACTTTTAAGCCCCTCACACCCGCCTAGGGAAAGAGTGGGTCTGCATTTTGGATTCGCCAGGGCGGCTTTACCCCAGATTAGGGTAGAGACACTGATTGGCTCTCAGGCCAACTATGAAATAAAATTTAAGATAACGATATATTTTTACAATATAATGATATCATATGAAAAGTGTTCAACATTGAACTGATATTAACACAAAAGTAAGTAAAAATTCAAATTGATAGTTGTTTATAAAATAAGAATTACGGCAGGATTAACCAGTATCCGTGAAATGGCAGCATTGTCTATTCCCACACGGATAGCATAAAAATTAAATAAGGATTCCTTTTTATCAAATGTTGCTGTATTATAAAAACTATTCAAAATTAAACTTATATTAACACAAAATAAATAGAAACACAAATTTGCAGTTGTTTATAAAAAATGAAATTACGGCAGGATTAACCAGTGTCCTTGAGGTGGCAGCATTGTATAGATCACGCAGATAAAAACAAAAGCCGACTAAGGATTCTCGGCGTAGTTCCGCAGCCGATCGACAGTCGGTTAACCGAGACTATACTGCCATGCTGGGCCTATATGTGATCAGTTAATGGCGTAAGAGCACATAGGCGGCATTTATAACGTTTTCTTCATTTCATATTAAGTTTGAACATATACCTGTTATTGGGAATTACACAGCATATTTAACCTCCACTTGTAGACATGCCTTGGAAAATTCGTGAAATTCTAACACCTCACTTTCTCACCAACCACATTTAAACATTCCTGCTAGAATCAGGCAGTGGTCTGGCATGTTGACATCACCAATCTAAATGACACCGGTATCAATACGCAGAAAAACACAAACTGTCATCTGTCATAATTTGACAGCTCTGATGCCACGCTGGACAAAAACATAATTTGTATTAACTCGGATAATGGCCGACTGTGGGTAGTATTCAATGTATTCAATCTCATTGTAATTCTAGCGATTTATGGTAGGAAGCAATATACAGGTTCATGGGCTTGTATTAGAATAAAACTGGGTCACGCTTTCTAGGCCACACCTCCGAGGTTTTGTATACGCGTATGCACAAACCGCTGCAGAAAGAACATCAAAGTTTAAACACCACACGGACGAACCCTTTATTGTGGTGTTACGAATTGCGTCTACTGTATTCCAGCAAGTAGGGCCTACCAGCAGCAACGCATAAATTATTTCATGCGTGGTGACCTACTTGACCAAAAATAAACGGCGACGGCCTCGCGAGAAAAAAGGTGCTCGACAGGTTTTCCTAATACAAGAAATGTTGACAACGTGTTCGTGGGTTTATGACTTATATGTAGAGGGCCTGGATCGTATCATTTCGATGGTGTCGCCTGTTAGTGTTGTTACAAGTAACAATGACCAATGCAATACAATACAACGTGAATATCTCCTCTACTGATGTCCTCGTTTCGCCGTTTGCTGCCTTTCTGTTGTATACAAACATTGACTGCATTTAACTAGTTAAGCACTACAGTCTACATACTACACTGTCTACAGTCTACACTACGTCTAAAGGCAAGACTACAGCTTTATTTAGTGTTGCGTTCTGGTCACCTACCTATCAACGTAGCGCAGCAAGCTAGCATACGTCGCCACGTTCGGTGACGTTGGGGAGGACGGTATTTTCTGGCAGCTAATGTCAACGAGACAACCTAGTTCCTCTTGGACTTGGCCGATCAACACGGGCCGTTCGTATGCCTCATAATCATGTGATTGCAACGCATGGCTACCCGTCTCGATCCGATAGCCATTTAAGGCACGCGCGTCACTATATATAGCTATTTTACTTAACGACTCGAATTTTTAGTTGTCGCTAGGAGATCACGGATGAAGTAGGCTTAACCAATTGTTATTGCTCAACTAAATGACTGTTTTATAGGAAATTGTATAACATTGTAATATTATTTATAATATGTTGATTGTATTAATTTAAATAATGTTAGATGTGCTTATAAGTGTGTGAGTGTGCGTAATGCATGCAAAATGAGTCCTAGTAATACGACCACCTCGCCATTCGGGTCACGTGACTCAGTCCAGGCGAAGACCTCAATAGTGGAGAAATACAAGGAGTATATAAACGTGAAGGAAGCACGTTCCATTGTGAAATAGTTAATAATTAGAGTCTCGTGCTGTTTCCGTCTTTTAATCATGGTACAATCTACACAAGGCTAACATAAAAAAGCCATATGTCGACGATATATATATACATATATATATATATATGTATATATATAGGGACCTGGCGAGGCGAGGTACGTGACGTGGAGTGGCGAGGCGTGACGTGACGTGACGTGACGTGAAATAAGAGGGAGGTTCCAACGAGACGAGACTGCAAGAGTGGCAGTCTCCCATGTCGAATTATGGCAATATGACTGCGAACTGATCTGTTCGTTAAAGTGCTCAGAGATTATTTTGTTGAGTTGTAATCATGTGAGTAAATGACATAGATCGTTATTTTTCTCTCATAACGGTGTTTCATTATCCTTTACTATAAATAGTTTGTTGAATTGAATTGAAATTTATTTTCAACAACAACAACTACTACATTATAAATACAGTGCATACAATACAAATTGTTGAAAAAAAGGGTAAAAGAAGTACAATACTTATCATGTTTACCGTTATAAATTCTTAATTTCATACATAAAGCATCTGAACAGTGCAATAGAATGTGCGACAACACTATTTACGTGTAACAATACATTTAATAAAAAAAGACATTGTGACATTTGTTAAAAAGAAAAAAACAAAAAAACTTTTACAACAATAAACAAACTGAATGTTTAATTTTGTTATCTAATTTGTTAGCAAAAAATGGTCTAGGACTCTAACACATAATTATTCAACAGTCTATTTGTGTAACACTTTTTGAAATGATGAACATTTTTACAACTAATCAGTGAATTATCGAAGGAGTTCCAAAGTTTAACTCCAGTAACAGAAATACACATACTTTTTAAGTTAGTACGTATATAGATTTGCTTGAACTTGCATTTATACCTGGATGAATATCGTGAGTCATGTATTTTGAACAATTTTTGGTAATATTCATTGGTAATATATAACGATATGCCTTAAACATAATTATAGCAGTTTTTAGCTTTACAAGATCTGGTAATTTAAGAATATGTACATTGTGAAAGAGTACATTTGTGTGATCAAGTCTTTTTGCACCACAAGTTAATCTTATAACTCTTTTTTGTAATAAAACTAAACAATGAATATTTGTAGCATATGTGTTACCCCATACTTCAGCACAATACATAATATAAGGCATGAAAAGAGAATAGTACAAAATATGCATACCATGTTTGTTAATCAAAGAACTGGCTCTATACATAATAGCACAGCATTTTGACAGTTTAGATCTTACTGATAAAATGTGACTTTTCCAGTTTAATTTGCAATCAATTACTACACCTAAAAATTTGTGGAATTTACTCTTTTGATTTTCTCCTTATTTATTCTAACACAAATATCTGCAGTTATTTTGCGATTACCAAAAATCATGTAATTTGTTTTTGATATATTAAGAGACAATCTATTAACAGAAAACTATGTCTGCAGTTGTTCTAAACCACCATTTATCATCCGAACAAGTTTATCTAAGTCTCTATCACAACATAATAGATTTGTATCATCAGCAAATAAAATATACCTGAACACTTGTGAGACTTTACAGATGTCATTAATATACATGATAAATAATTTTGGTCCCAAAATAGAACCCTGAGGGACACCACACGTCACATTTAATATTTCAGAATGACAGCTATTAAAACTGACAAACTGTTTTCTATTTTCTAAATAACTCTGAATCCATTCCTGTGCGACACCACGCAAACCATAGAAATGCAGCTTTTTACACAGTATATCATGATCAACAGTATCAAAGGCCTTTTTTAGGTCAATAAATACTCCAACAGTGTATTTATTTTGTTCTAATGAAGTTGTAATTTCTTCTACCAAATCTAAAAGAGCCTCAGTTGTTGACATGCTAGATCTAAACCCATACTGACTTGGACTGAGTATGTTACATTACTTGTTACTTGTCCAATCTGTTGTTATATAGTTTCTCCAGAATTTTTGAGAATTGTGGTAATAAAGATATTGGCCTGTAATTTGTAAAAATGTTTTTTTCTCCAGACTTATATAGTGGAATAACTTTAGCTATTTTCATTTTGTTTGGAAAAACACCTGTTTGAAATGAAACATTACATATATGAGCAAATGGCTTAACTATTTTGGAAATTACTTTCTTAAGCAGGCTCATGCTAATGTCACTGAAATCAGTTGATGTTTTGTTTTTACAATTTTGAACAGTTCTGATAATTTCTAGGTCATAACAGTTTACATCCACTTGAAAGTTCCCCACCACTTCGTTTTCCCTGGAAGACCCACGTTGATATACAACTCTACAGCGTTCTGTGCACTTAATTAAAATACACATTAAAATAAAAAATGAAAGTTCTAAAATGAACCGACAGTCACAAGAATGACAGCATCATCTAGGAAAAGAATCATTCTCTGGTGAACGAGGTGTACATCTCAACCGGAGTAAAGGTTCATTCTGGATACCTTTCGGAACTACCTTCCTCTATTGATGGAAAGAAAGAAGGTATTAAGCATAATAATTGTTATATATATATATATATATATATATATATATATACATACATATGTTTGATAATAACATATGTTGTTGTATTAATAATACAAATGTTGGTGTAAGTAAGCTGCCACTGATCTTGATTTACAATTACTTAGCCATTAGAGATTCTCTGTAAACTTTATATTCGCTCCAGATATACAGTAGCAAAACATGATAACTTCGTATAAGTGCTTTGCTACGTTTATATTACAAATCTAGGCATAACTTGGGTGTTATCTGCGCAAAAGGCCGATACATAACTGTGTTTGCTCGAATAATTTTGAGCTTGCATCCACGAGGATAATAATAATGATTTCTTATGCGCCAATATCCTCGAAGATCAAGCTCAGTGGCGCGACAAAACCAAGGGATTAAGCAAACTCGTAATCGTATCTTTTTCTGCAGCATTGAAAAGGAGGGAATTGGAATGTTTTTGGCAACGGAAAGCGAGATATACCGGCGAATACGACGAAGATCGCGGACTAAAATAAATCAATAGTTGACATTTAAAGGCATGGCTACTGTTATAGCATGTTCGCGAGGTATATAAAGCCTTGCCATGTTCATCATTTCGCTGTACAGACTAGCTACTGGTCGGAGGTCTGGACAGACGACCAAGAAACACTGTTGAACCGGAGCGATTGTCGGTGATAACGAAGAGAAACGGGTGATTGGCGACAAACTTCTGCTGGGGCCTGAGCGGCATGCACCTATTAGTGACGACGACCGCCGTGGCTGCCGCGGCCTCGCTGCCCTCCTCCGTCACGTCAATGAACGCCTTGTGCACGGCACTCGACACGTACAGCTGTTGGCCGCCGTCCATGCCCGACAGGTCGGCCTTGTCCGCCGCGAACAGGTCGCCCATGCCGAGGGCCACCAGCACGTCCGTCAGGGGACACGTCTGCTCGAGGCGGAACTTGGGCAAGGAGACGTCGACTTCGACGAGACGAGCTGAAGAGACAGCACAAAGCGCCTCCTGAAGGCGGTCGGCGGTGAGGTTCTTCTCGAGCGACTTGAGGCCGTCCAGTTGACGCGGCAGTAGGACGACCATGGCGAGACGGTCGCTGACGTACCGCAACTCGAGGACCTGACAGTCGAGAGTCGAGTCCACGCTCAAGCGGTACTTGTCGTGTCGGAACATCATCTTGACGTTGACCTTCTCTTGGGCGTTGACAATGAACTCCGAGTTATGGGTACGGCGGGAGTCGAACTTGGTCGCCCAGTCGCCCTTGAAGTAGACGGCGTTGACGAGAACCACGGCCGTGAGGCTGTCAATAGAACCGTTTGGAAGAAGATCTTTGATTTTCTCGGCCGTTTGTTCCTCCACCCATTTGTTGATCTTGAGTCGGGATCCGTCAGGGTCGCCGACAAAGTCGGACAGCGCTGCCTCAGCCCCGTAGTGTCTCCTGGTGGCCGCGACGAAGTCATCAATGAACTCATGTTGGCGGCTGACGTACAGACGGCTGGCTGTCCGCAGAGTATACGGCGCGTTCGACTCATTCAGCGCCGTCAGAATCTCACCGAAGGCGGCGTGTAATTCTGGGTCAGACCATGCTTCCAGACGGAGAACCTTCTTCATCATCGAGGCCGTGTCTCCCCTGGCCCCGAGGTATGTCATAGCGAGCGCGGCCGAGACGGACAGAGGCGACACGAATATGTTGTCGGCGGGTGTCATAATTGACAGCTTCAGATATACGTCAAGGGCGAAGGCGACATTGGCCGCCGCCAGATTGGTGACTGACTGCGTTGGTTTCGACGATGCCATTGTGTTGACGAGGACGGTGTCAGTCTGTCGCCTGAAACAGTATCGAAACTCGTTAATCAGACCTAGCTAATTGTCATCATTTATATGGGGTTCATAATAAACTATAGCGATAGTTGCTTGAAATGAGACAACGTCGATTCGCATTGCTCTTTGGGCACGAAAAATAAAATGAAGACTTTACGAATGTAAACGTACCAAGTATTAATTACTGCTACCAAACCATTCCTTATTTGAGCATACTAATTAATCTGTAAAATTGTCTTGATAGATCTTGAATAAGATAAGATAACATAAATTTATTATGTGGCAACTTTACAGTTGGATTGTACATACACATTCATACTAAAATCAACAATTCCATACAATATCATATTAATGTACAATGTTAACATATCTTGTTAACAATTTAAATCATCATTGGAAACCTACGTAATAAATTTAAGACATATACACTGAAATAGATTTTATATAAACATTGTTATAAAAAAAATGAAAAGTTAAATCAAATTAAACTGTCTGTTAAAATATATGTCCATTACTAGCCGATCTGAAAATGCTCTAAACACCATGGAATTAAGGAATTTTTGTAGCGATTAGTTTTTGCCCTTGTGATAGGTAACTTATTACACAACCTGAAGGCATATGGCACACTTCGACCATTTGGTACTAACGCATTCACTTCTCTTCATTTTAGCGAAATACGCTCTACACAATTCATCGCGTCTGCGGTGCAACGTTGGCAGGTTTGCCATCTGTAGGATATTTCCATACGGATAACCTGGAAATATAGTTTTGAGACATCTTTTTTGAATTATATCTATGTTGTCCGATAAATATTTAGGTAAGTTTGTATGCCATACAGGGCACGCTTGTTCGACTACAGGTCTAATTACAGATACATTTATTCTAATCAAATCGTTTTGGTTGATACCAGCACGTTTCAATTGATACATCATGTACACTCTCTTCCTTACCTTTTAAATTAGTTCATCTAATTGTGCATTCCAACTTAAGTCAGATGATATAGTTACACCGAGAACCTTTGCTTGAGACACTCTTTCAATATAATTTCCATTTATATAAAAATATGGCAGAGAATCTACGAATGTTCTGTCTCTTCTGAAACATTATAACCATTTCTTTGGTCCTAGTTGTATTGATACGCATATGTCATTGATACAAGACCATTGCTCAACAACTTCAGCAGAATCCTGGATAACAGATACCATGTCTTGGTTGCATATTTCAAATATAGTGCTGTCATCAACATATTTATAAATAGGACGAGGCTGATATGGACTAAAAAGTGTTTTGGCCATGATAAAGTCCCCTGGGGAACATCCCTAGTGGGATACCCTGGTTTTGACACAGCGTCGCCGATTTTTACTCTCTGTTCGCGATCTAGTAAGAACGCTGCCATCCACCGAACCAGATGTGCAGGTACTTCCATTCCAACCATTTTGTTTAACAGTATATCGTGGTTAATCAGATCAAATGATGTGTTATAATAAGAAAAACACTCTTAAAAAAATTGCCCGTTACATCGGTGCTTTCATACCATTTCAACAAGAGCATCCGTGGTACAAGTCCCTACCATTCCTCCATACAGCTTATCACCAATTTGAGGTTTATCATAAACATTGACCCATTTAGTAGTTAGTACTAGTGATTCAAACACCTTAGCTATAATTGGTGTAAGTAATATCGGTCTTATATCATTTTCAATAGTAACTGGAGGATGTTTCTTTGACAAAGGAATAACAGTTGCCGTCTTCCATAGTGTAGGCAGTACACCTTCTCTAAGAGAACTATCAAATATTGCAGTTACTGGTGCCGCAAGGAGGTGTGTACACTCTTTCAACACCCATGGGGGTATTCTGTCCGGACGCGTAGCTTTGTTCACTTTGCTGTTATCAAGTGCCACCTTAATGTCACTCACGCTAATGGTGAATTTAGCTGGCAGTGGTTCTGTCAAAGATGGGGTGAGTAGCTCGTAGTGAGGAAGATATGTGATTTGATTGTGGGTTTGGTGGTAAAAGCACCAACATTGGCATAGTTGATGCTAAGAAGGTACTAATTGATTTCATATATAGTGCCAAGCTATATTTTTCCCATGGGGCCCTAAAATTTGAATGAAGTGTCGTTGTGTATGTTTTCTGACATAAAGAATCAAATGCCACCACCTATGTGTCGATACAATGCATTTAAATTCATATTATGGTGATATTGATGTTAAAATGGGTGCGGCCAAGGCGAAATGGATAGATTATTCTCAGAAATGGATGTTATATATCAGTATACTATTATGCTGGTCTTTGTGCGATCAATTCGCGAAGGAAACTTCCCACTCTACATCACTGCATTGAGAGCACTGACTCCATGGTTCTTGGCCCTGGACCACACACACTATTCTCGCTGGGTTCCCGTACATATACGTGATATGACAACACTGCACGAACGACTCCCTGATGTAGCGAAGGAGTTTGACCGAGGCAGCTTCGTAGTGCACAAGTCGACCCGTCCCTTCTCAGCCATAGCTTTCGACCACGCGCATGAGCAAAACAACGCAGTCGTCAAAGGTGATGGTGGAGCAATCGGCTTGACGCAAAACCCTAGAGCTCTACTGCGATGGATGGTAGCTGGACCAGAAATTGCAAGGACCATCGACGGCTTTAAAACAGCATGCCTGGATAACCACACTGGCAGGGACAACGGCAGGCAACACGAACACACAATGGCTGTACAAGTCACCTTTGCAAGCGAAGTTCAGGCTCTCGTGGAAGTGATCGAAGACCTTGGGAATCCGTTCATGGAGGAGAGTGGAGATCTTCTGGTTTTGGATACCAGAGACATCGCAGATCCAGCCGTAGTGACAACTGTGCGAGGTATAGAGAAGAAGGGGCATGATCAGCATGACAGCTTTGTAACGGATCGGTTGGTTGAGCGTACATCACCTGTATCAGACACCATCTCTAAGAACAGTATGCCACTGTTCAACAGACCATTCAAAGGGACACCATCCAAAGCTACACAGATGATAACATCCCTCAAGAGCGACTGTGCACTATTTTCCAGGCTGTACATCGCGTGCCAGACACGAGACGGAGACTTGGACAATTTCTTCAAGCATGAAAATCATGCATACCCACCATCCTTGTCGCAGCTGGGAAAATTGCGGTTCGGTACAAAGGCAGATCTCACAGATTGCCTGGAGAAGCTGTGCACATCCAAAGGCGAAGCTCCAGTCATCGACGTCATCATACTGGATGGAGCTGCTATCATCAACATGCTGAAGCCAGTTGGAGCGAAAACCTTCCAAGACTATGCCACGTTAGTGTTCCTTCCATACATCAAAGCACAGTTGGCTAGAGTCACAAGGGTGGACATCATCTGGGATGTCTACATACCAGATAGCCTGAAGTCCACAGCAAGAGAAAATCGTGGAAAGGGTGTCAGACGACATGTTGCAGCAGCCAACTCCATCCCGGGAAACTGGCAGGAGTTCCTGCGAGTGGACGAGAACAAGACAGAACTATTCAACTTCCTAGCACATGAAGTCGTGGAAAATCTGTCTACAGAGAAAGAAGTCTTCTCAACCTGTGGGAAGCATGTGCTGTGCTCACGTGTCCATCAAGATGTCTCGGCCTTGGCACCATGCTCTCACGAAGAGGCGGATTTAACAAGATTTAACAAGATTGCCACCTAGAGAATCAACTCTAGATGGCAGGTGGACAAGGAAGCCGTTTGGCTTATCGAGAGTCCAACCTATCTATCTAAGTATACCCTGCCCGTCTTAGGTATATGTCAATTTTATTTTTAAACATATTAACACTTCTAGCACCTACACAATCAGCTGATAATTTGTTCCATTCGTTTACTATTCTTTGGGAAAATGAAAATGTTCTAATATCTAGTCTACAATGCTTCTTTGCTAATGCAACTCCATGTCCTCTAGTCCTTCTCTCTTCCTTGACCGTGAAAAAAATATTTCTGTCAATATTTTCATACCCATTCAATATTTTAAAAACCTCAATCTGATCTCCTCTCAATCTTCTGGTTTCTAGTGTTGTTAGACCACATTCTTTTAGACGCATTTCATAACTAATATTCCTGAGTTTTGGTATCATTTTTGTTGCTCTCCTTTGTACTCTTTCTAGCATATCAATATCCTTCTTGCGATATGGCCTCCATGCTTGTATACAATATTCTAAATGAGGCCTAACTATTGTTTTATAAAGCGGTATTATTAGTTCTTTTTCTTTGTATACTATATTTCGCCTAATTAATCCAAGAATTTGGTTTGCCTTCGCTGCTGCAATTCCACACTGCTCTGATACCTTCATGTCAGCACTAATGGTTAAACCTAAGTCCTTTTCCTTTACAGTAGTATTTAGTACAGTACCACCCATTGTATATTGTGCATTTTCATTCCCATGTCCTGTGTGGAGGCACTTACACTTTCCAAAGTTAAACGGCATTTGCCATTTCTCAGACCATTCTATCAACTTATTTAGATCATCTTGTAAATGCTGTCTATCTGCATCACTTTTTATTTTCCTAAACACTTTTGTGTCGTCCGCAAACTTCAACACCTTGCTTGTTATGTCATCATCCAAATCATTGATATATATTAAGAATAAAATAGGTCCCAATACTGGTCCTTGCGGTACTCTACTCAAAACAGATTTCCAATTTGAAACCTCCCGATCAACTACTACTCTTTGTCTTCTATCAATAAGCCATTTTTCTATCCAGTTAATCATACTATTTCCTATGCCATGGGCCTTTAGTTTAAGTAGTAATCTTTGGTGTGGCACTTTGTCAAAGGCTTTTTTAAAATCTAAGTAGATTATATCTACTGGTGATCCCTCATCTACCCACTTTGTGACATCTTCCAAAAAACATAACATATTTGTTAAGCATGACCTCGCTTTAAAAAACCCATGTTGAGATGTGTTTATCAATTTATTTTTAACAAGAAAATCAACCAAGTGATCTTTAATTAGTCTTTCTAATAGTTTACAAATCACCGATGTTAAACTCACTGGTCTATAGTTCTCTGACTTGCTTCTTGGTCCTTTTTTAAATAATGGTATGATGTTTGCTTCTTTCCATTCTACCGGAACCACTCCTTCCTCTAATGCCAAATTGAACACTGTTGCAAGTGGTATGCTAATTTGTTCTACAATTTCCAGTAGTAATTTGGGAGGAATCCCATCCACTCCTGGTGATTTATTATCCTTCATATCTCTTATTTTCATAGCTACCATTTTTGGGGTTACAGTTAGTTGTCCTAAATAGTCACACTCTCTCCCTTCGAACTTAGTCTCTAGTACTGGTAATGTACTAATATCTTCCCTGGTAAACACCGAACTAAAGTATTCATTTAGGTTTTCTGCCATTAAGAATCCCTCCGTTATTATGTTTCCATCACTACCTTCTAGTGGCCCGACCTTATCTTGAACTTTCTGTTTACTTCGAACATACGCATAAAAACTCTTGCTGTCATGGTTTATGTTGAAAGCTATTTTTTGTTCATAGCTTCTCTTCGAATTTCTAATTTCAGCTGTAGCTTGATTAAGTGCTTCTTTATAAATGGCATAGTCTTCTTCACTTCCAGTATGTCTATATGTCTTCCACATCATTTGCTTGTACTTGATTTTTCTAATGGCTTCCTTCGATAAGTGTTTCTTCTTTGACCTTTTCCCCTGTTTTTTCAAGGGGACAAATTTGTCAACGACGCAGTCAATTTCCCTCTTTAAGATATTCCAGCATTCTGTTGCTCTCTTATTCTTCAGTGTGTTATTCCAGTCTATCTTCGCTAAATATTCCCTCATGTCCTTATATCTTCCTTTGTGAAAATTTTTCCTGTACCGTATTTTTCTGTTCCGTTCTCCTTTTATTTTGATGATAAAATGTATCTGGTTATGATCACTACATCCCAGTGGCTCACATATATTGAGATTATCAACAAATTCCTTCTGTGAGCTCAAAACTATGTCCAACACGTTCTTGTCCCTGGTTGGTTCTAACACATGTTGAAAAAGGAAACTATCTTGTACTAAATTTAAAAACTCTTGATCCTCTCTCCCAGGACTCTGTAGAGATGTCCACTTTATATGCCCATGGTTAAAATCCCCCATAATAATACAGTCCCGTTTACTCACTTCTTTTATAGCGTTGTGCATTTTTTCATTCTCTTCTATGCTTATGTTTGGACTACGATAAACTAACCCAACAGTTAATGTTGAGTTTCCTGTAACTATGTTACACCAGACAGCTTCACATTCTGCTTCTTTTTCTAATTTTATTTCGTAAGCCTGGATGGATTCTTTAATATATAAAATAACTCCGCCTCCCCTTCTTCCTAATCTATCTTTCCTAAACATTACATATCCTGTCATTCCTAATTCGGCATCTGATATATCGGGGGTGGCCCAAGATTCAGCCCAAGAGGTTTTTTTTTGTATTGGTGGCGTTTAGCAGTGAGTCGAGTCTGTGTATGTTCACCATTTTGTTTATGATGGTATGTCTTGCAGCAGTTGCGTATTCGGCAAATGTGAACACAGTGATCACTATTAAGATGTGATGTCGAGCAGCAGTTCAGTGTCTATCAGATTTATTGTTATTGTATGCGTCTGGAATTACCAAATTTGTTTGTTAATGTTTCTAGTCCATTTTATATCAGTTTGTCAGTCATTGTATGGCATTGTGTAAAGTGTGAAGGCTTCAATTGGATAATGTAATAATACAGGAGTGATGGCAGTATTAATTATGTCACTCAGTTGTATATTTGTTTTATTTTATATTGTTGCTTTTTTGCCAAAGTGATGAGTCCAGTCTTATGTTCAACATTTTGTTTTGAATGATGCTTTATTTTATTTATTTATTTTTGTTTCATCTTGTCAAGCTGTATTATATGACAGCAATTATGATTATTGAATATCGATGCTAACGTTTTGAATTATATTCAATATAAATATGTATGAACAGTTGAAAATATGTTTCCATGCTATTGTACCAACATGATTGGCAATAAAAAAATCCATTTATTGCACCCAAATTTTCTTGTCGTTTCGCATTTTTACGACCGTGTTTTACACATTTTTCTTGTAAATGTGAATTTGTTTACATTTTACCATTCAATGATGGTTCCGTTGGAATCCCCATACCTGAAAACATAGAAATAGACACTTCATTCATCTGTTTATGTCAATTATTAATGAAGATAAAGCCTTTTCGATTGGTGGCCATCTTGGATTTGGTCATTTTATGGACACCAGGGGAAAAATTGAGCTTGGCACTATATCTAAAATCGCTTAGTACCTCTTTAACTTCAACTATGCCAATTTTGGTGCTTTTACCACCAAACCCACAATCCATCTTATATTTGCCACATATCCGCCTCACTATCTTGGCAAGTCTTCACTGATCGACACGAAGCATGCAATGAAATACTGCACTACTAAACAGCGCATGCAAAGTACTTTCAAGGATGCTGTCAGGTAGTCAAGACGACCTGGAGAACCAGTGTTAGAAATGACCCGTGTTACAACTGCCGTCGGTTTCATCTGCCATGCTGGGACTATGTGATCAGTTACTGGCGTAAGGGCACATAGGCGGCATTTATAACGTTTTCTTCATTTCCTATTAATTTTAAACTGACCTGTTATTGAAAATTGCACAGCATATTTAACCCCCACATGTAGACATGCCTTGGAAAATTCGTGAAATTGTAACACCTCACTTTCTCACAAACCACTTTTAAACATGACACCCCTGCTAGATCGAATCAGACAGTGGTCTGTCGTGTTGACGTTACCAATCTAAATGACACCAGTATCAATGCGCAGAAAAACACCGACTGTCATAATTTGACAGCTCTGATCCCACGCTGCCTAAAAACATAATTTCTACTCACTCGGGTAATGGCGGACTTTGGGTAGTATTCAATATCACCGTAATTCTAGCGATTTATGGTTAGGAAGCAATATACAGGTTCATGGGCTTGTATTAAACAAGAATAAAACTGGGTCACGCTTTCTAGGCCACACCTCCGGGTTTTTGTATACGCATAATATACAGTATGCACAAACCGCTGCAGAAAGAACATTAAAGTTTAAACACCACACAGACGAACAGACGAACACTTTATTGTGGTGTTACGAATTGCGTCTACTGCATTCCAGCTAGTAGGGCCTACTGACTAATATGCAGCAACGCATACATTATTTCATGGGAGGTGACCTACTTAGAGTCTAGACCAAAAACATACGGCGACGGTCTCGCGAGAAAGAAGGTGCTCGATAGGTTTTACCAATCCAAGAAATCTTTACAATGTGGTCGTGGGTTTATGACATATGTATAGAGCCTGGACCGTATCATTTCGATGGTGTCGCCTGTTATAGTGTCACCTACCTGTCAACGTACTATATAGCGCAAGCTGGCTAGCATATGTCGCGACGTGTGTGTGACGGTATTTTCTGACAGCTAATGCTGACGATCAACACGGGGCGTATGACACATCATCATGTGATTGCAACGCTTGACTACCTATATCCGATAGCCATTTAAGGCACGTGCGTCACTAGCTATTTTACCTATCGACTCAAATTGTCAGCTTGTCGTTAGGAGGCGCTAGAATACGGATGAAGTACTAATAAGCTAATTTGTATTGGTCAACTAAATAACAGTTTTAGTATTTTTACAGGACATTATATAACACTGTAACTGTATTTATAATATGTTGATTTAATAATTCAAATATGTTAGATGTGCTTACAATTGTGTCAGCGTGCGTAATGCATGCAAAACGAGTCCTACTAGTACGGCCACCTCGCCATTCGGGGCACCGTAGCCCAGTCCAGGCGGGGACCTCTTTAACGGCGAAATGCAGAGAGTATACGTGAAGGAAGCACGTAGCATTGTGAAATAGTTAATAATTACAATATGGTACTGTTTGCGTCTTTTAATCATGATACATCGTACAAAAGGCTAACATAAAATTAAGACATCTGTAAATATGATGACGGTATAGTTACGTGGCATCACCACGGAGTTGTGGGTGCTACAGCGAATGCCTTTATAACAATGCAGTCAAGCTACATACCGTCGACGTGTTTGTGTTTGTGCTCATGACCCACAATCTCGACCGCTGATAACGGAAGTAAACATCGTATCGATCGTCCGTGGCCCGACCACGGACTTATATGCATATAAGCATACGTGCATATAAGTCCGTGGCCCGACGTGAGGCGATGAGCTGTTAATCATTTGTCACCAGCGGTGTTAACACGGCACGTTCCATTTCAACAGCTAAGTGTACTATTTCAGGTACGTCTCATTATTGCAGTGGCAGGATTGCTGGTGACAGACCGCGCACCTGTGTTGGGCTTACATTAACTCTACATCCCACATTATACCCCTATTCCGGGAAGCCAACGCCCTTTTGTTCGCTTAATTGGTCCCCGTGCCAGGGTCATGGGCCGTCGTTTGAACGGATGACTAACTATATAAAGCCTCGTCAGTCATTGCTATTTCAGAGGGTGACGTCCCATCACGTGGCGTCAATAGGTGGGTCTACCGGTGACTTAATTGCTGTAGTATTGCATAGGCATATAAGGCTTCTAGATTTCAGAGGCCTAAGGTAGAGACAGTTAGATACGATTAGTAAAGTCTGATGACGCGCTGTATGTGCGACATTATAATCTGATGTCACAATGTCGCAAATAGTCCCTGGTTTCTGCGCAAAGACAAATAGATTGGAGTATTAAGTAGTGTTTCAACACAGATTTAATTGTTAGACTCACAGGTACGGCATTCTTAAGATACAAAAATTGTCTTTTAATTCCATATCCGCCATAGCTCACACGCAGACGGTAACTTACACTATGGTTAAATGTCTACACAACTCCAAATATTTACCAGGTTGAAATTGTGGGTTGTTTTTAGTTACTAATTTTCTTTTTAAATAATTGTTATCGAAATGTTGCTGTTGCTACGATTAACTTTAATCGACATTAGTATTCTATGGGTCGTATTAATAATTGCAACGTAGCCTTATTATACATATGGTATTTGGGTTAAACAAAATAGGTCGCTGGTGTGACACATGCCCTGTTGGTTGTCACACACTGTGTGGTTAGTTGTCACACCCTTGACCTATAAATGATGACAATTAGCTAGGTCTGATAAATGAGTTTCGATACTGTTTCAGGCGACAGACTGACACCGTCCTCGCCAACGCAATGGCATCGTCGAAACCAGCGCAGTCCGTCACCAATCTGGCGGCGGCCAATGTCGCCTTCGCCCTCGATGTGTATCGACAGTTGTCAACGATGACACCCGGCGACAACATCTTTTTGTCGCCTTTGTCCATCTCGGCCGCGCTCGCTATGACGTACCTCGGGGCCAGGGGAAACACGGCCTCGATGATGAAGAAGGTTCTCGGTCTGGAAGCATGGTCTGACGCCGACTTACACGCCGCCTTCGGTGACATTCTGACAGCGCTGAATGAGTCGAACGCGCCGTACACTTTGCGTACAGCCAGCCGTCTGTTCGTCAGCCGCCAACACAAGTTCCTTGATGACTTCGTCGCGGCTACCAGGAGACACTACGGGGCTGAGGCAGCGCTGTCCGACTTTGTCGGCGACCCTAACGGTTCTCGACTGCAGATCAACAAATGGGTGGAGGAACAAACGGCCAAGAAGATCAAAGATCTTCTTCCAAACGGTTCTATTGACAGCCTCACGGCCTTGGTTCTCGTCAACGCCGTCTACTTCAAGGGCGACTGGGCGACCAAGTTCGACTCCCGAGGTACCCATGACTCGGAGTTCATTGTCAACGCCCAAAACACTGTCAACGTCAAGATGATGTTCCGTCACGACAAGTACCGCTTGAGCGAGGACTCGACTCTCGACTGTCAGATCCTCCAGTTGCCGTACGTCGGCGACCGTCTCGCCATGGTCGTCTTACTGCCGCGTCAACCGGACGGCCTAGAGTCGCTCGAGAAGAACCTCACCGCCCACCGCCTTCAGCAGGCGCTTCGTGCTGTCTCTTCAGCTCGTCCCCTCGAAGTCGACGTCTCCTTGCCCAAGTTCCGCCTCGAGCAGACGTGTCCCCTGACGGACGTGCTGATGGCCCTCGGCATGGGCGACCTGTTCGCGGCGGACAAGGCCGACCTGTCGGGCATGGACGGCGGCCGACAGCTGTACGTGTCGAGTGCCGTGCACAAGGCGTTCATTGACGTGACGGAGGAGGGCAGCGAGGCCGCGGCAGCCACGGCCATCACCGTCACGCTGATGTGCATGCCCGTTGATCCCCCGGAGTTTGTCGCCGATCACCCCTTTGTCTTCCTCATCGTCGACAACCGCTCCGGCACTGTTCTGTTCCTTGGTCGTCTGGCCACACCTCCGGTCAGTGGCTAGTTTGTTACTGGGTTCTACAAAATGCCAGTAACACCAAAGACCACGGACACCTCTTCTGACGACTCACGGGTTCGAGGCTAACAAACAACTCCCGCTGCAGACAACTGACTGCGCCAAGAGCAGATACAATGAGGGGAACGTAGCTCCCTGGACAGTTGGAATATGCTTCTAGTTTGGCAAGCCTTAATGATAGAGCTTATGAGCTTGCAATGCGGGGTTTTGAAAGCGCTTCCTGGCGAGCATCAAGCAGTGACAGTTATTGTAAGTTCTATAAATGTTATTTATGTAATGTAAACTAGTTTATCCTATGTTATACATCGAGAAACAGTTGGGAATTCTTGTGTAGAAAAAAATATATAATATAATCATAATTGTGATTTTCTGCTGGTCATTTTGAAAATTATGTATGTACCTTTATTTAAATGACTTGGATGCATGATGACATCACATTGAAGATATGAGATCGAACCAGTTTTAACGGACTTGGTCTAAAATGTTAAAACAATTACTGGGCATTTACAACTTTACTGCGACTATACACAATGTTGTGCTAATATTTACACATGCTGTACAGAGTCCATGTAATATGTAAGGACACGTAATCTTGAGTATGTGCAACATAATTTATTTACAAATTGTACAATGTGAACGACAAGAGAACCCTGAAGCTGGCTCCGGAAAATATTTGAACTTGTTAGTCTTACTTTCATTTCAGTGGTATAAATGCACACTTTAGCTAACTAATCTGTCTGGGGTTCGATCACAATTTGACATCATTTGTTTATTCACTTTAAAATATTTAAACCTACAATAGCCACCAACACATCCCATGACGATCATAACTAATATCACGCAGCGACCTCACAAACGTTCCCATAGATTATGTACATCAAGACAGGCACATCGAGATAAGAGAGTTTGATGCAATGGCACCTATGCTTATCTGTGGAAACTGAGCACTATGTAGTAGATCAACACGAATCCGCCGACAAGTGCGAGAATAAGATAACACATGAGACGTCTGTTGCTGCCAGCTGCCCCCACCATGTGTGACACGCGCTTCATGCTCCCAGAGAGAAGTCCTGTCGCACTGTCGAAATCTGTGTCCTGAAAAGTAAGACGGTTCATTGGTATGAGCGTATGGCTAGTCACTAGAGCCACGTTCCCTTTGCCTCAATGCGGTATGTATCATATATATATATATATATATATATATCATACGGTATGATATACGGTTCTTTCTAGAGGCTTTCCACAAGCTAAGTCCAGGAAACAGGGTTATGTAACAGTGGCGCCACACTATGGCTTAATGGGACACCGCCATTGATTGATTTGTACCACCTGCTCTTTGGGAAGTATGCTTTTCGAGTGGAAATTGGATTTGTTGCAAGCCGGCTTTTGTTTCAATTTTTATGAAGTTTACATTCAAAAGAACGTTTAGTATTGTCCACTGGCAATGTAGCATATCATATGGAATAGCGTTTTTTTTTATAAACCAGCTTCAAAACACTAAAAATATCCTCAAGGATTATCTGACAATGTTGGAGACTAACTTATATCTCATCCTCTTAGGAAAATTGGTAAAGATTGACAAATCTGGTCATACCAACAATACTGTTCTGAAGTGAAACACAAAACTGACTCCGCCAAAAATGATCCTTAATCCTTTTGTTTTATGTGTCTCTGAATTTGGTTTCTGAGGACTTAGGGTGCAAAAGAAGTTACCTCATGTTTGTATGTATTACTGACCTGTTTTTTGTGTGTGGAAAACTACAATACTGTGAGCATAGCTTCTTTGTTATCAGATCAATCTATGTAAGTGTTAATTCCAACAATAAACTGCCAAACGGTTTGTTAGATAAATCCAACAACTCATAGGTTTATCTTACGTATGCATCAGTCCTTACCATTCCATTCATATATCTGTTTTGATCCTTTGTTTCCAGCTCCATATCCAGAGCAAGCTGTAAAGAAAAGATGATTCATTCTATTTGTGCACATCTTTAATACTGGGCAATAGACTCCGTAGCTTAAAAATATATCATCTCAATGACTCATACAATTTTTCAATAGTTTTGGTTATAAAAACATGACTTTATTTTGTATCATATACATTACATGGTTTCAAGTAACAATAATTTACTTTGTAATGTACTTAAATGCTAGTAGAAATATTTTTTGTGCTTGACTTGCCAACTTCAAGTGGAGCTGTTGTGAGAAAGAAAGTGGAGAAAGTGTTTTCTGTTTAGGAAATTATGATAAATGACTGGTGGAAACTGTAACTTAATAAAGAATACTTTATTTAATATCTGCAGGGAATTTGCATTTCTGCTGTGTAATGCATATAAATATAACATGCAAAGATAAATACAATAATGTGTATATATATATATGTACATATGTATATATATATATATATATATATATATATATATATATATATATATATATATATATATATATATATACATACAATATAATTTCACTTTATCCATATCAAAATAAAACATAGACTGGCTTCCGTAACTCTTTTTACCCTGGTTTAAATCCCCAGCTGCTGTGTTACACCTTGGGCAAGTTCACTCACTCAGTCTCTATCTTGCCCCCAATTCACTCAGCTCTGTGAAAGAGTAATTGAGTACCTGCCTACAGACAGAGTTGAGTATTTGAATATGATCAGCCTCGCACATTACCCAGTAATTGCAGTGTGGCTGGATATTTTCCAGAGAAGTCAAGATGATGTGCCAATGAACATGTCTGCAAGGCCTTTGAGCAGTCCTGGGGACTGGCATCACTGGACACTGTGCTATAAAGAACTTACCCTTCGCTTCTAAACCTAAATCATTACAGACAATAAATATACTAGTTCCTTAGCAAACCCAGTAGCTTTATGAATCCATGACAACAGGAATTGTTTATCGAATCTGAGATTGATTAACCCTTTTGTATTGATGTGCCTGTGAGCTTGGTTTCTAAAAATTTAGGAGCATTAGAAGTTACCTATGTATTATTAAATATATTATGTACTGACCAATTTTAGTCGTGACACCTTGCCAGCAAGGTTGTCTGTGAGTTGCTGGTTCTCTCGGTCTAACATGTCCTCCGTGCCTCCTGAAACATGTCACATGACTTAGTTAACACTGCTACATAAACTTGTATTAATGCAAGTTTGTGATGTAATAAATGATGTGCGAAATGTGACTTGTGACATAATCCCAGTAAAACAATTCTTGCAGTGCACAAGCACTATAAAATATAGAGCATATACATTCAGTATGTTATATTAAAATTTGTATACTTATTTAAAATTAACAATAAATAATAAGACCTTGATTGGCCATTTTCGTGAAATGTTGTGCCAAGTCTTGGAAAGTAAGGTTTCCATAGGAGAATATATGCAAGTTGTGTTACTTGCGAGTCAGAATTTTCCTCAAGATTTAATAATCTTTGGTTTATATTATGACAACTTCTTCCTATTGAATAGTGTATGAATGTGGAAGACGAATTATTCAGCTAAACCGTTTAGAGGGGGCTGTCAATGGCAACCATACCCGGGCCCATAGCCACTGATGACATAGGCATATAATAGCATGGAGGCAAATAGGCATACTGTTTGTGTCTCAGCTGGGTTATTTATAGGTTTTCGTCAGTTTCTAACATGTGGAATTAATTTCCCCATGACTCCTTAAGGCCTAATAAAATATTTGGAATTTAGATTTTACTATTATATTGTATTATATTTACACTTTCAAGTTTCAGTATTGTGTTGATAGATCAGATTTCAGCTGTCATACAAATGGTTGATTCAGCACACGGGAATCACTCGGACCAAATCACTCCACCGCCCATACGCCAAACACGTTTTGGGTTTAAACATCTACTTCCCCACTGCCATTAGCACTGTACCCTCCTCCCTGTCCCCGAGATGACAGTCAACAGATGCCTATATTCAATTCAATATGATTTATTCAAACAACATTCAACAAACATTACTTCTTACAGGTCCTTTCTGGCTTGTATTAAAATTAGGCATTCCTGCCTCTGTGCCAGCTCTGTCTAGAGCTTTGGTTTGAGACTGTGAGACTTACCATTTAAAACCATGCGAAAATGCTGTACACATATTGTTGTTTGAAGACAATTGTTTGAAGGGAATACATGTGATGCAGTGTTTTATACACAGTGGTCAGTAGTACTATCATACGTATCCCCGAACACAATAATATTTGTGGTCACAAACATAACATAATCGAATAAGAAAAAAAACAAAATAATATAAACAGAACTAGTGATACAACCCCTAGTTCATTAGTCACATTAATATGGTCCTTGAAGTTGAATGAAAGCAATGAATCAGTGATTGATTGAATGATAGAATTAGAATTTAGAACGAGAAGCAAACACACGAAACTGTACGAACCACGATTATTTCGATGGTTTCCCCAGCCAGCCATGCCGCGTAGATTGCTAGATGTTCGCTAAATTACGGGAATAATACATATAGTCTCCTCAACAAAAACAACGTAGATGATAACTATTCAACAGAAATAAATTAGTCATTAGTTACACATTTCTTCGCTCGCATTTAGCGCCATGTTGTCAGACGTGGCCATTCCCCTCCCACGCCGAAGAGCTACAAAAACAAAGGGAGATGTCATTAGCTGACCGGGCCGGTAGATACTAGATACCACCATTGATTTCTCATAGGTGGCCATTGAAACGTTTCTTTGAATTCCCGCTAGGTTTATTAATCCATGGTTTTGACAATTTCAGACATTAATTATAGTCTCCATTCACACTTGTTATAAATATAATTCGTGAAAATGACACATCTTTTTCTCCTACAATCCAATATATATTATGACACCTCACATTTCTGCTCCTATCAGTCGGTGGTTTCCCATGTTGACACCTCTAGGCCGAACTACACCTGTATGCATACGCGCCTGGTCACTATATAACAAATGTCATTATTTCACAGCTCTGATGCCATGCTGCACAAAAATATAATGTCTACTCAATCAAGCAGTCCTACATTCATTGCTTCCAGGAATTTACAAAAACTGCACAATGCAATTCTTTTAAGTCACCAATTATTAGTACATGCGCAGCAAAAAATTACAAATTGATAGAAAAATCTACACATTTATTTTGATATGAACGGAAAGAACAAGAAGAAATGACTTGGATATTTGACTAATGTTGCAGTTGGTATCGTATGCTTGGAGCGTAGCTACTACGTTATTCAGCTATGGTATGTGTACCAAGAAATGAATTTAGACAAAATGGAGTTATATTTTTTTTAGTGCTTCGATTAGTCTTAATTGCCATTTATTTTAAATAAATCAAAAATGTATGTAAATTTACAAATGTCCCCATGGTAATAATACATTTCCCCTCCATCTGTGATTAGGGATACCCATAATTAGGACTTCGCAACCCCATTACAGGTGCCATTCATTGGTAAAATTTAGAAAACAAATAATATTAGTGTTCACTGATGCTATTATGCGGTCATCGTGAATGTCAAATAATGAGCCGTCCCAAAGCGTGGTTTGTTTAACGACAACTCGACATGCACCGCACTGCTCTGGCGGAATTGTCAATTAATTAGCCAAGCATAGATCTACATGCAAACAACTCATAAACACTGTTGCATGTTGATATTTCATTTTTTATTTGGAACATGTGCTCGTAAATATTTTATCCGTAGCTGTCAGAGTGACGTCATCTCCATGGCAACCAGACCAAATAGTTTCAATATGGCCGTCAAATATCTTCCTAACCAAAAGATGTGAGCGTCAGTTTTGTTGTTTATATTAATTGCACAAGCACGTTATTTCAAATCCAGACTTGCGGTGATAAACAGGCTGTTTACCAAGGTAGGTTGATTGTGGCTAAGACTTGTATCTTCCGTTAGCTATAAACATTGCATTTCTTGAAACGACAGAAATCGGGGCAAAGCGTCATGATTCCACGATCAAGTTCATACACGAATTTTAATGTGAATAATGTTAATAGTCTTGATGATTTCAGTGTTGTAAATTAATCCGGTTTGGGATACTCTCGCCAAATTTATATGAATACATCTGCGAATTGTTGATTTGGCAAAGGAACGGCAAATCATAATGCATCAATTTGACAGCAGCTAGTATATAATATGATAATAAATAGGCAATAAATATGGCATTCGATATAATATTTCCAGCTTAATCATTACGGAGGGCCTAATCATTATTGGGGCCACGGGGTCTGGCCCTGGAAGTGGGAGTGAATAGCCAGCATGTCTTGTTAATTGGGGGGGGGGGGGGGGGGATAATGTAATGCCATATTATAGCCCTGGGTCAAATTACACATTATAGGCTTAGCCCAATGCAAAAGAAAAATTAAGCAAATTTGAAATGTTACATATTTGCAGTATGTGTATAAAAATAGTTTATGTTCGACTGCCATGCAGTCAATCATTTGAGATCAGCAACAGTGTCCTCAGGCTCAGTATATTGGCCTCCGTAGTATATTATGGTGTGAGAAGGATCAAGTTTCCATGAACCCCAGTAATATACACTCTCCACATTCTAACCACCATGCCACACACTCACTTTCTTACACTGATTTAAATTAGTGTAATTGACACCTTCGTGGCGGTTGTCTTTATGTACTGGAGTGTTGATCATAAGGTTGACAGTGAACCATTTCTGACATTTCAAAACTTTGACAGTGTTTTTCACTCCATTACAAGTGATTATTACCTATGGTGAATATATAATTAAGGATTATATTGTCCCAAGATATCTAATTCAGGACAAATAAAAAATCTTGCATGGCCCCATATTGAATATAGTCACCTGTGAGGGCTCACAGTGCTGTTATCCTTTTGTAAATCTCTAAACACACATCATCATCAATAATAGAAAGCAATCTTTCTGTCAGAAGGCCTAGCAACAGGGGTCAAAGTTAATGGTATTCTGTTCCTCCAGGTATATTAGATTTTGCAATAGATTGCCAGACTTCATAGTGCAGGGATCTGACCAGATTATCACCATGATATATTGGAAAGTCGAGCTTGATTTTAAAGGTATACCAATACTTTGAGCACATTTCTATATGAAGTCCACTTTATAGTTTGCTATGAAAATTAATTAAATTAAATTTGAATATGGGCCTACATTATTGGTGGTATTGTGGCATGCTGGGTGTGAATTGAGTACCAGTCATACCCACCATTGTTTATTTAGCAACTCAGCCTAGGAGTAGTATGTCTTTATTGAAGGTGTGACTGTCAATTGCATTTTCGTCAATTATTGCAGCATGCATCATTTGATAAATTCATTGAGCACAAATATACAATCATTGCAACTTTTGCAGTGTTTGAAGAAGATGGTGTGATGCTGCAAAATTAAAAGGAAACTGGCAGATGGCAGTGGTCTTACTTGAAATATCATGGGCCCAGACATCATGAAACTTGACCCACACCAGAGTCAGACTCATACACCCATTTTGGGTGTATGAGTGTAGTCAAAACTGACAGGTCATTTGAGTCCACTGATCACACTTTTTTGCAAGTTTTTCTGTATGTTGATAATCTGTCGGAGTTCCCTGACTTTATACCTTAAAATCTGCCACTGTTCAATCATCAACGTAGAACTAGAAATATCTGCTATGTTTTGAGCATTATTTCATAATTGTGATCCTGCAGCGTTGCCATGCCGGGAACGGGCTACCGCTCGCGCCCTCAGAGTGGGACCAGGGGGCGGTCTTTGACGCGCACCACAAGTAAGGAGGCAGTCAGCTATGAAGACCTGCTGATAGCACAATACCTAGACGAGCTTCGCAAGTCACCACCACAGAAATCTTCAGGGTAAGCTAAAGTATACAAATGCCTGTTTCATGTGAGCAGTGAAGCATGTCCACTTTAGGCGGCAACAAACCAGGTGTGTATCTGTAAGTGACACACGCTGGGACTATGGAAAAAGGAGGTTATGCTGAAATGCATCACATCCCAGCAAACAAGGAACCATTTCTGAACCAGTTGGCACGTGTCATACTGGTTCATAATTGCTACCGCTCCACCAGTACGTATTTTCATGTGTATTCACTTGAATACACATGTTCTGCCTGTTGTCACGAATTTTGAATGAGTTTGACATGAGTCGTGCTGGGTCAGAACTGGTAGAGTTTCACTGGTACGTGAAAAACTCGTGATTTCACGGTAAACACGTGTCAACACACCAAATTTGTTCACAGAATCTGGTGAATTCACATACAGTAACACGTGAATTGAGCCAGTTGAACTCATGAATTCATTTACAGAACACGTGAAATCATGGGCCGTTGTTTGCTGGGATCTTTCTGTAAAGGTTATTTTTAATCAGTTATAATTTATTATTGAAAATGAAATTTATTTAAATAAGTACACACATTATACATCATACAATCAGGTAACATTTCTTATTTATTAAAACAGTGATCATTTAAGATGGTATTTTTGTGGGTAACCATGTCTGATAAATTTAGCTGAACTGTATTTTTTCAGAAACATATTACACCCAATCCCATTAAACAAACTTGATTAAGTTGGGGCGATTTTCTTGATCGAATTGTTCCTTTCGTGTCATCACGTGAAAAACTCATGATTTCACGGTAAACACGCGTTGACACACCAAATTTGTTCACAGAATCTGGTGAATTCACGTACGGAAACACGTCAATTGAGCCAGTTGAACTTGTGAATTCACTTACAGAACACGTGAAATCACGGGTCGTTGTGTGCTGGGTGGTGTAATATACAGTTTATGTATCGATATAATACTGGCGGTATATAAAATAATCAACCTTTTCAAAGCCATTTCATCAGCAATGCAACTCATGTTTGTGTAATTTACAATGTAATTCACCAATTAGTTAACCTTATCTGGATGTTGATTAATCTATTTGGATTGGCAGCCGGTGACAGAGTTATGTTTCCATGGCGACAGAGTATTAAAACTAACTGCACTGATACTCAAGGTGAATGGAGACATTATTGACACATATCGCTCTAATCACACGCCCACTACCTGCCATCCCACATGGATTAATGTAACTCCCTCAATTATAATATAATAAGAGCTAGTTATTGTGTATGTGGATGTCGCTGCATGACTCACTTAATTCACTGGCCATAGTTCTCACTTGCAAACATTTCTAATTTTAACAACATGACTAATCACTGAAAATATTTATAGTCACTATCAACGTAACAGAAAGTTGTTGTTTTATTCTTTACAAAATAATTTTGGAATATTCATGAATTTAACAGATTTCACATAAAACATGTGCTTTAAAGAGTGTTGGTATTAAAATAACTGGAAGTAATTGTGATCCCAAACACACACATTGCCAATTCTACGCTCACGTTCTCATCTGTTATACTGTATAGAATATAATTAAGTTCTCATTGATGTACACAACATTTTATCAGTGAGATTTGTTTTTAACCATTGATGTACTTTATATAATTAACGAAGCCGTACCAGATATTTTCTCACGATGATTTTATGTCCATGTCTCCTAATGAGACATGATCCTTGTTATTCAAGTCATCAGCTTTTGGCTAGACATAAATGCGATGTTATCATGTCGAGTAAGCATGGGAAAGATATTGATTCTTTTCTTACAAAGCAAGTTTGGATACGCACATGTTGTGTTATATTATTGCTGTCATTTTCGTTAATCTGTTAAGCTCACATATATTTTTAATAAGATATAGAAACAGTGCAGGAATAACTATCTGTCCATCTCCAGTACCATGTGTATATCATTATTGCACAGTTCCATGTGTATACATTACAAAGAGCTTACACCCACTCAAGTCAGTCAGGTGTGACATGTGCACTCATGCATGACACATGTATGCTTACACAGTCAGAAAGACTATGACTAATGTACTGTTTCTTCAGTAGCCATAATGTACTATTTATAATATGATAATATTTAACTTTGAGTAGTGTGTGTAAACGCAGTGTGGCTTTCAGTGGTTGCTGAGATGACAGTGTGTAAATACACATGGTTTTTATGCCTAACCACACCTCCAATCAAATATATTTTACTGTCATGTACACATTACAGTGTTGGAGAAAAATAGTGTAAACATCTTGAGCATGCAGTTTGGATAAACACATGCAAAGTATGAAATAGCTGGTGACCAGACAATATCAGATAGATAATAAAATAAACTAATAATTCTTAAACAAACAAAATGAAAATTAGATTATTAATACCTGGACTGTCTGCATTATGTTTATTGCAAGCATTTGTTGTGTAAAATGATGAATCATGCTTTTGCAACTTTAGTATTATTATTACGATTTCACAACAAATGTGGTATCTGTTTTGGGAAATGTTTAACCCATCATTTATACATTGGTGTAATGTTCTGAGTTGATTTTATAAAGCCTGCACCCAATATGTGTTTAAATAAATATTTAATTTATTCCAAATTGAAAATAAATACCAGGGAGGAAAGTCAGCTACCTCAGCATACACTGACCGATCGTTACATTTATATTGAAAAAAAAAGAGTAAAATACTTTGATATAGTGTAGATGCGTGTGAACATGACTGTGATACACCTTATGATGAAATTATGGTCACAGTAGACGAGGTAACAAATGCGATTAAGAAGCTTGACATTAATAAAGCTTGTGGGTCAGATGGCATATGTTCAGAACATATAAAATATGCAGACAAGGCACTTATACCCTTGTTATCTTTGTGCTTCACTAGTTTTTTGCTCATGGATTTCTGCCAGAGTCAATGTTGTCAGTTGTACTTGTGCCAGTGATTAAGGATAAAGCTGGTAAAATATCTTCTAAAGACAATTACCGTCCAATTGCATTAGCTAGTGTGTTTAGCAAAATGATTGAAGTAATTATACTGGCTAGAATTGAAATATTTTTGGATACTAATCCGAATCAGTTTGGTTTCAAGAAGAAGCATGGTATAGACCAGTGTATATATGTGTTAAAGGAAATTATTGATTTATATCGAACTCTGAATGGCAGTGTATTTGTATGTTTTCTTGATGCAAGTAAAGCCTTTGACAGAGTAAATCACAGAACGTTGTTTAAGAATCTCAGTGAAAGGGGTGTACCGGTGTATATACTACGAATATTAATTTATTGGTATCACAACCAGACCACTTGCATAAGGTGGGGTGATGTGCTTTCTACTCAATTTAATGTAACCAATGGTGTTAGGCAAGGGGGGATATTATCCCCTTACTTATTTAATGTATATGTAGATGAATTGAGCGAACAACTTAAAATGTGTAATGTTGGATGTAGCATGAATGGTCATCTTATTAATCACATAATGTATGCTGATGATTTGGTCTTGATCTCACCTTCATCGGCAGGACTATGCCAGCTACTACGTGAATGTGAGACATTTGGAATGAGCCATGATGTTAAATACAATGCTAAGAAGAGTGCAGTTATGATATTTAGATCTGCGACCTTAAAAGGATGTTCTATCCCTGAATTTAACCTAAAAGGGGTTACTCTGCATGTTGTAGCTACATATAAATATCTTGGAAACTATATTTCAGATGATCTTTCAGATGATGATGATATTAATAGACAACGCAGAACTCTGTATGTACAAGGAAATATTATATTGCGAAAATTTAGTATGTGCTCCCTAGCGGTTAAACTCACACTGTTTCGTTCATATTGCTCACCCATGTATGGAGTGCAACTCTGGTGGAATTATAAGAAATCCACATTAAATAGGTTGCATATTGCATATCATAATTTTTTAAGTTGTTTATTGGTATGTCAAAATTTGAAAGTACCAGCCTGCTATGCACTGTGTTTGATGTACAATGCTGCCAATCAGTTATTAGGAATATGGTGTATAGATTTATGTGTAGAATTGATAGCTCTGTTAACTATATTTCAAATGACATACTAACTACTAGCTTAAGATTCACTTCCAGGATCCGCAAACACTGGAACAAGCTTTTGTATATACACACTTGATTGAAATAACTGTATGCATATTTCTTTTATACACTGTCACTGTTCTGTACTTTTATATACTGCACATATTGTGTACCTAATGTAACATATGGACCTCAGAGTCACATATACTTGCTGTATGTGCTCTGTTGAGTCTGGAATAAAGTTATTGAATTGAATTGAATATACCCTTTTTTTACACACATTGGACTTGTACATGTTGCACATTGTGTTGTTGTTTTCCCCCACCAGGGCGACCACTCAGCAGGTTCCGTCACCCTACCTACAGAAACTTCCCCATGCCCACATCTTGCCCGCGCCCACCGCGCCTCACCGCGCCCGACCACAGTCCGCGTACGCCAAACCAAAGATCGACCCAAAGTTCATCGATAATCCAGATCTATGGGATCCGACAACGCCTGAGAATACAGGATCTAGCAGACGCAGACTGAGGCCAACAAGTGCCCCGGTGTATAAACGGTGAGGGACCATTGTGAGGGACCATTGTGAGGGACCATTGTGAGGGACCATTGTTGTGCTTCATTTGATCAGACTAGTGGGCGAATACAAAATTTAGTAATATATAAACTGATCGTTTTTGCAAATGTGATTTTTTAGGATTTACCTTGCTGTTCGTGTGTGTGTGTGTGTGTGTGTGTGTGTGTGTGTGTGTGTGTGGGTGTGGGTGTGTGTGTGGGTGTGTGTGTGTGTGTGTGTGTGTGTGTGTGTGTGTGTGAGTGGGTGTGGCTGTGTGGCTGTGTGGCTGTGTGGGTGTGTATGTGGCTGTGTGTGTTTGGCTGTGTGTGTGTGGGTGTGTGGATGGCTGTGTGGGTGTGTGTGTAGGTGTGTGTGGCTGTGTGTGTGTGGGTGTGTGTGTGTGGATGTGTGTGTATGGGTGTGTGGGTGTGGGTGTGTGTCTACGTGTGTGGGTGTGGGTGGGTGTGTGGGTGGGTGTGGGTGGGTGTGGGTGTGTGTATGTGTGTGTGTATATATATGTGTGTGTGTGTGGGGGGGGTGTGGGTGTGTGCGTATGTGTGTATATATATATATATATGTGTGTGTATGGGTGTGTGTGTGTGTATATGTGTGGATGTGGGTGTGTGTGTGTGTGTGTGTGTGTGTGTGTGTGTGTGTGTGTGTGTGTAGGTATGTGTATGTGTGTGTGGATGTGTGTGTATATGTGTGTGTGGATGTGTGTGTGTGGGTGTGTGTGGATATGTATGTGTGTGTGCGTGTGTGCGTGTGTGCGTGTGTGCGTGTGTGCGTGTGTGCGTGTGTGCGTGTGTGCGTGTGTGCGTGTGTGCATGTGTACGTGTGTGCGTGTGTGCGTGTGTGGTGTGTGTGTGTGTGGGTGTGGGTGTGGGTGTGTGTGCGTGCGTGTGTGCGTGTGTGCGTGTGTGCGTGTGTGGTTTTGTGGGTATATGTTCCTGTTCGGGATCTTTCAGTAACATCAGTCTTGTGATCTCAGTTTTCTGGGTCATGCGCTTGCCAATTTACCCTAGATCAATGTCAAGGCCAGTCAGTATGATGTCCTTCAAGGTCATTCTTACTAGCTAGTTCGCAGACTAAAGAAACAAAATACAATAATTTTGCTGTGGTGATTTTGTGTGAAGTGTTTAAAATCTGTATGCATTATGTGATCATGCTTCCTTTTTTGACAGACCATCATCAGCATTGGTCTATGGAAACAGAGGTCTTGCTACATCTGGTGAGTCAACGACAATGACTTCAAATGAGACATTTACATGTTATCATGGTTATAATTCATCCAATTTGATTTATAACGAAATGAGTGACGCATTTTTGAATAAATATCTTCACTGATTGTTACCTGTAAATAGTTCAGAATATATAAATAAGCTTTTTAATAAATAAATAAGTTTTAGAGATCATAGACTTTTGTTCATTAGATTGCCAGAGGTCACACAGTGTACAGTGGTACTTCTGGTAGGCTTCTGCTATACATGCACCATATGAAAAGTTAGGTGACAAGGTTTAATAATCTTAAATTCAACAAAAATAAAAAAAGATTAATTAGACAGAAATATAGTCTATTATTTGGCAACCACAAATATTCTTGGACTGTCATGGAATACAAACTATGATTGCTATATTGTTAAGTGAACCTGATGTTATGATGGTTTCAGTTGGCAGCCATCGAGTGAGGTCGATGTACCGGTTCCAACCGTATGTCATTGTTGTAACAGCCTTCAAAAATGGTTGTCGAGACACATTTGCAAGGATCACTGCACCTAACATCAAAATTGTAAGTACGGATACCGGGTAGATCATAGAAGTGTAGCAACACTGAATGCCTACTTAGGCAGGTAACATGTTAAGAACTGAACTTACAAAGTTGTAATTTTATTATTGCAATTTCTGAATAAAGTTGTATTGTAGATAATCATAACATGCATTTTTAGTGGTTGTTATTGTTATTTGTTTAGCATTGCGATGCAGCTTATGTGGATGTGTATGTGCTATTCGGAGAAGAACCGAAGAGATGAGAAATGAGTAAGAATAGTAAAAAAATCAAGTACAACACAGGCATTATATATATATATATATATATATATACACATATACATATACACATACACACACATACACACACACACACACACACACACACACACACACACACACACACACACACACACACACACACACACACACATACACACATATACATATATATATATATTATGTATATTTTATATATTTTATATATTTATTACAAATTATTATGTTAATTACATTTTCATTGTTTCATTACAATAAAGCGATATGCCAACAAATTTCATTGTGGTAATTTTAAATATTGAAATAATCGCCTCTCCCTGCCAGCTCCTGGAGCAGTGCACAGAGAAGCTGGAGCTGTGTGGAGCCGCCCGCCGTGTGTTCCTGCCCGGAGGCAATGAGGTGTTCATGCCTCAGGAGATTCCCAGGGATGCTGAGGTGTACATCTCCATGGGGGAGCCTTTCAAGGATCCATATCGCTGCACCAAAAGTGAGTCACCTTTTGCTCATTCTCATTTCTGATCACCCACTGCAAAGTGGATATTAAGTCACCTGCAGATGAGCCAGAAATAGCTCTATCTTATAATGTCTGCAGATGAGCCAGAAATAGCTCTATCTTATAATGTCTGCAGATGAGCCAGAAATAGCTCTCTCTTTTAATGTCTGCAGATGAGCCAGAAATAGCTCTATCTTATAATGTCTGCAGATGAGCCAGAAATAGCTCTATCTTATAATGTCTGCAGATGAGCCAGAAATAGCTCTCTCTTTTAATGTCTGCAGATGAGCCAGAAATAGCTCTCTCTTATAATGTCTGCAGATGAGCCAGAAATAGCTCTCTCTTATAATGTCTGCAGATGAGCCAGAAATAGCTCTCTCTTTTAATGTCTGCAGATGAGCCGGAAATAGCTCTCTTATAATGTCTGCAGATGAGCCAGAAATAGCTCTCTCTTTTAATGTCTGCAGATGAGCCAGAAATAGCTCTCTCTTATAATGTCTGCAGTTGAGCCAGAAATAGCTCTCTCTTTTAATGTCTGCAGATGAGCCAGAAATAGCTCTCTCTTTTAATGTCTGCAGATGAGCCAGAAATAGCTCTCTCTTTTAATGTGAAGTTTATTTTCTACTAATATCAGGTAATTGAGACCAGCATCCTGGTTTCTGTCACTTCCGTCTTGACTCTGTGCAGCATGAAAGATGTATGCTCAGATATTATTAAAATTAAAAATAAATTTTGAATCGCCAATAATAGGTTAAAAATAATCAATAATATGAGACAAATTTTGTAAAATATGCCTGGATGTCTTGCTGGATGTTTTAGAATGAAAATAGTAAATATGTTGCCTACTACGTTTTCTGAATTTGTCAGAGCTGCTGTATAATTATGGTTAACGCCATCTTTAAAATATGGAAATGTAGCCATTTTGTTTTGCGATTTATATTTGTGGTTCTGTTTCAGAACAAACAAAGATGTCGCGGTCCACCTCGTGGACAATGAATGGTCTTATATTAGCACCGGACACCAAAAAGAGGCCAACGAGGTCAAAGCTCTCGAAACGCTTCAGGTATTTATTATCTATTTTAGTTATTGGCGCTCACGGTACTTAAAGTTGCATTCTGACTTCCGCCATGTTTAAAATAAAATTTCCCAGTAAACCAGCATTCTCCATACACTATATATTGTTTTCCTCAACTACCTATCAACTTATTTTCACATAATATGCCATTTTAAGATACAAAGGAGCAAAAGACGAAAAATTGTCCTGGTGAGCCTCGCCAGTTAGAATTTACTGATTGGTTTAGACCTCAAAGAAGGGAATTCCAGTGAAAAGTGCTGTCAGGAGGGGGCCACACTAAAAGGCGGACCACAATTGGCAGACCGCACGGAAACGGCATACCTAATTCACTAAGATGCCACCGCTCGATATGCTACATATTTACGGCATGCCCAGTTGCCCACATACAAACTATCGCTGGCTACGCACCTGTACGGTCAATGGCTAATTGAGGATGATTTAAACAACTAGGGTCTAGTTGCCTAGTGGCGCCTCTAGCGACAAACATAGATTTGTGGAACCCCATTGCCTTTTAGTTTGTCCCATCGTTTACTTACGTTGACCGGAGAGTTCCGATGGTAAAAATAGATCAACTTTTGGGAAACTCTAGAGCCGTTGTTTGTTGCAAACTTATATTTGATCAAATAACGTATAAAACCACAAAGTGAGACATGTGGTAGGAAGTATACTAATAACCAAATATCTGTCATGGTGTACATTGACTTTTCTAAAATGCGTTAAAAATGGGAAATTATGTCAGAATGCAACTTTAAAACAGGAATACACTGGCATAGAAAAGTATATATGTTCATGTTTCAGAATCAGATTTTTTGGGTAAAGTCTTACTATTAATTACACTTGAACACAAGAGAAATCATGTAAATTGCCAAAAAAGTTCATAACATTAGAATAAAATATTTAAATTATTCCATAAATTAAAGCTGTAAACAGCATTTGGAGTTTGACTATATGATTTGCTAACATTTTAAACAGATTATCAGTACATTACTGCTAATAATTGCCACCTGGGATGACATTGAGTAACAGAGCAGGCAAGATTGTTTTAATGAAAGTTTCTCTGATAAGTTTTTAGTAATTCAACACCTTTCCTCTTTGTTAGTTTCAGACAATTTGATAGGTTATCACATTATTTAGTTTAGATATTACAGTTTATGTTATACAATATTATTAAATTATTATTAATTGACGTAACAATTTACTGTTTTATGGGTTTGAGAAATTGCATTATTTGTTTCTCGCAGGCAATTGAGCGAGCAGACGCGACGTAGAGTGCTTGTTTATCGCAACGGCTTCGGTTCGGAGGGATTTGAGATTGTTGCAAGTCTAGACAAATTTGAAGATGTAAGTAGCATTTCAGTTCCCTCAATTCCCTGTTATTATTATTATTATTATTGTATATATATATATATATATATATATATATATATATATATATATGGACCCTCCCCCGGGGTATATATATATATGTGTACCCTCCCCCGGGGTATATATATATATATATATATATATATATATATTATATACAAAGTGACACATTTGAACACCTTTAAACATGGCTGCTGATATGAATGCCTGCTTCTGCTCTAGTTCCTGGCTGCCTGTACTGCCAAGTTGGAGCTGGGAACGTATGCCCGCATGCTGTACGACTGGGAAGGAAGGGAAGTCCACAACTTGGATGAAGGTGAGGGAAGACGATCAGTAGCTTAAGTAGCACCTGTTAACTACATCATGATAATCAGAGCTGTGTACCATATAACAGTATACTATTGAACCAGTATTTTTTATATGGTTTCGAACCCAGTTTAGAAAAACCAGTTTTCTATACGGTACAGCACTGTATGTTATATTGCCACTGGACATTACTACAAAGTCTTTTGAATCTTTTATAACAATGTAAATTTCAAAAACGTCTTCAGTTGATTGGAGACTTATTATTTATCCTTGTGTGATGTGCTATGATGCAAAAATCTTTTTCAAATTCTTTAAAGCAATTGCGATTTATTAACACTACAGGAAACTGTGTTTTATGTGTATATCATGCCATCCAGAAAGTGCAACTTAAATCAGTCAAGTTGATAAAATTGCTATTTTTAACTGCTCACACTTGTTCATTAAAACACATGGATTCTTGCTTGATTTCAAGCCGGTTTAGCATAACCAGTAATAAATTGAATGCATTTTAGTCTCTCTTTTTAAATGTAGCTTAATGTATCTACTCTACCTGTTTTTCTGTTTCCAGCCCCTGTGATGGATATGTGCCTTCAGCGGAGTAGCACCCCTGTTCTCGGACCCTTGTGGGTGTCGAAGGGAGAGGGTTTCAGCCCAAAAGGGGTGCAGGAATTTCTCACCGGCCTTATCAGCTACACAAAGTTGAAATTGAAGGAAGCGAAGAATTACCAGCAGCAGGTAGAGCTGGGATCAGGACACCATTTCATGAAGATAAAGACATTTTAAGGAAAACATTTAATTAAATAGCCTTTATAATAAAATCTTCTGAAGCTGTTGCCATCTTTCGTAAAAAAATCTTTTCCGCCATAAATTTCCTGGCAGTTCCAAGCTTCAAAGGCGACTCTTGCCTGACCCTGTTTATGATTACACCAAATGATTTTGTTTGTTGTGCCACTGAGCTTGAATTTACAAGGATATACCGGGGGTAGGCGCTATAGAAGTGTTGCAGTTATTATTATTATTACTGCCATATTACCAAGGACAACATTTCTGTGACACACCAGTGACAATGTCCCGCTGGTGTGCCATGATGTTCACAGTTTTCAAGTATTCAAGATCACTGTTAAAGAGAAAAAATTATTTTGAAGTGTAAAATCAGGTTTTTTAAGAGCTCTTGATAGTGTTAGTGAAAGTGGTCTTCAGGTGTACGGAAATATTCTTGTTAGAATCTTTGCATACAGTCATCACAGTTTGACATGTCTTTGCACTAATTGCAAAAAGCATGGTCCTTTTGTCATTAAATATTTATCAACTGTATTACCGAATATTAGAGAAAAAAGTTAAATTTATCATTTAAAATAATTTCATGTAAAATATGTTTCACTTGACATCTTAAGATTTGTGAGTGGTAAATGTTTGTCTTCTTCTCTGTTATATTTATAATAGAATTGCTTTCACACAAAATAAAATATATGATTTTTGATGAACCAAACAAAATTAATGGTGTCTAAATTCTACTGAGAGTATCCAAACATTTTCTATAAAGTTATATAAGAACTGTATTGGTTGCAGTGTTATATAAAGTAAATGATATAACTGGTATTTGTTAACTGTGTGCAGCTGCAAGACGTCCAGGATGAAGACACCAGGGACAGAGTGGACATGGTGGTCATGCTCTCAATGACCGAGACCGAAGTAGAGGAAACACTTGAGATCGTACGTCCATCTTGGTTTTGTTGTGTCTGAATTGTCGGTCAGTGCCAAATCTCACAGTGACTAATGCAGAACCAGCCTGTGATTTTTGGAATGCGATTTGAAATATTTCATAACAATTTTGGTTAGTTATGTCCGTTTAGTTGTGATTTATGCTTGACTTGTTAAGTATTCATATTTCATGTTTTCATTCGGCTGTAATGGTAGCACAATAAAACTGCAGGACCCACTTCACACTGAAATCTGCACAACTTTCTTCACAATCTGCAGAAAATGACACAATGAAAAATTAAATTACAGATATTTCTGAGAAGTCTTCCAAAATATTGTTTCTGTGCAAGAGATTGTCGTATTTGTTTCTGTGTAAAAGATTGTCGTATTTGTTTCTGTGTAAAAGATTGTCGTATTTGTTTCTGTGTAAGAGATTGTCGTATTTGTTTCTGTGTAAGAGATTGTCGTTTCTGTTTCTGTGCAAGAGATTGTCGTATTTGTTTCTGTGCAAGAGATTGTCGTATTTGTTTCTGTGCAAGAGATTGTCGTATTTGTTTCTGTGCAAGAGATTGTCGTATTTGTTTCTGTGTAAGAGATTGTAGTATTTGTTTCTGTGTAAGAGATTGTCGTATTTGTTTCTGTGTAAGAGATTGTAGTATTTGTTTCTGTGTAAGAGATTGTCGTATTTGTTTCTGTGTAAGAGATTGTCGTATTTATTTCTGTGCAAGAGATTGTAGTATTTGTTTCTGTGTAAGAGATTGTAGTATTTGTTTCTGTGTAAGAGATTGTCATATGTGTTTCTGTGTAAGAGATTGTCGTATTTGTTTCTGTGTAAGAGATTGTAGTATTTGTTTCTGTGTAAGAGATTGTCATATGTGTTTCTGTGTAAGAGATTGTCGTATTTGTTTCTGTGTAAGAGATTGTAGTATTTGTTTCTGTGTAAGAGATTGTCGTATTTGTTTCTGTGCAAGAGATTGTCGTATTTGTTTCTGTGTAAGAGATTGTCGTATTTGTTTCTGTGTAAGAGATTGTCGTATTTATTTCTGTGCAAGAGATTGTCGTATTTGTTTCTGTGTAAGAGATTGTAGTATTTGTTTCTGTGTAAGAGATTGTCGTATTTGTTTCTGTGTAAGAGATTGTAGTATTTGTTTCTGTGTAAGAGATTGTCGTATTTGTTTCTGTGTAAGAGATTGTAGTATTTGTTTCTGTGTAAGAGATTGTCATATGTGTTTCTGTGTAAGAGATTGTCGTATTTGTTTCTGTGTAAGAGATTGTTGTATTTGTTTCTGTGTAAGAGATTGTAGTATTTGTTTCTGTGTAAGAGATTGTCGTATTTGTTTCTGTGTAAGAGATTGTAGTATTTGTTTCTGTGTAAGAGATTGTCATATGTGTTTCTGTGTAAGAGATTGTCGTTTCTGTTTCTGTGCAAGAGATTGTCGTATTTGTTTCTGTGCAAGAGATTGTCGTTTCTGTGTAAGAGATTGTCGTATTTGTTTCTGTGTAAGAGATTGTCGTATTTGTTTCTGTGCAAGAGATTGTCGTTTCTGTGCAAGAGATTGTCGTATTTGTTTCTGTGTAAGAGATTGTCGTATTTATTTCTGTGCAAGAGATTGTCGTATTTGTTTCTGTGTAAGAGATTGTAGTATTTGTTTCTGTGTAAGAGATTGTCGTATTTGTTTCTGTGTAAGAGATTGTAGTATTTGTTTCTGTGTAAGAGATTGTCATATGTGTTTCTGTGTAAGAGATTGTCATTTCTGTTTCTGTGCAAGAGATTGTCGTATTTGTTTCTGTGCAAGAGATTGTCGTTTCTGTGTAAGAGATTGTCGTATTTGTTTCTGTGTAAGAGATTGTCGTATTTGTTTCTGTGCAAGAGATTGTCGTATTTGTTTCTGTGTAAGAGATTGTAGTATTTGTTTCTGTGTAAGAGATTGTCGTATTTGTTTCTGTGCAAGAGATTGTCGTATTTGTTTCTGTGTAAGAGATTGTCGTATTTGTTTCTGTGCAAGAGATTGTCGTATTTGTTTCTGTGTAAGAGATTGTCGTATTTGTTTCTGTGTAAGAGATTGTCGTTTCTGTTTCTGTGCAAGAGATTGTCGTATTTGTTTCTGTGCAAGAGATTGTCGTTTCTGTGCAAGAGATTGTTGTATTTGTTTCTGTGTAAGAGATTGTAGTATTTGTTTCTGTGTAAGAGATTGTCGTATTTGTTTCTGTGTAAGAGATTGTCGTATTTGTTTCTGTGTAAGAGATTGTCGTATTTGTTTCTGTGTAAGAGATTGTCGTTTCTGTTTCTGTGCAAGAGATTGTCGTATTTGTTTCTGTGCAAGAGATTGTCGTATTTGTTTCTGTGTAAGAGATTGTCGTATTTGTTTCTGTGTAAGAGATTGTTGTATTTGTTTCTGTGTAAGAGATTGTCGTATTTGTTTCTGTGTAAGAGATTGTCATATGTGTTTCTGTGTAAGAGATTGTTGTATTTGTTTCTGTGTAAGAGATTGTCGTATTTGTTTCTGTGTAAGAGATTGTAGTATTTGTTTCTGTGTAAGAGATTGTCGTATTTGTTTCTGTGTAAGAGATTGTCGTATATGTTTCTGTGTAAGAGATTGTCGTATTTGTTCCTGTGTAAGAGATTGTCGTATTTGTTTCTATGTAAGAGATTGTCGTATTTGTTTTTGTGTAAGAGATTGTTGTTTATGTTTCTTGACACAGGTCGCAAAGGACATTGAAGACTTCAGCAATGCCCTCAACCATCTGAAGCAGCAGATGGAGAAGATTCAGGAACTTGTCCTTACTGAGCAGGTCAGAGGTCATGCTAGAAGTAGGTCAGAAGTCATCATAAGTTAAGCTTTGTATTCATGGTAGATCAAATGTCACCTTCTATTCTGGTGTATGCTTATAATTTTTATTAACATATTTGTTTTCCAGGGAGCTGAGTTTAAATATCTTAAAATATTTGGAATGTATTATATGATGACTTTTTTGTTTTCCCACAGCAAAGTGAGTCTTACATTGAAAAATTATGAAACAAAATTTTGTATGATTTTGGATTCCTCAAAATTAAAATGATACCTCACTTGGTCGGATATCACAATAGTCTATGATTGATTACTGAACATTAAGCACACTTAAAAACTACTATTTTGTATTAAAAAAAAAACAGTGGAAAATAAACTGGAAATCGAAAGACTATTATAACATATTCATATTTTGGCTCATATATAATATATATGGCAAAATAGATTGCCGTGTCTAATTACATTTTGTCAATGATATTTTGCCTTTTATGTTGGTTGATTCAGACACTGTAGTAGCATTAAATATCTGTAGGAGAATAACACATTAGGCTGTTGCTTGTCATATACCATTATATAGAGAAGACATTGTCCTAATGTGTTTGCAGGATGAAGGAATGTCATTTACTCTAAAGCACATTGAGAAGTTTGACACAAACCACAAGTTGGTGGGGACTAGAGGCTTGAAATTGAAGGTGAGTTATATTGTCCAAAGATTTTTTGCTTTGCAAATTGAGATGACAAATCACAAGGTAAATAAATCCTCATAAATGTGTCATCATCGAACAAAATTTATTGTTTGCAAAGAATATTTTAAAAGGTCGGTGTTTGCTCCTGTGCTTTACTTTTGTATTTAATAGTATGTTTGTGTGACTGTAATACACATTTTGGAGGTAGACTGCCTGCCAGATTATGTTTAGTTACTTTAATAAGCTCATAACAATGTTCACAATTTGAAAGTTGTTATCACACAATGTGTTTAAGTGGTAACAAAACATCCAGTTTCAAAACAAGCTCTTGGGCTGTAATGCTGAGGCGAGCTGAGTTACCTGCAATTTCTTTTCTATGTTAAATGTTGCCACACTCTAGATAGCTGAGACATCCTGTTACAACTGACTGCACTGACTAACTCCAGATAGAGAAGTAGGTATCCTCCCTCTAAATTACAGATACAATTATAGTTGCACTGCACCTTGAAATATAAACATTAATGATAGCTTGTAACATTAAACATACTTCTGTTGGTAGACTAAAGTTTTTTTTAGTTTAAATCAGTGTTCTTTTATTTGTATATCTTGCAAATCACAACATAAATACAACTGCACATTTAATCTTGTGGGTTTTTGGATGGTGAACAAGGTTTTATATGAACTAGTTTTATATTGCTGTAATTATTTCTGTGTTGCAAGCATTAACTGGAAAGAAGTCAGTGTTTAACAAATATAACATTTTATCTGACTCCATTCATCCAAATGTAAAATAATAGTGTTATGGTTTAGACACGTGTATGCATTGATTGTGAAAATAAAACATTAATTCATTCCGTCCTGCCCCTTCCTGCACTGTCTGTCTGTCCATTCTTCCATCCATTTGTCTGTCCATTTGTCCATTCTCAAATGTTCACAACTACAGGTGTATGAGAATGGCACGGACCAAGGGGCAACAGATATTTACTTCAACATTCAGCAAGCCATGAGAGGGCTGAATAAACCGGACATGATTCTTACACGGGTAAGTCAACTAACTGTGTAGTTTGTACCATTATTTATAGTTGAGTATTAATTTATGTGGTTACACGTAGGTAAATTATTCATACAATTACTTATGTAAATTATTGCAGGAATTGCAAATGGACGTGCTGGGGTTTGTGTGATCTCTCCAAGATGGTGATTTTTGAATAATTAGTTAATCATTTTGTAAAATATTAAACTAATCAACTATAACGTTGCTGAGGCAGCTGATACTTAACAACTTGTTAGTTAAGCTTGTCACTTCACCATACGCATTCCAACTAGTCATTTCTCTTGATCATCTGGAATATCTTGTTATTACAAAGCATTCTTGTTTGCAGCTGTTGGACCAATGTAGTTTTACTGGGTGTCTATCAAACCCAAAGCACAACCCTGCCATTCGTGCGACAGCTCGCAAGTTGTACAGCAGTTCGGGCAAGGAGGTCAAGGACATCAATGAGCTGGAATATGACAGTGAAGTGTGGCTGTCCTTCGGGGAACCGTGGAAGAACCCCTTCTGTGAGTCCACATTTCTTTGTCTTTCCTTATTGTCAGTCGGAAAGTGGGACTCGGATATATTGATGTGTTTATAGAGTAAAGGTAAATTCTTATACACTGTTTTAGTACATTCCATGCACTTGCAAACCTGTTCAATAGAACACCATCTCAACTTGTCTGGGAAGCTTTAAGCAATGCTGTAATTACTGCATGCAGATTATTTGTAAGCATGTCGATACCCACTGCTATCTGTAGGAAGGTTCTCATTCATACAGCTGAGTGAATTGGAGCAATCTGATGAGAACAAGCTTTCTCAAGGTTTAAAACAGAACGAAAATTATTCAAACTTGGGTGGTGTTGATTAAGAGTTTGAGTGTCTATCTATTATGGACACCAAATACTGTTTGCGGGGAGCGGTGGTCGCACCAGACTGTCAACCGAGGGGACGGTGGTTCAGTCTCACCTACCGCCATTTCAAAACTTTCAATTTCGTTCACCCCACATTTGCCTGTGTCTTTCGGAAAAGACACTAAAAGCCGGTGGTCCCTTCTATCTGGTGTCTATGCCAGGGGAAGTAAAAGATCCCACACAAGGGGTAAATGTGTAACCTATACTGGACTCACTAATTCTAGAGAACTCCTGCGTTAGCCCAAGTTGGGCTGTTTGGAGGAAACCACCTGAGTTTGTGATTTTCTGTAAAAATAAGATTTGTCACCGCCTTGATTTTTGGTAGTTGTCACAAGAGTTGCTATCATGCTCCGTGCTTGCAGCATACATCGTGTGTGCCCAGTTCGACAAGGTGAGAGTGTTTGAGGTTGATGGGATGCGGAGACAAGCCGTCCGGGAACAGCTGATGTCAGAGGACTCTGAGGGCAATGAGAAGTGAGTCTACTGCTCAGTGATTGGCTGATTTTATTAGTATAATCCACTGTATGTAATTAAACTTGATACAATGCGTCTTCTTAGAAGATGGGAGATGGCAATTTATTTATATACATTTTATTGAGTTTGTTTTCTTGGAAATGAGTTTGTAAGTAATTTGAATGTTAGTGACAATAAATTATGTGATGATATGAAGCAATAATATATGGTCACTAGACTTTATTAATTTCTTTCTAAATATGAAACTAACAATTAGTAAAGCTGCTACCTATATTGTTATGCACATAATTTACATAAATGTTAGATGTGCACATTAAATGTGAAATATCCTCTATCCCTGTGCCCCCCCTTGTCCCTAGGTCCAGTCTGTGGGAGGTCTGCAATGGTGTCCCGGAGAAGTTTGACGTGACAAAAGTGTCGGGAGATGACATGGGAAACCTAGAGGAGAGTGAGATCAGCATGGACTCTGACTTCCTGCAGAGCAAGGTGACCAGTAGCCTCAGTTACCCAGGCTCCATGAGCAAGGTGACCAGTAGCCTTGGTTACCCAGGCTCCATGAGCAAGGTGACCAGTAGCCTCGTTTACCCAGGCTGCATGAGCAAGGTGACCAGTAGCCTCAGTTACCCAGGCTCCATGAGCAAGGTGACCAGTAGCCTTGGTTACCCAGGCTCCATGAGCAAGGTGGCCAGTAGCCTCAGTTACCCAGGCTCCATGAGCAAGGTGACCAGTAGCCTTGGTTACCCAGGCTCCATGAGCAAGGTGGCCAATAGCCTCAGTTACCCAGGCTCCATGAGCAAGGTGACCAGTAGCCTTGGTTACCCAGGCTCCATGAGCAAGGTGGCCAGTAGCCTCAGTTACCCAGGCTCCGTGAGCAAGGTGGCCAGTAGCCTCAGTTACCCAGGCTCCGTGAGCAAGGTGACCAGTAGCCTCAGTTACCCAGCTCCATGAGCAAGGTGACCAGTAGCCTCGGTTACCTAGGCTCCATGAGCAAGGTGACCAGTAGCCTCGGTTACCCAGGCTCCATGAGCAAGGTGACCAGTAGCCTCGGTTACCCAGGCTATATGAGCAAGGTGACCAGTAGCCTCGGTTACCCAGGCTCCATGAGCAAGGTGACCAGTAGCCTCGGTTACCCAGGCTCCGTGAGCAAGGTGACCAGTAGCATCGGTTACCCAGGCTCCGTGAGCAAGGTGACCAGTAGCCTCGGTTACCCAGGCTCCGTGAGCAAGGTGACCAGTAGCCTCGGTTACCCAGGCTCCGTGAGCAAGGTGACCAGTAGCCTCGGTTACCCAGGCTCCGTGAGCAAGGTGACCAGTTGCCTCGGTTACCCAGGCTCTGTGTGCAAGCTGACCAGTAGCCTCGGTTACCCAGGCTCCGTGAGCAAGGTGACCAGTAGCCTCGGTTACCCAGGCTCCATGAGCAAGGTGACCAGTAGCCTCAGTTACCCAGGCTCCGTGAGCAAGGTGACCAGTAGCCTCGGTTACCCAGGCTCCGTGAGCAAGGTGACCAGTAGCCTCGGTTACCCAGGCTCCGTGAGCAAGGTGACCAGTGGCCTCGGTTACCCAGGCTCTGTGAGCAAGGTGACCAGTGGCCTCGGTTACCCAGGCTCCGTGAGCAAGGTGACCAGTAGCCTCAGTTACCCAGGCTCTGTGAGCAAGGTGACCAGTAGCCTCGGTTACCCAGGCTCCGTGAGCAACGTGACCAGTAGCCTCAATTACCCAGGCTCTGTGAGCAAGGTGACCAGTAGCCTTGGTTACCCAGGCTCCATGAGCAACGTGACCAGTAGCCTCAGTTACCCAGGCTCTGTGAGCAAGGTGACCAGTAGCCTCAGTTACCCAGGCTCTGTGAGCAAGGTGACCAGTAGCCTCGGTTACCCAGGCTCCATGAGCAACGTGACCAGTAGCCTCAGTTACCCAGGCTCTGTGAGCAAGGTGACCAGTGGCCTCAGTTACCCAGGCTCCATGAGCAACGTGACCAGTAGCCTCAGTTACCCAGGCTCTGTGAGCAAGGTGACCAGTAGCCTCAGTTACCCAGGGTCTGTGAGCAAGGTGACCAGTGGCCTCGGTTACCCAGGATCTGTGAGCAAGGTGACCAGTGGCCTCAGTTACCCAGGCTCCGTGATGGCAGCACTTTTAAGCCCCTCAACTCTGCCTGGGAAACTAATGCTCTGCATTTGTAACCACCAAGGCAGCCTTACCCCAGATTAAGGGTAGAGACGCTGATTGGCTCTCAGGCCAATTATGAAATAAAAATAAAAATAATGATATACTTTTACAAGATAATGGTATCCTATGAAAAGTTTTCAACATTGAACTTACATTAACACAAAAATAAGTAAAAATTCAAATGTACAGTTGTTTATAAAATAAGAATTACAGCAGGATAAACCAGTATCCGTGAGGTGGCAGCATTGTTTAGCCCCACACGGATAGCATACAAATTCAATAAGGATACATTTTTATCAAATAATGCTGTATTATAAAAATTATTAAAAATTAAACTTGTATTAACTCAAAATAAATAGAAATACAAATTTGCGGTTGTTTATAAAAAAAATTAAATTACGGCAGGATTAACCAGTATCCGTGAGGTGGCAGCTTTGTTTAGGTCACGCGGATAAATATTCAAAAGCCGGCAGAATCATCAGACTGTCTTCTCGGCGTAGTTACGCAGCCGACCGACAGTCGGTTAAGTGAGACTAGGTGACCAACAGTGGTGGGAGGGGCTGAGTTAATGAGGCTTGAATGGTTGGCGCTGTCTTATCTTGTTGAACTTGTTCACCCACGACTATGCGCCAACATTTGCACCAATGCATAACGAAGAAGTGCATTGTTGATTCGGCATTTGGCGCAGCATCACCACGACTATGGAATAACTTACCTGCGAACGTTCGGGCATCTGGAATATTATCTGTGTTTAGAAAGTCTTTAAAGACATCTTTTTATTAGACATTTTAATTAATTCAAATTGTTGTGAAATGACAGACACTGCTTTATAATTTCTTTTTAGTGTTTTACACGTTTTAATCAGTGTTTATGTTTTACATTAATGTAGGGGAAGTAGGGGCATGTCCGCACACTTAAGGTGAAACAAGCTATAGATAATGCACTGTGTGTGCTAAGAGGGTGATATTTAGTATTCAGAATGAGCAATCATATTACTTTGTTGTTAGTTAGTTAAGAAATCGCATATCCCATCAGATATTTAAATATTTGGTCAAATGTAGATGCATAGCTTTGTGCGGACATGCCCCAAGGTACGGGGCATAGCCGCACACTGTGTGCGGTTATGCCCCAGGAATGGCGAAACAACAGCTGGTCTCACACAACTGACCATTAACTGCAATAATAATGTGCTTTGGTGTGTGTACACTACTGACACATGCATTACTAAAACAAAACACCAGAGAACACAAATCAACGGTTTCAAGTTTTCATATATACGTAAAGTTTAGAAAATACAGTGGCCTTGAATCATAGTCCACGTTTATTCCTCCTTGAGAGTCAAAGCAAACAACAACATGATTTTGTAACGGGGAAAGTCAAAGTTTACATCCCATCTTGTCTGAAGCCTTCTAGCTAAAACAGCATAGTAAAGCGCAAAGTTAAACTAAAAACTCAATTTGTCGGCCATGCGAGCATGGCTTTGTATGGACTAACGTATACGGGCAAAGTTCTATATTATAGATTATACATCATTTGTCATCTTGGTTATTTTAATCTATGAGCAATGATCAATTAAGCTTTATTTCTTTAATGGATTTAATGATAATGATACACAACATGGAAAATGTGACGTCAGCACGATATATAGCCTATTTACACATTGACGAAGCGATGAATTATATTATAAGTTTGATAATATTAAATAATTATATAATAATCATCATATACTATCTCACATCAAAGTTTCCTATAATATTTGTGGTAAGCAACTGAAGTATCTAAATATGTATCTAAGTAGACTACATAATATTATAAGCACCGATGCACGAAATACGTCTGCACAGCGGGTGGGGCATGACCGCACAGGCCTGTGCGAACATGCCCCAAGCATCCAAAACGTGAATAATTCTGAATTGCGCGAATATGCTACTTATGAAAGTATCCTTTATTTCACACATCATAAAATATTAAAATGCACTTTGGAATTATGAAAGAAAATGTATATGCATGTCTTACAGTTAAAGTAATATACATAACAGCATATGCGTAAAATTACATCAGTGTTTACGAAAATAATATTTTATGTCATAACTTTTTAATTATTCACTTCTATCAAAAAGTATATGCAAGTGGTTGATTTGGGGGTTAGACGATGCCGCTTAGCATAATTCTACTAAGCAGATGTTACGCGATGCGCAAATAATAGGGTGTGCGGACATGCCTCAGTATGCGGATATTATTATATTATATTATATTAATATATGTAATTATATTACATACACAGATTTAGTAAATGTTTTTATTTTATATTTATATTTTATATTAATTTATATAATTTACAGAGGTTTAGTACTATACATCTTTAAAACAGTGCTTAATTTATTTTAAATTGATTTATATGATTTTTATAATTTACATACAAAGGTTTATACTAGTGTACATCTTAAACCAAAATGTGATTTGATTTATATTAATTAATATAATTTAAATTTGTATTTATTAATACATTTATTGTCTTGTACAGTGCATCGATCCGCCATGTGGGAATTAACGCTTTAGAAAAACAGTTTTATTATTATTATGCTTGCACAGTGGTTAGAACAACAATCTAGGGACCGTTTCATTTCTTATGAGCCCATAAGTCCGATTTTGATCCTTAAAATCAATTTTGCTCCTTATTTCATGATTTTGTATATAAAGCTCTCAACAGCAGGAGGTGCCACTGGAACATTGATTCTGTGTGTCGTGTAAAAATAATAGTGTTCTTGTTGATAAGTAGGAGCTTCTTCAGTTCAAAAATACCTTGGATTTATTTACGATTTTTCCTGAGTATTCATAAAAGGGTCCCCATGATTTGGAGCCTTTTGCTGTCATTTAAAACCAGGATGACTTGACTAAATCTGTATGATGAAATCATAGGTATGTTAATAAAAAATATTCAACAAATCTAAGAAACAAATTATGACTGATAAAACATGGATTATTGTACAACATGGATTCTTGTGACATAATTGTATACAACGCAATGGATAAGTCAGTTATTCATACTATTATGCACTGTACTATTCTATTCATGATATAACTGCAATAATTTACAGTAAATATAAAGTGTTGATGCAGTTGTAAACAAGAAAATAACAAGGCAATTACTAAGAAGATGACAAGATTAGAGATGTCTAACTTCACACACAAATTTGTCAATACTTGTACAGCAATCACTTCTGATTTGGCTGCTGTGGCAAAATGCCAGTTTCTGCAAGAAGTGACATAGCACGTTTCGACCCGTAATCTACGGGCCTTGTTCACGTACTGGTGTCACGTGTGTTGCCTCAGAGTTTGGTGGGATAATTTGGTTGTAGATGGCAGGCAGATGGTATCCCTGGTCTCTGTTCATGGTAGGGGCTCTTTGTTTGATGTATATGGCCTCCTTCACTTTGCTCTTGTGCCAGTTGGATTCACGGGTCAGTACTTTAGTGTTCTTCATGGACACTGAGTGTCCTGTGACCCGACAATGATCTCCTACTCCTGTTGGTTTATCCATGTTTGTATGTTTTTTGAATCTCTGGCTGAGTGTTCTCTTGGTTTCACCTATGTATGTGTGGCTGCTATATGTGTCGAAATCTGAGGCAACACACGTGACACCAGTACGTGAACAAGGCCCGTAGATGACGGGTCGAAACGTCGTACTCATCATACCATTATACACTGTACTATTCAGTCATGATGTAACTGCAATAATGTACAGTAAATACAAAGTGTGGACGCACTTGTAAACAGGAAAATAGCAAGGCAATTACTTAGAAGATGACAAGATTAGAGATACTTCACACGCAAATTTGTCAATACTTGTACAGAGATCACTTCTGGCTTGGCTGCTGTGCCGAAATGACAGTTTGTGCGAGAAATTACAAAGTCACATGACTTGTGTTGCTGTAGACGAGTCCGTCCTTTCTTCTCTACCCGGAGGTGTCAGTCCAGAAGAAGGTGAGTCAACAGGTGCCTGAACACAAGAAAGGTGACCAGCAGGACCAGGAACAACACCGCCGCCCCCGCCAGGACGTCTGGCCCGCCCAGGCCGCCACCTGGGTCATCACAAAGGTGGGTGTCACCTCATGACTTATAGGGCTTGGCGTGTGTCTCGTCGAGGCTGGGGGCAGTTGGGGGCAGGAAGTCCATATTCTCCATGTTAACATATAGGACTTTGTTTTGTTTTTGGTTGTAATAATCGATCTGTTCCCAAATAGCATATTTCAGTTATATTGTCAGAAGGATTATTACAAGCAGAAGCAGTGGAACACTTTGCCGGTGACAATGATCACGGAAATCATGAATTGTAATCGATTATTATGGTGGTTGCCATGGCATTAGCTGCAAGCACTTGTGTTTGGCGATCTTGACTAATAATGAAGAGTGCCATTTTTCGCGCAGTACAACCTGTTTGGGGCAAATGTATACATGTGTTATGATTATGTGCATTTGGACAACTTGTCAGATATGTAAAATGCAAATCCTGTAAAAGACATACGGCCTAAAATCGTGTCAATTATCTGCACTACGTAAATTGCTATAATGACCTATATGATAGTGTGGTAAACTCAATATTAAATCAGACATTTCAGATAAAAAAGGTATAACACAAGATATTTATGACCTGATTTTCATAGTATTCATCAGTTGGAAGTTACAACTGTCATCCATCGTTAGAATATTATTCTTGTGTCCAGTCCCCAATCAGCTCCAGTCGCGCGGAGTCTCGCCATGTATTGTGACCCACTTACAGGCCCTATTACTCAATTGAATTTAATTTAATTTAATCACTATTCCAGAATATTACATTTTGTATGGAAGTCAGTGTGCATTCTATCCACGCATGTAAAACACACATATGTACACACTTGGTGGTCACACACATGTATGCACACAAACCTGCATGCATGCACATAAAGTCATAAACCCACACATACACACATAAAACATATATATATATGTACATGTTTTAATTTTGTGTAATCACAGAAACACTTCTGTGCCATTATCATGTCATGTTGTACTTGTCATATCTCCATATATTGGATATAAATTGTGTATCATAATTAGTTTAATTATTTATTACTGAAATAATGTTACTGAATAATAGTACTTTATATGTTAATCCTCATCTGAATGTAATCCTCATATGAACGATACTAAAAAAATGTAAGCTGTATTTGTATGGTTTAGTCTATCTAGTTCAGTTTTACTTCTAGGTTTAAAGGAAATTGGAATTGAACTATTCATTAGGGTATATTTTATTTGGAATTGAAAATTTTGAATTAGCTAGAATTGCACAAACTTGAATAGTTACGACATACTCACTTGTTACTCACTTGTTAATTACTTGTTACTCACTTGTTACTCATTTGTTACTCACTTGCTACTCACAATAGAACATGTTTTATCCCCAGAGTGGACACATCTACAGTAAGGCCATGCCACAACTTGCCCTGGCCGTGCTTGACCAGAAGGTGACCACTACGGTGGCCTACCCAGGCAGTGGGGGTCGCACGGGTGGGCAGGCCCAGGGCCTTATTGTTGGTCTCAAGAAGAGGTCCTCTCGCAGTCCCGAACAGACCTGGATCTTCACGGCTGATGGCTTTATCTATGCACAGGTGGGCAAATTGACTGTTCTAGTTGTTCCCATCACTCAGCAGGGTTCTGTGCAATCTGTATATATTGTGGTTACAATGTTACGATCTTATGAGGTCTTATTGAAATAGTCAGCCTTTTTTGGAACATTTAACAAGATTTAACAAGATTGCCACCTAGAGATTAAACTCCAGATGGCAGGTGGACAAGGAAGCCCTTTGGCTTATCGAGAGTCCAACCTATCTATCTAAGTATACTCCGCCCTTCTTAGGTATATGTCAATTTTATTTTTAAACATAATAACACTACTAGCACCTACACAATCAGCTGATAATCTGTTCCATTCGTTTACTGTTCTTTGTGAAAATGAAACTTTTCTAATATCTAGTCTACACTCCATGTCGTCTAGTCCTTCTCTCTTCCTTGACCTTAAAAAAATATTTCTGTCAATATTTTCATACCCATTCAATATTTTAAACACCTCAATCTGATCTCCACTCAATCTTCTGGTTTCTAGTGTTGTTAAACCACATTCATTTAGGCGCATTTCATAACTAATATTCCTGAGTTTTGGTATCATTTTGGTTGGATTTAAAGTTACGCCAAGCCGACCTTTCTACGCTGGTGTGTAGTGAGGGTGGTCACCGCCAGGGTGCTTGTCATCCTCAGCGGTTCGTTTACATCCCAAATTGAGATCGGACCAACGTTAACATGAGGTCTGAATTACGAGGAATGTACAGTCCCCAATGTTGAGAGCCAGGTTTTTACACCAAATATCATGTCTGCCCTGTTGGGGCATTGAACCCCCTGGGCCGCCTGTGTGCCAGGTGGATGTGTTAGGCACTACACACAAACCGTGGCATTTGTCGTGTTCCAGGTTGTCCGCATGTAATAAGCCATTTGTAGCTGCGGAGGCCTCAATTTGATAATTATTTTGACTCGTTAATGAGAGTAATCTTTCACACTTATAATTATTAACATCAGGGCAAGCCACTGAGACAATGTTACTGCTGTGTCACAGAAATGGTGTCCTCTGCAATAATGCAACAGATTTCTTCAATTGTAGAAAGCTCCTTAAATTTAGTGACAGGTTCCATTTAATTATGAATTATTGACATTATCTTGACAAGTAGCAAGTATACATAAACTTAATGTTGCTTACAATAATGCGTTTCACTTATTGCTAAATCAGCCTAAATATTGCAGTGCCTCCACCATGTTTGTAGAATACCATGTACCAGATAGTAAAGCTGTAATTAGAAACCTTGTATATAAATTTATGCGGAGAATTGATGCCTCTTATAATAAGTTGGTAATTGCAATTATCAACAGTGATATAAAATGGCAATCCAGGATAAGACGACATTGGATGTTGTATATACATAATAGATTTTGATTGAATGTACCATTGTGAAATGTTTTATTTTTTTTATTACCATGTGCAATACTTTTATATTTTCTAGTCACTTGTATATTTTGATGTTTATGTGGACATCTGTATGACAGTCTGAAATAAAGATATTGAATTGAATTGAATTGAATTGAATTGAATTGAATTGAATTGAATTGAATTGAATTGAATTGAATTGAATTGAATTGAATTGAATTGAATTGAATTGAATTGAAACAACGGTTGTGTTGCTCTAGTCCCAGCCGGAGCTGGTGCTCACCTACCTGGGCTCTGTGTACGCGGACGACAGCAGTCACGTGACCAACTCAGAGGAGGGTCTGCCCAAGGGTCACCAGCTGTACCTGGCCGTGTGTGAGAGACTGGGTGGGAAGGATGTCAAGTCACAGAGGTAGGGCGCCGTCATGTACGGCACAAGTTGCAGTCGTTCACGTTTTATGAGCGGATTTTGTGTCCGAGATGCCCTTGTGTGTCTAAGTGGGACTTAGCTGATGCCCGTGTGTGTCTAGGTATGCTCTGACTGATGCTCTGTTGTGCCTAGGTGGGGTCTGACTGATGCCCTTGTGTGTCTATGTGGGGTCTGACTGAAGCCCTTGTGTGTCTAGATGGTGTCTGACTGATGCCCTTGTGTGTCTAGGTGGGGTCTGACTGATGCCCTTGTGTGTCTAGGTGGGGTCTGACTGATGCCCTTGTGTGTCTAGGTGGGGTCTGACTGATGCCCTTGTGTGTCTAGGTGGGGTCTGACTGATGCCCTTGTGTGTCTAGGTGGGGTCTGACTGATGCCCTTGTGTGTCTAGGTGGGGTCTGACTGATGCCCTTGTGTGTCTAGGTGGGGTCTGACTGATGCCCTTGTGTGTCTAGGTGGGGTCTGACTGATGCCCTTGTGTGTCTAGGTGGGGTCTGACTGATGCCCTTGTGTGTCTAGGTGGGGTCTGACTGATGCCCTTGTGTGTCTAGGTGGGGTCTGACTGATGCCCTTGTGTGTCTAGGTGGGGTCTGACTGATGCCCTTGTGTGTCTAGGTGGGGTCTGACTGATGCCCTTGTGTGTCTAGGTGGGGTTTGAAGCAGGAGAAGATTGACATCCTCGGCCAGTGGAAGAAGACGAAGGTGGACAACCCGGAGTGGAACAAGAAGGCCCTGAGCTGGCCCGTGGATGGACAGGGCGAGTGGAATGAGGTGGGTACTACTCCTCCCTTTCTCCACCTCCCTTTCCCTCTTCTCTTCTTTCCCCCTTCCTCACATTCCTCCGTTTGCTATCGCTGCCATCCTCCAACTCTCTCCTTCCTACTCCCCCACTCTCCAATTCCTTCACTCTTTTTTCTCCCTCTTTACAGTCCCTTCTCATATCTTTCCTTCACTGCACCCCCTCTCTAATTTCCTTCCTCCATGTTTCCGTCTTTACCCTTTCCCTTCCATCTCTCCCTCCCCCTTCTCTCTCTCATTCCCCACCCCTCCCTCACTCTCCCTCTAAAAATATAATGCCCCTCTACTCTCTCTCCATCTGCCTCCCTCACCTCTCAAGACACATCATTGTACTGTTAGTACCAGCTACTGCCATTGTACTTCGACCCACCTGATCCCCTCATTGCCAGGGTCAGGTCATACGAGGTCAGGTCACAGGTCACACAGGTCTGCTGTGTCTGTGTCACTGTAAGGCCAGTCTAGACAGAGAACCCACCGTCACTGCTTCACGTTCTGCCTCTTAGATGTCAAACTTCAGCGATCAGCTGGCTACTAAATATCTCTATTGGCTCCTAAAAATGATCTAGATGCCGATTGGCTGCTGAAATTGTTACCCAATTGTCCGTCCTGTACAGTGACAACGCCCCTGTTTCAGGACTATGAGTGGCCCATGGAGGGCTTCCTGATGCCCTACGCACCCCCTGTGAAGAAGTCTGCTGGTGTCGCTGGGGGTATGTACAACACAGCCAGGTTATCTTCAGTTTACGCAATCAACGTTCAGATACCATGTGACCATATGAACCATAACTATTCAACACAGTGCACCAGTTTGTCTAGCCCAGTAAAGGAATACTTAACAATGGAGTGGTGAATACAGTCTATTTTCATGCAGTAATTAAAACGTGGCTGAATACTTGAATTTGTCTTTGAACAAACAGTTTTTTCAGTAATAATTTGCCGTGCAGTTTGAACAGTATTAGTAACATGAGAGAGAGATCTTTTCGTTTGTTGAAAATTGTCAGATCTATTGACTCTTAACATTCCTATGTGAGGTAGTGTATCTAGGAATGTGCTCCACTACTCTATATTATGCAATTCATTTTCAAGGTTATTAATTAAGCACTGGTGCAGTTTATTTGAAATAAAATACAAATATTAAAAGCAGTATTTAAACTGATTACTTTGTCGTGTGTTCCAAAATGCGATCATAGCACAGTTTAAACATTTTTATTAAGAATATTTCAGTTTACATCCTGTATTGTATAATGTCCTAGCAGTGATAACTTTCTAAGAACATTACTGGATTGTAATCAGCTGTGAAATCATCTCTTGATTAATTATATAAAACTACATAAGATATTAATACACTTGAATGTGCTTGGAATCATCACCTATCATGGGGCGATGATTTTCTGGCAATTTATCCTAAAATGCTAACATTAATTAAAATAAATGGTAGGATTATTATCTCATTATATTTGTTAATAACATAAATGATTAAAATTTCTAAAGAAAATATATTTATAAATTTGAAATGTGTTCGGAATGACCAATTTGGAAAAAGATGCACTTTTTAGTGCTTCTCGAGAAAATGCAAACACTATTGTAATAACAGTATGATTATGTGCACGTATAGGGCATGTCATTAAGGGGGCTGGATCGGCTATTGCATGCTATTTTTGAATTAATAATTTCTTTGGAGGTTTTCAAGATAAACTAAAACAATTGGGTCAGACATTGCTTAATAAATCAGAGAATGCTGTGAACTATAAAGAATTAAGTTTCTATGTTGTTTAATCGCATTTTTGAACATTTAAAAACGAAACAATTTCAAAAACACCTCAAAATGGCATTTTATTTTATTTTGACAAGATATACAAGGTAAATATATATATATTATATTTAAATGTTTACGTGCCGTTGTTCCAGCTGTGGCTCCCTTGAAACTGAGAGTTCTGAAGAATGGCTTGAGAGACGCGAGTCAGGCCGTCTGTGTTGTTGGTCCCGACCTTACAAACGTAAGTCTTAGAAGCTCTCGTCTAAGCTGCTCCTAAGATAATCTACCATTAGTAGGCGACCTTGTATCATCATCCTGGCACTTATTCTCATTACGGAGGAGCATTCGTGAAAGGGATCATCTCAGTTATTTGTATTGATTATATTCTTTGTCCATTTCAATGGCAATAACAAAATTAATATTTAATGGTTTCATCAGTAGTATGTGCGACAACTGGAAACATATTTGTTAACATCGACTGTTTTGATATCAATATCACCATAATTTGTTATATTTGGCTGTAAGTATTCTTGATTTAAATAGTACTTTAATATTTACCAAATTAAATTTGATTTGTTAGCCATATTGACTAATCTACCGTTATTATTTTGTATAATTTTGATTCTGTAGTTCATTTGTTTATCTTTTTTTTATTTTGTAATTTTACATTCCAAAGAAAAGAAATTATTTAATTATGTGATATTGTACAGATGAAGAAAGACACTCATGCCAGGAAGAAGCAGAAAAGGAGGCACAACCATCAGCTGGAGACGGATGCTGACTCTATCGCCACCAATGGCATTTTACACTGTGACAAGCGCCAGACCATTACAGGCCTGGAGTTCACATTGGTGAGATTTTGCATTGTTATCTGTTGTTCCTTTGCACCATACTGGAGACGTCTTGTTAATTATCCAGCCACGTGGAACATCTGACCATTTGACCGTGACCGTGATTGACCGTGCGTGACCACATTGAAAATATTACAACCGATGCATAAGATTATCTGCAATTCACATGATACGTATAGCTGTGGTTATCGTAATAATGTTAAATAATTTGCAATCAAAGGACTATCCCCTGTTAGATATTTTTGATCGTCTTGTTTTAGATAAATTCAGTGAAACATTGGACCTGTTTTGTGTCAAGTATGACATGCCTGTTTGAGCATATAAATGTTTTATTATGTTGGTTAATTCTGATGAAACTGCTACATCGCTTGTAACTCCAGTGACACAACGCAAACGTGGTTCTATTGTATACGCTGTGACACTTTTGCACTTGCATTTTACAATTTAGCCAATTTAAAGTAAATTCTTTAGATGATTTTGGCCACCATCTCGTATTACCAGTGTAAACATAAATGAACATGCTTCACTCTGGACTAAAACATTTGAGGAGTTTGTCATAGGGTACAATTATGTCGTTGTTATCATATACACTGTATTTTGTAATTATTTATACTTTATATTTAATTTGAATAATAGAGTATGAAACAATGTCACACAGAATATTGTAAACAAATGAAATGGTAAATTCTTTTAATTAATGTTTATTTAAAATGTTTAATACAATAATGCTATCGACCTATTTTATATAAACTTTATTTATTATAGTCAATATATTTTCTTTTAAATAATGTTAAATAATTTATGAATGTAATTGTTTTAATTATTAAAATATTTTATATTTAATTATATTTTAATAATATGTATTTGTTTATAATTACAGTTTATTTATTTTTATCTATTTATTACTACTGTGGTTATATTTATATTGTTGTGAACTATATATTTTATCTAAAGCTTTATTGTATGTATGTATATGATGTATGTATGCATGTAAGATGATGGCCCATTGAAAATCACGATATACCACGTGACGATATACCATCAAGAAATAAAGCTTTTACTTACATACATAGCTGACTTTTTTGTCGTTGCAGTTTCTCGAGCGATGTACGTCTCTCCTAGATCTGCCGTTTGCTGCGAGGCGACTGTTTGACAGCGAGGGCAACGAGTGTTTTCGCCTGCAAGGTCTCGAGCGGGACCAGTTGGTCTACGTGAGTTGTGGGGAGCCCTGGTCAGACCCAAGGGTCAGCAAGGCTGACCAGCAGCGACATCGTCATCTCGCAAACCTCGCGTCAGACATCTCACAGATCCGACAGTTTGTGAAACTACGAAACCCGCAGGGTGAGTTTGCGTATCAGATGAGACGTTTGTGAATTGTGCGAAGCTGTAATTGAGTGAGACAGTGGTGTATTAACACGTAAGGTTGCAAGATTGTTGGGGTGCAGAGGTCAAGCAGTGTCAACCATTGATTGGAGGTGCCCGCTGTTTGTACGGTGGTTTGGCAGGGGATCAGCAGTTGTGCTGACACACATGCAATTTTGTTCACCTATGACTTTTGGAAGAGATACTATAACCTGTTTGTCTCTTCTGTGGGGTGTCCAGTTCGAAGGGAAGTAAAAAGTAGTTCATGCATGGAAATGGAATAAACTGTCTTGGATTCACAGAACTGGTAATTCGGTCTCGTAACTCATAAAGGCAAAATAGTCAACCTACAATTGTGGGCTTGTATTGGACGGAAGATGGCTACACAGTGACACGTTTGTATGTCACCACTGAGTACAGGTACAGCAGAATGCATGTTACAAAGACACCATTTCGTACTTATTTCACACTCTTAATGCTTGAGTATAGTCAATTTGATCTCAATATTGAGGACTATGGTCTTTGTTGTTGGAGTCATTTGTCATGCTGGACTAAAACAAATTAATTGATTGATGAAATGTAGTCAGTGTAATAAAATGCAACCATCAACACAGCAGTCAGCTTACACAATGAGTAGGCCACGTAAAAATGGTATGGTACAAAAAAGTCTGGTGCAATTGTTTTAAATAAATATGCATAAGAAATTGAATGGAATATTATTTTTTTCCAGAAGATCATAAATGAATCCCTGAATGTTTAACACCGAAGATTCTAGGAGGAAAATCACATACATGGACGCACTCATACACACACCCATGCACACACATTTATATTGTTTTGTCACCAAATGTTATCCCTTGCTCATCTTTGTTATTATCTATGTCCCTCTAATGTTTTTGTCATCATCATCAAGTGTCATTTGTCTGTAGACTTGGTCCTGGAAGTAGAAGGCCCCCTGGTGGCCGGCACGAGACTCGTTGTTGGACATGACATCGCAACGATGCAGCGCCGCAGTAAGGAGAGAAACGGGGATCGGAATCTCGCTGAAGATGGAGTTGTGGATGAAAATGTTGAGGAAGACAGAGACGACATGGGACTTCAAACAGTGGGACTGTAAGTAGACTACATCCCAGGGACGTTTCCCCAACTTCTGGTGTCTTTATCTCCCATGATGCAATTGGTCAAACACAGCAGAGCTTTTTTTAATTTCCTATTTACTATTTACTTGCTGCAAACAATTCTGTGTCCATTCAACAGCAGATAATGTCAGGACGTTGTCCGTTTCAGTGATAAGATACAGCAAACCTATATATTTATAAGACATTTCTAGAACTTTATCATTGAATATATCCACAAATTTACTCAGTTGAGCATCCAAGATTCTCACTGAGGATCATTCGTTAGCCAATACAGGAACCTCACCTAATATTGTAATGACAAATTGAACTAGGAAATGTCTTTGAACAAATTTGTATTACAAAATGTGAATAATTTAGCCAGAAATAAATGACATAATCATGGAATTTTTCATAAATTGTACCATCCAGCGTGTGATAATGTGATAACGCTAACTGCATGCAACTAATTAACTTTGTTGTAACACATTGGCCCTGTGGTTCCAGCACTTCTCATGAGATAGCACATGCAAAAGCCGACGAGAGACTCAATCGTCGTCGCTGGCCATGGGAACGCATTGTGAATGGGGAGTTTGATGACGTCATAGATGCCAATGACGAGTCCCTGCAGTTTGGTGACAAGGAACAATTTGAGAGATACACGTAAGTCTTATTTATATATTACAAAACAGTATTTCTCTGCTTGTTTGTTTATTTCAAAATATTTCAAAACAGTATATATGAAGTTCCATCAGTGGAATTTCCTTTTTTATACATCATTGTAAAGATAATTATATTTTATTATATATAATTCGACTATGTCAGTAAATGTTGGAAATATTCTGCACATTTTTTAAAATAACAGGCGTTTGAAAAAGTTTATCGCTTAACACAGACACCAGCATTTTGACTCACATTTTTTTTTTTTAGATTCATGCGGGGGTTGAATAATTTGGGGCTCAATATTAAAAAATATTTAAAAAGTTACTTGCGGAGTTCCATCTGCAGAATTAAATTTTTATAACATAATTGTAAAGATGATTATACCATCTTCAGCTGTCACTGGATGACGGAAAAGTTCTGCATACTTTTTTCAATTATTGGCTTTTGAAAAACTCATCACCGTTTAACTCAGGCACCAACTTTGTCTGCCACATGTTAGTATTTGCTATCCCAGGTCGAATAATTTTAATTTTCAAAAATACACAATATAGTTTACTTGTGCTATCATAGGCCTATTGATATGGATATAGAGTGACTACATATGCACTCCTGTTTGGGGAAACTAGTTCCATTTGATTTGAAAATGTTTGAAAAAGAAACGCCCAACAGAACTCCTATCTTCTGGTGTAATGCAAATGTGTCCCATTCTGAGTGAGACTCCAACAAAAAGTGGAATAATACATCAGAAATACTGTACTCAACAGCACACCCCCAATCATCCAGAATTCCGACGAAAATATGTGAGATTTTTTATAATGGAACCGTAGGTTGAAGAAAGCATACTCCTGAATCAAACAAACTTATTGAACTGGAATAATGACTGATACTTGTTTCAGTCCCCGACAGCGAAAACACAATGAAAGTTCTGCGCAGAAGTTCTCCTTCGACGATGGTTACATCACTTGCCTCACGAACAGTCGCCTGGTACTCGGCGTCCACGAAATTGAAGGTCTCTCATCGGAACTTGTTCTTCTAAAGCGGAAGTCAGATGATGTCACTCAGAAATGGATCCTGCAGGATAATGGGTTTGTAGCCATAAACTGAATTAATGCAATTTTTTGTTTTCTCTCTTCTCAATAATCTTATTAGGTTGTTTTAAAAAATGTGACATTTATATTTCATAAGTTGCAGGCTGGGGTATGACATTGCTGTCTCTCTCACGACATGAGACTAGCAGCTTTTGGTTCAAGCAAATGTCTTTTAAATATTCACTCACCAAATTCCAGCATCATTCATCAAATACAATTTACATATCATAAAGATGTAAACAGTTTGCTAACAGTATGGATTTTGTTGACTTCAATTCAGGTTAAATGACATTAAGTAAACATCATTGAATGAATCATTGCAAACCATGGCAAGACAATACAAAGTTTTACAATGACTAGCTAGTTCCAGATACAGTGTATTTGTACTGTTCACGGCATGTTTTACACAAAGGATATTTTTTAATATCTGAATTTTTTTAATATGTACCTGGTACTATTTATCAACTATTTTATTATTATTTTTATTTGTAATATAATTAACTAGTATTTATTTTTAATATCTACTATTTTTAATATCTATTATTTATTAACTATTTTATTATTTATTTATTTATTTTTAAATTGTAAAATAATTAACTATTATTTATCAGTATTAGTATTTTAGTAGTAATAAGATTAATATTATTTATTTATATTGAACATTATATTTTTTATTGATCTATTTATTTTACAACTACATCTCTATTTTTAAGTTTTAGGTAAACTGTTTATTCATGTAAAGTGTGATGCGCCTCTGAATGGTTTTATTGCTAGAGATATGGCGTAGACAAATACTGTATTATTATTATTATTATTAATGCAGGTCGATCCTGTCGAAATATAACCCCCGGCTGGCGTTGACTGTGCGGATGCCTAGTGGCATCGGACAGAACTACGAAGAGGACCCTCAGGACGCGAGCTGCAACGGATGCGCAGTGATCCTTCACCCGAAGAAAGTCGCACAGTTCGGCCGGGCTAACCAACGATGGTACTTCGACCATTCGACCGGTATCATACACGCATTCCACACCAACCCGCTGGACAAAGGTATGGTCTGACTACACGAGAGTACCGGTAGTCTGTATTTGCATCAACAGGAACTTCTGTTGTTGAATGTCATATATTTTAAAGAAACAGTTCTGTAATTATACTGGTTTCTTTCATTCAGCGTTTCAAATATTTGGGATGTTTGTTTTTATTTATGTCAGAGGTGATTAAAGTTGCCTCAGCTGACAGGGGCATGTCTGGAGGTAATTAGCACCCTTGTGGCAGGGGGTGATGATTTATTCATTTACTTTGCACAGAGAAAAATGGATGAAATAGATTGCCCTAATTTGTGACAACAATTTTACAACTGTAACTACTGGTAGTCTACTGGAAGAAGAATATATTACAGCACTCAGAAATGTTTTCTACATGGCAACATCCATATAAAATAACTATATATATGTATATATATATATATATATATATATATATATATATATATATATATATATATATATATATATATATATATATATATATATATATATATAATATATATATAATATATATATACATATGATATATATACATATAATATATATATATATATATATATATATATATACTTATATCAACAAGACATTCCATACACAAGTTACTGAACGTTACAAGTAACTGGATGGTGAATGTAAAATCACAAACATAGTTCGTTAATACTAATAATACTAATATCTGATAATGTGATTGGCTGTTGCTGTTGCTACAGAAATCACGGCCGCCATCAAGACCAACGTGTGTACGTACGCAGTCATAGGCGACAATGATGGAGACAACAAGATTGATCAGCCGGTACGAGAAAGCTTCTCATTCCATTTGAAACAAACCTGCGTTTCATTGACATTGTTATCCATGATTGAATTACCTACAGAAAACTAAGGTTTTCATGTTCTAACATTGTCATAGAATACCAGTTTTCATTGATTGTTATACAGATCTTGTATAGATATATATATTACATATGTGGAGTGGATAGTGTTGGAAAGTTGTAAAAAAGTTGGTTGTAAAATATTTGTAAAGAGATTGATAATTGGTAAAACATCTTTTCTTCATTTTATCTTCGTTCTGTGCCATTTTGTTGGTGGTAGTCCATTGTGCCACTTTGTCTACTACTGTTTGGAGCGAGCTGTCGATGCCTGAGGGTGAACCTGATTCCCATATAGTGCATTCGTCTGCACGTTTGATGAATCACAAGTTGTTTGTAGGTCATTTATATGATGCACAAAACTAATGGGACTGGAAATTGTTCCCTGCATTGATAATGGCATACTGGACTTTATACTGCCAATCTTCACTCATTGTTTGCATTGGCATAAGAATGATTATTAAATACACACACTCCAGTCATTAGTGTTATTTCTACACGTGTCTGTTTATGCCCCCAGGGTTACGAAGTCGAGCTGACAAAGCCCAAGCGCATGAGACTGAGGGTTTGCCCATCGTGCGCCCAAGCCATGAGAGGGCGCTTCAAGTTGAAGAAGATTACGGGCAGTATCGACTTCTCATGCGACATGGGCAGAGGTGAGATCTGGGGTGCACACTGAAACACAGTCAGCTACTTTTGTCAACAGATGCACTCGCACGTTGATGTCATTGTTTTATTGGTTAAATATTTGTTGTTTCACTTTTTCTTAAATATAGTGTTCTTAGTAGTTAAATAAATATGTAGATGGTAATTGTCCAACAAATTATGATTAATAAAGGTCATGACAGTGTTTCTAATTTGACAGCTGTGCAAAAAAATTTACGTTTGCAAGCAAGTCATGGTCATTAAGCAGAAGAAAAGATAGACAAATTGCAGTCAGATATACGTTAATTTCTCGCAGGATTATTCTGACAGGTTTCCTTGCATTTAAATGTCTAAATATAAACTGACACTAATTCAGCTTCTCATCAACCGTGTATGTCTTTGTGTGCTGTGACGTTTTAGTCCATGCACTGGACAATAATATACTGTGTATTACCCTTAATTCTGCAGCTACGGAACTGGGCATCAAACCAATTGGCAGCTTCAAATGTCTCAACGGCAAGGTGAGTGTTCACACAGAACAATGAATAGAATAGACTCATAAACTAACAGAGCCACTTCCTGATTTAAACTGAGGATATTGTGTGAACTGACGCCATGGCGGGAGATGGTTTTATGAAGGGATCTTACCAGACGGTTGTCAAATATGATGTAATTTGTTTCCAATGTTATCAACATTTCGCATGTTTAAAAAAAATATTTTTGACCCTTATAGACCAAATATCGGTGGTTTATGTGAGTTGTGGCAATTCTGGGAAACGCATAACATTTTGAACAATCGTCTGATGCCTACTGTGAACTCTTAACCTTGAAGACAACTAAAATGGTTACTTTTCTCCAAGAGTCATTGACAAATCCATGACAGTTTTTCACGTGAGATGCCATGCATCTAGGATGAATAGCTTGATATGCACACATACATGCACGTACACAAACATGCACAAACACACATGCAAACTAACTCAATTACAACTTGATTACATAATACGAATACGAATACATTTATTTCAGGTAAAAACCCATATACAATTGGTACATACATTAGCACATCTAAGTGGCCTATAAAACTTCAAATATGTTAAAAAATGAATAGATAAAAAATTATAAAGTTATAAGTTAGATAAATGTAAAATTGTAAAATAAAAACAGATAAAATAATTAGCAATATACAGGATGTGATTGTATAATAAATATGCATTTAATTCATGTAAATAAATACCGTTTGAAAAGTAAGTTATATAAACAACTTACTGACTTTAAAAATATATATAATAATAAATAAATAATAATAAAGTTATATGCGAGACATGATGACTATCTTACAGATTTAATAATAGACGATTATATTTTAAATGTTTCATAAACATGCCACCAGGTGGATCTGTCAACCCACGAAGCGACACACACGCTGGAAGAGATGGAGGCGAAAATAGCTCGTTTGCAGAATGAGTGTAGCGTGCGCGTGATCGCACGCAACATCTCCGCAGCACGCGTCCCATACACGGTCAAAGTGCTTGCGTACAAAAACGGGGATGGACGAAAGAAACCGGGCAGCCTGCTGGTTGGGTCAAGTGTGGCTGGGGTTAGTGACTGTCTACTCTACCGTTGTCTCAGTACAAATTGTCAATATCCATAATATATATATATATATTTATATATATATATATATATATCAGTAAATGTTTTATCTGTTCACTGAGTCAATCTTTTGTTATATTTATCTAGCCTATTCGTCCAATATAATTATTTATTATTATTCATATATTGTGCTACGTTGATTTTAACTTAATTAATAAAACTACTTTTTTTCATTCGTATATCTAGATATTGTAGATTTATCACGGTTGTAAAAGATTCCCACTTCAAATGGCAAGTGAACAAGGAAACCGTTGGCTTATCGAGACTCTTGGGAGTTACTTTGTTATCTGTATATGTATATGTAGCAGTAGTAGCAGCAGCAGTAGTACAAGCTTTATGTCCTGATAGTAACCATGTCACATGGTATGTTGTGGTTGTTACTGGGCCAACGATAAGTCCAGTCTCTATGCTAGGAGAATGAAAGGACCCCACACGGGGAAATGGGAAAAGGCTGTTGTGGGCATGCTGAGCTGGGATATCATTCTTGAAACTCCCATTTGCACTACTGTCTGAAAGTGCACCACCCACCCACCCAATGCATAAAGTAAAATAATGTCAACAGTTGTTCTAAGTGTAAAGTAAGTGTAGGTCTCTCACCTTGAAGCTCTTGATTAAAATCTGGTTTTGATCTGGTTAAATATCCTGCTCATGTGTGTTAATGTGACATGAAATGGCGTGAACATCGTACATCTGGGGCTGTGTGAAATAAAGATGTTGGTATTATTAGATTTAACAAGATTTAACATGATTTAACAAGACTTAACAAGATTGCCACCTAGAGATTCAACTCCAAATGGCAGGTGGACTAGGAAACCCTTTGGCTTACTGAGAGTCCAACCTATCTATCTAAGTATACTCGGCTGTCTTAGGTATGTCGATTTTATTTTTAAATACATTAACACTACTAGCACCTACACAATCAGCTGATAATCTGTTCCGTTCATTTACTGTTCTTTGTGAAAATGAATATTGTCTAATATCTAGTGTACACTGCCTCTTTGCTAATGTAACTCTATGTTCTCTAGATCCTGGACCAGGCGACCTCTCGTCTGGAACTGACGAAGCCCGCCCGACGACTGTACGCCCTCGACGGCTTCGTTGTCCTCCACATTGACGACCTCGTGGAGTGGGTTCAGGGAGAGTACGTCAGGCGCACCCAGAAACAGATGAGGGCAGAAGCCAGGGCCAGGAAGGAGGCCAGGGCTGCCAAGGCTGCGGCGGCAGACAGAGGTGAGGGAAAAGGAGAGGAGAGGGAAAAGGAGAGGAGAGGGAAAAGGAGAGGAGAGGGAAAAGGGAGGGGAGAGGGAATAGGGAGAGGAGAGGGAATAGGGAGAGGAGTGGGAATAGGAAGAGGAGAGGGAATAGGGAGAGGAGAGGGAATAGGGAGAGGAGTGGGAATAGGAAGAGGAGAGGGAATACGAAGAGGAGAGGGAATAGGGAGGGGAGAGGGAATAGGGAGAGGAGAGGGAATAGGGAGAGGAGAGGGAATAGGGAGAGGAGAGGGAATAGGGAGAGGAGAGGGAATAGGGAGGGGAGAGAGAAAAGGGAGAGGAGAGGGAATAGGAGAGGAGAGGGAATACGGAGAGGAGAGGGAAAAGGGAGAGGAGAGGGAATAGGGAGAGGAGAGGGAATAGGGAGAAGAGAGGGAATAGGGAGAGGAGAGGGAATAGGGAGAAGAGAGGGGATAGGGAGGGGAGAGAGAAAAGGGAGAGGAGAGGGAATAGGAGAGGAGAGGGAAAAGGGAGGGGAGAGGGAATAGGGAGAGGAGAGGGAATAGGGAGAGGAGAGGGAATAGGGAGGGGAGAGAGAAAAGGGAGAGGAGAGGGAATAGGAGAGGAGAGGGAAAAGGGAGGGGAGAGGGAATAGGGAGAGGAGAGGGAATAGGGAGAGGAGAGGGAATAGGGAGAGGAGAGGGAAAAGGGAGAGGAGAGGGAATAGGGAGAGGAGAGGGAATAGGGAGAGGAGAGGGAATAGGGAGAGGAGAGGGAATAGGGAGGGGAGAGGGAATAGGGAGAGGAGAGGGAATAGGGAGAGGAGAGGGAATAGGGAGAGGAGAGGGAATAGGGAGGGGAGAGGGAAAAGGGAGAGGAGTGGGAATAGGGAGAAGAGAGGGGATAGGGAGAGGAGAGGGAATAGGGAGAGGAGAGGGAATAGGGAGAAGAGAGGGGATAGGGAGAGGAGAGGGAAAAGGGAGAGGAGAGGGAATAGGGAGAAGAAAGGGGATAGGGAGAGGAGAGGGAAAAGGGAGAGGAGTGGGAATAGGGAGAAGAAAGGGGATAGGGAGAGGAGAGGGAAAAGGGAGAGGAGAGGGAATAGGGAGAGGAGTGGGAATAGGGAGAAGAGAGGGGATAGGGAGAGGAGAGGGAAAAGGGAGAGGAGAGGGAATAGGGAGAAGAAAGGGGATAGGGAGAGGAGAGGGAAAAGGGAGAGGAGTGGGAATAGGGAGAAGAAAGGGGATAGGGAGAGGAGAGGGAAAAGGGAGAGGAGTGGGAATAGGGAGAAGAGAGGGGATAGGGAGAGGAGAGGGAAAAGGGAGAGGAGTGGGAATAGGGAGAAGAAAGGGGATAGGGAGAGGAGAGGGAATAGGAAGATGAGAGGGAATAGGGAGGGGAGAGGGAAAAGGGAGAGGAGTGGGAATAGGGAGAAGAGAGGGGATAGGGAGAGGAGAGGGAATAGGGAGAAGAGAGGGAAAAGGGAGAGGAGTGGGAATAGGAAGAGGAGAGGGAATAGGGAGAGGAGAGGGAAAAGGGAGAGGAGTGGGAATAGGGAGAAGAGAGGGGATAGGGAGAGGAGAGGGAATAGGGAGAGGAGAGGGAATACGGAGAGGAGAGGGAAAAGGGAGAAGAGAGGGGATAGGGAGAGGAGAGGGAATAGGGAGAAGAGAGGGGATAGGGAGAGGAGAGGGAATAGGGAGAGGAGAGGGAATAGGGAGAAGAGAGGGGATAGGGAGAGGAGAGGGGATAGGGAGAGGAGAGGGAATAGGGAGAGGAGAGGGAAATGGGAGAGGAGAGGGAAAAGGGAGAGGAGAGGGAAAAGGGAGAGGAGAGGGAATAGTGAGAGGAGAGGGAAAAGGGAGAGGAGAGGGAAAAGGGAGAGGAGAGGGAATAGGGAGAGGAGAGGGAATAGGGAGAAGAGAGGGGATAGGGAGAGGAGAGGGAATAGGGAGAGGAGAGGGAAATGGGAGAGGAGAGGGAAAAGGGAGAGGAGAGGGAAAAGGGAGAGGAGAGGGAATAGGGAGAAGAGAGGGGATAGGGAGAGGAGAGGGAATAGGGAGAGGAGAGGGAAATGGGAGAGGAGAGGGAAAAGGGAGAGGAGAGGGAAAAGGGAGAGGAGAGGGAAAAGGGAGAAGGGAGAGGAGAGGGAATAGGGAGAGGAGAGGGAAATGGGAGAGGAGAGGGAATAGTGAGAGGAGAGGGAAAAGGGAGAGGAGAGGGAAAAGGGAGAAGGGAGAGGAGAGGGAATAGGGAGAGGAGAGGGAATAGGGAGAGGAGGGGGAAAAGGGAGAGGAGAGGGAATAGGGAGAAGAGAGGGGATAGGGAGAGGAGAGGGAATAGGGAGAGGAGAGGGAAATGGGAGAGGAGAGGGAAAAGGGAGAGGAGAGGGAAAAGGGAGAGGAGAGGGAATAGTGAGAGGAGAGGGAATAGGGAGAAGAGAGGGGATAGGGAGAGGAGAGGGAAAAGGGAGAGGAGAGGGAAAAGGGAGAAGGGAGAGGAGAGGGAATAGGGAGAGGAGACGGAAAAGAGTGAGGAGAGAGAACAGAGAGGGGAGAGGAGAGGGAAAAGGCAGAGGAGAGGGAGTAAGGAGAGGAGGGAAAAGAGAGAGGAGAGGGAAGAGAGAGAGAGAGGAGAGAGAAAAGAGAGAGGAGAGGGAAATGGGAGAGGAGAGGGGAAAGGGAGAGGAGTGGGAAAAGGGAGAGGAGTGGGAAAAGGGAGAAGAGGGGGGAAAGGGAGAGGAGTGGGAAAAGGGAGAAGAGGGGGGAAAGGGAGAGGAGAGGTCTTGTCTTCCTTTTAAAAGACATTTCAAGAAGAACATACATGTATATTTGTGAATGTTGTGTACATGATAAAGAAATGGTGGTTAATCTTTTAAATCCTGTTATTTAAATGAAACACATTTCCTACAAATCTTGCGTGACATCACCCGTGCATCTACCTACCTTGGTGGCAGAATTAAAATATATTTCCTACTGACTTAAGGTTGCTTGGACAGAAAGGCTTGACATTGTGATTGTTCATGTAGCACAGTTGTGATAGTAAACATTCTTGATAGTCACTACTGTTGTCACTGTGCCCAATATATTGTTTATAGCCAGAGACGGCCAGTCCCAGGAACTGATGGAGAAGGTTCAGCTCGACTCTGAGGAGAGTTCTGAGGAAGAAGAGGAGGATGAGGAGGGAGAGGACGAAGACAGCACAATGGAGAGGACAAGAAGTGATGCCGGCAGACTGGACACAGACGCAGGTGTGATGTTGATTTTACCATCTTCTTTTTATGCCTCGTGTCATTGTGGTTGTTGCGTAAGATTGGATTCAGTTTTTGTTCTTCTGTTATTGAACTCATTGCGTCTACATCTCAACCCCCACATATTTCTCACCCTCATTCCCCAGTGTCTTCCCCAACCTCCCAGATCCTTCTCCGTACAGTTCTGCATCTCAGTTGCAGCCTTCCTCTTCTCCTAAAACCCACCTTTGGGATGATCTCACATTTCACTAAGCCTTACTTTTCCATTTCGTTCATATGTCCATTTGATTGGTTATGTATATCTTGTATTCCAGTAATCATTTATTCAAACCAGTGGAACTACTGGTGCACATTTTGCAACTTTTTTGCAATTTAATTTTGGGTTTGTTTTTGTCAACTGTTGTCCTTATCAGGTCAGCTGTGATGAGTTACAGACCAATAGTATTATACAAAGCAGTTTGTTTAAACTTGAATAAACCCACAATACAAATCAACGTTTTGCAAAGTGTACCTGGCAGTAGATACATTCTAGTTCATACATCAAAAGATATTTAGCGGAAGTGTGTATGTTAGCTAACATTTGTGTCTCGGTTCATTGCAATGACAGAGTTCATTGCTGGCAAGGAGGCATCGGCCAACCGAGAACATATCGACAGAAGTGAACGCTACGTCATCGTTCCATCTCCTGGTGATGTCATTGAGCAGGACGGATACATTGTGTCATGGGAACTGTTTACCTGTGATGCCGGAATAGTGTACCTGCTGGTAAGGCCCTTATACTATATTCTGTGAAACATAATTATAATAATTATAATACTTCTATAGCGCCTGTATCCTTGAAAATTTATTCTCAGGGGTTCAACAAACAAAATCATTTTACATAAACATAATCAGGGACAGGCATAAGTCGTCATTGGAGCATGGAACCATTGAAAATTTATCATGGAAATGCAATTTCGAACAAATATGTTTTTCTGTGGCCGAGATGAGAAGAACTATAAACATTAACAAGTTACAAGCAAATGTTCTCCAACAGAATGAGTTAGAGAGAGTATTATTTGTACAAACATTATTATTACAAATACACACACACACACACTCACTCTCTCTCACACACACACACACACACACACACACACACACACACACACACACACACACACACACACACACACACACACACACACACACCACCACCACCACAATGTTGATGAATTAAATCCATATAAAATCAGGATAGACTTGTAAACGTTCCAGCTACAACATCCCTACTTCACAAAATAAAACTCACACTGATCTGTACACTAGTTAAATCAAATGACATCATCACATCTACCTTCTTTCCCTCCCCCTCTATAGGTATTATCTCCAGAAACGGAAGACCCCGAAACCTACACCGTCATTTGCCAGCACAAGTACATCGCTCGCGCCGGTGGCAAGCATCCAGTTGATGTCTCGCGGGACCCAATGCAGGTTCACGCAGGAAACGTGATTGGTTTCTACTGTCCAGGGGCACCAATCGTCACCTTTGATGTGGTCAGAGACCGCACAGACGTCATCAACTGTGCCCTTCTCTCCTCACCCCCAGAGATGGGGCAGAAACTACACTTGAGCCAGGCCGATCGAAACTCAGGAACGCGTGACTATTCCTTCAATGCCCTTATTGTACCAGGTAACTGTTGGTGTTATCTTCCATGTAATAATAGTCAAATGTAGCATTCTGTATCCACTTAAAAAGCTCTCATGCTCACCGTTAGAACAAATGTTTAGCGGGACCTAATGAAGTGTATAGCACAGGGGAGAGAACATTGGTCATCAGTCGAGAGAACCTGGGATAAAATCCTCTGCTGCTGCTTAATTTTGGCAAGTTAATTCACTGTACATTGCCATTCACTCAACTATATTAATGAGTATCTGGCTACAGAGTGGTGAAAGACGCATTCACTGAGCAAGACTGTTCATAAGGCTCATAATCAGCGTTAACTGTTAGCACGCGTGAGCTTGCTAGCTTGCTTTCCTTGTGAAGTGCTCAAGAAAGTCAACTGTGATTTATGCAATACCAGGCACAGGACATGGCAATTTTGCAGCATCTTCTCTCTCCATCAGGTCATGCATCATTTTGAGAACTTGGCTTTCGCCGACTGTATTTCTTGTTTGTATGATTCACGCTGGCCAGTGTAGTCATCTCGATGAACCTGCAGCTTTGTCAACCTCCATTTCTGCGCTGCTTGTCTCAGCTTTTGGTCAGCATGTAAAAGTTCTGTTGTGTGCAAGAGCATATGTGTGCCCAAGTCAAAGGGAAAACTTTGAAGGATTTCCCCAGATGGTAACAAAATGCCAGTCTATCAACTAACAAATGTGATATGTGGTGCTACATATTGAAGTAACCAAATGTGCTCCTACAATGCCATATTAAACACAATATTTCCTGTTTGTTTGATCCGTGATTCAGACCATGTGTACATGTCCACTCTGGGCTGTTGTACCTTCATGAAACAATGTTTGTGTGAAATTGGCAAGTTTAAACCACATAGTAATGACACAATGATAACAGTGTCACATCTTAATTCTCAGAGGTGTAAACAAACCAGAATAATTAAATATTGAAGATGGATGCAAACTTTATAATCAGAATGAGAAACTACTGAAGGCTTAGGCGGGAAATACAGTTTCAAATAAATACCACCAATTGTTCGCAAATAATTCAAGGTATTTTAAAATTGTGGGTGGCTCATTTCAGATGTTGTGCTAGCCCAGATGTTTACTTACCTTTGTGTTCTGTCGACAGTCCACAAGATCAACGTGAAGGAGCAAGGCACAGGCAGGACAGTGGCTGCTGCAAGAAGAAAGGGGAAGATGAAGAAGCAGCCTCATGTTGAGGTTCCACCCGTTGAGATGATCTTGCGCTACCCTGTGGAGGTCTGGGTGTCATCTGGGGAACCCTTCTGCAAGCCAGAGAGTGAGTCTTGAATTCCTTCTGCAATATGTGTCCTGTTGGCCTTTCTCGTGTTCGGCATTGGCCATGTTCTTACAGTCTTGGTGGCATTTCTCCTGATTTTATTCGTTATTGTCAAAGGTCTTTCTCATGTTCTTTACTGGCCATTCTCTTTCTGTCCTTTTGGCCTTTCTCATGTTCTTTATTGGACATATTCTGTCTGTCCTTTGGGCTTTAATTGTGTTCCTTATTGGCCATGCTCTTTCCAGCCTTCTGGCCTTTCTCGTGTTCTGTATTGGCCATAATCTTACTTTTACAGTGGCCTTTGTCAAATTCGTTATTGGTCATGTTCTTACTGGCCTTATGTGACTTTCTCGTGTTCTTCTTAGGCCACTTTCTTACTACACTGATGGTCTTTCTTGTGCTCTCTTACTCACCTGTTGTTTGTTCCCAGTACCCGGTAGTCAATCTGTGAAGCTCTTGCTGGCAGTTTGTATGTTCTTTACTGGCCGTATTCACCCATTGGCCATATTATGCTGTCCCTTTTGGTGTTCCCATGTCTTCTCCCTGGCTGTGTCCTTCCCTCCCCTCACCCGGCTTCTCTGGCTGTAGGTGTGGAGCGAAACTCCGAGAAAGAGCAGCTGGAGCGCGAGAGGCTGGCTCCGGTGTCGTACGAGCTGGAGAAGGAGAAACACATCCTGCGTCAGATGCAGGGGAGACGACTGGAGGAACTGAACCCCGGCGAGTACCACGCCACCCGCAACCCCCAGCATCCCGTCATGCTGGAGGGTCACTGGCAGGACCCACCCCTCGACGAACTGCTCAAGCACGACACCGTCCATCAGCTGCAGGTGGGTTGTGGTACACTCTCATTGTGTCATCTGCAGGAGAGTTTGTATTTTGATCAAACAAAACACATGTCAATCAGTCCTTTTAGAAGGGGAACGGTGGTTGTGTGGTAGAGCGCCGGACTGTCAATCGAGGGGACGGTGGGTCAATCCCACCTGCCACCGTTTCGAAACTTCGGCAATTTCGTTCACCCCACATTTGCCCGTGTCTTTCGGAAGAGACACTAAAAAAGCCGGTGGTCCCTTCTATCTGGTGTCTATGCCGGGGGAACTAAAAGATCCCACACAGGGGGTAAATATGTAACCTGTAGTGGACTCACAAATTCTCGTTGGACTTTAAAACGCCCTGTAAATGGCCAGTATCTGAGAAGAAGAAGAATTCTTAATGACAGATGCTAAGTAGTATCGGAAACAACTGATAGATCTAGCCATTTTCTTGATGTAATGGCAGTAGAAAAGAACCAGATGGCATGAGTGTCATGCTGCATTAGCCTTGTGTGGCATACACTCTATATATAACTAATTTGTAAACTTTATGGTATATTTATTTATCTTAGTGTTTATTTCTAAATGAAATATTGGTTAGTTATTTTTTAAATATTAAAATTCATCTGATATATTAACATCCAATCTGGCAGTAGACGTCTGCACAAACGCAGTAGACAACGAGATTATTTATGAGGACCACATTGCAAATAGGTGTACGCTTGTGTGCTTTAATGTGTTTATCCTTGGTAATATGATATTCTTTTATTTGCTTTTGCATCTAAACTTTGTTTAATTGTCATGTATATCATTTTTACCAAATAAACTCAATCAATCATCTGTAACTTTAAGGCTAAATCATGCATTTCAATGGCAACTGCGATCATTGATCATTGATCAACCTTTGTGATGATGTTTATTTATATATTGTCATTATAATGATAACTGCTGTTAAAACTCATGTGGTTGTAATGGTAGTACACTCAAATGATATCCATGAGTTCGTAGTCATAGTTTTGCTTCCTTCAGACCCACCTGACTGAGCTGAGATCTTCCCAACGGAAGAAGACGTCTAAGATGTGTAATGGGAAGACGACGGGTCGTCTGTACACCCAGCCAGCCATGGTGAGTGACGGCCTCAAGGCCACCCACAGGAGCAGAGTAGCGTGGGAGATAGACCGCCAGACTCGACTGTCAGATAGGATGGGGCTAGAGTTCCCCATAGGGGTGTGTCACGATTTAGGCAATTTCTGTTTTTTGGGAAGAGACGATAAAAGCTGAAACATGAAGGCATTGCATAGAATAAATGTGTGTCCTGTCGTCATAGCTTTATGCCGAGACCCATCCACCCGACATTTGGACGGGTAAAAAGTCGGTGTGGATGGGACGAAATATGGGTGGATGGGTGGATGGGTGGTGGACGGGGAAAAATGAAGGAGCAAAAAAAGTTGTTCCAAGACCATAGATATTGTCAGTTATGCCTTAGAAGTGAGTGTAAATGGTGTCACATGCATGTTTGTAGTGCACTTCAGGTCATCAGACACATTTTAAAGTTTGTAAACTGTTATATCCACGTGACCACCACCAAAACATGTGTGACTGGCAATAATTTGGTCCTGCATAAAGCCCTGCCTGGGGATGACTGGTTGGCCAGGGCTGGCTGACTAGGGACAGTTGGGGCTGGCTGCTAGGGATGACTGGGGCTGGCTGACTGGGGATGACTGGGGCTGGCTGCTAGGGATGACTGGGTCTGGCTGACTGGGTATGACTGATGCTGACTGCTTGGGTATGATTTGGGATGACTGGGGCTGGCTAACTAGGGATGAATGGGGCTGGCTGACTGGGGCTGACTGAGACTGGCTGAATGAGACTGACTGGGACTGACTGAGGCTGGCTGAATGGGACTGACTGGGACTGACTGAGGCTGGCTGACTGGGGCTGACTGAGACTGGCTGAATGGGACTGACTAGGACTGACTGAGGCTGGCTGAATGTGGCTGACTGAGGCTGGCTGAATGGGGCTGACTGGGACTGACTGAGGCTGGCTGACTGGGGCTGACTGAGACTGGCTGAATGGGACTGACTAGGACTGACTGAGGCTGGCTGAATGGGGCTGACTGAGGCTGGCTGAATGGGGCTGACTGAGGCTGGCTGAATGGGGCTGACTGAGGCTGGGTGAATGGGACTGACTGAGGCTGGCTGAATGGGACTGACTGAGGCTGGCTGAATGGGACTGACTGGGACTGACTGAGGCTGGCTGAATGGGGCTGACTGAGACTGGCTGAATGGGGCTGACTGAGACTGGCTGAATGGGGCTGACTGAGACTGGCTGACTGGGGCTGACTGAGGCTGGCTGAATGGGGCTGACTGAGACTGGCTGAATGGGACTGACTGAGGCTGGCTGAATGGGGCTGACTGAGACTGGCTGAATGGGACTGACTGGGAGTGACTGAGGCTGGCTGAATGGGGCTGACTGAGGCTGGCTGAATGGGGCTGACTGAGGCTGGCTGAATGGGGCTGACTGAGGCTGGCTGAATGGGGCTGACTGAGACTGACAGAGACTGTAGGGCTGACTGAGACTGCCTGACTGGGTCTGACTGACTGGGGACATAGCTTTATGCAGAAACCCATCCACCCGTCATTTGGACAGGTAAAAACAGCTGTGGACGGGTAGAAATATGGGTGGACGGGTAAAAAAATGAAGGCGCAAAAACAGGTCTTCCAAAATTATATTATTACATATTGTCACTTATGCCTTAGAAGTGAGTGTAAATGGTGTCACATGTGTGTTTGCAGTCCACTTCAGGTCATCAGACACTTTTTAAAGTTTGTAAACTGGCTTAACAGTTAACACTCCTGTGACCACCAAAACATGTGTGACTGGCAATAATTTGGTCCTGCATAAAGCCCTGCCTGTCGTGGACTATATCTGATGGTATCTAGACAATGTTAGGGAATGTACATTTGTTTTGTTTGGTTAGTATTTAATGGTAGTGATGAAGTTTGAAGTTAATTACAAACAGTAGTTTTAATTATCGCTAGTGATGTTACATTAATTTATTACTTGGTTACTACATTTCTCATCATTCAACTAATTCACACTTAATTTGTTATATTCTATTATTATTATTTTACTTAGCTATCATATGATATATATTACGTAATGTAAGTACCAGTTGGATGTGTGCGTTGGCATATATTTGTTATAGTTCTTAGTGATCTTTTACGTCTTACTGCAGGCCTCCATAGAATAGTTCAGTCGTCCTGTATTTTCAATTATCATATTTTAACTGCATCATTATATTCATGATCTAAGCAGCAGGTACTTCATATTGTTCTCGTTGTCTTCCACAGAAGCGCGTGCTGGTCTTCCCGAATGGAGAGAGTTTGGAGCGAGCCGTGTATGTCTGGGGAGAGTCTATGGCCGAGCTCCAGCACAACAGCACGGAGAGACTTGGACTCCGCAAGGACTGCAAGCACCTCTTCTCTGTGGAAGGCATTCTTGTGAGTCACAGCAGTATACATATATCTTAGTAGAAGTAGGAGAGCTCTGTTTTTAGTTCATGTATAAAAAATGCAAGTTCTTATATAGCGCAGTATCCAGTCCTCAGGACCGCTCAAAGCGCTTTTACACTTTACTTCCCTGACAGACCTGTTCACTCAGACACCATCTCGGCTTCTCTGGGAAGCATCCAGCCATATGCTACAATTAATGCGCGAAGGCTGCGCGTACAGCTGTACACATATACACCACTGTCTATAGCCAGGTACTCATTTATACAGCTGAGTGAACTGGAGCAATGTGGAGTGAAAAAACTTTCTAAAAGTTTTAAAACCGCAGCACAGGATTCGAACCCGGGTTCTTGTAGTCCAAAGCTCTACCCCTGAGCCATTGCGCTGTATCAATTTAATTCCATACATGTCATGTTGTAATGCAAAGAATAATTATATATATATATATATATATATATACATATATATATATATATATATATATATATATATATATATGTATATGTATATATATACATATATATTATAATACAGCACTGTATGCTTATGTCGCACAAATGAACTAGCTCATTGTAGTATATACAAGGTACCTGCATATGAGATTTTTTTTTAATTAATTTTAAAAGAGAAGAGCGATAAATCTGACAAGAGGAGGCACCTTTAATGCCATTCCTTGCAGAGTTATCTGCAGTGATGCACGCATTAATGAGAGCGTGCTGAAGGCAGAGCACGAGAGTGGCCAGTCCATCTTGAATCGGCAAATCGTGATCTTCTACGTTGACAGGTGGATGACTTTGCGGACATTGAGAGGGACCAGTTGTTATGTGCAGCGACCTCGAAGACATTCCTGCGACCGAAAGAGGCCCAACAGGGGGTGGATGTGAAGGCGAACTGGGGCCGAGCTCGTCGCCACTATGGCCCCGGCGCCACGGACATCGTTGTCACCGCTCAGAAGAATCGACAGATCGAGGTACGGGCTTGAACTGCCATGTGTTTGTTTGACGGAAATTATCAGTTGGTTTGTGAAAATGGCAAGAACACAAATGTGACTTGCCACAGCATTGTAGTTGTGATGTTGCAAAATTATGAAATGGAGTTTTGTGCGGTTTTTGATTACACAAATGATAAGCTTTAAAATGATACTTCATCTGTTTAAATACTCTTGATAGTGTATGATTCTTTGCTAAAATTGAAGCGACTTTTAAAAAGCGACACTCTTAGAAACGAGATCATTTGAACTAGTGTTTGTCATAATTCATCTTTACTTATAAAGGTTCTGCTGATTGACAAGCATCAAATCATTTATTAGTTATTACAGTAAACAAATACCACAATTTATGTCAATAAGAATGTGTTACGTTCATATAGCTATGCTGATTTCCTGTTAATTACTGCGATTGAATGGACGTGGTGGCAAACTGTGCCACTCTCAACTTACACTTGAATTGGTAGCAAATTTATAATATATTATAGATTAGTGTTGTTGAATATATATACATATATACCGTATATGTATATATGTATATATATATATATATATATTATATTGTATATAATATATACTATATATATTTATATAATATATATATATATATATATATGTGTATGTATATAATATATGTGTGTATGTATATAATATATGTGTGTATGTATATAATATATGTGTGTATGTATATAATATATGTGTGTATGTATATAATATATGTGTGTATGTATATAATATATGTGTGTATGTATATAATATATGTGTGTATGTATATAATATATGTATGTATGTATATAATATATGTGTGTATGTATATAATATATGTGTGTATGTATATAATATATGTGTGTATGTATATAATATATGTGTGTATGTATATATAAAACTGACCGGTCCATCATCATTGTTTCCTGCTGTTTCAGGTGGACCCATTTGGTCCGTCCAGCATCGCGGGCACTCCGACAGAAGAGAGACGTGGTCCTCCACCATGAGGTCTGACGCCTCAGTGGGACATGTTTAAAGGTTCTCCAAGGCGTACCTGCAGCTTAAGCAACTGTGATAGTTATTTATATACAAGACAAGTTAATCGATAAAGGGCATAATTCTTTGTGTAGTTACACAACACGTAATGTGGTTTGTGATTTCTTATTTGTTGACAATACGCTTGTTGTGTACGTAACGTGCTTATTGTTTGTGTGTGCGTGTATTTTTGACTTACATAGTAACATAGAGACGTTTTATATCACATTGATTAATTACACTGCAAGGATGTTTATTTTATCAGCAGCGGTGTTAGACATGCATGAAAAACACTAACAGTGCATACAAATGGAATGTTCGGAATATTTCCTGTAATAAACAGCTGCGTTAGTGTTTTGCACTGTTGTAGCCAGAAACATTAGCAGCTAGATTATGTTGCTATAAAGAGGCACGGTTATATGTGAAAGATATTGTAACAATGATTTTAAAATTCCTGTTTTACATAGGTGCCAATTCTAAAAGTGACTCATCATGCAGACAAAATAGTTTGTGAAAATTGTTCTTCAGATGTGTTTTAATGTATTGATCTGTTATTCCCATGTTTGTTGATTAAACCTATAATGAGACTTCATTGAAATGCATGAAATTGTAAATTAGACCATATAAAATTCTGGAAAAATCCTACTAATGACTCTTACAGTAAGAGCACCAATGTTACCAGGCCTGGGAATTCATTATATGAATGTTGTGCTCCACGATAACACAGGCTGGATGCGTTTGTGTATGATTTCTGTATGTGATATGTGTTTTACAAATATACATAGAATTGTTACTAAAAATAGAACAAAATAAAAAATAGTGCTATTTTATGTCACAATGCTTCACTATAGTATCTGGCTTTAAATTAAAACGATATATTAAGACATTATTTACAACTTTATACACATTAATAGCAGTGATGTTACAATGCTTCACTATAGTAACTGGTTTTAAATTAAAACAATATATTAAGACATTATTTACAGCTTTATATACACTAACAGCAGTGATGTTTTATATAATTAATACATTCTCTTATTAAACTGATTGTACCGGTCTTAGTTATGTATGTTAGGACAGCTATTAAGCGACATCATGTACTTTACATCTTGGAAATAAATATTTTGCGAACTTGTGCGTTTACATTACTAATTATACTGTAATCATAATTTTGGTCAAGTTTAATAAACACAATAATTCATTTATCTGACATTTTTTTAATTATACATTGTATATTTACCAACCCAATTTTCATTACGCCCTGACTATTGCCAGAGCAGCTCTGACAATAAGCGCGAAAAAATTTTGTTGCCAGAGCAGCTCTGGCAATAAGGGCAAAACCAATGTTCTTATAGCCTCGGTTACCCAGACTCCGTGAGGTGGCAGCACTTTTAAGCCCCCTCAACTACGCCTGGGACAGTATATATGCTTAAGTTTCTACATCCGGGCAGCCTTACCCCAGAATAGGGTAGAGACGCTGATTGGCTCTCAGGCCAACTATGAAATAAAAATTTAAATAACGATATAGTTTTACAAGATAATAATATCATTTGAGAAGTATTCACCATTGAACTTATATTAACACAACAGTAAGTAAAAATTCAAATTTACCGTTGTTTATAAAATAAGAATTACGGCAGGATTAACCAGTATCCGTGAGGTGGCAGCATTGTCTAGCCCGACACGGATAGCATACAAATTAAATAAGGAAACCTTTTGATCAAATAATGCTGTATTATAAAAACTATTAAAAATTAAATTTATATTAACCCAAAATAAATAGAAATACAAATTTGCAGTTGTTTATAAAAAAAATATTACGGCAGTGTCCGTGAGGTGGCAGCATTTGATAGATCACGCGGATACCAAACAAAAGCCGGCAAATGTCACCAGACTGTCTTCTCGGCGTAGTTCCGCAGCCGACCGACAGTCGGTTAAGCGAGACTAATGTTCTTATTGACAGTGCAGAATTGGATTGATGGTGATGTGCATGCGCGTCCGGTAGGCGATATTTCTTAGGCGATCATTTGTCGACATAGTAATTATTTCATATACATATGACGCCCTGGTATCGTTTTTTGACTGATTTAGGCGATCGTGGCGGGGAAACTGCGATAAGATTGATCCGCAGACCTGCTCTGGCAATAAGAGCGGAACAATTCTTATTGCCAGAGCAGAAATCCGCATAGAGCTAGTCATCGATCTCGTTGTCATGTAACACTGGTGGTTACCCAGTCACCAGAACAAAGTCCAGAACAAAGCCAGCAAGACACTTGGCTTACTCAAAAGAACACTGCACGCGGCGCCACCGCAAGTGAGAGAAACAGCATACGAGGTACTCGTGCGACCAACACTCGAGTTTGCCACATGCGCATGGGCACCTCACACAAAGACAGGCATTCAGACAATAGAGCGCGTACAAAGATCCGCTGCGCGGTTTGTCACCGGTGATTACCGCAGAACGTCAAGTGTCAGTGATATGTGCACTAACCTGATGTGGAACTCCTTGTACACACGAAGGCGGATAAAAGATGCAACTATGTTTTTTAAAATTCATCACGGACTAATGCACATCAGCTTGCCTGTCATCATCACCACAGCAGATACGCGCACCAGACGCCAACACAAGCACAAACTACGAACCCTACCTGCCACTTGCACGCCCTACCAGCAGTCATTCTACGTACGCTGTATTCCACTGTGGAACGCACTTACCGAGGAAGCTGTCACCGCATCTACCACAGAAGTGTTCCAGATAGCCGCCATCCCAGTCATTCAGACATTGACATTATAATAGATTGTTTTAATGTTAATCATGGACTGCCTGCTTTTTTAATGTACTAATAATTTTATTGATCTATTTATTCTAATATTTTATTAACTTATTATTTTTATATATTTATTATATTTATCTTATTAATTTATTGATCGTTTTAATATACAGTTAACTGGATTTATCTATTGTCATATTTATTTTATTAACTTATTATTTTAGCGCACATTATTTTTAACCACAACTGCAGGATAGTGAAATATCACTTTTAAGCAGTATAACACTTGAAGACTTGAAGATTTGAAGACGTGTTTGTAAAGATCGTTAAAAGTTGAAGATACCAAAACCAACGCCTGAGATTTTTTTTGGGTAAAAACTGCAACCTGGGTCATGGGTAAGACAACAAATTGTTTCGGTTGTGTCACATAACTTATGTCATATCTTGTACTTCTATTGCCAGGACAGGATGTTTTTGGTTTTAATGTCCTCCGTCTTTACTTGGTGGGTTTTACGTGTCGCTGCAGAAATGCGACGTGTCTGTGAAGAAGTTACCAACGACCCAGGGAAATGGATATGTCTGAGTTGTCCCTTGAAATTGCAAGAACTGATCATACTCGCTGAAAACACCTGAAAGCACAGTGGTGGCTGGGAGCACAGTGTGTCCGGCAAAACACACCAAACAGGGCGAATTAGGAGAGACTGGTGAAGGTGTGGACAACGGAAGTGGGTGGTTGGATCGAGGAGGTGAGGATCGACACCGACGTCGAGATGGAGAGATTGGGCTCAAACGAGTGTGGATTGAAGTAGACTTCTAACTGCACCGCCGTTGATACTCCCGAAAACTTGTGTGTGTGTGTGTGTGTGTGTGTGTGTGTGTGTGTGTGTGTGTGTGTGTGTGTGTGTGTGTGTGAGAGCGTGCGCGTGCGTATGCGTGTGGCGTGTGCGTGTGTTTATACCTTATAACTGTGACGGTTATGGTGTGTTTTGTCTCACACTCAATAACTTTATCTGATTTAATTGGCTGTCACATTCGACAGTTTTTGGACATTAAAAACATGGTGCTGGAGGCGTCACTAAGGCTATAAACGCATTGGCCATTTCTCTGGCCAATCTACCCATGCAGTGTCTTCGTTAGCACAAGCCAACCGTATGTATTATAGTACAAATACGTCCAGTAGAGGGCGCCACACCAGTCTTTGCAGGCGACTCCAGCTCGGTTCCACTCCAGTTGGCACGCCTGCGACTATTTTGATACTGTTACCCTCCAGTGCGGCCCGTCGTATTATGAAGACCCACTGGCGCGTAGCCCAGTCACTCCTGTAAGCTTCGGCCGTGATTCAAGTAACAGTCGCCGTCAGTTACATTGGACGCGAGACCAGGGTACTGTGGCTGACGACTGTAGAACATCGACGGACTGTCTCTACGGCAGTTTAGTCGTGAGAAACCTCAGCCAGCCGCGGACACTGTACAAACAGACCGTCTTTGACCAGGTAGGCGCCCGGGTAGTGGTATGCGTCGTAGCCGTAGCCAGCACACCGACGTACACATGTCAGCTGGCCGTGCGAGCAAGGCGTGGTGACAGGGAGAGGTGGGTCGTTAGGTGACTGCTGTATTGATGAGACACGTCTGCTTCGTCGTACGCATTACGTATTGGCATGATGGTAAACATGTGTAGTTGCAGTCGCACATATATGATACGGTAACTGTAGAATGACTACGTCGTTACCACTGTCCGGTAGACGTTAAGATTCGCATCTCGCATTGTGTCGGTTGATTCGCCTGTAATGACAATACCGTAATTGGTGCCCGGGGCAATCACGATGCAGGTCGCTGCTGGTAGCTACTGCCACCGTTAGTCCGGCATCTAGCTGGTTGTAAACGGCAGGACCGCGGGCAGAAGTGGCAAGTTATACGGACAGTCACTGGTGTATTGAGATAACATCGTGACTAACAGTCCGACACCATCATAATGACTGGTTATAAAGAACTCGAATACTGATAAGCCGTTTCCCTTGCACGCAAGGGAAGGACTGTCAGTCGAGTAAGTGAGTGATCGGTGTTCGTAAATTAGTCAATGTAGTGTTGTTTTCCCTTCGTCCCCGTCTGACACAGGGAGAGGGTGGCTTTTATACTGATCCTCGAGTTGTGATTTACATCCGTTCTCATCCCCATTCACTGTCGTTGCATCGTTTCTTTTCTTGTCAAGAGTCGGTACCCATAAGAATTTTCCGAAACTGACATATTGAATTTTCTCTGTTGTGACATTATCCATGACCAACTGTAGTTAGTACGATTTCTGTTGACTCTTGATTCAAAGTTTATGTACCACAATCTACACCCAGTTACACATCAAACTGATATTATGTTTCGTTAGCATATTGTTTGCAAAGGATCCTGCAAAATATAATTATATACCTTTAATGCACGGTGTGGGCTTTATTAGCACGACTTCTTTCTTTCATTTTCCCTTAAATGTGACATCTCATAAGCTTTTTCGTTGGCAATATACTTCGCATTCTGTTTGATATTTTGCCTGATACATCTAAACACATCTAACCCAGCTGCATACTATTACAGATACGATAACTATTTGTGTCTACATACTTTCACTGTACATACGTTCTTTGGTAGGTACGTGCCTGTCTACACAGTATTTGTTCCGTGTACGTGGTGTTGGATAGACCGTTGTAATATTACGCATATTGCTGCACGAGTGTGTGAAAGTAGCGCATGTAATGGGATTGGCCCAACAGGTGCTGCGGTCGGTTGCTTTTCTAAACCCACCGATCGAGGGTATTATTAAAGGAAAATAGGCCATACCTGTTGACTGTATAAGTGTGATAATAGAAGAAACAGTTATTTCGATTATCGATAAGCCTAAGGCTTCATATGCAGTCTGAAACTTGAAGCTTTAGATGATAGTTTGGTGAAATCAACATAGAACATATAAACCGTTCTATCTATATAATTATTTGACGGTGGCACGTGAACTGGTAAAAAGGTATTGTGTTGTTGTCGACAGTTGTGTAACGGTATATAGAAGTACATAATTGGTTAGCAAAGTGCTGTTTTTAGGAGTATAGATATGTGGCTCGACCCTTTTCCAGTCGATGACTAAAGCTGCTAGTTCGCCGCCGGCTGAAATTGCTTAGTCGTGACGACCTCGGCATTCAAATCGTCACAATGACCATGCGCTTTCCTTTTAAATTCGGTTCACTAACTTCATATAATAATGTGTGCTTAGGTTCTTATGTTATCCGCCACGCGCAGCTTGGCAATACCACAACCAGACAATGTCCACCGACTCGCTTCTACATGCGCAGGTCGACGGTTATCTTCCGAATTACACATTATTAACGTGTGTGTGTGTGTGTGTGTGTGTGTGTGTGTGTGTGTGTGTGTGTGTGTGTGTGTGTGTGTGTGTGGGTGTGTGTGGGTGTGTGCGTGTTTGTGTGCGCGCGCGTGTGGTGGTGGTGGTGGTGTGTGTGTGTGTGTGTGTGTGTGTGTGTGTGTGTGTGTGTGTGAATGCCCGCGCGTGTGTAGTGTGGATGTGTGTGTTAGAAATACTTAGAATGTGTGTGTGTATGTCTGTTTATACATGTATGTGCGTGTGTGTATGTGGATGCTTGCGTCCGGGAGTGTAAGTGGATGGGTGAAAGAGTGTGCGTGTGTGCGCGTGCTGTGCGTCTTTCTATGTGGTGTGTGTGCGTGCGCGCGTCCATCCAGTGTACATGCGTGTTTGGCGAGAGCTATGCCTGTTATTTGCCACTTCTCGTTCTCGTGTGCCGTTCACGACACCGCTGGTAGATCGTAGACCGCAACTGCCTTATTTGTGATTCACGGCACGCGAACAAACACACAACGTTCGCTTTACTGTTGTGATCCGTTTTCTGTGATTGACTGCCTCCAAGACGTACAATGACATCTATTTATTACGAACTTACTTATCAAAGTGAAACGAGCGGCATAGCCAACTTATGTTGTTATACACGTAACTATAGACCGTGACATATCAGTGCAGGTATTCGTGTGACTTTTTCGAACCCTCTCATGTTTTTACAAAACGTTACCAGCTCATACACCTGTACAACCAATTACCTGGTAAAATAAAACGAAACGGCATATTTGGTGCAGCCACTGAAAGGCAGTAGTGGGTTTCCTACTGGCACAGAATACAAGTTGTAAAGATCTATACGGTAATGCGCGTATATCAGCTTCAATGGCATAAGCCGTGGTTACGAGACATCCGTTCAAACTTGTTCACCGTTCCGGGGGTACTTTCTGTTCCATGGATAGTTCTGTCAAACGGCAAAAACATTTCCAAACAGTATATGATGACAGCACCATCTGGTCTCGACCTTTTCCTGTGTCGTAATAGGTCCACGCTGTTGCTTGTGTCCTAACTAAAACAAGCTCATACTTTATATCTCTTTCAAGCAGTTTGTTAGCACTATGACGCCAATGTACTGTGTACTGATATACAATAACTCACAGCTTGTTGAAATCGTTGCGCCATGTTGCTGCGAAATAGCAGGTGTGCCTGCATTCTTTAGATACAAGACAAACCACAGAAACCACAAAATCACAGGTGTTGGCTCACTGGGAACTCTGAAACGAGGGCTAGGAATCGAGGACAAGCTCAGTCATTCGTTCGTATATTTGTTATGCTAAAGTGCACTTTTCCAGCGTGGGTGGTCTAATGTTGTTCTCTTGATACGCCACTGTGCATGACCTGCTTTGATCTGAAAAGACAATAAAGACATTATGCTATTCTACCATCTATGATTAGGCCAGGGCTGGAGAATGGGTCACCAGCCTGGAACCCTAATTATCAAAAGTTCATGAATGAATTTAAAAAACTCAAAAGATAGCGCTGAAACTCAGCAGACCACTATTGGAATGCATTTCTTTGGAACAGAGACGACGTGAGGTAGACCTCTGCGAAATATTTAAGAGGCCTCAACATAATTAACCCAAACTAATTCTTCAATCGATCTACAGGCAATCTGAGAGGCCAGGGTCTAAAATTACAGAGAACTACTCGGGTACGGATATCCGTAATCACTTCTTAACTAATCGGATAGTGGACTCGTGGAGCAGACTCTCAGAAAAAATAGAATGTAGTGATACTAGCCTCATTGAACATATTTCAAGAACAGATTGAGGTCTCTGGCAATCGATTAAAAGACACGAAACAACCATGTAGGTAAGTACACTTCGGTGTGCCAACAAACAGGTGAATGAAGTCGCACGCGCGTAATCGACAGGTGGCGACACACTCACATTAGCGCTCCAGATTAAAGACTTCTTCCTTGTGTTAAAATTGTCCTGGTGCCGAGCGGCATTTGGTTAGCGACGACATTTGGCCCAGTCTTTACCTTGGAGTGGACGTGTGGTTCTATGACTTGGCTGGCAGATGTTTAGGCCCGGGTTCAAATGTTCTTGTCATCGTTTAGAAATTGGGACAACGTCGTCCACGCCACATTGCTTAGCTGTATGTTTTTAGTATCGAGCTATCATGGATAGGTGTAATCTTTGCGTGGTAATTACGACGTGGCTGAATGTGTCACACGTTAGCGTAGTCAGTATAAGAATACGCATATCTGCGTCTTCGATCGTACTGACGAGTGGCTATGTTATCACAACAGTTCCACCCAGTTAGACGGCAGAAGGAGATTGCAGCTGATATGAGGAAATGAGGAGAGAGAAATATGGAAGCACTGTGAAGGTGGCGGAGACAGGGAAATGAGGGAGGGTATCGCAGAATGAAGTAGGGTCGTCGACGGAAGAAGGAAATAAACACAGTCGTGGCTAGCGCGGAATTCACGGACAAAAGAGGGGAGTGTTCTGCGGGTTGTTGCTGTTGTGACCGGTCGTTTGTGTTTACATCCGGGTCGCGCCAAGTAAAATGGCGTTGTAACTTTCGGGGTGTTTTTCTTTGCGCTCAATGCCATTGTGTTTCCGACCCGTATTTAACTTGGCCAGCGATGTGTGTACACAACACGTATAGGGCAATGAATAAAGACGTAATATGTATTGGCAATCTTGTTTTAGCATATGTACGCGATGCAAAAGGATTTATGACCTTCTGCTGTTAATACACATATAAAAAGTACTAAAGCTATTAAATACAGAAACATATATAGAATAGTCATTCAGCTTAAACAACACGACAAAGACCACATTTATTAGTAGCGCAGTGGCGCAGTGGGTGGAGCCTCGAACTCTCGACTAAATGAACCCGGGTCCGAATCATGTGCTGCCGTATCAAACCTTGGGCAAGTGTTTTCGCTGCACATTGCTCCAGTTCCCTCAGCTGTATGAATTAGTACCTGGATATGGACAGTGGTAGTTATTTGTGCACGAACAGAAGAATATTCGTATACAAATATCCATCTATGTCTATAGCCAGGTACTCATTCATACAGGTGAGTGAAAAAAACTTGCGAAGGTTTAATACCGCAGCATGGAATCGAATAGAATCCGGGTTGATTATAGACTAACATACCATAAAGTCGCGTGTTATTGTGCTCATGTCCTATGGCGGGTAGTTATGGATTGGTTTGATGGTTTGGTGACAAGCAGTATTTTCGCGCTGTTTATAGATCCAGATTGTTACATTGTGGTCGTGGAGGTAGATCCATGTGACCTTGTTGCCCGTGACCACCCGTCGCCATTGCAGTGTGGGTCGAGATATATTCCTCTTTTAGCTTTTCATAAGCATATACAGTGTATGAATATTAGCAGCAAACTTTCTTCAGCATGCCTACGTGGTACAGTTCTGGGCTAAGTGGAAGTGTGCCATACATTATATGTCTTTACTTTTCTGTGCAGTCCACCTAACCCATTGTACAACCAATGGTCAACAATGATTATAACAAAACCAACATTTAAATGTTTTGTTTGTCATGCTCTCGGGCACATTGTAACATGACCTGGTAATTAAAGGTTTGAGCGTCAGATCAGTTAGTCGAGTATGATTGATACTTGTCTTAGGCCATATCCCAGTGTGAACAATAGCGTCTATCTGACACAATCACAACATTTATATACCCAGTAATTTACATATATAATAAATGTGAGCCACACGGAATGTGACACACGGGTAGACACACTAGGGCCTAAGTATGGGCATGATAAGTTATTGTACATGACTGTAGCGGGCAGGTCTGTTCGACAGAACGTATTGTCGAAACGCACTGGGCCGCGACGTTTAGGTCGGTCAGATAAGAGACACACTACGTACATGGTGCACGGCCGGAGTTCAGCGGAATTCGTCGCGAGAACTTCCTTGTCGGTATTCCCAGTTCGTCGCAGTGGGCTTTGGACGTGAACTGTTAAACCGAGCTGGTCTACGGTGGCGTACGTCTAGCGTGGCACGGGGATTAAGGCGCGTTCTGGGTTCACGCCCACGTCAGCCCTGGGAGTAGTTGGGACGTGTCGACACAGAACCAAGTAGCCGTGGTCAAGCGGCTTACGTCACACAATGTGAGTATGAGCTTAGTCACTCTGGAGTGTCGATTGTTTCTGTGAAGGAACGCGTTGTTCTGACCACGTCGACTAGTGGCGGTATTAATTAGCGGGAGCCGTTCCATCTACACTGGAGACGTTCCTAGGGCTGCTTAGACCCTATCATGTTGACACGTACGACATTTGAGTTACTTGTTCTGTTTAAGATAATCTTACAATGACTATTTTTATAACGCAGTGAAGACTTTTACGTAGAACAATATGCTTCGCAACGACTGACTTTTATTGTGGCTAAAGTACAACGGAGGTTTTACACAAAGAAATTCGCCATGATCGCACGGTTGCCAGTACGAGGAAGTAAACCATAACGTGATGTTGTTTGGCTGTTACGTCAACCCCCCTCCGCGTTGGCTGTTACATCAAACCCCCTACGCGTCTGATTTTTCTTCGTGGGTTTATACAACATTACGTTAAATGTAAAAGTATCTGCCCAATACCACAACTCAGAACGTTTTACACGTCAGCACCGGCAGACCTATCCAAGCTTACACCATATCGAATTCTCTATGGAATATTCAGCCACGATGCAACTACTGTACGAAGATTATTCCTACAGAAATATTCACCACAACCTGTAGCCATGTACGCATCTATACACTGAGTGAGCTGGAGCAATGTGGGGTGAACAAACTTGTCTAAAGTTCAACACGACAGCAAGGAGATTTGAACCCAGAATCTCTAGACTAGTGGTCCGAATCTCTACCATCTACACTACCGCGCTTCACACTGCAGCTGTACCTTAATAGCAACAATAAAACAACTTGTTTTGCTCCTAAGTCCTTCGAAATCAAGCTAAGAGGCGCATAGAGACAAAATGATTGATCAGTCTTAAAATTCATAAGCAATATAGGGCCTATTCCACTTGTCAACTGACAGGTTAAGGGACACAGGTGCTATGGAGAATTAGCAAAATTGTGAATAAAAATGTATAATTGACGTCGCGATTTTGTAACATTTTCAAGTGATTTAACACAAAGCATATTCCAAAGAGTTGGTGCAGCAACATCAAAAATCCCTAGTTCCAATACTGGTGTCGAATCTAGGATCACGGACAAACAAAATGTGCGACATGATCGAAGCCGGATAGGTTTTTTTTCCTAGAGCATGCAATGAATGTATTAAAACGAGAACAAGGCTTTTGTAATGGAAATCCACGGTGTTTACGAGGAAAACATCGTTCGATTGGCTGTCGTGTGGCAAAACGTGTAAGAATACGTTTGGTTTAATAACGACGACGACTGTTGTAGAAATAGGAAAGATGATATACTGACTGTGTTTAGTGAAAAGGCGGCGTAATCGTGTTAACTAGGCCTTTCTTCCTGTAACTTGAATCCTTTTCCTTCCTGTATTTTTGTCGGCTCTGCGCCTTATCGTACCAGATAACTAGCAACTTCATTAATTAAGCTAAAGATAGATGGCGACATAATATTGTGAAGCCTGCGTGGAACTGTGAAATGTCGGCCGGTTGTTATCTCATGGAATACATCACGGAAATGGATGGCTATTTTCATCACATTTATTGTCTCATGGAACGTATCACACAAAGTGGACGGTTGCCATGCTTTCTCTTTGCTGAAGTGCATCATAGGAAGTTGATGTTGATAGCTGTGACTAAAACTTTAATATTAGTCTTCGTAATTCTTATGAGATGTGTTACCAGGAATTAATGGTTGTAGCCATCTCATCTACATCCTCGTGGAGTGTAACATCGGGAGTTGGTGGTTGTGTCATCTCACGTAATGTGTCGTGGAATGTATTCCAGAAACTGGGCAGTTGTTGCAATGTTTACTGTCTCGTGGAGTGTGGGATAGAGAGATACATCGTTGTTACGCTTGTTTTGTCGTGTAGCCTGTCAGAGGATGAATCCAGTGGAGTTTTATATCACTGGATTTTTATTTCCCAAACAACAAATAGCTTGAGGCGAGGCTTCCTGTTGAAGCACTCTGCTAACGAGATTAAGACCACGTTTAAAACGTGTACGGAGAGCGAGTCGCACTGATCAAAGTTTGGTGGTAAACCAGCTAATTGTTTTTTAAACGTTGCCAAACGTGTTACATTGAGGATGGCGTATGTGAGCTAAAATATCATCTTTGCAATAGTTCTTAATACGATTGGTCGACTGCAAATGTCGGTCTACATTTACCAGTTACAATAAACGGGTCATAAACAAAAGTGTTTAGTCACCCAGGCATGACCAAGCCTCGTGACTTGCTAAACGCATGCGAAGAGGGAATGGAATGTCTTGTGTTTTTTCGCTGCTTGGGTGGTGACGTCGCTGTTCCATCCAGCGTTTCTTTGAACGATTCTCTGGGGAAAAACGTCTGCTACATTTCCTGTAATAAACGTATCTTCCTTATTCTCAAAACAATTCAGAATGACATATAACTTTCTTACATATATGCTCAGTCACTTATTATGTCCAAACGTCGAACACAATATCTAAATATGCCACTGCAGTACTGTTAAAAATGTAGTCAATCAATAAACCCAATCGCTGCCTCTTTTGAACATTTCGTTTACACACCTGAGTGAGTCCATATCTGATTTCATCAGACATACAAGTTCACCCGGTGCGGTTTGTTGTAGTCGTTTGCACAGTTACACGCACATCAAACGGAGCAATACCGTTTGAAAAACACAGAATATAGGACCTGCTAAAGATAAAGAAGATCGCCGTAAATATCAAAGGACTACATTTAATTAACCACGTTACTAGCAACGCACGCAAAATGGTAAAATAACGTCACGACGTCACGAGGATGTCCATGTGCATTTTTCTATTTTCTTCCGCGGACTGTGACTGTTGTGATGTAAACCGCTTATTTATTAATATGACAAATTGTAAGGTGTCACGTGACACACAAACGTTGTATTTCGTAAAGATGGCATCCCGTTTGGGGGGTTTAATTCCAGCTCCAAATTAATTTTAAAAAAACACTCAAAGGCAAGAACACGAAATCAGTAAGGAACGATAATGTTATTATTTAAGTTATTTTAAATATACGAAGAATTTGCTAATTGATATCAGCGTTATATGCAAGTCAATGCGTACATATGCCATATACCGTTTACTCATCTACGATCGTCATAAGTACTCGATGTATAACACCGCAATGGAGGTTTATATACCTGGAACCTTACCTGGAATCAGTATGGGCGTCGTTCGGAGGGTGGCAGTGGGTCGGGTCCCCCAACTTTCGGCATGCGGGGATAGCATAGGAAATGTCCTCCCCACATTTTCAGTTCACCAAAAAAAAGTTGCAGTCCAGTAGTATGCTGCATGTATTGCCGGACTCTGGACATCTGGCAGTTACTTCAAACACTAGATTAAATAATTTAAAGGGTAACGTGTAATATATATATATATATATATATATATATATATATATATATATACATATATATATAAATATATATATACATATACATATACATTATATATATATACATATATATATATATATATATATATATATATATATATATATATATATATATATATATATATATAGAGTACTCATAGAGTGAATGACGACACTATTAGCATACCAATGCTAAAACTGACCCGACGTTTTTACAGTAAATAAGATTGCAATATTGTACAATAAGAGTTCGATTCCACCACGTGTAGTGTAAAATGCTTAGCCATAGTTAACCAGCTTGTTCAAGTTAGTGTTAGCGTTTGTTATGGAACATCAGCCATACAACTGCACCCGACCAACCCCGTTGTATTGGGAACGAAATTAGTGACTTACAGAACATGACATTTAGGTGTGAGGTCTAGGGCTGTGGACACCCTTTGCAGTGTCCCAGTTCGGATGTTTGCCAGTTTCACCTTCACACTAACGCCGCTGAAGATGGCGCCTGGCAGTTCAAGAAGTCCGCAACAATCGATCACGGAAAAACCGAAAAAGTGCTGGCTGCTAATCTGTCGTTACAATGGAAAGAGCACGCACCTTAAATGAGTGATGCATTGGTTGAAAGGAATAACCAGTTTGCAAAACCGACGCTGTTGTTGAACCAAACACACACATACAACGTGAACGAGTGAGGCGTAGAAAGATATTCAAAGGAAGCACAACCATAATGCTATTTTTCACAATATTTAAGTAATAGGTGTGTGAACATTTAATAATAGTACGATAACTCCTATTGTGCGTGATTCTTTGGAAACCACGCCCAGAGGTGCATCAAAAAGATTGATCAATCCCAAAGTCAATAAACATTCCGGTTGTGTGTACTTTGTCATTAGCTTTCTTGTTTTTCTGTAGTAGTAATACTAATAAAAATGTCGGTACTTTATTTATAGCATTTCGTTCCAAAGCTATTTATTTTATTTATCGTACTCTTTACAGATGCTTGGTAAACAGAATTTGCTCATTTATACAAGAAGACTGTAACGGTTTGAGGAACAGTTCGGTCTTTGATTATGTAACCGAACCGACGCGGTCCTGTGTGAAAATACCAAGCAACTAATATAATTTTATTATAACGCATGCTCATACACAAAACACAGTGATGTGATTGTGTCAGATTGACGTGGTGCAGAAATGGCACAGGACGACAAACTGACACACAGTATGAGAGAAGAACGACAGATAAGATAACTATCTTATCATCGTAGACGTGATAGTAGTTGAACCGCGATGAACCGAGGATGGACAGACTGTAAACTACATAATTGTATCTAGTAGCCGACTTGAAAAGGAGTTAACGAATACAGAAGCAGCGACGCGTGGCACAGTGGAGCCGGCGACAAGATATACGGCGTCACGCTTGGGTGCATTGGAGCGACACAGCACAAACACGGAACACTTGCACATCCGAACTCAACGCAAAAGAAGGGGCTGCGTCGAAGAATACAAGGGTACTTGCACCGTAATTTGGACATTAACAGCTATGTTATTGGGCGTTATTACACGTAGAAAAATGTAATTACTGCGTTAAAAAAGGGATACCAATAACCATAAATGGGACAACAGGTTATGATGATGCAGCGATGACGTCGGAAATTGGTAAATGTGTTGGTGGGCTGAGGCTCACAAAACAGTCAAGTGTACACTGCTGAGCTTCTGAAAAACTCAGTTCGTCTTCTTCTTACACACGGCTAACCTCAATTTGGTGAGGATATAGGCAGACGAAAGGACATGGCAGGCGAACAGGAAAAAAATTAAAATTATTTTGATTTCGGGTGCAATATGTAAGAACAGTAATTCGTGCAAAAGAACTAGAATGGTACTTGGCAGGCAACACAAGTGGTAATTACATCTGGAATGAGGGGTAATGTAGTACAAGGAATGCTATGTTTACAGGTATAAGATATTAATTTGATGGTACACCCACTAGGCCGTTGGCCACTTTATATGTCAAATTGCCTTGAGGTTCATCAAATATACAAGCATTTGCATTGCCCTGCACGTTTTATTACTAGCCAATGTGAAGAGCTTGGTGTGCCAATTTTTGTCTTAAATGCTCAAAAAAATAAGTACCGATATAATCATAATTATTATTATTATAGAAGAATCGAGAAAGTCACAAACTGCAGCGAATATTTCCTATAATTTATATATAATACAGTTCCATCCAATTGTTTAAGAATTTTGCACTGCGTTTGACTATGAGAATGCCAAATCCATTGGTTTTGTTGCACCATTGAGCATGGATTCTCGGGATAATGGCGTCACACATGTTACTTATCTATTACTCAAGTTATTATAACATGGATAATGTTGCCAATTTGATTGGTCATGTAGTAACAAGATACTGGTAGTCATGGTTTACGACAGACAACTGTACAGACGTTACACCCTAGTGTCACTCGCCCCGTGATTAGCCTTAGTTAAATTGATTATTGAAATATGGTCACTGACTCATACATGCCACGAATCTACGTCCTCAATCAGACGCATAATACACTACCGACTATTCGCGATTCTATCCTTACTGCCTTAAGGGTGTCCACGCTGAGCTTTTCAGAAAACATTGAATCGAGTACACTCTACAGGTACATTGAAAACGTTCATTGTTTTGTAAGTTCAACGGTCTGGACTTTGTTTACATTGTGAAAACTAACTACGCGCAACGACAGTTTGTGGTAAGGATCACTTGATTGTTGGTTCATTACAACGGGCCGGTCGGTCGGTCGGTCGATCGGCCAATGCGTTCCGCTACACTTAGCTGCAGCATGCCACCTGTCAGTGGTGTTCACCGACACGCGTGGCCGCACAACTGTGTCACAGACCTGACGTCGATCGCAGGAATGTTGGGCCAGACTGTTCCTGTAAACAGGTGAACTCCATTAAACTGACGTGAGCAGATGTTTTCTTCAGCGCGTGTAGTTATACTTGCTATCTGTTAAACATCAAAAAGCACAATTTCGAAAATACGTTGATGCGTGACGGATTGCTATAGAATGGTGCCCCCGGGGTCATCTCCGAAATGCGCTACGTAAAGGGGGTCATATACGAATGGATTTCTGAAGGGGTCTTCTCAAAATCACGTTTACGGGTCATCTCCGAAGAACTCCGTTCCGCATCAGGCTATTCGCCGAGATATTTTCACAATAGTCTCTGTTGTTGGTGTATATCACCGTATACAACTATTCGTGCCATTTCATAAAGTTTATAACAGATAAAACATGATGTTATATTTTAGGCCGTTGCTATTGGTCCGAACCCGGACGTACGCGAAAGTAACTATAGCTTCGAATAGTACTTCGTCTGGGCATGTGCAGTGGGAACATACCGTTACAACAGTGCCTCCTACCGGACAGTGACTCTAGCACCGACAGAGTCCCGGATGCCGAACGAATCTACTATAGCCCTGACATTGACTAACTGTTGGATATATATATATATATATATATATATATATATATATATATATATATATATATATATATATATATATATATGTATGTATATATATAAATGCTAATTTTATAAACTATTTGAGGATTTGTGCCTTTGACTCGCTTAGGCGCCGATCATTTTTGATTGTCCAATGTCAGCGTGTGTCATCGTGTCAGTTGAAAATTGTTGTCCCTTTTGTCACTTCATATGCACATACAAACTTCTAAATAAAAAAAGTACTAAACGCACCACCGACGGTATTTTCCGTAACACGATCGTTACATATACCATCAACCTATCAAATTAAAAATGGCAGCCAGCAAGCGCGGTATGCTGCGACGTATAATGTGCTCACGCTTACTGCACATACGATGCGGAAAAGTGCCGAACGAATAGCCTGAAAGTTACACGTCCGGGTCCGCAGCTATACCCACTTCGTATAGTTTATGATACATTTTGGCACTAGTCACATCACTGTGGTCGTTGTGTTACTCACTGTCTCAGTTGTGTCGATCATGGGGCTGAACTTTTCTATGTATTGATATATTTATTGAGTCATTGTATCTATGTGACACTCGTCTGATGTCTCATTAACATGTATTACTCTACTGGTGTTATCACGATGTCAGTACAATTACACGCACGCACGAACGCACGCACGCACGCACGCACGCACGCACGCACACACGCACGCACGCACGCACACACACACACACACACACACAATACAATACAATACAATTACCTTTAACGGTCCCAAATGGGAAATTCACGTGGTAGAAATTCACATAACACACTGAAAACTTTTTTTTACATATACACATATACACCCTTTCATAGATATGCCCACCCTATGCATTGTTTCATACGAAGTGCAACCCTATGTCGTGTTACACTGTCATTATGTTTTTTCATTTATGAACATAGCATTTTGTTATGGTCTGCCATGTACAGGACGATTCTAGTCTCCACAGAAGCAATACTAGTCAGCTACACCCGGACATAGTCAATATTCTCGCCTAAACAATCTCGTAACATGCCCGGTTAAATATAGCAACAAGGACAAATGTAAAGTCGGGCTCACTCGATAGTCAATGTACGGCTCTCGTTCTCGTTCCGGTTCACTGAGTTTGTGAAGCAGTGCCACGTCCAGTCGTCCGCTGACCGTAATCACGCGGCATATGCCCCAAATCACAGGTCACTCTGTATTCAATGCATACAACACGAACAACAACGTTCATTGTATTATTATCAAATGTCAGATCGCCATATATTCACTGGTGTATGACGCCGTGTCACCTCCAGGAACTGAAGGTCTGTTTTGCCGAGTAACACGCATTGCCTATGTTTTGCGCATGTATGCTATCTAATACAAGTCTATCTGGTGTCTATGCCAGGGGAAGTAAAAGATCCCACACAGGGGGTAAATGTGTAACCTGTAGTGGACTCACTGATTCTTGAGAAAACTCCTGCGTTAGCCCAAGTTTGGGCTGTGTTGAGGAAACCACCTAAGAACCCAAGTAGGATTCGAATCCAATATTTTTTGCTTGGAAAACATCACATTCGCGGGATACAACGAGCTGAACAAGCGCCTTCTTGAGACAGTTATGCTATTATCCAACATTAACAATTTTACTTTCATTTTAAGTTTCACAATGAACACTTTATAATGTATTTACACGCAAGTTATTTACACATACGCGCATACAACCACAACCAAACAAACGCGTATGTTACAAATAAGAAGCGCATTTAAAAACTGAAATGGGCGAAAGAATATAATTATCAATATATAGCTTTGGACTCACTTAATCAGTCGATATCGCAGGGTTTTGAGAGAATAAGGATATTCAACAACACGAACCCACCCATACATATACACGCTAAATTGTTAAATAAAATCACTGGAACTGATTATTGGACAACGATTAAATCAGTCTTGAGGTTATCAGATGACTTTAAAACAACCTGCATACAAACGTTGCGACAACGAGCCAGGTCAAACACAAGAGACACTGTTTAGAGTTGTTTGTTGGAAAATTAACTTGGAATTATGCGATCGAAAAAAGTTGACCAGAGAAGGCACCTTTAATAAAAGTTGCTTTTCGTGTCTCAGGGAGGCTGAGCGGAAAGAGACGCCAGGGGCCGCTGGCGACACCAACGCCGCCGCCGCCGCCGCCGCCGCCGCCGCTGCGCCCGTGGGGGGAGCTGACGCCATGGCGGACCACAACGTGCAGCTGAGGACGAAACAACGCAACAAACGTACGTTCTAGCGCAGCAGATAGCAACTGTTGTGCAGGGAAGATTAGTGTGTGGTGTGTGTGTGTGTGTGTGTGTGTGTGTGTGCGTGCGTGCGTGCGCATGCGTGCCTGTCTGTCTGTCTGTCTGTCGGTCGGTCGGTCGGTCGGTCTGTCTGTCTGTCTGTCTGTCTGTCTCTCTGTCTGTCTGTCTGTCTGCTGTCTGTCGGTCTGTCTGTCTGTCGGTCGGTCTGTCTGTCGGTCGGTCTGTCTGTCTGTCTGTCTGTCTGTCTGTCTGTCTGTCTGTCTGTCTGTCTGTCTGTCTGTCTGTCTGTCTGTCTGTATAAATTATATAGTGTATTAGTTTGACCGGCTATGTAATGTGGCCACATAGTCGTATTGCTCATAGGCTTGAGTTGATGGGGCAGGTAAAATAGTGGCGCCGTCTAGCGACCATGTCCACTCCTAATATAAAGCGAGACGAAAGTAATACATTTGATACCCAAAGCTGTGTGGTCACATGCGGGCGCTGATATCACTATCTAGTCTTCTTGTTATCTCTATTAGTGAGATTCTATTTTGAAATTATGATAACATGGTTGAATGACTTCCTCGACTTCCCCGTGATCCCTTGCGGGATGCACGTCACCCAATTCGTTCCGCCATGAACACGATTCTTATCTCATCTTTATTTCATAACCGGAATTGCCAGTTCTGTGACTGTGTGATAATATAAACCGAAACATGAATAAGTTCTCATTCTCTCAGAGGATGACTGGAACAAATTAAGTGACGATTGTGTGTATATGTTCAAATAATAAATAACATTTATCAGGCGAGGGCGGGTTATGAGAAGGTGGACAGTTGCCGGAATTTCGATAAGACTTTCTTGTCCGCACGCTGTCTGGAGCTTGTAGGTCTAGACGGCAATCTTGTTAAATTGTAAATCTTGAAACGATGACAAATGTGTCTTGGCGTTGACAGGACCAGGACTGGACAATCTGGATACGAATTCGTTGGCGAGACCTTCGTCTGGCCACCACGGAGCAGCTAACGGGGTACACAAGAGAGACAGAGACTCAAGTGCGAACCGCCACTCAAAAGGTTTGTAGTGTTGCTTCTATGTGGTCTAGTGTGCTACTGTTATCCTTCCCATTTAAAAGTTTTACATATTGAATCTATAGGAGATTATAACTAATATCGAGCCAGCCTGTTTTGGGCGCAAACACGTCAGGGATTGTGTGTGTGTGTGTGTGTGTGTGTGTGTGTTTGTGTGCGTGTGCGTGTGCGTGTGCGTGTGCGTGTGCGTGTGCGTGTGCGTGTCTGTATGTGTGTGCGCGCGTGGACGTGCGCGCGCACTTGTGTGAGTGTGTGTGTGCACGCGCGCATGCGTATACGTGTGCCTACGTTTGTTTCGTGCGGTGCATGCGCCGATGCGTGTGAAAGTATGTTTACATTTTTACAGACGGTTTAAGTAATTACTTCGTAGTCGCCAAATTATCATGAATTAATCTAAACGTCTTCTGAAGAAAAACCTTTATTCATTTCTCGAACGTCTCCATTGATTATAAATTGTTATCGATTAGTTGTAGGGTCCGTAGACAATTCGACGGTTAAACGATCATTCTTAACATCATGCGCATTTTCTGCGACTGTTCCTACAAACGGGCCGATGAATTGGAACCTTTTTATGTACCTTGTGTTATGAGAAGGTCTTATATTACATCTACGACATATCAAACATTGTTCACCAATACGTATTTTACACCGGGAAACCGTCTTCCGTGTCACACGTAGGACCGACGGTTCTGTTAGTATAACCTGCTTTGAATCTTCATCATCTTGCGGCAATATGAGTATGTATTGATGCAGGTCTAAGGGGGTTGCTGTTCGAGTTCCTATAAGATAAGCGTAGATTATTATTTTGAATAGACCTGAATGGTTCATCTGGGACTTATATGTGTGTTGTCATGATGGCCACGCAATGTTTGCCACATACATATTTTGTAATATAATTAAACACTAGACCGATTATTATGTATTTTTATGATTAACACGTTATTTATTTGTTTATTTAAAAGTGTTACTCTATTTAATACCGTACTAATTTAATTTATTTATATACCTATACATATTTGTTTATATTTATTTTAAAACACTAGTATTTGTCTTATTGTATACATTTTAAAATTCTTTTAAATTGTAATATGTTGTGAAGCGCCGCGAACGATTATGAATGTGGCGCTATACCAAATAAATATTGTTTTGCGAACATGTAGTCTTCAGGTGCACGGCGACGGACTCTAAGTGTTGTTGGTTGTTGACAGGACCCCACGACGTGCCGGACGCCGACACACGGTCAGTGGCCAGTGGGACGTCCAACCGGCCGAAACACAAGGGACCGCCCGCGCACGGCTACCGGAAGAAGGAGGGTGGGAAGAAAGATGGAGGGAAGAAAGATGACTCGAAACGAAAGACTAAAGGTATAATTGTGTGCGTATGTGTGTGTGTGTGTGCGTGTGCGTGTGCGTGTGCGTGTGTGTGCGTGTGCGTGTGTGCGTGCGTGTGCGTGCGTGCACGTGCGTGCGTGCGTGCGTGTGTGTGGTGTGCGCGTGTGTGTGCGCGTGCGTGTGTTTGTGTGTGTGCGTGTGTTTGTGTGCGTGTGTGCGTGTGTGTGTGTGTGTGTGTGTGTTTGTGTGTGTGTGTGTGTGTTTGTGTGTGTGTGTGTGTTTGTGTGTGTGTGTGTGTGTGTGTGTGTGTGTTTGTGCGTGTGTGTGCGTGTGTTTGTGTGCGTGTGTGCGTGTGTGTGTGTGTTTGTGTGTGTGTGTGTGTGTGTGTGTGTGTGTGTGTGTTTGTGTGTGTGTGTTTGTGTGTGTGTGTGTGTGTGTGTGTGTGTGTGTGTGTGTGTGTGTGTGTGTGTGTGTGTGTGTGTGTGTTTGTGCGTGGGCGCATCTGATCGTTGTGAACGTGTGTAAGTGTAAAAAGGTACGTATAACGTAGTACCCGGCCGTTAGTATTGCTCAAGACGATTTATACTCCCTGGAAGACCTATTCAACCGAACACCATCTCGACTCCTCTGGGAAGCATTGGTTGCGTGTGTAAGCACACGCATCGTGCGTGCGTGCGTGCGTGCGTGCGTGCGTGCGTGCGTGCGTGCGCGTATGAAGAGTGAGTGCAGGCAGGTCTGCGTGTATGATAGCATTATTCCTTAGCGATACTGTAAGAGTGTGGTTTGTTGTCTTAATGAAACAATATGTGACATGTTAGCACTAACATAATGTATGTACTAAACTGCAAACTGGGCGTTTGAAACAGCCTCGACAAATAACGTAGATGAATATTAAATAGGTAACATTATGTTATCTTCGTTATCGATATTGTTATATGTGTTTGATTAACTTCGCAAATATTTATTGCACGGAAGTTTTATATTCACATAATTCCTTTCACTAAAATTTGGGATACAGGAAGGATTTTTCCGTGTCCCAAAGAATTCTCTTAAACGCTTTGGTTAAATGCACACAAATATAAACATTCTATTCTAGTACAGTTTTCGTTTACATAGAGTTATTATTAATGGTAATCATTCGCTTATGTTAGTCTTGTTGCCTATTGTGCAGTGAAACAATTTCTTGTCATTTCATTCATACTTTTGTAATATTGCAGCGGAAGAAAGTCGTCCTATCGAAATGAATAACATCAAGACGAATGGGGAGGTGGCAGCGACACCTAGCGGCGGGGCAGCAGCAGCAAAAGTGACAATGAGAACGAGTAAGTGATAACATCCGGGTCTGTTGCGGGAAGGGAAAGTCTCGTCTGATACAGTCAACTCTCGCTCGCCTTCATGAAGTGGACGAGAAGAGAGTCTGGCTGATGATACGTATTTGATGGTTCGTTGCCGCCAGATGGCATCACTGTTTTTGGTTTAATTCACGTGCCTCCGTGTATAATAATTATATAGTATGCATGTTTTTGTTAACGAAATTAGGTTACAAATATCACCATCATGCTGTCGGTCGCGAAGCGACAAAGACTGCTTCCATCACTTGACTGTTGCTCTCCATTTGTCTCTCTGCTGTGAGAGTGATGTCCATGACTCGATTTTTATGTCTCTCATCTTCAGGTTTCTCTTGATGGTATCTTTGAACCGGAGACGAGGGCGCCCTCTTTTTCTGTGACCAGAAGACAGTTGAGAGTAGAGAACCTGCTTCGGTAGCCTGTCTGGTGACATCCTCATGAGGTGTCCAGTCCACCGGAGATTCTTTCTGATCAGAAGATCTTCCATAGATGGCAGCCCTGTTCGTTCTAGTATTTCCTTGTTTGTCACTTTGTCCATCCAGGTTATCCTCATTATCGAACGCGGATGTCGCATCATGAAGGCATACAACTTTTTCACCTGTCGTCTGTACACTGTCCAGGCCTCAGCTCCGTATAGGAGGGTGGAGAGCACGATTGCACGGTATATCTTGCCTTTAACCCTCATGGACACATGGTGGTTGTTCCAGAGTCTCTGGCGTAGTCGGCCGAAAGATGCACTAGCCTTGGCCATCCTCCTCTGTATTTCATCGTCAATGCATCCATCACTTGATATAGTGCTTCCAAGGTAGGTGAATTCTAGAACAACGTTCAGCTTGTTTCCATCAACCAAGATATCCTCCTCTCGGGTTCTTGTAGAGTTGGATTGGTACAGCACCTCGGTCTTCTTGATGTTAATCTTCAGGCCGAACTTCTTTGACGCATCGGAGAAAGCATCCACTATTTTCTGCATCTCTTCAGCAGAGTGTGCAACCAGTGCACTGTCATCTGCGAATAGCAGCTCTGTCATCAGTATCCGAGTAGTCTTGGTCTTTGCTCTGAAGTGTGCGACGTTGAAAAGGTCAGCGCTCTGTCTGGACTGTATGTAGATGCCATCCCCCATGTCTCGGAAAGCCTCGTCGAGCATTGCTGATAGGAAGATGGAGAAGAGCGTGGGGGCCAGTACACAACCTTGCTTGACCCCATTTGTGACACTGAACGATTCCGAGACTTCTCCTCCAACACTAACATTCGCCATCATTCCAGTATGCAGTGCCTCGATCATTGTTGTGAACTTCTCTGGACAGCCATACTTCCTTAGTAGCTGCCATAGCCCGGTCCTCCCAACTGTATCGAACGCCTTGCTGAAGTCGACAAATACCATATACAGTGGTCGGTCCTGCTCAATGCACTTTTCTTGTAGTTGTCGGAGGCAAAATATCATATCCACGGTGCTCCGGTTACCTCTGAAGCCACATTGTGTCTCCGGAACTACCTCTGGTGTTATGTGGGTAGATAGTCTGTTGAGGAGGATCCTCGCGAAGATCTTGCCTGCTATGGAAAGCAGAGAGATTCCTCTATAGTTCCCACAATCTGTTCGATCACCTTTCTTGTAGATGGTTACAATGCTGGCATCCTTCCATGCTTGTGGTACAGAACCCACCTCCCAGGCATTGGTGATTAGTTGGTGCAGTCTGCTGAACAGATTGTCTCCTCCGTGCTTCCATACTTCTGCAGGAATTCCATCTCCTCCAGGTGCTTTGCCATCTTTCAGGCGATTGCTCTAGCCATCTCATCCATAGTTGGAATCTCATCGAGGCGTGTCTTGATAATGTGCTGCGGGATGTTGTCCAGAGCTTCGTGATCTATGTCGCCAGGGACGTTGAGTAGCTTCTGGAAGAGAAGAGAAGGTCTCCATTCCATCTGTTGATTTCAGTTGAACAGATCCCTTCTTTTTGGGTCCAACACTTCCTTCAGCCCATTGTAGAAGCCCTTCATGTTGTCACTGTCAGCAGCTCTTTGCAGCTCCACTGCCTTCCTTTCCCACCAGTCCGACTTCAGTGCACGGGTGTGTTTTTGTAGCAGTCTGCAGGCATCTTTGTATGCTGCAGTGGTGGATCTAGTGCTCCTGGTTTGCAACACTCTCTGGTGGGCTTGGTCTCTTCTGCTCATAAGAGTCTGTAGCTCCTGGTCGTTGGGGTTGAACCAGTCCTGGTGTTTTCTGTCTGGCTTGCCAAGATATGTCTTGGCTGTGTTGTACACGACCTGCTGCAGAGCAGCCCATTCCTCGTCTGGTGTTGAATTTTAATTTTCCTCCCATTGGGCGAGAGCACTGTCCATCTCCTGCTCAAAACTCTCCCTATGGCTGGTGGTACTTAGTTTTGCAATGTTCAGCTTGGTTGGCTTACTTGTCCCTTGTCTGTTGTGCTTTTGTCGTATTCTGAAAGACACTTTTGACCTCAGCATCTGGTGATCGGTCCAGCAGTTTGCTCCACGCATGACTCGGGTACTGTGGATGTCCATCTTATCCCGACACCTCGTGATGATGAAATCGATCATATGCCAATGTCTGGGACGAGGATGCATCCAGGTGGTCTTGCGTTCATCCTTCTGCTTGAACATGGTGTTCGTCACTATCAGTTCGAACTCAGAGCACAGAGCCAGTAGAAGCTCGCCATTGGAGTTGCATTTCCCAATCCCATGTTTGCCCATGACCAAGGGCCACTTGTCATATTTTCTTCCTATCCTCGCATTGAAGTCTCCTATCAACAGTAGCTTATCTGTACGAGGGATGCCACTAAGCACACTGGTCAGCTGGTTGAAGAAGGCCTCTTTGTTTTCATCTGGGTTTGTCATTGTTGCAGCGTACACGCTGATAATTGTAGCAAAGTTGTCCTTGCTCAGAGGTAGTCTCATCGTCATGATTCTGTGACTTACTGGCCGTGGCATTTCTGTCAGCTTTGTGACGATACCCTTCTTGATAGTAAAGCCCACTCCTGCCTCCCTTCTTTCTCCTTCGGGTTTGCCACTCCAGAAGAAAGAGTATTCCAAGTCGTCGAGACTACCAGACTCTGAGAACCTTGTTTCACATAGGGCGGCGATGTCGATGTTGTATTTGGCAAGTTCCATTGCTACTAGTGCCGTACGTCTTTCTGGTCGGTTAGCTCCATCTCGGTCGAGGAGAGTCCTGACGTTCCATTGTCCAATTGTCAGTAGTTGTCTTCTTTGTCTTCTTCTTCCTAGCTGATTTTCCACTGTCGACGGAAGATGAGGTCGAGCAGCGCGGTCCTTGGTAACCCGGGCGACGGCCGATCCGGTATGAAGTTTCATGCAGTTGTACATTTCTTGGAAGCTGCTAGCAAAAAGTGTTGAAGTGCCGCTGGCTTTTGCAAGTTACTAGCGGCACTCACAAATAGAGGTCTCACACCGGCAAGAACATGTCAAGACAGGCGCAAACTATTTGTCCCTGCAGTGGCTGGTCGAGAGATGTTGGGAGTTCCATACATCAACCGCCCTTGATGCTGCCACAGTGACATGGTTTTCTGGTTAGGGTTTGCTCCCTTAGCCTTCGGTTCTGACAAGAACCTGTACCACAAGGCAGTGGTTTACAACTCTGCATGGCAGGGGCGTCAAACTCCCTGAGTTGTTGCAGTACCTGGGGTACTGCAACACCTGCATACCATAGGTTACAAATATATATATATATATATATATATATATATATATATATACGCAGCATATACAATAGAAGACGAAATATCGGGTGGCAAGGCAGGCAAACTAACAGAGATAATTCTGTATTTTGGTTTATTTTAATGTGTGACGTGTATCAATTATTATTATGCGTTAACTAATTTCGAAGCCACAGTATTACCTGATAATAGTTTATTCGCAATAAATTTTCCCGCAGGAGGCCTGAGGGCCAATCTCCATACAGGTATGCACATGTTTCTTGTGTGAAGCCCCCTATCGGGTAAAAGTGCAAAATCGTTAGGATCGTGGGTGGCGATTAAGTGCTGCAGGGGGTCTTCAGATGTTGGCAACTTTGAATCGACATAAAGTAATAATCTATTTCGACGTTACACAGTGAGGATGAGGGTAATTAGGATTAGAGGAAGGAGGGGTTTTAAGGGAGCCATGAGACGGATTTAGAATATTGTGATGGTATGCCAATGTAAATGCATAGAACGACATATGCAGTCCAAGAGATCAGTCTTGGAAGATGACGAGACTCGAGGTCGATCAGTGTTATCCCTCTCTCTGCTTGTAATTGTAATAAAATGATTTGTTCAGTACTTCTGGTGTCGAATCAGATATGTATGAATGCGAGATGAGTCGGACAATCCGACTACACAGATGTCAGGACAAGACGACACGTTTCATGGTGGCAGCTACGGTTGAATCCGGCGCTTTCGACATTCGTAAATAGGTCAACACGCACGCGGCACCGTCGAGTCGACGCTGGCCAGCTCCGATTTGTTCTCACTGAGTAAGTGATAGACATTGCCATTAATAGGCAGCCATGGGTGATCTGTCAGGTATAGAGCCGCCCCGCATGAACTGGTTAGCCACTGATTTACCCACGGAGTTTCGTTCATTCCGTCAATATTGCGAACTGATTTTCAGTGGGCCCTTTGCTGAAAAAGGGCAGAGTGAACGAGTGACCTACATCCTGCTATGGGTAGGACAGGAGGGTCGGCGAATGTACAATACGTGGGACCTCAGTGAAACTGATAAGAAAGACGTTGAGGTCATTTGGGCTAAATTCCAGGCTGAGCCGTTTTCATCTGCAAAAATTCAGGCAGTTGAGCTCTGAGACAGTTGACGAATTCATGACACGCTGCAAGACGCAGGCGCGTAAATGCAAGTTCCGTGATACTACAGAAACCGAGGAGAGGTTGATCGAACAGTTAGTAGTGGGTGTCCGGCACGGGAAAGTGCAAGAAAAGCTACTGTGCCGTGATGAGACACTAACACTTGACGCGGCGATGGACGTTGCTAGAACGCATGAAGCAACACTGGCCAACATGCAGCAGTTCCCAGGAGACGCTAGCAGCATCAGTCACGTCAGCCGGTCGCGGAGAACACATGAGCCAAGCGGACGTCGAGAGGAGGCACCTACGTGCACAAAATGTGGACCTCATCATGCGCCCACAGATCGATGTCCAGCAGAGGGCAGTAGGTGTAACGCATGTGGGAAACTAAATCACTGGCAGCGAGTATGTCGGCAGGCTACAGGTTGGACGTCTGGCGCCGGAGGAAGACGACACTCTTCTGGGCGACCAAGATCCCGAGCTAGGTCAAGACGAAGGACCAACCGAGATGAGCGCCAACGAGGTGATGTTCACTCCATCAGTCAAGACGCCAGATTCGATCAGCTCAGCGACAACTTCGAGCCGCTTGCTTTTAATACCGTCAACATCAATGCCGTCGAGAGGGACGAAGTATATGCGACTCTCAGGATCACGCTGAAAGACAGGCCTGACATCCCAGCTACACTTCGTGTCAAGGTCGACACAGGGGCGCAGGGTAACGTAATGCCGCTGAGAACGTTCCAGCGCATGAACCCGTCAAACATCGACACAGAAGGAATACCTGTGGGAGGCAGCCTTGAGCATCGAGACACGATCCTAACTGCCTACAACGGACAATTTATCCGGCAGTACGGTACTACGCGACTGAAGTGTGTGCATGAGACAACCATACACGAAGCAGAGTTCTTTGTTGCTGACACACCAGGTCCAGTAAGCTTGGGACTACCTTCCTGCCGCAAGCTCAACTTGGTGACCTTGAACTGTGCAGTCAGCGAACATCCACCGCCGTTGAACTCGAAGGAAGATCTCCAGCGGCTGTATCCAGATTGTTTTAAGGGCATCGGCAAGTTCCGCGAAACGTTCCACATCACACTAGACCCTGCTGTGACCCCAGTCGTACATGCGCCCAGACGATGTCCGATCCACATCAAAGACGACGTGAGGAATGAGATCAACCAGAAAGTAGAACTCGGGGTGATCGAGAAGGTCGAGGAGCCTACAGATTGGGTATCTAGCATCGTATACAGCAGGAAGTCGAACGGAAAGTTGCGCATATGCTTGGATTCCAAAGACTTGAACACAGCTATCAAGCGTCCGCACTACCCAACGCCGACCTTGGAGGAAATTACCCACAAGCTTGCTGAGTCAATGATCTTCTCCAAGCTAGAAGCACGTCACGGATACTGGTCCGTGCAGTTAGACGACGAGTCTAAGCGTCTGACAACGTTCAACAGTCCCTTCGGCCGGTACTGTTTCAGAAGACTACCGTTTGGCCTGAACCTAAGCCAAGACGTGTTCCAGGAGAGGATGGACTGCATCCTTGAGAAGTGCCCAGGAACGATAAGTATTGCTGACGACGTGGGTGTGTTCGGGAAGACAGAAGCCGAACCCGACAAACATCTGCACAACATGATGAGAGTAGCACTGCAGCATGGGCTGGTGTTCAACATTGATAAATGCGACATCAAACAGGCGAACATGAAGTTCTTCGGGTTGGAATTCAGCGCAGACGGCGTACGTTCAGACCCAGGCAGAGCCGCAGACATCCAGCGAATGAAAGCACCGCAAAACGTCGCACAGCTTCAGGAATTTCTGGGCATAGCCACGTACATGTCGCCATTCATTCCAAACTTGTCGCAGAAAACCGCAACCCTGCGTGATCTAGTGAAGAAGGACGCCGAGTACATCTGGACGGACTCTCACAACGCAGCGTTTGAAGCGACGAAGTCTCTCATCTGTCGTGATGTGACCCTTGCGTACTTCGACCCACAGGCTGAGAGTGTCATCCAGGTCGACGCCTCCAGCCGAGGACTCGGCGCTGTTCTCATTCAACACGGGAAGCCCATCGCGTTTGCCAGCAAGTCCCTTAGTGATTGCGAACAGAGATACGCCAACATTGAACGTGAGATGCTCGCAGTCGTCTTCGGCTGCGAGAGGTTCCACATGTATGTCTACAGAAAATCGTTCGTTATCGAGTCGGACCACAAACCTCTCGAGATGATCAACTTGAAGAACCTTGCAGCAGCACCGCAGAGATTACAGAGAATGTTCCTGCGAGTACAACCGTATGACTTTGTGTTACGCTACAAGCCAGGAAAGCAAATGATGCTGGCCGACGCCATGTCAAGACAACCGAGTAGCGAGTCGACGCAGATCGACCTTGACATACAAGTGTCATTCGTACAGTTTTCAACGCAGAAACTACAGTCGATCAGATAGGCGACACAGGCCGACGATGAACTGTGTGCGCTGAGAGCCGTCATCGTGGATGGATGGCCAGATAGCCAACGCCACCTAGCTGCACCGTTGCGACCCTATAATAGTGAAGAAGAAGTCGATCAACAAGGACATCGACGACATCGTGAGGAAGTGCGACGCGTGTCAACGGTTACAGAAAGGTCAGGCGCACGAACCGCTGATGCAGCATGAGTTACCGACACGTCCGTGGCAGATCGTCGGCACAGACCTGTTTGCCATACGAGAGGACACGTATCTTCTCATCTGTGACTATTACTCGAAATTCCCTTTTGTCTACCGCATCGAGGGGAAGGTGACGAGTGACCGCATCATATCGAAGATGAGTGAGGTGTTTGCGGAGAATGGATCGCCAAGCAAGGTTGTGAGCGACAACGGTGGACACTATAGCAGTCAGGCTTTTCGAAACTTCGCCGCCGAGTGGTGCTTCGACCACGTAACGTCCAGCCCACACTTCCCACAATCGAATGGATTCATCGAACGTCAAGTTCAGACGGTGAAGTATACCCTGAAGAAGGCAGCGATGTCGAGATCCAACCCGCAGAAAGCACTGCTCGCGTTGAGATCCACACCAATCGACAGCCACTTACCGTCACCAGCAGAGATGCTAAATGCCCGCAAGTACAAGTCGAACCTCCCCGTGATCATCAGAAATGAACACTGGTCGAAAGACGAAATCAGACGTCGTCTCGCCGAGAGGCAAGAAATCCAACGTCTCAACCATGATAAGCGAGCTATGCAACCACTTGCACCGCTAATACCCGGACAGGACGTTCGTGTGAGAGACACTCAGACAGACACCTGGCAGCCTGCCAAGGTGATATCAACTGATGTACAGCCGCGGTCGTACAACGTCTTGACTCCGACAGGCAATGTCCTTAGGCGTAACCGTCGTCACCTCCGTGAGACGACTGAACGACATACGTTCCAACAAGACAATGTGGACGATACAGACGACTTGACGCGAAGAGACGACATGCAAGTCGTACCACCTCCGTGTAACTCCGTGTTACCCCAGAAGAAGTCAGTCCGTTTCCAGCTTCCACAACCGGAACAATACACTAGCTACGATTGTACCTGTAATTGTGTTCTAGTTTACACGAACATTATGGCTAATAGTTAGAATAATGATTTGATTTCTCTTACATACGGACATTAGTAAGTTAGTTATTTTGTCTTTATGTTTTGAAGAAAGAGGGATGTGATGGTATGCCAATGTAAATGCATAGAACGACATATGCAGTCCCAAGAGATCAGTCTTGGAAGATGACGAGACTCGAGGTCGATCAGTGTTATCCCTCTCTCTGCTTGTAATTGTAATAAAGTGATTTGTTCAGTACTTCTGGTGTCGAATCAGATATGTATGAATGCGAGATGAGTCGGACAATCCGACTATACAGATGTCAGGACAAGACGACACGTTTCAAATATTACATACGAAATACTGTCTGCCCCTAACCGCAAACCGTGTGTCGAACCCATGTACTCAATGGGTTTGACACACGGTTCGGGCCTTTCCGGTTTCACTCGGATTCATTTCGATATTACCGACCCTATTGACTTTGCTGTCGCGTCGTGTCGTCACTGTCCCGTCTGTGTTGTAGATCGACGAAAGAGCGGACTGGCGACGAAGATGAAGTCGTACGGCGGCGTGTCGTTCCGGAAGTCCGGCTACAACGTGTGGACGGAGAGCGGCAAGCAGCGCGCGTCGGTCAAGTTCACGCGAGAACTGCACGAGAAGAAGGGCAAGAAGAAGTGGCTCGAGCTGCGTCACGTGACCGACTTGACGATCGACGACGAGGACGAGGTGTTCGCGACGGTGCCGCCGCAGCTGTGTGACCTCACCGACCTCAAGTCGCTGTGCTTCACGCTCAGCGGCGCCACCAGTCTTCCGGCGAGCTTCGCGCAGCTGCACCTGCGCCACCTGACGCTACGCGAGAACAAGTTCCACAACGTCGACGCCGTCGCCAAGATGACGTTACTGACGACGCTCGACTTGTCCTTCAACGAGTTGCGCACACTTCCGGCGCAGATCGGCGCGCTCACCAGGCTGATGACGCTGAACGTCGGCAAGAACAAGCTTGAGTCACTTCCGGCGTCCATCGGAGACCTGAAGGAGCTGCGCGAGTTGTCCGTGAACGCGAACAAGCTGGCCAAGTTGCCGCAGTCGATCGGCTCGCTGCGCCACCTCACGTCGCTGGACATCGGCGACAACCATCTGTCGTCACTTCCGGACACGATCGGGAAGCTGGAGGCGGTGACGGAGCTGCGCGCGAGCCACAATAAGCTCAGCACGTTGCCGGCGTCGATCGAAGACATGAGGTCGCTGCAGTACCTGTTCCTCGGGCGGAACGAGTTCACCGCCGTGCCGCCGATACTCGAGAAGATGAAGTCGCTGCGCGTCGTCAACATGAACCAGAATCGCGTGGCGGATATGACGTGTCCGCTGCGCAGCATACACAGCCTGATGCTCGACGGGAACCAACTCGAGCAGATCCCCGCCGCCATCTTCGCGTGCGAAGCGCTGGTGATCCTGTCATTGCAGCGGAACCGCATCCGCGTCATTCCCGACGATATCCAACGTCTGCGCAATCTGCACTCGCTGCTATTGGAGGAGAATGAACTGAGCGAAGTGCCCGAGGCCGTCACGCGCCTGTCCGACCTCAACCATCTGGCGTTGAACAGTACCAACGTACAGAGGCTGCCGAAGTCGTTCAAGTCCCTCAACCGACTGACTAACCTGACTCTGAACAAGTCCAAATTGGATAAGGCTCTGCAGGAAGCCTACTCTACAGAGGGTTTGGCAGGCGTGATGGGCTACGTTGGTAGCCAGGACGGCGAAGCGCAGTCAGCGAAGTTGTAGATGTCGCGGACCTGCCACGAAAGGCGACCAACACAACGCAACCGGTTATACTGCAGAAGTACGCAAATACGATATGTCGCAAAGC